>OY796881.1:0-626000 GCA_963680785.1 Diplosoma virens | reverse complement strand
TAAATGTTTAGTTCAGTGGCGTACGCAGAAATTTGTGAAGGGGGGGGTTTTGAAACCGGAAAAACGATTGCTCTAAGTGGTCCTGGTAATGGGCAAAAACTTCAAAAATTAGGTCTACATTCAAAAACAAAGTGTTATGCTTTTAAGAACATCTTGCAGTAGCATAAATTTCTTTTTACCAAACCGTAAAACTAACTATTGAAAAGGCATGTGCGAGTACGCAAATTTAATTCAAATATGACAAGAAACTTTCCAAACTAAAAGCAACATAAGCAATTCGTATAAATGATGAGAACAAAAGGTGAAAAATCAAATGAACAAAAAAATAACCTTACTTAAAAAATATTTAAAGTTTTTTTACAGGCTTATATTCAAACGCCTGTTTTTTCCACTTAATCTGTTAATTACGTCATCAGGGCAAGGCGTGTAGTTCCTATAAATGTTTAACAACGCAAGTCCATTCATTCGAGTGGTGCCAGTTGTGTTTCGTAAGTACGTTTATAGTCTGCGCAATGTGGAAAACAATCGTTCACTAGTGCATGTTGTCACTGGAAGAGTTGACCAAATGGTCATTAATGTAAATATGTTTGGAAAAGCATCGGAACTGCATTCCTTGATGCTGCTCAACGCATCAGTTGGTCTTTCTGCTGCGTTCAACCGAGAAAGTTTCCTGTACCATAATATCAGTTCAGGTACTAGTTCTTCCGAGGATTTCGTTAAATCATTTTCGTAAAATCTTCCCAATACTTTTAATTTGTTGAGGAGTTGGTCCAATGGTTAGATCAGCAGGAATTAAACACTGAAATCCACTAATAATCGATTTGTGGGCAATAAATCTTGCTTCGAGAGTCACAATAAAGTTATCAAGAAATGCAATAAAAATTCCTACTCTAAAATATTCTTCATCTGTTTCAGCAGCAATGTTGTATCGATTGGTCTGTCTTGAAGTAAGGCGTGGTGTTTTTAAAATAAAATTTTGGGTTTTGGCCGTTTCTTGAGCAGAAATATAGAGCTGGTGAAATTCATCTTCGGCTTTTTTTCTAAGACACTTCAATTCATTTGCAATACCATGTGCAATGTTGACGGCCTCAAGAAGGTTTATCGACTTTTTTTGCTTAATTTTGCACAAAACAACACTGTATTCAAAAATCTTTTTTAAAACTGAGACAGCAATGCAAAATTCACTTTGCCTAATTGTCGATAGCAACTGTAGAGCTCGTGATGAAGTTTCTCTGTCTGGCCATGTTGAAATTTCTGTCAGAGCTTCTACAACAGCAAATTGTAAATTTGAAAAGACACTGACACTCTCGTGTCGATCGACCCATCTGGTGGCACAAATTTGAACAAGTTTTTGAGCTTTTGTTGTTGACGAAATTGTGTTGATAGATTTGCGTAAAATGTTTTGACGTTTTGGAGCATTGAAAAAATTGTAAACTGAAGCTATTGTTCCCATGCAGTTACGAACCGGCGAGAGATCGCATGAATTAGAGACAGCCAAATTAAGACTATGGGCTGCACAGTGAACGTAAAGAGCTGTAGGAATAATTTCCCTGATATAGGCTTGGGCACCATTCAATCTTCCACTCATAGCTGTGGCTCCGTCGTATCCTTGACCGCGCATTTTTGAACCATCAATACTAATGTCCGATAAATTGTTCAAAATTGTTGAAGCCAAATTCTTGCCTGATAGATCAGTTATGGGTACAAACTGGAGAAAAGATTCTTCAATAGCAAAGTCATCACTTACGTACCGAGCACAAAGAGTCAATTGTTCCTGACATGATATATCGGTTGTTTCGTCAGCCAATACAGAAAAAAATCTGGACCTGTTAATGGAATCGACCAATCGTTTAAGTATCAAGTAATTGCAAATACTTATAACTTCATTTTGCATTCTTGGGCTGATATACTGAGAGTTGCGTCTGGCAGAAAGAAAATCATTCTTGAAAACTTGATCATGTTTCATTCTGTATCGAAGTAAAGCACGCAAATTTCCGTCATTATTATTATCTTCTAGATTTTTTTCTGATTCGAAAATGAGTGGACCACTATCCCGATGTCCTCTTAAAAAATACCCTGTCGACCACAGAGTATAATTGTTTCTATAATTGGTGTGATTTTTCTTCGGTTTTCTAAAATTGTTTGCTTCTGTTGCTGATTAAGTTCAATTTTGATGCTATCTTGTTTTCCTGATAAGATTTACATAACGGTTTCTGCTGCCACCACACTGTCGCGGTGATATTTTGTGCTCTCGTGGTCTGCAAAGCGTTCAAGCGCATTTTTCCACTTTTGAAACTTTACCGCGCACAAAGTTCCTAGAGGTTGGTTTCCAACTCCACTGCCTGCTTTACTTCCAAATAAAACGCAGTATTTGCAAAAGGCTCCATTTTCTAAATATGAGTACGCTAACCACTTGAAGCGAATAAACCAGCGGTGTTGAAACCGTAAATTTCGGTGATTGGTTGCGGTAATTGGAAAATTAAAAGACTGATCCGGAATCCATATGTTCTTTAGCATTCGAAGTCTTTCTGCTTGAGTATAAGTTTTTCCTATACAAAGTGAAATGTCATTTGACGGTTGTAAAAATAAATCTTTTGTTGCTTTGTCTGTGTCTGGAGTCTCACCTGGTTCTTCTATTACATTCTGCGGATTATTTTTGCTACATGCCAAATCATCAACGGAAATACTTTTTTTAACATTTTCGCAGTTGTTATTACGAATTTTTTTAAAATTAAAGTCTAACAAAGTTTTTCTCCTTTTTTGTTGAGGAAACATGACTAAATGATGAAATAAATTCTAAAAATTATGCAACCTGAAATCTCTTTTAAATTAATTCTTGTTAGAGTAATCGTATATTATCAATACGAATGGCAGGATAAAAAAATTTGTACCAGTGCAAAAAATATTAACTGATAATTTTGAAAGCAATAATGTTTATTGTTAACTATCAAAGAATTAGAGCAATAAGAATAACGTCATGCGTCATCCTTTGCAAAACGCCATAAGCGTAAAATTTTTGATTATTTTCCATTTATTTTTAAATACCATTTTCAGCATTTAATAACAAAGTTAGAATTTAGGAAATCAAATAATTACAAACTTAATTTTGGAAAAGACGTAATAAAAAAAATTTTATGACAAATTTTTACCATTTCAAATTACTTGATTTTAACAAGTTTAACATTTTCGGCTCATTCTTGTAAAACTGCCTAAAATTTTCGATTAGTTTTACATTTTAAAACAGACAATACCAAAAAAATAAAAATGCTTTAAATATCAAAAGTTTTCTCGAGTTAAGCTCGCTGTTACAATTCAATTAATTCAGCTCAAAACGAACTCAATTTTAATAATGATTACGATCACAAAGCAGATACCAGGTAGGCTACTACCAAAGTATAAAGACAACTCATATTTTGCTACATATTCATTTCTATTTGAATAAGATACCCGTGACGATCATACTTTCGCGAAACATACTCTTACAGTTGGGATTTTAATAAATTAGATGGTAATTAATTGCATGATAGTTTGATTTAGAAATATTAAACTCTAACTGCTTTATCGAACAAACTGTATTGCAACTGCTATAAACGCTATCTAGCTGGACATTAAAATAATTTTAGTAAAAACGAAAAACCATTTTTATAAAATTTCCTTATTTAGTTATGGTGTACAATTATTACTTTATAAAGTTTTATGAGCCTTCGTCTCATAGAAAAAAACTTTTTACAATGGTGACTTGATCAGTTAAACTATTTTATATTATATTTTACAATTCATATTTAAATTTTTTTATCACGTTTATCAGAGTTCAATTAATCAATCTTTCAAATCCTCCTTAGGTGCTTAAAACTTGTTTTATTTTTCATATCAATGTAAAGCTGAGTAAGCAGGCTTGTATCTCATGGGGAAGCATTGTAATAAAACGATAGACATCAAAAGCAAAGCATAAAATGCTTAACTTTCAATATTTTACAATTTTGAAAGTTTTCTTCACAAGTGGCAGCTGTACATTAGCTAACTTGACGCAATTTAGGCGATAACAAAAATTGATGCGCAAGCAGTAATTAAGTTCAAAAAGTGCAGTAAACAATAGAAACTAAAATCATATTATGGAAGCCTACTTATTACCATGTATATATGCCTGAACATCATTCTTCAAGGGGGGGGGGTTTGACCCCTGAAACCCCCCCTTGCGTACGCCTATGATTACACTGGTCAACACGAAATTTCTTTCTGAGATGAAAATAGCCGTCCTTTACTAAATTTGGGGCGCTGAATCCGAAAATGAGCCATAAAATTGTCGGTGAGCTCTAGTTTTCAAGATATGGGCACCAGCAACATATGCTAGGGGGACAGGTGACCCCCCTAGAAATCTAAGTCGAATACCCGTTGATCTCGTTTATTCACAAATTTACCTCTTTTAGATAACTGGGCTCGAAGACCTTTTTAAAACAATTACCAAGTTACCACTAAGTTACCTTTTTAATAACCTAAGGCCTTTGGTGACGGTTACATTTGACCCCCTTTTACAAATCATTGGATGCCCCTTTCAAACATACTTCAGGCGCCCATGTTAGTATAAGAGCTTAAATAGGAGTGTAGTTTAGTTAATGTGCGCGATAAACAGTAAAATACAACAGGTAAGGCTAGCCAGCAAAATTTCACCTAACTTAGACTACGCAGAAAAGGCTTTTAACAGGTGCAAATAAACTGCAAAGTATACTATCTGTGTAACATAGTTATATCCGAAAAGTTGCACTGCATTCTTTATTTGTTTAGAATTGAGCTCTTTTAAGTGCAAGTACGATAACCTGTTAAAGTAGCTTTCAGTCAGTATATTTTGAAATGCCTCGTGTTTGTGTAAATTCTACAGATAACTTCTGTTATATCTGTATGGAGTTCACCGTGTCTTCGCAGAAGCGTGTCTTAACCACTAGAACAAGGAAGGCTTATCATCAGTACTTGTATCATAAAGGCTTATCAACATTGTATTCACCTCGAGTCGCATAGCTTTTTCACAAAGCAAGCTTTTTGTGGTAAGCAGCAACTTTGGCGGCTTGTTTAATAACTGTAAAACCAGCACCATGCATA
Source organism: Diplosoma virens (assembly GCA_963680785.1). Taxonomy (NCBI): domain Eukaryota; kingdom Metazoa; phylum Chordata; class Ascidiacea; order Aplousobranchia; family Didemnidae; genus Diplosoma; species Diplosoma virens. Next base: position 620,906 of record OY796881.1, on the reverse strand, counting down.
AATAGGGTTAAACTGTTTAAAGAGTCAAATATGTCGGCAAGATAGGCAACTTTTGCAATGAATTCTTCTTGACTAAACTTTTTAGGTAATACCCCAAAATTCTGTTGCCTAAGAAAGAAAGCAATTTGTTCTCGCAGCTCAAAAACTCGCTTCAGAACACGACACCATGAGAGCCATCTCATTTCCGTGTGCAGCAGCAATGCCTTATGATCAGCATCCACGTCGGCGCATAGAGACGAAAATAAAAGCTGATTTAGTGCCCTTGCCTTAATCAAGTTCACGCATTTTACAACAAACTTTAATATTTCGTGCAGTTCTGGAGATAATTTTTTGCTGCAAGGACCTCTCTGTGGAGAAAACAATGGGTCCATTTAGCATTTGGTGCTTTTCTTGGAATCGTTTCACTGTCCCCGATCTGAAGCCAGTAAATGCTGCTGCACCATTGGTGCAAATTCCAGCACAATTATCCTATGGAATTGAATACTCTGAAAAGAAATTGAGGCATTAAAAAATTTCTTCACCCTTTGTATGCAATTTCAACGCTTTGCAAAATAAAAAATCCTCTGATATAGTTGCATTGTTAATGTAGAGAATGAACACAGAAAGTTGTGGAAGGCCAGCTATATCTGTGGACTTGTCCAATTGAATCGAATAAAGGGGAGATTTCTTTACTTGATATACAATCTGTTAGAGAACATCAATAGACATGTCCACGATGCGACTTTTCACAGTATTGTTTGACAAAGATACTGCATCCAATTTTTTACATTCTTTCTCACCAATCATTATTTCAACAACTTCTTTTATAACTGGCATTAACAAATCCTCACCAATTGTATTAGCTTTTTTCTGTTTTGCTGTCTGTTAGGAAGCAGCATACGATAAATAGACGGCTAATTTATTTTCAGCTGCAAACGACGTCATAATACTGCTCAGTTCTTAAATTGATTTCAACTGCGTTCAAAAAATTCAATAGGCTTGTTGATAAAATTTGGATGATACGTTTCTAAATGGCATTGAAGTTTGTTTTTCTTCATTGGTTCTGCTGAGAGAACTTTTAGACATATTACACATTTTGGCTTACCATTCAATTCAGTAAACTCAAGCTTCAAAAATGCCTCACTATGTGATTATTTTTCCATTGTAACATTAGTCTAAAACTGTGAAATAAAAAGTAATTCTAATTTATTCTACCTTAATTTAAAAAGGTTTTCCCTAATTTAAGTTTATAATCCCATAAAATCAAACATACTTGCACAACGAAAGTTTTTATGCTAAAACCCCAAGCAAGAAATGCGCTCAACTTTCATTACCTGTGTTACTGTTGCTTCGCTATCATATTTACGTAGTATGAAATTGCTTTTTTGTCTCCTCAGTTACACACTTTTAAACTTTTCATTGCAAAAGTTCTTAGTTGAAAGAAAAAGCAAAGGTCGAGTGAAAGGCGACAGCGTTCATTTCGCCAATAGATGATTGTTTTTGGCGCGAAAAAGCATTGCAGCTTCGTTGCTAATAAAACCACTATGATAAAACTTGCGAACGCACGTTTTCCACTGAGGATTTTATTTCCTTTTGAACTTTTTACATTTAATCATATGGTATTGACTCAAGCAAGACCATGCAAGACCAAGAAACAACTAGTAGTGTTTTGTATCGTACCAGTATAAAACATTTACACTCTCATTACAGTAATCTCCCGGTTCGCAACTTAAATCAGAACAGCAAATGCGAACTTAGCTTTTAGGTGCGAACATAGCACCTTCCTAAGCCATTATTACGTAACTTGAGGCTTGTACAATTGTCAGCTAAAATGAAGACTACCATCATGAGTGCTAGTGTTCGAGACTGAAATATGAATCAACTGATAATTCATAACTTGTTTACATCATAAACTTTTTTATGACCTGTTTGATTTGCTGTATATATCAATAAACTACTGTAAAAGTTGAATTTAAATTTTTGAACATTTTTTGCATAACTAAAGGAAACACAGCACTAAAATTAGAAAAACAAGCAACCCAGAAAAATTTTAAGGCGACCCATACGTTGGGAACCATTGTCCTAGAGCATACGCCAGCTGCAGTGAAAACAACCTTTTAAACCTGGTCTAATTTAGAATATGTACTTTCCACATACTTTTGTTTGTTTATTAAATTTTGGCGAATGCATTGTATGAACCAGAAATTTAGACAAATTAATTGACTATATTCAACTCATAATGACACGTAACATAAGAACGAAATAACACGCAATATAAATAATAGCTTGGCAATTCTGAACTGACATAAAAACCACGTGCGAGAAATCGAAGAGCAATGCAGCGCTTTAAGCCCCGTGACGTCATTATACAACATACATTCAGCGTACTCGCTGAAATTCCCAAAAATTAAGGTACGCTTGGCGCATACGCCGAGCTCATAAGCAAGCAGCAGTTCGGATTCAGTTTGATTTATTAACAATTAACAATTAAATGTCGTGAATCATCTTGCTGATTTATGGAAAAGTTTTATTACATGGATGTTCGTCCGGGCTAGATTACATGAAGGTTCTTAATTCCTCCCGTGATGCCCTCGAAGTGAAGAAGACTGAAAATACGACAAGATAACCACAACAAAATAAAAACAATAGAAATAATGAATCAAAAAAGATTAAGTAAACTTATCTGGTTCTTTAAAAAAATCAGTGATTTATTTTTGCTTTTCAAAAACGCTGTTGCTATTTAATTATGATTACAAATCCCATTGTACTACGCATATTAAACATTTAGTTTTGTTTCTCTTGTCATTTTTGTGTAAACATTGTTGATATTTGGTTTTTCAGAGCTTCGTTGGGGAAGAGTATGGAGTTCAATTTGAGAATTAATTGGAGTCACCAAACGAAACATAGAAGTTGATGAATGAAATGGTTCTGCGTTAAAAAACAATTTTTAAACTGCTAAAGAAACTGAAAATCTAAACTTTAGGTTTAACTAATCAAAACAAAAAGAAACTAATTGTCGTAAAACTTCTAATCGAGAAAACTTTGGTGGGTTTTTACATTTTGAAGAAGCTTCCACGAAAATTTATCTTAATCTTACTTTTAAAAACCAAATGTTAATAAATGAAAAATGATCTTCAATAATAATATTATTAGGGCCAGCTAAAGTCAATAAATGATATCTCTATGATCTCGACAATAGCCTAATGACCTGGTTAATGGAAATATATCTGGCTATTTAATAAACCATCCAGCTCCCTTCCATCTACTCCAAACGAAGAAGGAGAAGTCAATAAATTGAATCCTTTTCTGGACAATATTATGTCATGAAACGTGCATAACCTTATAGTTTCGATTGCTTAGAAGTTGTTTTGTTGGGTTTAAGAGGTCAATCAAAGTAAAATTTTGTCAAAATTTTACTTAGAAAACTAATTTTTTTGCATCCTTTTGAAATTTTTTGAGCAGCTATAAATAATTTTTATTTTATTTTTTTCACTTTCTAAGAATTTCAAAGTTAGCATCATTTAGCATCAACTTTGAAACTTTTTCCCCCTTTTTTTTATACGTTCTGAATTAAAAATACATGATTAACGTGTTTTACAATATTCGAACAATTTTGAGCTTCTCCTGGAAACTTTTAGCGCCCCCTAACTAGGTGTTTCCTATTTTCAATTTAAAAATCTTTGATTTTTGTGTTAAAAATGTTTACCAATTTGTAATTTGGTGAAAAAAAGTTATATTATATCCTCAATTTTAAAGTATCTTTGTAGTACTGTAAGCGTTAATTTTACTGTTCCCGCATTAAAATTAATAATTATACAGCGCAGCACTCGTGCGTCCACCTGAAGTGCTGTAGATAGCCCAAAATTTTTTGTTTTATTCTTTTCGAATAACGTGGTTGCTGCTAGTAGCAAGGTTTTAAATTGCAGCGGTATTGGCTTCTACGTTGTGGTTTCATAACTGAGTCGCCCGCTTCATACAAGGTAATAATTGTCATTTATTTACTTACTCAAGTCAAGTTACATTTTTTTGGGGTTTTGATAAATAAAAATTTACACACAGTTGGCGGCTGGATTTTAATAAGTATTTTTATCTTGTTTCAGTTGCCAACTGTCCTGTATACGTTGTTACAACAGTAGTTATATCGGATGTCATATCGGTTGTCATTTGGTTGTCTCTTTATTGTATTGATATTGTGTTTGTGCCACGAACTTTGCTGATACTCTAATTTACATCTTCAGTAATTCTTTCATAACCTTTCAACATTTTCTCTGCAATAACTTCGTTTAATACAACTGTATTCAGACTGGCAATAATTTTTAGGTAGCAGTTAGAATTAACTTCTACAGAACAAATAACATTTTAATAAAAAAGAGGATATAAAATCCCAAAGGCGAATTATAATTACCCTAAATTTTCTTATGAATCTCACCTGCAATATCTTCAGCAAATTCACAAACGTTTTCAGAACCATCCCGAATTTCTATTAAAAATTAAGAAAACATCAATTGTTAACTTAGCATCAACTTTAAAAGTTATATTATATCCTCGTTTAAGTAAAAAGAAAATCTGTGTTTGTTATAAAAAACCGGCAACATAATCGAGTGGTTGAGAGTCCGTATTGATACGAACATAAGTGATATGACTGCGGTTCAAAACCTACAGCGTTATTATGTTGTGTCCTTGGGAAAGACATTTTACGCTACTTTCCTCTGCATGTTGGTCTCAGTGAGAAACTTTAAATTTTGGTCATATCTCTAAACTTAAAACTAAAAAAATCATCCGGATACCAATATCTTGGCATCTCTGAATGCAGTGGGGTAATCACTTGACGATTGCCCAAACTATAGATCCTCCCAGGCTTTCCTGCCAGTCAGAAGGATAAATATTCTAGAGATAAAAATGACAATGAAGAAATTTACAATCAAATTTACAATTGCTGATGTTTAAAATTACTTTTCTAAATGCGGGGCCCGAAAACGAGGAAAAGCAGGGAATTATTATTAAATTTTGTGGGGATATAAAGATCAATTTGACTTTTCCCAGAAGTTTCAATAAATAAGTCTTTTTGTTTTTTTTTATTAAAACAATATCGATGACTGCACAATTTGGATTTAAAATAGCTATAAAAAATCTGGTGGAACTTAATTAATGCTTTTAGTAAAATACACAAATGCTGCATAGTGGTAAAGATTAAAGACACAAAATACTTTCTTTTTACCCAAACTGCTTTTGTATTTGACTTAGACCAGGTTCTTACATATGATGAAATGCTTTCACATCGAAATGTGTTTACAATAAAATTTTAACCTTGATAAAATTAAGAGGCTTTTCCTGGGATTGTGACAACTTGCACGTGACATGCAAACATGTTTTGTGAGTTACTTCAACGTTTACACGGCAAGAGACGTCATCGACATGTCTGCCCGCTTCAACTTGTTAATTTAAACATGCACAGGAAGTATCGCCGACTGCATCACGGTCCGTACTCTCAAATTAGCTTACTCAAAGGCTCGTAAGATTCTTGAAATGCAATATGAACAATGGCGCTCCATTGTTACAGCCCAAGTAAAACGCCTTATTGAAGGTCCTCTTTCGAAATAAAATGACCACGTGATACTGACACAACTTGAACATGACATGACTCAAAGACCTCACAGCTTTGCAATCATCTTGTCGCAATTTATGAATTTATACTAGTATTTATATTGCTGACTATATTTACCCATTTTGTTTTTGCGAAGAAATAAACTAAATTGATTGATTGATTGACATGCAAAACTGGTTGCGCTGACATTGCGAGTGCTGGTTTACAACCAGCATCAATCGCTTGTTTATTCAAAGGTCTCCACGTCATCTTCAAGAAAAGTGTCTATGTGATGTTGATCCACAGCTAGAACAAGGTGAGGCGATCAACATTTCCCAACTTTTTCTTTAATAGAGGCTAGCTGAAGTTAAAAAAAGCTTTATAGGACAAGTAATAAACCGCGTCAAGACAAGGTGCAACAGAAAAGCTCACGAATCTTTCGACAACCGAAGAAGTTTATGGTCAATTTGACCAAAAGTGACTTTCGTAATGTAAACGTCGCACAACTACTACATTTATAATCTACCTAAATTTCTGTGAAAGTAAAGCTGCTCATACATTTTACCTGTAAAAATGCTTAATAAGTAATAACACACCCAATTATATAAAAAAAAGGGGTGGGCATTTAAAGTAATAATTTTAAAGTATCTTTGTAGGACAAGTAACATTTTGATAAAAAAGAGGATATAAAATCCCAAAGGCGAATTATAATTACCCTAAACTTCCTTATAAATCTCACCTGCAATATCTTCAGCAAATTCATAAACGTTTTCAGAATCATCCCGAAATTCTATTAAAAATTAAGAAAACATCAATTGTTAATTAGAAATATTTGATTTATTAAACAAATTAAGATTAAACCGCCTAGGTTAATAAAATTAAGGATTTTTTGTACTAAGCTAAAAACCCTGGAAAATCAACTGAAACAAAACAAAATATTAATATAATTATTTGAATAAAAAAATTAACTAAGCGATGTTGGAACGAATAAAAAGATTTGCTCAGAACAAACCTCTGATTGTTGAATGTTTTCAATGTCTGCTACAATTTCTTTCTGTTTAAGATCGTTTTTGTGTTAATTACCTGCATTTATATGTATAAAGTGGGGTCAATTTTTTTGGGTTATTCAAAATTGTGTCCACTTTTATTATTATTGCAGTGCAATTTTTAATCAACCAAAGAGGTAGCCCTTGTTTACCGCAAAAATGTTACTTTGTACGATGGGTTCGAAGCTTTTCAATATTTGAAGGGCTTAGTTCTAAATGTACTTAAGTCACATAATGTCAGCTTTGAGAAAATGAGGTTTAAAGTTTTCAAAAACCCAGGCAAATCAGAGTAATGATGGAAAAACCCTAAATGGTTTTTTGTTGTATTGGTTATGTATCTCTCCCTGTTTTGACAACTTTTTTAAATTTAATTATGACGTCATAAGGAATCATAGTTTGTTTTGAAAATTGGACTTAGATAGTTTTATTGCAAATTGTGTTTTATAAGCGCTTTTCTACCAAATTGACAGTGTAGTTGGGCATAAAGAGTCAACAATATGTAATAATAATGATATTATGCATTTTATATTTTTATAGAGTGACATTTCAGAAAAGAATCTATGATCTTGGAGAAGTCAAAAACCATGTAATGAGAAGTTAATTTTCGGAAAATTTTTCTAACCGAACCATGAAAACATTTTAAAAAAATTTAATGATCTTCTAATTAAAAACTAAATCAATATAAAGCTATCAAGTACACATTACTTTTGAAACTTTTTCTGAATGTCAATACATGAGCTGATGCTTCGTGACTCCAATAAAATGCTTTGTAACTAAATTATCAGGTTATTGACGGAAATCAAAAGCTCCTGGTAAAAAGTTAAAATTTCCAATTAATTTAAAAATAATAATTCAGGTAAACCTAGCGCAAAAATACGTTATTTGATAAGCTTATACAGAATAAAAAAGAAAGTTATTACTTCATTATAATGCTTGCGTTACTCTTATGTTAGTAACCTAATTTAACCAACTTTCAAAAGCTTTTATTTCAAGTTTTATTAAACAAAAGTCAAAAAATTGTTTAGGTGAGACCATTTTGCAGGACAAGCCTTCAAACAATAGGTTTAATAAGCTATCAAGTGTGTATAGGAATTTTTAACATAAAACAGTTGGACTTTGGTAATTTTAGAAGAAAAATACGTTAAGATTTCAAATCTCTTTCTACAGACTTTATTGCAAGCATAAAAATCTGAACTAAACACAAGACAATTTGACCTTCTGTCTCGGATTTCTCGATTTCGGATTTCGTCGCAAAAAAAGTAGGATCTCTAGAAAAAAGGTCTTTACATTAAATCTGTCTCGGTTCTCTACATCAGTGAAATTACTATTGAATAACAATAAAAATGATTTAGTTTTTTCACATCCGATCAAATTTACCGGCCCCCCCTTTTGATTTGCGACCCAGTTGTTAAGAAACATCGAGGTAAGTGAACCAGCTCAATGTATCTACCAAATCAGTTTGATTGTAAACAAGTGCATTTTTGTTTTGTTTTCCATCAAAATTGCTTCGTAATGTCTTAAATCTCCATATCTCATCAAAAATATTGTTAGTCCCCACGTTGAGAAGCACTACCGTATATGAATATGTGTATCACTGTGATGGTCGGCTCGTGGGTCAAACGTCACAATTTTGGTGGGACAGAAACCGTCAAAAACGAAAACAACCAGAATGCCAAAAGCAAATCAGTTAATTCTATACCTCATTGGTACTTGGAGATTGTAAATCATGCAATAGTTGCATCGATAGAATTTTGATTTTAAAATAAGTGTTCTACTGCTGTACTTATTAATCCTGTCTTTCCGTTTCTCTTTGATTAAGTTTTGTGTCATTTGTAAGTTTAAGCAAATATAAAATAAAAAATTGTGTTATGTCCTTGGTTAAAACTAGCTTCAGTTATATGTAAAACAACCAACTTTACCTTTTCTGCATTTCTTCACATAGATAACCAAACTTGTGATTGTGACGACAACAGCAATCACAATTCCAATTGCAATCCCAACCACGTTTTCAACTAGTACCGCATTGGAAAAAATAATGCTTCAAACGTTTTGAAAATGCAGACATGAATTATAAAATACAATTAGCTTTAGAGTTGAAAATCTAAATATTTATTCATTATTTTTCATTGCAATCAAATTAATGAGTTTTCAAGTGGTCATCAAAATAGTAATTCCTAATATAGAGCTCGTTGTCGTCGTTTGGAAGGGCATCCACTCCTGGTCAGACACAAATAGGACTGGGGCCGAGGGTTTATCCTTTTACTAACCCAGGCTGATGTGCTGCCCGGATTAGATGCTGGCAGTGATGTTGTCAAGGCAATATCGAGTTTCGTCATCCAAAACCGTCAGACCTCGTGTTCCATGTGGTGCCCGATGTATAGGCACGCTATTAGAACGTGGTCTGCGGTTTGTTCAGCGGCGCCGCACTCGAAATTCGGTGAAGGAGCGAGACCCCATTTGTGCATGGACGAATTGAATCGCCCAACACCAGTTCTCAAGCGGTTGAGCTTAACCCAAGCTGCTCGGGACAAGCCCATCCCAACAGGCCTGGCACCGGTCCTGGGCACAAAAACACAAAGCCTAGAAGCATTTTCACAGTACTCCGCATTCCATTTGTGATTTGTCCACTCGGAAGCGCGGATGCCAAGTCTGGCAAGGTTGTCCAAACGATTCCGCGCAAATGGGCACAAATGGGCGTCTAGATCTTAGTCTCTCTTGGCGAGCATCTGGGGACCCACTTAAAAGATCATACAAGATATGGTCAGGGTCGAGAGATCCACAGTGGGCCAAGGAGAGTGTCGCTCCCAGTCGTCGAAGCTCAGATGGCTGGATGCCTGAAAGTAAGTGAACCAGCTCAATATATCTACCAAATCAGTTTGATTGTGAGCTGGGTATTAACAAGAGAGAAATAAGACCTGGATATTAACAAGAGAGAATTTTTTTTTTGGTTATAAAATATAGAGCTCACTCTTTATAATGAAATCACGCTTTTTTAAACTTTTTGAATGATGGCGTGTGCTTGTATTAAAATTGTTGTTTCCCTGCAAAATAGCAAAGGCGGCTTTTTCCTATTTCTTTTAGTTGGCGCTTTCGATTTTGCAAATTTTTTAAAATTTTGCTGTAAGTTTTTGTAACAGCGGACTCTTAAAATCATTAGTCGATATACTTTATTTACATTATTAAATTGCTAAAAGATAACAAAGAGGTTACGTTTAGATTAAACGTTTTCGAAGAAATAATCTACTTAACTACCCTGCAGTGGCGTGCGGTCAGGGCATGTTATGCATTGCATGACCAACGAACTTTTACGTGATGACCTTTTTTTCTTAATAAAGTACACTATGAACTTGGGACAAAAATTGAGAAATCTGAGACTGATTCTAAGCGAAGACCTTTTTTTCTTTTCTTTTCTTTTTTAGAGAACACCGTGATTTTGGGACGAAAATTGGTCTTCGTCCTAGAATCTCAGACAATTTTTTTGTGCAATCCGTAAAGTATTGCATATCAATTGCATGACCATCATTACATACCAGTTGCATGACCAGCCTCAGAGGTCACCGCACGCCACTGCTATCCTGTTAAAAATCGTGAAGCAAAATCAAACAAATTTTGCAAAATTTCGAAAATATCAAAAACGCCTACTGCAATGATCAAAAAACTCGCAGGAGTTTTTTTAACAGTGTTCAATAGTAGGGCTTTTCATTTCTCGCGAATTTTCGGAAAAAATTGCATGCTTGGAAAAACATCGGCAAATTAAAATCTTAACTAAATCGACAAAAACGTTAAACTGTAAATTATATCTTTGGATGTCATAGTAAGGCTAAATGTTAATCGTTATACATTTCATTATTTCAATTTACAAAAAAATGCCGTTAGATAATACAAAGTGGTTGCTACAAAAAGCGAAATTTTTAGGAAAACATGGCCATAGCGATCGCCACGTGGTCATTCCTAGTTTAGCAAATTTTTAGTAAACACCGGTTTGCCTCCACTACAGCCGCCCTGGATTACTCGTTGATTACCGATTCAAACTTTTCAATAATCGAGAAACTTTCCAGGCACGAGACCAAAGGTCTGAAACGGTGAGGGAGTGGCCCAAGATGGCCAGAGAGTCCAGTACAGGAAAGGCTAACACAATATGGAAGATGTCCTTTGAATCAGAACTACAGTTGCTGCACAAAGAAGTCTTGGCTCGGCCAAGCCTGTGGAGATATGTAGCAAGTAGAGTGTTGTTCCCATTGCAGTGTAAATGAGAGAGGACACATCGAGCGGAGCGAGGAAGGTAAGCTCCTCAATCCTGTAAAGGTATGCAGCAAAGGTGCTGTACTCAGAAGATATTGGAGAAATTTAATGTTGAAAGAAACCAGATTGGATACCGCGCCTCCAACTGGTGCAGAGGGATAGGCATTGGGAGGAAATAAAAGGTGAGAGGGAGAATGGTGTGGTGGATGGGTCATGAGTGCTACCAACTTTAGCAAGAGAATTGGCTAGGGTTGTAATCCCGGGAAATCCCGATCCCGAATTCCCGGGATTTGGGGTATTTTTTCCAATCCCAATCCCGGGATTATATGTCTAGAAATCCCGGGACTTATTAAATTTAGTATACCCCTGATTGACCGTTTTATGTCAGCCTACGGAAGTGAGCATCATGTAATGTTACAATTCTAAAGTACAGAATTAAGTTTTGCGTACCCTAGCTCAGCGTTTCTCAAATGGTGCACCGCAAGGGTTAGCTAGATGCGCCAAACTTGTATTTCGTAAATTTACGACCTGTTATTTGCACTATTCTTTATTTTCGGAATTTATAAAATTGGATACGATGACCATCTTGAAGTTGTAATATATCCGACATTGCAATTATTACAGTCATATTCTTGGCGCAAAACCCTTTTCCTGGCATGCTGCTCTACATGAGTGGAGTCAGAGTCTCAGAGACTAAATGAAGTTACTATTTTCTACACTCGATAAAGTTGCTGATGGAAACAGTATGATGTGCTCTATAGCAGCTAACTGATAGCTCAGCTTCTGCCCAGAGAATGAGTGTAAGACACGAGCGCACACAGTGTAAAGAAGTCAGTACTGTGTAGTTAACTAGCAGTATAAATTGTGATGTCATACAGCATTGTTTGTGGCCCACATTTTTAATGAAATTGGAACAATTGTGTTCCCTTGCGCAATGCTTTGCGGAATTGAGCATAGGAAAGCATAGACACTTACTTACAGTTACAGTAGTTTAGTTGGTCACTGGCAAATTAAGAGTTATGTGCTTTCAGGTATATAAATAAAGTAACAAGACGCAAAGAAAAAACAAGCAATAGTAGCATATTTGTTAAGAAAGCACATCTAAAGATTCATTTAAGCAAATGGGTAGAAAGTGTTGTGTAACGTATTAGGATGGAAACTATGATAGGAAACCTAAGGAAAAAGCGTACTGCAATGTATTCAATTTATTGCCTTTTTCATTCAGCGACCAGTAGATTGATAATAGTGTATTACAACTGTTCCTAAGTTTTCTCTAGCTTTCAAGTTAACCTAAAATCGTGACTTCCTTTTTTTATTTATTTTTTTATTTAGTTCAGTTTGTATAATAACTTTACAGACTTTATTTACTACGCTTCACTGCTACGAATCATTACTTATCTTGTCGCAATTTTTACAATTTTACAATCCCAATGTCGAACTTTGAAGAAGTCGGTGCTAAAAGAAAGTCAGAGGTGTGGCAGCATTTTTTGTTTTGCAAAAGCACAGAAAAAGCAAAGTGTAAATTGTGTCAAACAATTTTAAAAGCTTCTGGGTCCAGCACAAAGGGACTTATAATTCACTTGAAGTCAAAGCATAAGATTGAGGTGAAGTCTTGCCTGGACATTGAGGATCGGCCAAAACCCAAAATCAGCAAAATTGATTCATTCTTCAAGTCAAAAAAACCCAGCCTGGAAGAAATACTGAGCCCGCTAACTGCCGTGGATGGACTCACATTCAATCAAATTGCCAGAAGTGAAAGACTGCATCGAGCATTTAAGGCTGATGGTTATGTCCTGCCCAAATCACACCAACATGTTTGTAATCTGGTGATCAAAAACTTTGAAAATGTCAAGAAGTTGGTCAAGGAAGAGCTTGATGAAATCAAATTGAACAATGGTTGTTTTTCTATCACGTTTGACGAGTCGACATCTGCAAGGAGTCGACGTTATATGAACATAAACTGCCATTTTCAAGGAGGGTTTCATTCACTAGGATTGGTCCGCATTCATGGCAGCATGGACACAAAAAAAGCAATCAGGTTGGTTGAGGATCGACTAAATTGCTTTGGCCTTGACCTGAATACTGATATTGTTGCTATGATCACTGATGGTGCCAGTTTGATGGTGAAGTTTGGAAAAGAAACAAGTCCACTCCATGTGATATGCTATGCTCATGCGATCCATTTGGCCATTTGTGATGTCTTGTACAAAAGACAACCAAGTGCAGCATTCAGTGATGACCTTGACTCTGACAGTGCCAGTGCTGAGGAGGAAGAAACAGATGATGAAAAACAGGCTGAAAAGGTTGACAAAGCTCCGACTTTGTCTCCGGACATTCAGTTCATAGTCAAGAAAGTTCGAAAAATTGTAAAAATATTCCGAAGATCTCCTGTGAAAAATGATGATGCTCTTCAGCCATTTATCCTGGAGACATTAGGCAAAGAAAAGAAGCTACAGCTGGATTGCAAGACAAGGTGGAACAGTTTGCTATCAATGCTAGAGAGGTTTTATGAACTTAGAAAAGAGATAAAAATGGCTTTAGTTCAGCTGGACATTCAGTTTGAATTGACTGAGGAGGACATGATGATTATTAAAGAGCTGCGTGATGCTTTGGCTCCTATCAAGGTTGCTGTAGAAGCACTCTCCAGTGAGGATGCAGACATTCTTTTGGCAGAAAAAGTAATTGCATTTACGTTGAAAAAGCTTTGTGAGCAAGGAACTAAAATTGGCCAGGAATTGAAGAGCAGATTTGAAGCTCGAATTAAGGAACGCCGCAATGCTGAACTTGTCCATCTTTTGAAATATTTGAAGAATGCTTCTTATCTTGATCAACCTCAAGATCAATTTGGACACAAAGTTAAACGTCCCAAAATTGCTGCTCTAGCCACCAAAATCTTGCAAAGACTATTTCTTCATTATGATGGCAATGAAGACAACCCTGAAAACCTTAATGTTGATGGTGCCATGGTAGTAGTTGACCAAGAAAAGCCAATGACTTTAGCTCAGGAGTTTCATGCTTTTGTAGAAGATGACGAAACAGAAGATACCAAAAACACTGACCTGAGCGCTGATGTGGTCCAAAAAGAGATGTTGTTGTACGAGACAAGCAAAAGAAGGCCTGAAAATCTTGAAAGGTTGTTTACTGCTCTTAAAACTATTAAGCCCACATCAGTTGAGGCCGAAAGGGCCTTTTCTGCCCTTGGCTATTTTGCTAACAAAATCAGGAGCCAAATGAATGATGCCACTCTAGATGCTCTTATATTTCAGCGTCAATATTACAAGAAATAAAGAGGTTTTTGTTCTTTCCATACTACTTTTTTTAATTATTTGCTCAATCCCGAATAATCCCGGGATTATAAGTCTAAAATACCGGGAAATCCCGATCCCGGGATTGTATAAACTGGTCCCAAATTTACAACCCTAGAATTGGCCCAGTCGTTGCCTGGGAGAGAAAAATGACCAGGAATCAATTGAAGATAGACTATCTTGGAATCGGATAAAGAGTTGAAAAGAAATTGGATGTCAGTGAGGGACCTGGGTATTAAATGTGGCAATAGGGCAGAGATAGTTTTAAGGACATTTATTTCAAGGTCGCTAAAATCTTCCAAATCTTTGCTTAATCTTTATTATTACCACCTAATTACGCTTTTTCTATAGTTGTTTGGGCGCATTTAATGTTTTGATTTCGATACGTCGCGAGCGGCTGGATTCCGGTAGGCTACCACTGAATATATCTTGTCTAGTCTTATCTGTTGAATTGTCTACATTCAACGTTTGCAAATGTAAAAATTATTTCGGTCTACAAATAAATCAAAACATTATCTTGAGTATTCGATAAGTCGGGCAGCATATTCATTCTCTGGTTTAATTAAAAGCTTAAATAGCTCAAAATAAGTTTCCAAATCTGGTCTCAAACTAAATTATCACCATTTTTTTGTAGAACTATTGGTGCATGCATTAAATTTATTTGAAAGATTTTAAAACTTACTTGGAAATCATGTAATTCTAGACAATTTTTCTATGTGTTTTCTGTGTTTAATTCAATCTGTTAAGTAATAAAAATTGTTGGTATCGATTGTCAATTATTTATTTATTTGCAAGTTTCTAAAGTTACTTGCAACTTTAAATTTTGAATTTAAGAAGAAAATTTTAATTTTGAATAGGATTGCTGTGCATGCGTTCATGGCGAGTAGAATTTTATGATGCAATAATGAAATCATAAATCATATCTGGTCAGTTTCTGAAGTAATCGTCACATCAACCGATGACGAGGCAGCAAGGAATTCTAAATAAAATATTCAATTTTTTTGTCGATAGTGATGCAAAAACCTTTATGAAAAAACTGTTAAAATTTCAAATCAATTTCTAATAAAGCAAATAAAAAGTAAACTGCAAAAATAATAGATACAAACCAAAAACCTAACTTATAGTTTAAAACAAATGCTGAAACCTTAAATTTAAAAATAAAATAACCTAATCAAGAAAAAAAATGTTAGCTCAGCTGTAATTGATCTTTCTTAAAGTAGTATGTATAAAATGTAAAATAAGATTATGTATCGGAATGGAACCGAATTGACGATACATGCTTAGTTCACATGCTTAGATCATATGCCGGAGAATATCCTTAGTTCGTGTTACTCATATCTGTAACATTACATAAAGCTTATGCGCAAGCCACTGTAGCCGTTTGTAAATTAGTTTTCTAGGAAACAGTTTGTTTGTGCCGCACCATAGCACATTCAGACGAGCTGCACTGATGAGATAATCATATTTATTTCTTCTAAACTATTTTCAAAACTCCCATTAAGTAAAACTTAAAACCTCAAATTAAGTTAAAAATGGCTTGAGCATAAAAAATGAAAAAAGATCTAAATAAATTTTAAAGCAAAATATAGTGAATACATTTCGAGCATCCGTTTAATAAAGTAATACATTCATTTAAACAATGCGTTTCAGTGTACTTTAATTTATAACCGGTATAAAAGTTCTTCGAAAATATAAAACAAAATCAAGTGTTTCGAAATTTTTGTAAAAAAATGCGTAAATTATTTTGC
This sequence comes from Diplosoma virens, assembly GCA_963680785.1. NCBI lineage: Eukaryota > Metazoa > Chordata > Ascidiacea > Aplousobranchia > Didemnidae > Diplosoma > Diplosoma virens. The sequence goes on along the minus strand of OY796881.1, from coordinate 605,002 downwards.
AGCTTTTGCTAATTTTTATAAAATCTTGTTTTCTAACCTCTCAAACATTGTAGTTGATCTTGACCCTTCCACACAGCCGCAGCTAGGCACTTTGTTTTTTGCTTCGATTGCAATTTTGTTCCATTCAAGTTAGCCAGAAAACTCCCATTTTTGCAAGCAAAATAACCGACATTATTGTACATGGAAGATGCGGAATGAACGACCAAGAATGAATGATTGGTGCAATCTTAATGAAAAGAAAAAGTAAATCAACTCATAGAATATAAAATGATGTGGCTGCTTGATTTGAATGCTTTATTAGTCTGTGCGAAACTCACTTTTCAAATCACTTGATTGTTTTTTTGTCAGTTTTAATGTTTCTATGTTCATGTATTAACTAATTTTAGGAAAAAAATACTAATTTGAAAAAAATTGTTTGGAAATTTGGATTTACCGGTAATTTAAGTTCAACATAAAAGTTTTGAAGAATCTTATTTAAGTTAAGCCATTGCTTTATTAAGAATTGCTAATTTATGTTTAGTGTTTGCGTCGCCAAAAGCACAATCTTTCAAGTTGCCGACAGAGTTTGACACGTTTTTTCCATTAAATAATTCCCGAAACTTTGCAATAATAACCAAATCAAATTTAAAATATCACCAGCAGCTAGAAGCTTGTTTTGCTTTCTTCCAAGCTGCAGCTAAATCTTGATCAAAATTGGTTTTACAAGTTCCTCTACCACACAAGTTCCTCTATTACTTCAATGTGCAAAGTGTTATAGCTGAGTCCAGTTGAAATTTGACGTTATTATGTTTTCACTCCTTCTTTAATGGAATCTGAACCATTTGCTGTGACGCAACTTAATACACAGTTCAACACAGAAACCTCTCTTCGTCCAAGTCCCACATTTAACTATCTCAAAATTGAAAGTGAAAAAAACGAAAAAAAATTGAAATTTCAAACAATGTTCATAAAGATATTAAGGTCGCGTAATAGCTTAGTTTGATAACATTCTGAATAACCTGCCCAACCTTTACCTATTGAGGGCCAAATTTTTGTCAGCAACTTTCTCGTGTGCCGAAATCGGTGCAGCAATTAAAGTGAAGACTAGAAAAAGTCTTCGTTTGTTGCTAAACCGCACTTAGTTTGGTCCAGTATATGTTTTCGCTTTGTAAGGAAAAAACTCATAAAATCAAAGCAAAGAGTTTATTTTGGTTCTTACTTTAATTTCATATATTTCTTTTTAATCAACCTCCTTAATAACTGAAATTGATTCGTAAAATACAATTGTAGATCAAAGAAAAAAATAATGGTCTCTACTTTGATTATATTTGTTTTTTCCTTAATAAAGCCAAAAATTTTAATTGGATCGAAAATATTTATATTCCGAGTTAGGTGAGAAGGACTGCAATAATTGAAGTTCATTCACCTTTGATTACAAATTCAAAAATTTTATTGCTTGTAAATAAACGATTTCGTAACAACTTAAATTTGTTGTCTTCAAATTGTGTTGCTATTTATTGATGTTCTGTTACTAAAATTATAAGATGCAATTTGTTTTACAAGATCATGGACAAATCTAGAGAAGACAAATGAATTTAACCCCGATAATTTTTAAATATTTTTTTAAGTCAAATCATAATCAATGTTAATGCCTTGAATTTTGGTTCCTTAGAGTGAAGTAAAAAGAACATCGCAGCGTGAAAGATATTCCTTTTAAAAATCAAACTTAAGCATCTTGATGAGCTCTTGTTTCTTTTTATATTTCCTTTTCTATTTGTCCTCCTGAGTCGCAGCAAAACGTTGTAAGCGCTTTACTTAGAACAACGGCTGCTTAGTACGGCCACCAAGCGGAGAAAACTGCCATATTGTTTCTTTCCTAAAGACACTGAAAAATAACGCGGGTAGGTTTTGAATTGAAAATATTTCAATTACATTATTTTTCACCATTATGGCGCTCTTGATCATCGGGCAACGCTTCTAACAACTTGGCTTGGCTTGGATTAGAGTAATATGAGAAAAAAAGTAACAAAAACATTACTCATTCGCTCGCTTAATCTAGTGCGCAGAACCGGTGTGCCGCAAGACGATTATAGGTTTGTCGCGGAGAAACGAGAATCTAAACACAAGGTTTAAAATAAAAAATATTTTTTTGCGACTAAAAATTTAAACATTTCGAACATTTTTTTACTTTAACTTTTTTTTAAAAGACAAAAAGCCAAAAAATTTCAATCTAACCAACAACCAATAAAGTGAAGACTTGCTTTTACTTATAATTTGTTTCCTAGGTTCGTTTTGGGCACTTATGCAGAACATGTTAACTTTAAATGTAAATAAACCACTCAAAACTTAGTGAAGGTAAAAAAAAAAGTTTTTACTTTATTTGTAAACGGTTCGGATACAAATTTTTTCAACTTTTTTGTCTAAATAAAACTTAAAGAAAAAAAGTCCTAGAAACTTAGCAAACACGACAAAAAAGGCTTCATCCTGGTACAAGTGTGTCTTTACCCTGATACAAGTATGTTTTAGCCTAGTACAGGTGCAAGTGTTTCCTCACGCTATTATAAGTGCGTGTCTGGCCTGGTGCAAGTGCGTCTTAGTCCTGGTACAAGTGTGTTTTTGTTCTGGTGCAGATGTGTCTTCGCCTTGGTGCAAGCCTGTCCTTAACCTAGTACAAGTGTGTCTTCACCCTGGTAGAAGTGTGCCGAAAATTGTGGTAATGTTTTTGCAGACAAAAAAGTCTCATTAAAATATCAAAATTTGTTAACAATTGAACAAATCATAGTGATTCCAAAAACTTAAAATCATTATTTTCCGGCCATCCACCAGATGGCTCTTTTCTAATAAAATATGGAAGCAAATCTTCCCACCGATAAAGAAAATCTGGCAACTTTGCAATCAAACCATCTTTTAACTCAACCTTAGCACGAGAAGCACGAGAAACGCGATTATACGAGTAGATGATATAATGTAGGCTACAACTACCTTGACCCGATCTAACTATCAATCAATTGTGCGTGCGTTAGCATCTTGAGTGCTGCAATATCAAGAAAACACTATTTTGTTGTTCTGAGAACGTCCACGCGAATCAAACCCTTGTTGTGCGAACTATTTGTAATTTGATGCCGCCGTGATATTTTGAAACAACGCTTGCTTGCTATGTTGCTAATTGCCAAGATTAGCTAATGCACTAAAGGTTGCTCATTCTGCTTATTCGTAATGCAATACGGTAGATTTATTGTTGTTTTATGATCAACTAAACATGCAAAAGAGTGGGGCACAATGGTTCAAAAAATGCAGCTTTTACTTTCACGCCTTCATTTAAATTTTTAAAACAAAATTTTAAAAAAATGAAAAAAAACTTGTTTAAAAATACCCATAAAGTAATATATACTGTATATATGGTATATAAATACTTTATGAGTATTTTTAAACAAGTTTTTATCTTATTTTATTAAATATATAATTTATGGTTTACAACCTTTTCATGCATTTCTCTATTTAAACCTTTTATATCTGTAATTCCTCCCCAGGTACCACAAAGAATACAGCTTTTAGCAATATTTAAAAAATAGCCAAAAGAACAAATTTTTATAAAAGATTTTGCAAAGGCAAAAACAATTTATTGTTGATAAACTCGAACTTCTATTTAAAAACCTTTTCAAATTTTTTAAACAAGGTGCCAATGCCGGGATACACCAGAAGTGTAGCAAGAATCATACTCAGCAAAACACCACTGTCATGGAATGATCCGGAAAGTTTATGGTCATTTCGATCCCTGTAAAATACGAGGCCCATCTACACGTGCGGTAATTCTTCCCGGGTTACTTATATAGACATGCAGTCGGATGCGTAAGTCGGTCGTCGTCGTCGTCGTCGTTTGAAGAGGTATCCACTCCAGGTCAGACGCAAACAGGACTGGGGCCAAGGGTTTATCCTTTTACTACCCCAGACTGCTGCACTGCCTGGATCAGACGCTGGCAGTGATGTCATTAAGCCAGCATCGAGTTTCGTCATCCAAAACCGTCAGACCTCGTGCTACATGTGGTGCCCGATGTATAGGGCACGCTGTTAGTACATGGTCTGCGGTTTCCTCTGAGGCGCCACACTCGCAATTCGGTGAAGGAGCGAGACCCCATTTGTGCATGGACGAATGGAATCGCCCAACACCAGTCCGCAGGCGGTTGAGCTTAACCCAAGCTGCTCGGGACAAGCCCATCCCAACAGGCCTGGCACCGGTCCGGGGCACAAAAGCACGGAGCCTGGAAGCACCTTCACAGTACTCCGTTTTCCATTTGTGATTTTTCCATTCAGAGGCGCGGATGCCAAGTCTGGCAAGATTGTCCAAGAGATTCCGCGCACCTGGCACAAACGGGCGTCTGGATCTTAGTCTCACTTGGCGAGTATCTGAGGACCCACTTAACAGACCATGCAAGATATAATCGGGGTCCAGAGATCCACGGTAAGCCAAGGAGAGTGTCGCTCCCATTCGGCGAAGCTCAGCTGGCTGGATGCCTGAGAGTATAGGTAGGTGATCCGTTGGAGTGGGACGCAGGCATCCAGTAACTATGCGCAAGGCGTCATTCAAGACACTATCAATGAGGCCAGTGTGAGCACTGCGACACCAGACTGGCGCACAGTACTCAGCTGTTGAGTAGACTAGAGACAAGGTTGTTATGCGTAGTGTTTTAGCACCAGCACCCCATCCCGAGCCCACGAGTCGCCTCAACAGTGTGACGCGCGAGGATAGTTTTTTGCGCAATGCCACTAAATGGTGACGAAACGTGAGCGATCTGTCCAGTTTTACCCAAAGGTAAGTAGGGGTTGGACAGAACGGTAAAAGTCCACCGTTGTTGTAGACCTTTAGCTCACGTTTGACCTCTCGGTTATTTAAATGAAAGGCTGTCGTCACCGTCTTAGTGTGACTGAGCTTCAACCTCCAAGTCTGGAGATACGCTGACAGTGTGGACATGTCTTGGCTTAATGTCCCCTCCAAGTCCTTCCAGTTTCCAAAAGAATGCAACAATGCTAGATCATCAGCATAAGCAAACTTTCTGGAAATCATGGAAGGAAGATCGTACGTATAGATGTTAAATAGGAGGGGAGCCAAGACCGATCCCTGAGGAACGCCGTTTTTAAGACGGCGTAGCCTGCTTTGCTTGCTGTCACCGGTGGTAAGGGTGAAACTTCGATTTCGGACAAGCTCCATGATCATTTTGACCATGTGCTTATCCGGAAGTAGTCTCAGCAGCTTGCAGGTAAGGCCACGGTGCCAGACAGTGTCATAAGCAGCTGTCAGATCGATAAATACGGCACCGGCCTTCTTTTTAGCCTCAAAAGAATCCTCGATGTTCTGGGTTAGCAGAACAACTTGATCTACGGTTGACTTCCCGCGTCGGAACCCAGCCTGCTCTTTAGGGAGCAGCGGATCGATTAATGGTTCAACGCGGGCGTAGATAAGCCTCTCGAGGATCTTGTAGGAGACACAGAGCAGAGATATCGGTCGATAACTCTTTGGGTCCCCCACGGGCTTTCCTGGTTTTGGGATCGCGACCACAAGCGCTCTTTTCCAGATCTTGGGAATTTTGAGTCGGCGCAAACAGGAAGAAAGGAAGTCACGTAACCAGGACTTCAAAGCAGCTCCGGCATGGAGTATAAGCTCGGGGCAGATGGAATCAGGTCCCGGAGCTTTACCTGGTTTTAAATGTTGAAGGGCAGCAGCAAATTCTCTCTGTGAAAAATTGTCAGAGATATTTACTGCATCTGGTGTTGTGGTCCTCCAAAAGTCAGACACTTCTTGAAAAACAAGTCGAGATGACTTGCGGTCAACAGCCTCGTATTTCCCGTTTCTAACCAACTGAGATGCAATAGCATCGGCTGAAACGGGACAGTGACGAGGAGAGTGTCGTGACCTACCAGTAAGGTTGTTCAAAATACTCCACACTTTACGACTAGAGTGTGAGAAGTCAATGCTCCGAACTGCTTCGGACCATCGATCCCTCCGCTTTCTGTCAAGCTTGGCAAGCAGAGCTGTAGCAGCCAAGTCCGAATCGTCTCCCTGAGGAGACTGCAGAAAGGTTTTATAGAGGGATTCACACTCTGAATCCCAACACGGAATATAGTTATTTCGATACCCGCGTGGGATAGTCTTTTTGGCTGCTTTCTTAATGGTGTTACAGAAGTCCTGGTAAGCCGCATCCACAACATCAAGTGTATCAGGCGGCAACAAAATTTGCGAATTTATTTGTCAAAGCAATGTAGTGACTCCATTTGGCCTTGCGGAAGTTCCATCGCTTAACAGGCATGCTTGGCACTGCCATAGCAAACCTTGGTTGTGTAATAAGCGAAGGTCGATGTTGTGACCTGGGGAACTTGTCAAGGACACGTCTATCCGGTAAGCGACTGTTTGGACCTACGCTGGCGAAAGCTAGATCCGCATTGGTGCCAGTGTTCCAGCGGCCGGAATAAAAACTGGCAGCGTCCTTGGCATTATATAGGAGGGCAAGACAATTAATACTTGCCCAACCAGCCAAGCACTCACCGTCCGGACTGTTGTCGTCGTAACCCCAGTCAGCATGACGACAGTTAAAATTGCCAGCGTACAGACAGGGGTGAGGAAACACTGGGAGATCCAGGGTTCGCAATCGCGTTGGCGGTGGTTTGTAGACGTTGACTATTTTATAGCCATCAACGTCCACACACAACCACTCGATCTCCGATGTCGGTGGAGATTGGTCCAAAAGCGTGTATCTCAGTCGCTCGTGGACAAACGTGGCAAGACCATGCTTCCTGCTTAAAGAAGACCCAGCTAGTTGGTAGTTTGGTAGTACCAACTTCTCTGCATCAGTGCAGTGGGTCTCCTGCAATAGGATGACGAGTGCCTCAGACTGCATAGCGAGATGATGAAGAACGTTCATCTTGCTTGCAGTGAGGCCTTCGATGTTCAGCTGAAGAATAGTGGGTCTCCGGAACTTGTTGGCAATGTGCCCTGAAAAGGGCAGTTTTATCCTAACATTGCCCCGTCCTGAAAAGGACGTTTGCCGCTTAGCAGACCCACACTAAACATCGGAATGGGTGGATACCCTTCCGTTTTGGTAGGTTCGGTTTCGGTCTGTCATTTTAAAATCAATGAACAGACTTACTCGCGGCCCAGGCTGCGTGAAAGCACCTACCATCTGGGCCAAATAAAACAGAAGTAACGTAGCTTTTTTTCAACATAAACATCAGCAGCAGCATCAAGTTAATAGCACTAAGTTAACATATTCTGCTTGTCCAAATTTTGGACTTGAGCTTGATATGAATTTATAGAAGTTAAGAGCACCTTGATTGTAATCGATATGATCTTCGTTCAAAAGAACTTGAAAGCAATTGTGTGGAAACCATGAATTGATTCCCTTTAACAAAGAAATAAAGATTTGTTTTGTTTCATTTAAAAATATCACATTGAAGAACAATTGTTCTAATTTTCCCAGAAAAGACAAAACAAAATAGGTCTTCACATTACCGACAAAAAGAAAAACGCACAAAAACTTCACTTGATAGCCTTTGCTTTTATAATTTTCGCTGGACATTCGTAAAGTATTTAGACTATTTCAAACAGGCCACTTAAAAGACGAGAAGCACCAGACTCGAGTTTCGCTCTTGAAGAAGTTTTTTCAATTCTCTTGAAAAACTCTTTACAAGAGCGAAACTCGATCATGGTGCTTCTCATCTTTTAACACTTTGACTGCCATGTCAACAAATATTGTTGACATGGCAGTTCTTAACGAGGCCATGTCAACAATATTTGTTGACGGCTATTTGTCTGCTTCTAGTGCTTGCAACAATTGTTGTATACGTCCTATGCTATTTCTATGGCACTAAATATCTGTATCGCCCGGTGGATTTTCAGTATTATACAAATCTAGAAAAATTTTTGGTGGCTCCACTGAGGTATTTCTAGAAAACTAGCTTGGCAGTCAAAGTGTTAAAAGGCTTGTTTTAAGTAATTCTAAATCCTCATTATTCTTCAACTAAAAAAATATTTAGACTATGCTAAGCAAATGAAACCTAATAAAAAAAATAAGCATATTGCAAGAGCATACGTTAGCGAGTAGCGAAAAGAACCTTTAAAGTCTGGTGTAGTCTGGCGTATATGCTCTTCACATACTTCCGTTTGTTTTTTAAATTTTAGTATGTACGTTCAGTGTATACTCGCTGAAATTCCAAAAATTAACCCATTATATCCTGAATTAATTTTGAATAAAAAATTTCTACCGATTATGTTTATATTTGGTACATTAGTTGTTATTTATCGAATAACTTATTTCCTAAAATCTGAGGAGATTTGCTTAAGAATTTTTGTTTATAAAATGTTGCATAGACGCAACACTAGGATAATAAGTTACAATTTCACAGAAATTTGAAAATAGCAAGAAAATATCTTTATTTCATAAAAACTAAAAATGAACAATAATGATAAATTTCAAAACACTAAAAGCAAACAATATTGATATTTCCGCTAACTACAAAATATATTAATCTCGCAGTTACAAGGTAATAATTGTTGAGCTAGTCGTTTATGATCGAATGTGGTAACTAGCAAAACACTGTAAACATACTCCTACATCGCATCGAAGGCACATAGTACTTATAATTCTAGAACATCCAACGTTTCTGCATCTCAGTCTCTTGTTGTTAGGGATTACTGCTATCAAATGACTCATTCCATCATACCGAAGTGACATGTTGGGATTAGAGGGGAATCTACCAACAGATTTTGGAGCAACCCCATGTTTTTGTAGATAATTCCTTGCTACTGCTCTTCTAAATTTGAACTGAGTCAATCCATCTCCTTTCGTGTTAGAAAGTTGCCAAGCATTATGCAAAGACGCATTTAGCAACCACGTAAAAATGCACCACCACTACTTCTTTTTTCTCACACTAATTCGATAGGTATTTATATTCTGGTCCATTTGATCCACACCTCCCATATTTGCATTATATTTCTTTATTGCATCAGGCACAGGAATGTCCTCATACTGCTTTCTAACCCTACTCCAACGACGGATGGTGCTTGTCACTGATGTACCACCAATAGTAGAGGCCACTGTAACCACAGAATTGTCTTTCCACCTAACAAAGTGAATTTGGGAATTATCACAAATAGCTAATGCACTAGACATTGAGCCCCGTTCTTCCTTCTCCATTTGCTTATGGTCTTTCAAAACAGATTGCTTCTGTAGTCTGTTTCGTCTAACAGTGCCAATGCCATCGTATCCTCTCACTCTCAGCTCAACAAGAAGTGGTACTGATGTAAATAAATTATCAAAGTATAATATATAGGGGAGCTTGATTTTATCTTCTCTGTACTTATTGAGTAAATTGAGAACTATAGACGAGCATCTTCCAAATTTCTTCTCTTCTTCTTTATTCCCATCATAAGTTTTTCCTTAATACAAGTCGAATGCGATCAAATAACCGCCTTTAGTACATTGAGACCACACCTTATAGCCAAAGTGTATTGGCTTATTTCTAATGGCTTGTTTGCACCCATGCTTCCCAAACTATTGGATCATGGATTCATCTTGCGATATATTTTGCGTTGGGATGAAATTATTCATGAATTTCTTCTGCAAGTGCTTTATAAGTGAACGAAGTTTCCAATATTTATCATTTTCATCTAGATTATCATTCGAGTTGAAATGGAGATTACCCATTATATCTTCAAATTTGTTCCTTCTCATTGCATTATAAATAGCGAAGTTCCGCAGATCATCTCCATTGGCCCAATAATTTTGCTTGCTTGGTTGAGAATTCTAACCTGATACAATAAGAATAGACAATAATACAAGCATTTCCTCTTTAGTAACAGAGAATGACATATTATTCTTCTGATGAGCATATTTATTTGTCTCTTCCACCAAAAGTTGAATGATATCATCATCAAAGATCAATTCAAACAGTTGTTCTGGCGTAAATCCTGCAATAGATGAATGATTTCTTTCTGGAAATATAATCTCTTGTACTGACTTGTTCACAACAGATTTCCACTTGATGTTTGAAATTTTCCTTTTCTTTGATTTACATACCACTTCTTCATTCTCATTATCAGAATTCTCGGAAGAATGATGTTTTCGATGTTGAAGATGAGCACTAGCTCTCAATTGACGACCTGATAAGCAGGATGTATTCGTATCATTACCATCATTTTCATCATTTGAGTCTTCATCAGTTAATTCTTGTGCATCTGGATGCTCAATGTAGATATCGCAATCTTCAGCATCATCCATATCAGCCAGCATGTCCGCAATCTCGTTCAAACTGAGGCCTCTGAATTATGACACACATATCCTAGGTTTGCGCTCAGATAACATTTATAATTTAGCCTGAAATATTAAAACAATGCTCATATAACAATTGATGCATATACATCTATTCCTTAGCACCTACTGTACATAATAAAAAACATTTTATGTAGTAAAAGATACTGAAAGTGTAAATTAGTACTCACTTTTTTTTTGGTTGCCATTTTTCTAAAGCGCGAAACAAACAAACACACCCTCTGATGACTACTGCAAGTGACTGACTAAAAGCATGACAAAATTTGATGGCATTGTACCTACACAGAGTATTTATACCCCAAAAAATGATTTTTCCCCCTAAAAATGCGTATTACAAAGGAAAATTTGAAATTAAATACGTGTTGCTTTCACGCAACACTAGGATATAATGGGTACGCTTGGCGCATACGCCGAGCTCATAAGCAAGCAGCAGTCCGGAGTCAGTTTGATTTATTAATAATAAAATGTCTTGAATCATCTTGCTGATTCATGGAAAAGTTTTATGACATGGATGTTAGTCCGGGTTGGATTACATGGGGGTTCTTAATTCCTCCCGTGATGCCCTCGAAGTGACAAAGACTGAAAATACAACAAGATGACCACAACAAAATAAAGAAAGTGGAAATAATGAATTAAAAAAGGAGTAAGTAAACTTAATTAATTCTTTAATGAATCCAAAAAGAAGTAAGTAAAATTTAGGTTTGGCTTATCAGACAAAAAAGAAACTAATTATTGTAAAAACTGCACTCGGGAAGAATTTGGTGGGTTTTTACAGTTTAAAGAAACTTCTACAAAAAAGCTATCTTAATCGTCTTTTCAAAAATTAAATGTTAAGAATTTACAAATGTTGTTCAATAATGTCATTATTAGGGCCAGCTTAAGTCAATAAAGTCAATTTTTCAGGACTTTTTTACGTCATGAAACTTACACAATTTTAGTTTTGGTTTGCTCAGAAGTTTTTATTGAGCTTATACGAGTAAGCTCGTAAGTCAAAATAAAATCCGAATTTTGAATTAAGTTGAAACAGGGGGAATTAAAATTGAAAATATTGGAAACCGTAAACAAGGTTGTCAGAATTTTATGGTATAGAGTAAAAATTAAAAACAAAATTATTCTTTTTACTTTACTCCAACAAAAAACATACATCTTAAAATTTAGTACGCCGCTTTCTTTAAAGTATCATCAATATTTTACTGTATTATAGTTGTCAATAAAAAAACAACTTTAAAAAATTCTTACATTATATGTTAGTGTTATCTGTAAGCACGAGATATTTTAGTACGCCAAAAATTGAAAATATATAAATAAATAGCTTTAGAAGGGCATAAATATAAAAAATCTTAGAAAGATAGTTTTGTAGCCTACTTGATGATATTTTGAAGTTACGTTTTTTGTCAATTAAATTTACTCCAGCCAGAGGCGCCAAAATCGGGGAGGGAACAAGTGGCAATTGCCATGTTTTTTCAGATTGCTTTCGCAGACATTGCAATTAGCTTAATCGTCTGCACAGATTGTTTAAATATAAAGGAAGTAAAGTTTGCAATGATGGTCTGTGTAATATAAAAAAAATTGCTACTCTTTGTATAATTTTGGCTGTATGTACAAACGCTATATTTTAAATTCTTATTCTTAAATTAATAAAAATTTAAAGAAACTTATATTTACTGTGGTCCATTTTATCTTATCACTCTTGCACACGTTTATTTTTATAATTTTAGTTTATCGGTGGCTGCTCGACTTGAAGACCAATTTTTTTTTTTTTGGTCACTTCGCAGTCTGCGCATACATTTGGTTTTTTATGTATAACAATTAACGTCCTTTAAACGCATTCTTTTTTTTTTTTATTATTATTATTACTATTATTATTTTGTGAGCATTGTTGTATTTTATATTAAATTGTTTGAAATAAATTTGTGTTTTTAAAAATTTTTTTTTAATTTTGAAAGTATATCATTAGAGGTAACTTTTACTCATTCGTTCGTTTATTTATTCTCTGACTTTGTTAAAGGCGATAAACTTATGGTTACAATCAGGCGATTGCCTTGACCTATTTTCGAAAATCCTAAGATATCGCTGTTCGATTAAAGTTTTCTATTTAATCTTTTTAGATTGTATTTAGATATGATTGTAGATCTACAGTAATTTAGAGCTGCTAGTTTTTTTTCCTGAGATGATAATAGAATGACAAAAGTGGTTTTAAAACAGCAATTTGTTGATTGTGTTCACCATCAATATGACCTTCCTACTTATCTGTTCTTGTAACTTTTCATCAGACAAAATATTTAGGCTACTTTTGATGGGGAACTGCAAGCATGTATCTCTGTAGTATCTGCCATTGTGACCCCACACTTGATTAAAACCAGAGCTGATCAAAACAACACTTAATCGAATATGGAAAGAGAAAATTTGCAACAAAATATAGCAAAACCATCGTGATTTTGTAGTTTTTATAAATAGTTGCAAACCGGAAAATTTAAATTTCTATCGGACCAACAAAAAGAACGATAGCACAGATGAAAATTTGCATTTTACGCAAGAAGCAGATTAACCAAAAAAAGCAACAACAATAAGCAAGAAAAGTCAAAGTTTAATTAAAAAATGCTTAATGTGCTATGCAAAACTATGATTTATCTTAAACTGCTTTTAAACATAAATTCTTTATTACTACAATCATTAGCGTACCGAGGATTTTTGAATGAGGGAGGCATACAACCGCAATCAAATATGCTTGATGGAAATTTTTTCAAGTGGTGGTTAAAGAAGAAAAAAATCTTTACTTTTAATCTATTGCGGTTTTTTCGATTTTTCGTTCCATAAATATAACAATCTATAAAAAAAGTTCTTCCCTTTGAATCTGTCTCTGATTTCTCCATGAGGTTTTCCAGGGAATGGCCAGGCACAATGCCCCTTCTCCTAAATTAGGGATATTAGAACACCCTAAATACGCTAGTGACTGCAATGTAAACAGCATAAAAAATATAGCAGCAGTAGACATCGAACGAAACATAACCATGACCAGAGATCTACTTGTTGCCCTCTAAAAATGCTTTGCCCAGGAACCTTGTTGAAAAACCCTGACCTTGACATTGGCAAAAAAATTAAAACAATCAAAAACAAACTGTCTTCTTACCAATGGCCTCTGACTTTTATGAATCTATTTTATAGTTACATTTTATAGTTACAAAGAGATTTTTTAATCGCAGAAACATACAAAAGTAAATCTTTTTTTAATCAGCTCTTTTTTCAATCAAATTGTCGTGTCGATCAAGTGTCATTTCAATCAAATCTCGTTTCGATCAAGTGTCTTTCGATCAACTGTCGTAGTAATCATATCATTAGCATTTTACAGCTATATAAAAAATTAATTTCTGTATCAATTTATAAATTGTATTAAAGGAAACTGTCAAATTTATTTTAATGCTTTGTTAGTTCGGAAGTAGAAATGAATAGAACTTGGACAGATAATATTATTTTATTCCAGACTTTACTATTATACACCAGATTATATATATAACACCAAATTAGATTCAACAAATTAGATTAGATTAGATTAGGTTTAGACAAATTTGTTCCTTTCCGAACACTTCAGCCAATAGGCTATTTAAATTCCAAAGGAAAAGATGTAAGCGGCCAGCAGGCTCTACTAAGTAACCTTCTTGTAGCAAGGTCCAAACCAAAAAGGATAGAACTATCTCATGCTATCGTTACCATAACAGAGATCGCCAAAGGGAAGACAACTGCAGCGCGCACAATTACCAGGCGCCATGCGCGAACTTTAATTAGCGCGCGAACACGGACCTGGTTCGCGTCTTGGCGACGCTACAGCTTTGTATCATTTAAAAGTGCTTTGTCGTTTTGAATGAAATAAAATCGCTTTAAATTATAATTTGTTGTTTTTTGTATTTTGTATTTATATTTCCCCATTGGAATTTACTGCATCCATTATATGATTTTTTAGTATGAACACTTTTATTTATATGAATACCATATTTTTTAAAAAGGCTCATATGAATTTAAATTTTAACTCCCTAAGTTAAAATTTTTCAAAATTTGTCAAAATTTGTCAAACATTTACTTCATTTTACCAAAAAACTAATTTCTTGCATATTTTTAAAATTTCCAAGCAGTTATAAATAAATACTTTTAATATTTTGTTTTTAACTTTATATTAGTATATTCTAAAAATTTCATAATTACAACCCACATAATTTCATAATTAGCATTACTCTTAAAACTCTTTTCCCCTTTTCTTTTTATATCTTCTGAATCAGCAACTTAAGTTTTACGTGATTCACAATATTTCACCAATTTTGAGCTTCTCTTGAAAACTTTTTAACGCCCCCCCACGGAGGCGTTCCCTATTTTCAATTTAAAAACCCTCGATCTCAGTAGTAAAAATGTTTACCAATTTATAAATTAGTAAAAGAAAGTTATACCATATCCTCACTTAAGTAAAAATAAAATGTGTTTTTAAATGCGTGTTTTTTATAAAAAGCTGACAACGCGCTGTGGTGGTTGAGAGCTCGTATTGATGGCGAACGTAATTGACAGAATCGCTGTTCAAAACCTTCTGGCGTTATTTTATTGTTTTCTTGGATAAGACATCTTGGGTCACTTTCCTCTGCTTGTTGGTCTCAGCGAAAAGCTCTAAATTTTGCTCATATCTCTAAACATAAATCTAAACAAAATCAACCGGATACCAATATCTTGGAATCTCTGAAAGCAGTCAAGGTAATCGCTTGACGGTTGCTCCAGCTGGTTGTCTCGCAATGGGCCCTTTCTTGACCTTCTATACTTGTAATTAGTTATTGCTTCTGATGAAATTATTAAAGAATGATGAAATTATATGAAATTATTATTTGAGCTCAGACCATTCAAATTTGATTACGATTGAATTATTTGGTTGAAATCCCATTGTGTTGTTTTATATCATTGTATTGTAGCACTATGTGAACTAATTAAAAAAAAAACATTTTTATTGCAAGGATGAATTTCGGTTCTTCTTTATGGTATTCAAATTCTTCATTGCTAATCGCCACGCGCTTAATTATTAATTGTCATATCCACTATAAAAGCGTTTACCTTCTAGCCTATAACCTTATATATCGTAGAAACTCAGTCATACCAAGTCGTTCGAAAAGGCTACCGTATGCTGTTTTGTGTGGGGCATTCTGATGGAATAGCCCGGTAAAGCCGTTTTGCTGTTAGGGTAGAAGTTTAAGTCCTTCGGAGATTGTTCAACGCTGTTTTTTTGTAGAGGGGATTCTAAGTTATTTGAACCGCCCGTTAAAGTTCGTTCTTTGTTAATTGAAGTACAATCGTTCTTATAGATTTGAATTTTTGTGAAACTGGAGAAAATTTTTGTCAAAAATCCTACGCTGTATGGACCTATGATTTGTACTGATATCATTTAAATAAAGATAATATTTTATTTAAATCCGATTGGTAAATTATAGTTAGGAGCTAGAATTGGAGAGAATCATCTAACAACCTCTCCAGAGGATTTTCTTAGCGAGAAGATAGCCTTTCACATCAAGAAAACAATTTGATTCCGGTGTTGGCAGTGATCTCAGCACTACATAGTTCCTGAAAGTCTCGAAGTACCGTTGGAAACTTTATTATGACGTGGTCCTAGACGACATAAACCTCTTATGTAGATCTTTCCAGCCTTTCCTGCGAATCAGAAGGATAAATATCTTAGAAATAAAAATGACAATGATGAAAACGTTTTGTCAAATTTGCAATTACTGTTTCATAAAATCGTATTTCTGAGGACATGTTTAAGTTTTTATACGAGTTATTATTACGCAAAAAAACATTTTGTGATGTTCTTCATCCTGAATCACCAATGTATTGTGATGAACTGAACATTTTTTATGTTACTGTCGACAATAAAAGTAATTATTTTTTTGAACGTTGATGTAAATCACGTCTTTGCAACTATTTAATGCAGTTTCGCCACATAGTGCTAAAGATTAAAGTCACAAAATAATTTTTGGGCAAACTACATTTGTATTTGACTTACACCAGGTTCTTACATGTGATTAAGTGCTTTTCATATCGAACCAGGAAAAAATTAGGAAGCCTTTTCTGCCATTGTGACGACTTGCACATGATATGCGAAATTGTGAAACTTGCTGCAATGACATGGCGAGTGCTAGTTTACAATCCAGCATTAATCCCTTGTCTATTGAAACGTCGTCTTCAATGCAAGTGTCTAACTGAGTTCAATCCACAGCAAGAACAAGGTGGACCATCAACTTTTCTCAATATTTTTCTTTTATACGAAGGCTAGTGCAAATCAGAAAAAGCCTCTTAGGGCAAGTAATGAATTTTTGCAAGACAAGGCGCGACCAAAAAGCTCACCCATCCTTTGAGAACCGAAGGATTTTATGGTCGTCAATGTGACCATAAGTAGC
This sequence comes from Diplosoma virens, assembly GCA_963680785.1. NCBI lineage: Eukaryota > Metazoa > Chordata > Ascidiacea > Aplousobranchia > Didemnidae > Diplosoma > Diplosoma virens. The sequence goes on along the minus strand of OY796881.1, from coordinate 588,285 downwards.
TTTAGAAATGTAAAATTCATGTTCTCACTCTCGTCGATCACACGCACGCTACCCAGAAGCCATCCTTCTTAAGAACATTAACACTGAATAAAGAAGCACTTTTGAATCTGCATAGCCGGGTCGAAATGTTGAAAAAACACTTAGTAATTTTGAAACTCAGTTTATATCGAATTGCATGCAGAAAGTGTCAAGGTTGCTGTCAATCAAGAAATTGAAAACTACTTTTTATCACCAATTTGCAAAAACTTGACCGAAAAATTTAGCTGCACGCTGAAGAAGATGTTGAGACAACTGTACATTGAGCAGCCTAAGAAGTGGTGTAGATTCATAAATCTATTTTTATTTGCGTATAGAGTTTTCCAAGCGTCTACTTATTTTTCACCTTTTGAGCTTCCACATAGTGGTACTGTGCGAGGGCCTATGAAAATTTTGAAAGAATTTTGTACAGGGGAGAGCTAACCCACGAAAGTCAAGACCAGTTATCAATATGTTTTAGAGTTGAGAGAAAGATTGGAAGAAACAATGAAACTTGCTCAAGAATAATTAACAAAAAAATCAGGTTAGATACAAAAAGAACTACGACAAGAAGACAAAAGACCGATTGTTTAGTGAAGGCGACAAGGTTTTGGTCATGCTGCCACCCAATAAAAACAAGATTTTGATGAAATGGGAAAGACCGTATAAAATCATTCAGAAGATGGAAGATCATGATTACAAAATTTTAGTTGGAAACAAAGAGGAAAATTATCATGCCGATATGCTAAAAAAGTAGCTACTATGCATGAAAAGACGAAGCAGAAATCGAAAATGAAAAAGAAGATGTAAAAATAACAACTGGTGCAGAAATTTTATTGAACGAAGAGACGCAAAGCATTGATGAGAAGTCATATTTTGAATTGGGCAGGTATAGGAAAAAAGAAAGTGTATGTGACGTCAAATTGGGAACCGCATTGAATGGTAGTCAAAGGAGACAATTGCAAGCTTTGCTGGAAGACCATGATAGAGTTTTTCGGATGTGCAGGGAAAGACATCAAAGATTGGGCACAAAATTAAATTGGTGGATGAAAATCCAGTTTGCTCGAAACCCTATCGTTTTTTGTATGCGCTAGGTCGAAGCTGAAGGATGAAATGAAAAACATGATGAATATGGGGATCATTAGGAAGTCTTCATTGCCATATGCGTGAACAGTGGTCATTGTAAAGAAAAAGGATGGTTCAAATCGTATTTGCGTTGATTACCGAAAGTTGAACAAACTGACAGTTTCGGATCCAAAGCCGATGAAGACTTCAGAGGATTTTTTTCAGCAGTTGGGAAAATCAAGATTTTTTTTGAAGATTGATTTTTGTAAAGGTTACTGGCAAATGACGGTGGCGGAAAAAGATGTGTTCAAGACCGCGTTTGTGACACCGGACGGGGCATACGAATTTCTCCAAATGGCCTTTGGCATGCAAAACTCCGCCGCGACACTTGTGTCAGAAATAAGAAAAATGCTTTTAAGCATGTCTGGGGTTAAAAGCTGCATCGATGATTTGATTGTGTTTTTCAGCGATTGAAAAACGCATTTAAAAACTTTGGAAGAGCTCTTGAGGAGGTTAAATGATGCTAACCTCACTGCTTGGCCCTCGGATTGTGTGTTTGAAGCGTCGAACGTTGGTTCAACAGTATCGATAACATCGAGAATCTCTGATTCATGATGTCGGATATGACTAGATCACGACGAATGATAATAACCTGGACAAAATTGCACGGGCGAAGCGGCCAATCACAGAGAAAGCAATACGATGGTTTTGCTGGACGCTCGATTACTACCAAAATTATATCCCTTCCTTTGCTGTGATTGCAGCACCGTTGACGAATTTAGCAAGGAAAGGACAGCCGAGCTTTGTTGAATGAGTCAGGCTAGCTAGAAAAAAAAGCTTTTAATATCTTGTGAGGAGCTTTTTTAAAGCAACCCATACTAAATTTTCCCAATCATTCAAGAGAATTTACCCTACGTACGGACGCTTCTGAAAACGGGATCGGGGCCGTGCTGATGCAAGAGTATCAAGGAAAACTCCACTCCTATCGCATTGACTAATGGGGAAACACAGTTCTGCACGCTTGAGAAGGAATACTTGGCAATAGCAAAGGGCTATTGGAAAATTTTGTCTTTTCTTAGCCGAAAAGAAGTTTATTCTGCCAGCGGACCACAAATCACTCGGTTTTCTCAGTACGGCTTGTTACCAAAGGGATCTCACACTCGGGTGGTCTTTATCATACGAGGATATGACTTTGTGGTGAAGATCATTGCCGGCAAGAACAAAGTTATGACTGACTACCTCCGTCGTATAATTGTATAAAATGTTTTGTTGTTTGATTTTTTGTTTGTTTGTTGTTTAAGATTTTTTTAATTCAGTGTGTGTTGTTAAAAATATTAACGCATAATATTTTTCTTTACGGGGGGCGTATGTCACATTTCATTTACAACTTCATCTTGGCCACATAAATCTATAATTAATTTTCTGTCTTTTTCAGTATTTTATATTTTAGTATGACGTAATCTTTTCATGTCTAGTAATGATTGGATAGTCGGTAAACCCTCACTTAATTTAATTTATTTAATTTATTTTCAAGCTGTTTTATAATTGTTTTAGTTGTTCATTTTTTCAATTGCAATCTTAAGCATGTGTCAACCAGATTAAGAGCACTATCCCAAGTCTCTGATTAGTTGTTGTAAACTGTGACCTTAATTTAATTGCTATTCGGAGAAATCCACCTTATTCCAAAAAATTCACTTATAATCTATAGTCACGTGACGTGATCTTATATAAGAGCACAGTTTGTTTTTATTTTATTCCAGTCGAAAATTCAGTTGAGTTATTGCCAACCATTATTGATTGACAAGTGTTGGAGTCGTTTTGCGCTTTGTGACCGTAATTAATTCTATAGAGAGATAGAATTGTTAAGATTTTGTAGCGGACGAACTATTAAGATTAATATTAGCGGTCGGGTCGCTAAATAATTTTTATAGCTTGCGAGTACAAAGTTGCTGCAAGCAATTACATGTTTTGTTAGTTTTTGGCGCTGGAATCGTTTTGAAGTTTTGCGAAGTTTGGGAGCCAAGTTTTCGTGAATTGACAGAGTTTTGTAAATTTTGTAATTATATTCTTTATAGTTAGAGACAGTGGTTTCTGTTTGTCTGGAGAGAAAAGTTTTTCAAACAATCAATTCGTACTTAGCCGGAACTAACTGTATCAAAAACTTCAGTCTCGCGGCAAACTATATCTTGAGCGGGAATAAATAAAAAACAAACACAGCTTTACTTAAGCGCTGGTATTCGGATTACCAAGTTTAACTGATCCTTTTGGATTCCCGAGTAAAATTTGTGACAATCTTTGAGAGAAATGGCGAACCAGATTATCTGGCTATTGTTTGGCGTTTAAACAAGCTCTTTTTTACCACATTCGTATTGGCATTAAAATGAAAGATCACAAACTTATATAACTATCAACTTGTTTTTTTAAATGTTCAATAATTGCTTGTTGATTGACTTGACCATTCTTACTTAGTGTTTGTTTTTTTAAAGTTATTTCCATTCTTCAATGTTTAATTATTTTTTATCTCATTCTTACCGTATTTATAAATAAAATGTTTTTGCCATAAATCCTTTTCTATTGCTAATCTTTGACTAAATCTTACTAAAGTTTGAGTTTAATCATTCCTATTGATGTCATAAACACCCGCATACGTTTTCAAAGCTGATGGAGAAATTTTCTTTTCTCTGTCACTTTCAAACACAGACACACTCAGCTCGATCCCCTGTGCAGTACACGTTTTCGCTTAATTTAGTGAAAAACTTATAGAATCAAAGCGAAGAGTTCTTTTTAGTCTTTACTTTAATTTCATATTAATTAACCTCCTTAATTACCGAAGTAGACACGTAAAACTTAATTGAAGACCAAAGAAAAAATAACTGTCTTTATCATAATTCTATTTGTTTCTTTTATGATTCTATTATATTATAATTCTATCTTTTTATAATTAGTTCAGGGTGATGTCACTCTGACTTTTGAGCAGAAGATTGCGAGTTTGATGCTCAGTCTACTGGAGCGATATTCGTTGTGTTTTTAGGGAAGCAGATAACGACGAATTATCAGTCACGCTGGTTACCTACAATGGTGACTATAAAAAAAAAGCTTTAAACAAAAAGCAGCATATTGGCCCATACGGCTATACGACAACAAGACACTTCATTTGTAAATGGGGTCAAGCTTTTATTCTATAATAACGACTGCATCTAATACAGAAAGCAACAAAAAAATCACAGGGATAAATAAAAGAATTACCGCTAATGAGCTTTATAAATAGATTAAAATCTAGGGTTAAGCCTAACTTTAACTCTTACCTTAACCTTAACCTTCACCCTAATCCTAACTCTCTAGATACTTGAACAAAAGTTAAACAAAAGCTTTAAAAAAAACAGTTGTTTCATAAACAAGTCTCCAATTGATTCATGAGTCAAATATTTATTTATAAATAGCATCGTTACCTACTTTTAGCATTAAGTCTCCATCTTCCAAAAGCATGTCTTGATGAATTATAAGTTCTACACTGAATTATTTTGTCGTTATTTTTGTAGATTGGTTGATTAAAGACTATTTCAATTGTTAGACCGATGGAACTCTTGTTACAAGAACTATAAGCCGGAACTCTTTGTTTCCGTTCTGCGTTTATGCACAAACCGTTTTCAAAAATATTTCTGACTATACCAGAAAAACCTTCCCAGAAACACTTGGTGGGAACAAAATTAAGCTTTATAAGCAATTTCAATCTATTCAATCCATAAGCAAAGGTATAGTTCAGATTTGAAATGGTTTGACAAGATTGCGATAGAGCACCTAAAAACAAAAACAATAAATTTTATAGCTTTACGAGTCACGTGCACAATTGCATGCAAAGGAAATCCAAATACAGTGGGGTCTCGGTCTACGAGAATCCAATCCGAAGAATCTTTTACCCGGTCTACAACCAATGTTTAGGTTTACAAGAAAAGTTTCGCTAACCATCAACAGTCTACGACAATTAAATTTTCTTTTTGATTTTATTTCAGTGTTCAATTTGTTTAAAGTGCATTGATTTTGATTGTTTTGTTTTTTTTAATTTTGTATGCTTGTTTTGCTTTCTTAATTTTGATTTCGATTTTTTAAACTTTGTTTCATTTAACGTTTAAAGTGTGCATCTTTGTGTTAAGTTTCATTTCATTTGATTTTTGGTGTTCAGTTTGTTTTTAAGTGTTTTTGATTTTCATTGTTTTGATTTCTTTAATTTGATTTTTACAGTTTGTTTTAAATTTAAAGTGCATTGATTTTGATTTAGCTTTTTTGAATTGTATGTCTTTCTATTGTACATACGTATGTTTTGGGGTCAAAAATAAAATTTTGTTAATGTATCTTTTGCTTTTTTTCCTTATTTATTACTTTATTTATTTCAATGTTGTACTGTATATTTATAATTATTAACTAAACATAAGTACATACAAGATATTACAATTGATTTACCAAGTAAAGCCATGCCCGAAGCTTTTCGTGTCGCACTTTTCAATGGCAGTCGTGACAATGATAAATTGAAGGGCCACGCGTATTGTGTTTGTATTCTCTCGGCAACTATTTAAATGATTGCAGATTGCAAATGCTGCGCAGCTTGCAAGATTTTGCAAATACGCACATGACACAATAAAATAGCACAAAGTTGTTTTGCAAGTAATTGTGCAACGCTCACTCTGCGTATAGTACGCGTGGCTCTTTGCTTCAACATTGTCACGATTGCCATTAAAAAGTGTGACACGAAAAGCTTCTGGCATGGCTTTACTGAAAGCCATTTTTAAATTCTGTGCGCTAACAAATTATTTATTGATTTACCAAGGTTTTGGTAAGATTTTAAGACCTCAGAATGGATTAAACCTATTTCAATTAATTTAAATGGGAAAAATTGATTCGGTCTACGAGTGTTTCCGTCTACGAGCAGGTCTTGGAACAAATTAATCTCGTACACCGAGGCCCCACTGTAGTAGCAAAGTTTCAAATGTTAATGATTTTGCCGTGATAAGCATAAAAGCCAAAAACACTAAATTAAAAGTCGCTGTGTTTAAAACCCAACTTTTAACAAGTGTTTTATGGAATCAGAGTCTGGTTTCCTTGGATCTTCCAACTTGTAGGTCAAGCGTACAATGGCTGAACAAGGGTGACGCAGTAACAAGAGGTAAGTTTTTAATAGATCAGGATTTTTCGAAGCATTTTTTGTTTTTATATCTAAATAAATAAATTTTTCTGTAGCCTGCTATTCTATTGTTTCGTAACATTCCGGTCTTCAAAATACAGATCAAGTCAACAGAAAGAGCGCAGCAGGTACTTTGAAAAGCAGTACAACACTGTTGTAGCGAGTTAGGTAAAATGATTACTCATAAGCTCTACTTTTCTTACAACCGCTTAATAGATCTCAAGTATAATTTTCAGTTTCAGCCTAGGGCTTGCAAAGGGGCCATGGGGCATTTACCAGGGGGCCACGAGCATAATTCTTTTTTGGGATGAAAATGAATAAATCAGAGACAGTGATAACTTTTTTTTCTTTGGTCTTCACTTGACTTTTGGGACGTTATTCTAAGCAGGGGGCCACAGCTGTTTAAGAGCCTCTAAAAAGGGCCACGAACCACCAAAGTTTGAGAACCACAATGGTTTAAGCTACAAATAGCTGATTAAACAACGTTAGTTGTCAGATAGAAATTAGAATTAACTTTAAAATAGATTTAATAAGAAATATTTAATCACATTTACATTGAAAGAGATAGTTTATGCTTCATAGTAGTTCTATAAAAGTACTGGTGATAATGCAAGTAGATGCGTGGCGTAAATACAAGCGTGCAGGTAATACAGTGCAAAATAAAGCAGATAATGCTAACGGCGATGCTTGCTTCACAAATTAAACTGACACTTTTGTAAGAATCAATTATTTAAAAATTGCTTTAACTACAATTTCTTGTTGCCAACTTTAAACTTTAGTTTCTCGTATTGGTTATTAAGTTGATTATTTTATGATAATTTTTGTTAAACTTTTTTACTCGACTTTGCATCATGCTAAAGCAAAAGTATGTTCCAGCATACGTAAAATATGGTTTTATCTAATTGAGCACAGTGGAGAAGTTATTCAACAGTGTGTGGTTTGTATGAAAAGACTATCCAATGCGGCCATAAAACCTATCTTGCTAAAACGCCATGTGGAAACGAACCTTTCATTTTATCAAAAATAAACCAAGATTAGAGCTACTTCCAGTGACTGGGCAAAAAAGCAAAGCGCCAGCGCAAGGACAAAAATGGCCAGATCCGGCAAAAGGGTGCAGAGATTGTCAAGGCATCTTATGAAGTCGCTTTCTTATTGGCCCAACTCTAGAAAGCTTGTACGATTGCATTGTCTCTTCTTGTGCCAGCTGCAAAAATCTTGGTCAGGCGAGTAATTGGAGAGCAGGTTGTGGCAAAGTTAATGAGTGTTTATTTTTCCAGCAATATTGTGAAGCGGTGCATTGGAGAAATGTCAGTTGGTATTGCCGAACAGATATATACATATAGAATATATTGAACTTATAGAATACGGAACAGATATATACACAAAGAATGTCCTCCAATAAACTCACGGCTTGGTATGGCATCTTCATACTCTACGCTAGCTTTCCGCGCTGTTCCATTGCTACTAATTATTGCTTCGGCATGAAAATGCGAATAGAGATTTTCAGTCATAATAAGCATCACATCAAAAAATCAAAACCGACTAAAGTGCAACTGGATATGACTCTCTTTGGGCTGTTAGCAAATTCACGCCATGCAGCGACCAATTGGCGGAAAGTAGACAAAAACAAAAATCTCATTAAATTTAGTTGTAGTCTGGTATTGTTGGTTTAAAATATATATTATTCTTCTGAATAAACAAAGATTTGATCAAACCAGTTGCTTTGGAAGAAGTGGTTTGCGTTGACGATACGGGGTGTCCAACTGGTACGAGATCGTAAAAAGGTTGGGAACCCCTGCTTCAAACAATGCGGAGCGGTGCGTAAGTAGAAATGAAAAACAACAAAAATAACAAAAAAATCAATACACACGCCCGAGCCATGTTTAGAGAATGTTGTAATGCTTAAATGTTGTTTTGAAATTTAAACGGAGAAAAATCTTTTATTTATCTTTTGTTGGAATAATTTTTTTTAATTTATTTGAAGAAGTACGTAAAATTAGAGTTTAACAAGGTCACTTCAATTTAGACACACTTTTAACATGCATGAAATGCGATTTTAGCAGATTAGTTGTGTAAAAACTTAAATATCAATTAAAAGTGAAAATTGGACCTAATTAAAAATTGGACTTAAAGAATGACGTCAACGCGCAGGACAATTACAAACAATGAACAGCCCAAGAGAACGCTTTTGATATCGCCAAAATGGTCCATTGATAATATTCTTGGCCAATCTCAATATTGGTGCACAATTGTTGCTGTAATTTCTCAACTGACATAAAAAGTTGAAATATATGTTTTACAAAAAAATGAAAGCTTTTTGAATAGTCAATGTTTTGATATTTAGCGGTGTTTAAATAGCTTTTACTTTTTTTAAATATCTAGCGTGATTGTAGTGGACAATCAACAAGCCTTTACTTTCTTAGACATAGTTTCTATTTTTTTATCATTTCACAATGTATTTTAATCAATCGAGAAAATTTACGAACGAAAGTGATTTAATCTCTTATCATTGATGCAAGTAAACATTACGTTGGAAAATTACCAAGACTTACTCGTTTTCGACCTATAATACAACCAGAACAATTACAATTACAACAAAAAATAAACTGCGTAAAATCAAGAAAATTTTTACACATTTAATTAAATTAACAATCGACGCAAATTGCCAGTTCAATCATCCATTGCAAAAAAAATGTCAACTTGTACATATGATGAAATTGAACTTTTTTGTTTAATGCACCTTTTTTTTATTAAATCATGCTTAAAAATGTTTTTTTATCAAAATCAGAATACCGTTTTCAACTACGAGTACATTTTCATAAATACACTCGTAATTTTCAATCGCGGTTGGATAACACGAATTCTTAACTTTAATACCGCGTTCAGAATTTCCGCAATCAAAAAGTTTCATTTGAAAACTGTTTTTGTTTATTATTATAGATAGATAGATAGAAAACAGTTTATTCGCCTGATCTATTAGAACGCATGCAAAACAACACATTTAAATCAAATTACAATGCACTTGTTCAGGCCAGGAAGCATCGACGAACCCGAAGGTTTTTTAATCCAAGATGCTTCCTGACAGAGAAGAAAAAAAAAAAAAAAAAAAACGGAAAAAAACAAAACAAGACAAAACATAGAATTTAGCCAAAGTAGAAGAAATGATATAGTAAATAACTTAACATTGTTGTATGTTCACACTGATAAGTTTAACTAATGCGACGGCAAGAATGAATCAGACAAAATTTAGTTTAACAAGTATACGACACGAAAATTGATACACAATGAAACAATAGCATAAAATTTATATCTCCAGAAACTGGATCAAAAAGAGTTAATGTAATATGTAGTATTGAATTGCTTTTTGTTTTATCTTTTTTTTTTAATGATATCCACGATGATTCCTTTATTTTAGGTTTAATTTTTCCCCATAATTCAGTTCCTCTGTACGACAGGGATTTTTCACCTGCTGACGTTTGAACGCGAGGTTTGAAGTATACTAGGTTGTGTTTTGTTCTAGTATTATGACTGTGAATTTTTGTGATATCAACGAAGCAGTCTTTGAGTGCAGTCTTAAATTTTTTATTATGTAGCTGATACATGAATTTGGCTAGTTCAAGTCGATAAATGTCATCTAATTTTAAAAAATTCAATGTTTTATATAAAGAGGTTACTGGACAATATTTGCTACTATAAGTTATGGTACGAACTATATTATTTAGTTTCACGTTAAGTTCATGCATTAGTGTTTGGTTAGCTGTACCCCATGTGACTATTCCATATTGAATACGATTGTAAATAAGCGAGTAGTAAAGCATACACAAAGTCTTCCGATCTAAAAATGTTCGAATTCTGTACAGCAATCCAGAATATTGAGCTAGTTGTAACGATAGATGTTGGATGTGACGAGACCAATTCAGGTTTTCGTCAAAATAAATTTCTAAATATTTTACCGATCTAATTCGTTTTATTTTAATTGAATTTAAGGATACATTAAAGTTTGTAGAACATGAGCGATTGAGTTGCTTGTCAAACAATAAATAATGAGTTTTTGAATAGTTCAGCTGAAGCTTGTTTTGTTTCATCCAGAGATCAATTTTACTCAGTTCAATGTTCACTCTGTTTTGTAGTTTATATAGGTTGTGGTCTGACAGGGCTAAGAATGTGTCATCGGCAAACGAAATGGTGTCGAACAGACTAGCCAAAGGAAGGTCATTGATGTACAGAATAAAAAGTAGCGGCCCAAGGGAAGAGCCTTGTGGTACACCGTATTCAATTTTTGACCGGTCGGACATAAAGCTATTCATTTTTGTATATTGTTTTCTGTTGCTCAAGTAACTTTGCATCAGTTTAAAAGCCAATCCCCGAAATCCATAAAATTTTTTCATTTTGTGCAGCAAAATATCGTGATTCACAGTATCGAAGGCTTTGGTGAGGTCAAGGAAGATACAGCAAGTGTACATTCTTTTATCAGAATTTTGTATTAGTTTTTCATAAATATTGCTGATAGCATGAGACGTAGAAGAGTTTTGTCTAAAACCAAATTATTTGTCAGAAATGAAATGATATTTTTCTAGATAATTGTTGATTCTATTGTATATAAGTTTTTCAAAAATTTTACTGATTTGGGAAAGGATCGAAATCGGACGATAATTTGTGAGCAAATTAGAATCTCCTTTTTTAAAAACAGGAACCACCTCTGCAATCTTCAAGGAATTAGGAAATTCTCCTTGTTGGATACAGGAGTTGAAAATGCTGCTTAACCCTTAACTACTGGCGCCCTTTTTCTTAACGCAACTACTCGCGTGGTGTACTTTGTACACCAAGGTTGATGTACAGCTTTTATTTTCCGAAACAAATGAAATTATGCACAAAAACCACAAGAACGTTCTTTACGATGATTCATCGGTTGCAAGATGTGCACAGGTGTCACATTTCACATCAGTTTTTGCATGATCTTTGCAAACAAAGTCATTGCACGAAGAACATCTCATAGTTGTCACCCTGTTTTTAGCTCTTCCACAGAGACGGCACCTTTTTCGAGATTTTGCAGGAGGTGGTTCATGGGTGTCAACTTCTGATTGTGGCTTATATTTTGACAAGATGGATTGAATGTCAGATGGAAGATTTTGTAGCTGTGCTCTGTCCTGCAGATGAGGCTTTATCAAACTCATAGCAAGATTCTTGAGAAACTGCCGCCTGTTTTGTGCTTCATCTACCGACTTACGAGTCTTGTTGAATAAGATTTGTCCATTCACGCCGGCAATGTTTACAAGATGGAAAAAGACACATAACGGCCACCGGCGGGTTCTCCTTGACACAGAATAATTGCCGCAGAGTTGGTCAACTGTATCCACCCCTCCTTTCGTAGAATTATAGAACTGGATGATCTCTGGCTTTTTGGTTTTAGCATCAACTGCAGCATCACGATGCATAGTGGAAAGCAAAACAACTGATTTGTTCTTTTTTGGTGTAAAGGAAACCAGAGTGGCATGCTCTTGAAATCCAAACATTGATGAAGAGATCGGCTTTTGTTTGTTTGGCAAAAATTCAGCTGGAATTTCTCTTTTGTTTTTCTTCAAAGTCCCAACCAGAGTTATTTTATCTTGCAGCAGTGAAATTGCAAGTGTGTAACTAGTGTACCAATTATCCGTTGTTAGATTACGGCATGTACCTTTCAAGTGACTTATCAGTCTTTCAACTATGTCAGCAGGGCTGTTGGAGACTTCATGTGGACCAGTTGGTTGTTTACCGCAATAAACTTCCAAGTTTCCCGTGAAATATGTCTTGGCATCACAAAGTGCGAAGATCTTTACACCATACTTTGCTGGCTTGCTTGGAATGTATTGGATGAAGCTGCATCTCCCCCGGAAAGGTACTAGTGTTTCATCGATCGTCAGGAGCTCACTAAGGCAGTAGGTCTTTTTACAGTTTTGTACGAACTCATCTAGAATATACCGAATGGCAGCCAATTTATCTGTTTCTTTTCTTTGACTCCGCGTCGTTCTATCGTCAAACCGTATTGCCAACAACAGGAACAGAAAGCGGTTGTACGACATGCAAGCTCGAAAGATTTCTATTCCACTACCATCTGTGGCCCATAATTCAAGAAAACTAACATGCCCAGCCCTCTTTACACCTGACAGAACCAATAGTCCAAGGAATGCCATCAGTTCAGTTTTTGTAGTAATTTTTGCATCTCTTTCCCTGTCATAGTTTGACTGTACAGCTGTGATATACATATTGGTGCATCCAACAATTTCCTCTATCATCTCATCTGTAATCAGTAATAGAAAAGCTTGTAGTTCATCTTCAATATGTCTGGCATTGTTTTTTGAACCAGGAAGAACTTTTAGAAGGTTTCGTGATGGAGTTTTTGCAAACTTACTGACACAAGAATTTTTGTACCACTTCGTTACTTTATCTTTGCAAACATAATAGTTTTCATCGTCTTCGTCTGAGCTTTCAGAATGAGTAGACCTATCAAAATTCTGCAATTGGGCACCATCAATTTCGGAGTCCGTGCTGTGATCGCTTTCGTTCACAACTCTTTCTTCGTCATCATTTTCTTCACCTCCTATTTCTTCATCAGATTCGATTTCTTGTTCCAACATTGCCCTAATTGCATCATCATCTAAAGACTTAATCTGTCTAGCCATTATGTATAAAGTATTTCTGCACAAAAAACAGCATAAGCAAGCAAAAAACAATAAAACCAAAAAAATCTTTTCAAAAATCACAAAAAATTATAGTTACATAAGTAGTCGCGCGGTGTATTTTGTACACCAAAACAGCACCCCCACTGATTTGTCTTAGCATACCGGCCGTCACGTGCTTTCTAAAACTACGCCAACGCGTCAAAGCATGCCTGTGGAGTTAATTAGAGGATAGGTGGCGCTTACTGCCTGCAGAATTTCAAAATAAAAGGGTGGGAGCCGAATTAGTAAAAATGGTGTACAAAATACACCAGCGCGAGTAGTTAAGGGTTAAGAATGGAGAGATTACTGTATTACTTAATTTTAACAGTTTATTATCTATGTCGTTTTCTTTAACTGCCTTTTTTATTTTATATTGCCAATAAATGAGTAAATCTCTTCAGCAGTAGCAGGAGAGAAAAAGAACGAGTTAGGTGAATTGGGTAATAAAGGAGGGGTTGATTCATGCGATTTAATGTTTTTCCCTATTTTTTCTCCAATTGTCGCAAAATGAACATTGAAAGCTTCACAAATTTTTTGAGGATCATCTATCACATCATTGTCGGTGACTATCTCACTGGGAAATGTATTTTTTGGCTTTCTTCAAATTGGCCAGCTCACCAATAATTTCCCACAGCGTACTGAAGTTACTTGTGTTGTCGTCAATCAAATCCTTGTAGTAGGCTTCTTTAGCACTCATAATTTTTCGATTTAAAGCATTTCTTTGTTTTTTGTAATTTTCGAAAATGTCTTTATCAAATTTCTTGTGTAATTGTTTCAAAAGTTTGTTTTTTTGTTTGATCAAATTTAGTAGTTCACGTGAGAGCCGTGGTTTTTTACTAAGCTTTTTTTCTTTTCTTGAAGCTTTTTTCAGAGGGGCAAATTTATTTATTGTGTTTTTAAACACTTCTTCAAATTTATCAAAAGCATCATGAACCGAATCAATGCTGTCTAGGTTGGCAGCATTTAAATTATTACCAAGTGTCATTAAGTAATCTTCTAACTTAAATTTTTTCATGTCTCGAATTAGAAACTGTTTTGTGCTTTTAACACGAGACTTTTTGGCAGAAATACAAACAAATGTAGGCATATGGTCGCTCAAATCGCACAAGAGTACACCACTAGTGTATAAGTGTTTTGGATCGTTCACGTAAACGTGGTCGAGCAATGTTCTTGAGTGATCTGTTACGCGAGTCGGGAGATCAATGGCATATTTGGTTGAGGTGCTCAAGATATTATTCACACACTTTCGAAAGTTTTGATTGACATTGATTTGCATTAAGTCAATGTTATAGTCACCGACAGTGTAAAAAACCGTATTACTGGCACGTAGTTCAGCAAAAATATCACATAAATTTGTGGTAAAGCATTCGTAGATCATTAACAAGTGTAGTGGGATGTCGATAAATTACCCGTATCACTATCGACCCTGTGGTAGTTTTAACTTCAATCCACATGTTTTCAACAAAATTTAATTCAATATTTATTTCAGTTTTTTGTTTGTAAGGTAAAGTTTGTTTTACGTAAAAGCCAACCCCACCAGCTTTTGTAATACTATCACAATGAATGAAATCATATCCAGTAATGTCAACATTAACTATTGCTTGACCATAAGTAATTTTTGTTTCTGATATTGCAATGATATCTGGCGTTTCAGAAAGATTGGCCAAAAGAGTGATAAGCTTGTCAATATTTTTTTGTAAACTTCGCATGTTAAAATGCATGATGAATAAGTCATCTTTTTTATGTTTTACCACATTATTTAACGACGAAATATCATAATACTCGCAATTGTTAAAAAAGTCGCAATAATTTGAATTTTCATTACAAATTTCTTGTTGTGATATTGTGCAATAGATGACGTAGTGTTTTCTTAAACGCTTCTAATCTTAATCAGCGCCTTCTGCTCGATCAATTATTGGACACGCGTATCTCCGAGCATAATTGTAACCAGTTAAATCTGCGCATCTATTTCGGTTCATCAGTCAGTTCAAAGTTATCAAGCTACTACAGCAAACGAACTAAAAGCATTCTATTTCATTACGGTTGTTTTTGGCTAAGTACTTTTTTGTGAATATTTATTATTGTTTTTTTAATAAACCTGTGTATTCGTGCAAAGATACAACAGGCAAAAGTGGCGACGAGGATTCAAGGAACTCAACTGCGTTAAGAAAAAAAAAGAAAATTTGTTGAATTTGCATTAACAGCTTGAATTGTCAAAATGACTGAAATTTCTGAACTAATTTTGTTGTTAAATAAGCAACACCAAGAGCAAATGGCAGTTTTACGCGGCGAGCATCAAGAGCAAATGACAATGCTTCAAGAGCAGCTAAAAATTCTACAAAGCAGCTTGAACAACCCGCGAGAAAATGTTCCAACACCGACGGCAAGTTTTCAACCATTCGATTCCACATCTGAGTTATGGACTGATTATTTGGAAAGGTTCCGAACATTCGTCACTGCTAACTCTATACCCGACAACAAGCAAGCACAAATTTTTCTTACCAACCAATCTAACTCCGTTTACAAAATGCTTAGCAACTTAGCGGCTCAGCAACAACCTGTCAAAAGCATACATGAGCTAACCATGAATGATATTCAGACGTTTATGGCAGAGCAGTTCGACCCAAAACGATTTGTTGTCAGAACGTTTCAAGTTTTGGTCTGACATCAAACCTGGCGAAACTATTCCTGAACTGGCAAGCAGAATACGACAAGATGCAGCTACATGTGATTTTTAATCCATTAAAGATCCTTTAGATGAAGCCTTGCGAACTAAATTCATCTGTTCAGTAGACAACGAAGCAGTTTTGAAGACACTCTTCAAGCTCAAGGACGATGAACTGAAGTTTAGCAACGCCATCAGAGTGGCTCAAGAAGTGGAAGAAGCAGCCAAGGTAGCAAAGGAAACCGTACACGGTCAACCTTCTACGTCGGTGCAGAAAGTTTATCACGCAAAGTCCAAAACTTCCAAAACGCACGAAAAGAAAACCGCCTGCTTCAGGTGTGGAAATTCTGGACATTTTAGCAAAGCTTGTCCCCACATTAAAGCTATTTGCAGCTTCTGCAAGAAAACAGGTCATCTGCAATCTGTATGCATGTCTCGACTAAGAGATAATAAGCTTGTGAAACAACAGGTGAAATTGGTGCACAAAGTCCAATGTTCTGTTTCACCCATCTATCAAACTATTAGACTTAATGACCGCAGAATTAAGTTTGAAATTGATAGCGGAGCCAGTGACACATTTTGCTGTGAAGCGACGTGGCAAACGCTGGGTAAACCCATTCTACAACCTGTATCAGTTCAATATCAAGTTGCTGAAGGTAGCCCGCTACCCGTCGTGGGACAATTCCAATCAACTGCAAGTATTGATGGAAAATCACCTGACGTGACCTTTCCTGTAATTGTCACTAAGGTGCCCAATCTAAATTTACTAGGTCGTCTGGCGATGATGAAGTTGAAACTCACCAACTTAACTGATCACTTCAGAGAAAACCTAAGTTGTGCTGAATCTACTGCAACGATAGAGCACGTCACTACAAGTGGTCCAGAAAACTCTTTAGATGCGGCATGTATTCAATTATGTGGAGAGTTTCCTACTTTATTTGAATCTACATTGGGTTGTCTAAAAGATTTTTCACTGGACATACGGTTTAAACCTGAAGCTAAACCTATTTTCAAGAAGCCAAGACCTGTTCCGTTCTCAATCCTACAAGATTTAAACGAAGCATACGAAGCAGGAATTAAGAGAGGTGTATGGGAGCTTACAGATTTTAACTTGTACGGCACCCCCGTGGTTCCTATTCGAAAGTCTCCTTTGCCAGGTCAAGCAAAAGCAAGCATCCGAGTTTGTGGAGATTATTCGGTGACTGTGAACTCGCAACTGGAAGACCATCGTCAACCAATCCCTCTCCCAGAAGATCTTATGCGCAAGCTAGGACGTGGTTACTGCTTTAGTAAGATTGATCTAGCTAATGCATATAATCAAATCTGTCTTTCTCCTGACAGCCAGAAGAAGCTGGCTCTCAGCACTCACAAAGGAGTTTTGCTTCAGAAAAGACTTCCTTTCGGAATTAAATCCGCACCAGGGTATTTTCAAGAAATCATGAAACAGTTAACGCAAAATTTGCGAGGAGTTGCCGTGTATTTCGATGATATTTTGGTAAGTGGTGACAACGCAAAAGATCATTTGATGAACCTGCGAGCTTTGTTCAAAAGACTAAAAGAAAAAGGTCTTCGCTGCAACCGTGAAAAATGTGTTTTCGCCCAAGTATCAATTGACTACCTGGGTCACACTTTATCAAGTCGAGGAATTGCAAAAGAGTCCAAAGTTGATGCCATACTAGAAATGCCTACACCCAAGAACATTTCTACGTTAAAATCTTTTTTAGCATCTGTGCAGTTTTATTCTAAATTCTTACCTCCATATTTTTCGGAAATCACCGAGCCGTTGTACAAGCTTACACGCAAAGGACAACAGTGGAAGTGGGGTAAAGAAGAAGCGACATCTTTCATAAAGGTCAAACGGTTACTATGCACAGAGACTGTACTTGCGCACTATGACCCATCTCTTCCGTTGGGTTTATCTTGTGACGCCTCAGAATGCGGAATTGGAGCGGTATTATTTCATCGCTTTGCAGACGGAAGCGAGCGTCCGATTCTCAATATTTCTAAAATCTTATCGGCGACACAAAGACGCTACAGCCAAATACAGAAAGAAGCACTATCCTTAGTGTACGCTTTGAAGAAATTTCATCAGTTTCTGTACGGTCGTAAGTTCATTGTGGTTACCGATCACAAACCTTTAGTGACCTTGTTTGCCCCTGATAAAGGTACTCCTGCAATGGCCGCGAATCGACTTGCACGATGGGCATTACTAGTCCATCAATATGACTACACGGTGGAATACCGTAGAAGCAAGGACCATGGCAATGCCGATGCTCTTAGTCGCTTACCATTTTCAAATGACACAAGTTTTGATGGGGAGGAGATGGAAGATGATGTCGATAGCGTTTGTTTAGTTCGAACAATCAGTCGTCAAATCAATCCTGACAATCCATTGCTTGTGGTCAGAGAGACTGCCAAGGATCCAATTCTTGCCCAAGTAATGCGATTTGTGAAGGAGGGATGGCCGCATGCATTTTCGGAAGAGCTTAAAGACTTCAAAAAGTTGGAAAATTCGTTGTCAACAGAGAATGGTTGCTTACGGGTAATAATTCCTTCAACCCTACGTAATCATATTCTTAAATTATTACACCTTGGACATTTCGGCATGCAACGGATGAAACAACTTGCCAGGTCAACTGTCTATTGGCCAAGAATTGACTTTGACATTGAGGATTTATGTCGCAAATGCACTTCCTGTGGCCAATTTCAAAATAAGCCGGATAAACCTTCAATCCATCCGTGGATGATGCCAGAAAAACCATGGTCAAGACTCCACTTGGACCATGCGATTAACTTTCTGGGAAGAAACTGGTTAGTCCTTGTAGACGCTTATACAAAATATCCTTGCATTCATCCAACAACCTCAACGTCTTCGAAAAGTACTACTGCTATACGAGTACTTGAACAAGAATTTGCTCATTTCGGATATCCCCACACGTTGGTGACCGATAATGCCACAACATTCATGTCTCAAGAGTTCCAAGCTTGGTGCAAACAACGAGGCATTGTACATCTCATCGGAGCACCTTATCATCCAGCAACAAACGGTGTTGCCGAGCGTTTGATACAATCGTTCAAACAGGCATTGAGAAAATCCTCGTTACCTCCAAAGGAAGCTTTGCAAGAATTTCTAATGCAATATAGAAGAATTCCTTTTGCATCGGGACTGTCACCAAGCGAATTGTTGAATGGAAGAAGAATTCGCACCAAAATTGACACTTTGGTTCCATCCATTCCGCATCTCCTGCAGGGAAGACAGTCAAGACAAGCGAGCAAGCATTCAAATGCTGAAGACTAGGAAGTGGTTTCGAAAGTCGAACATCATTACTCACTAGGAGACCCTTGTTACGCACTGTACTTCGGCCCTAGAAGAGATCGTGACCCACGATGGGTGCCTGCGATAGTTACGAAAGTCCATGGTACACGAAGCGTCAATGTACGAGTCATTCCTCAAGGACCAACTTGGAGAAGACATCTTGATCAACTTCGACCTCGATACGGTTCGGATCAAGATGATGATCCCTGTGAAATCCCAACGAGCGTTTTGTCTACAGAAACACTTCCAGCCGGGACTGACCACGCATCTAGTTCTTCTTCGATGAACCAACGCAACAATCCGAGATTACCAACCGGAGACGAGTACGGGCGACACAATCCACGACGATCAGCAAGGACCAAAAGACTTCCAAAAAAATATTGTTGCTAATATGTATATATTTTTTTTGTCGTAGTTTATTTGGAGGTGTTGTGATATTGTGCAATAGATGACGTAGTGTTTTCTTAAACGCTTCTAATCTTAATCAGCGCCTTCTGCTCGATCAATTATTGGACACGCGTATCTCCAAGCATAATTGTAACCAGTTAAATCTGCGCATCTATTTCGGTTCATCAGTCAGTTCAAAGTTATCAAGCTACTACAGCAAACGAACTAAAAGCATTCTATTTCATTACGGTTGTTTTTGGCTAAGTACTTTTTTGTGAATATTTATTATTGTTTTTTTAATAAACCTGTGTATTCGTGCAAAGATACAACATTTCTAAAGTAAAGTTATCAGGTCTTGTTGAATCAAAATGCTTGTCAAAACTTGCATCTACCGCTCGTGAGTCGCAAAGCAAACAGCTGCTGACAAGTTTTTTGTTTGTAAATGAAGTATCACTAACTTTAGAAGTCAAGCAACTTTTGTGCAAACTACGCGAGCAGTCAGTGCAAGTTATGTAGCCATTTACAGTTAAGCAAGCTTTCGCACACACAATACAATATAAAAGTTCTCCATTTTATCACGATTTTGCAAAACAATTATACATACTGAGACTGCGTTTTTCATGCCGCAGACAACTAGGCCTATTCAAGGCTTTCGCTATCACAATGACTAACCTCATTGAAAAGCATTGGTTTGTAGTCCAGCTTGGCAAAGTCCACATTAATATCAAGTCGAAATAGATCCTCTGGAGACGAAATCACTATCCAGTTACCAGTACCCTCATCTTTGTTTCCATCAGTTAGGACACCTTATTCAAGAGCAGACTTCTTCATTCGAATTCTGCCATTGTATGTGTGGCAGAGAACGAATTTTCCTTCGCAGTCATTTTTCACGTAATTCAGAAGTTTTGAGCGAAGTGGCGTCAAATCTTCAGTAATAAACGCGTTTTTAAATTTTTCGTCATTGCATTCTTTTAGTTTCGATTTTGAAAACAAGATGTCGTTTCTATGTTTATATTTGACAAACCTGGCAATTATAGGACGCGGTTTCGCCCTTGGTGATCTCATTCTACCCAAACGGTGGGCCCGCTGGATATCATAGCTTTCTAGGCTGATACCCAGCTTTTCAGCCAACTCGACAACCACTTTTTCACCGTCATCCTTCTTATCTTTAGGTTTAGGTATGCCATGAATTCTTATGTTCTCTTTTCTGGAGTATTGCTGCAAATCGTCAATCTCAAGAGTGTTTATGTTTAAGACCTGTTTGAGTTTTTCATTTTCTGTTTTCAGTTCCTCAATTTTTTGGTCACTTTTCTTCAGTCTTTTTTGCAGTTTAGAAACTTGCTTAGTCAGGCTTGCAACCGTATCGTAAATTTTATATAATTTTTGTCGATCAGCTTCAGTAAAGTTGCTTTTCTCATTGCGACCAGGACTAGCGCTTGGTTCATCTCTATTGCTTTTGTTTTTGTTACCTTTACCTGCCATAACTTTGCCTGCTATTTTTGAATTTGGAGAGAGAATTAGATTTACTTGTTACGTAATAATTAACTTAAATATGGCAGACAGAACTGTTAATCACAAAAGATCAAAACTAGTTTTCGAAAACTTGTTGAAATTAATGATTTTAAATTGTCTTTAACTTTGTATCTAGCACCAAAATAATTTTGAAGAGCTGAAAAGCTATTCTGTTATATTTTTGACTGTATTAGTAACTTAATTAAACTCAATTTTCCGATTTTTTGACAGCAGCAAAAAACACTCCTTCTGCACCAAGCAACTAGCTTCACGAAAGTTGTTGGAATGAAAATAAGTTTTTACCTCCAGCAAAAACTATCACTGCAATCAATGGAATGAATTTCATTGTCAAGTTGAAAAGTTTATTTGTGTTGTTTTAAACAATTTATAAAAAAAATAAACATTTACTGCAAATCTTCATTAAATTTCTAAATACAAAAGTAGGATATTGCTTGTCAAGCTATTTTATAAAATATGTTATTTTAATTTCTAAGAAATCTGTACATCATAATCTAGAAGTGGCAAAAACAGTTTGCTGGTTGTACTTTTTGAACCTCAGTTTAATTTAAAACCTATTCTTTGGTTGTTGTGTTTCATGAAACAAATAATATCACTTATATAATTTAATTTTTTAATTATTTTGGGTGAATTTGATTAAGTCTCATTTCTACTGTAATAAATAACCCGGTTGGGAAACATTGATGTAAACAAGATAGTTGTGACTCTCTTATATTAACGTGGTAAACTCTAGAAAATAAGCGATGTTTTCGCCAACGTTGTCAAGTAGAAGGATGGCAATTTATTGGCAACTGTGATTGAAATGGACTCAATGCAACTTCTGCTCTCGTCAAGCTTTTTTCTATTGTAAAACATACTTTAAGAAAACCTTCAAATTACAGTCATATCGCCGCATAAATAATAAAAATTACTAACTGACTTCAATAACTTGTTATTTTTATGAACAGCTTGAAGTAATTGCTAGAATTTTAAGACACAAAATTTTGGTAAACAATTTAAATGATTTTTCCATAAAACTTCAAAGCAAATTTTCAAAAAATCAAAACTGAATTAAAACGTCAAACTGAATCCAACATAAATCGACCCTTTAGTATGTAAAAAGAGAATCTTCAAAATCTATTTGTGTTGTTTTGTCAAATTTTTTTCACACTCAAACTTAAACTTTTCTAACTTTCCGCTGTCGACTTTGAACCAAACACCAACAAAAACTCGGAACAAAATATTTTGCTTCGAAACTTCGTAACTTTATTATTCTGCAGGATTTCAAGGCGCACAACCTATTTTCTAATTTTCTTATTTTAAGATTGCACGAAATAATTCATTAGCTTTTTCAAATTTTGTTAATCTGCATACATATATATATATACATATTGCATTATTTGTCTCGTGAAATTTATTATTTTTTCTGTAAAATTTATTATTTTCTCATAAGACAACTCAACTATGGTAGTACCTATAGTCATCAACTCCTTATTATGGTATGTTTACCAAAGGATGAAACAATTATCACAAGTGATGATTATTAAAGTCATTTTTGATTATTACAATATTGAAGAAATTGAAGCAGCTAAGGAGGTATTATTCCAGCATTGATTGTTCTATACATTAAGCGAATGAGGAAATTACAGTAAACGCACATAGACATTGTTTGATAGAAACGTCTCCTAAATTCAGTTTGATTATTTATTAGAATCATTAAGGAAAGAATTAAATAAGGTCTCTTCCTTTAACAGAGTGTACAACGTTGACAAAACCAATAGTTATAAAAAACTCACAAAATAAAACAACAAAGCAAACACATAGTAATAAAATTTCAAAACAATTATACATTTCAGGGTTAAAAGATGGTTTTTATGTTAAAACTTAGAAAATTCAGGTGTCCGATACTCAGACCTAAGGCACTTGTGACATAACTTTATTGATTTCACAAATTTAGAAGGTTTGTTTAAAAGTAGGTGAAAGAAACTGCAATTTAGCAACTTATATGCTGTATCTTTGCAATAACAACAAGAACCTAAACCAATCTTTGCATTTTCTTCCATCATAAATGCAATGGTTACCATATAACTAGGGGGCTTTGACTTGGAGTTAGATTTATCATTCAAAGTTTTGAGTCCGAACAAAAAATTGGCAACGTGATGTTCGTGCTTCATAAACTCGACCAAACCAGAAAATTTCACTACGAGCCCCCTAGTCTTTTCTATCTCCACTGATCTTTTCACCTATTGCTTTCTTAAATCATAAAGCAACTTTCCTACCAAGATAAGCTTGTATATTGAGGGATATCTTTAGTTATTTTGTGGGTTTTCTCTAGGAGTTCGCAAAAGGATTTTCATTGTCAACTTGGACCACTTTTAAGTGCCGGAAATTTTTTAAGTTTTTGGCAGCAAGCATCAGATACGATCCAAGGTAAGCCGTATTCCCTGATACGTTTTTTTTTAGCCTTTTGATAGCATGCTTCATTGCCGGCCAAATAGTTTATTTGGTTTTGTATACTATCTGAGCAACGTTGAAACTACAGACAAAACAGATTTTGTTCATAATGAACCCTTAGCTCAATTTGCATTTCAAAATTATTATAAAAGGACTTGAATTCAAGAGGGTTTCCGTAAATCTTAGGAAATTTAGGTCAGGGCAAAAGCATAGTGTCATAGTCAACGTCAGAAAGCTATGGTTGGTAGGAAGTATTGGTGAATGAAGGAAACGGTCGTGCAGGTAAATGTTGCTGAGCATTCGAAGGTAATTGGAAGTACTTTCATTTAAAAACGCTGTGTTTTGATTCGCTTCACATCTTAAATAACTAGAATTAGCAGTTGATACAGGCGTTTGAATAAAGCTAACCTTCTTAGTAGTCGTGGCAGAGGTTGGCAAGTTTCTACACTACTTGAAGGAGTAAATAAGAATGAAGAATTTAGATTGGAAACCAAGGTACCCCTGTTTTCTTTACTTTCGGCATCTTCCCACACTTTACACTCTAACTCGGCTAAAGCTATTTTACGTAGGACTTCCTTTTGTTGCAGCTCTATATCTAGTAACGACTTACGCTGTTGCAGCTCCATCTCAAGCTGTGACTTACGTTGCTGTTCTTCAGCTCGTTCTCTCCTATGATAGCCACTATTCCTTCCTGCTTGCCGCTTGATATGTCGTTTTACAAAAGCGTCCACCTCCGAATACAATTCCACATAAAAGAGGTTAAACTTCAGGCTAGTTAAAATAGATTTTATGTTGTAAAATTATTCTGCATTCAGGCTTGTTGAAAACTTTCAAAATTTTTGCTTATAAGATAGAAGAAAGTTTGTGTAATAAAAGTTAAAGTTTGTGAACTTGGGAGACAGACTACTGCTCTAAGAATTTTTAATTAGTGCTTAATAAAATACTTTTGCTTAAATTTTGTTGTAGTTATTTGGTGCTCGTAAAACACTATGATGAAATTTTTAGTTAGGCTATAACTCAGATATTCCCAAAAAGGAGTACATTTTGACTTTTCAATGAGTACATTATATGAGAAAGAATATTCTTATTTAACTATTGTTTTGGGAGAGTACTTAATTAAATTTGGATCTATTACATTTTCCATATTTTCTCGCTACTTTTCAATGATTTACCAAAATTGGAACAAACTGATATAGTGATTTTAAGTGGTCCACCAAGAAAAGGTCCTTCTATGAAAAAATTTCTGAATTAAAATGTACATTTAGAGAAAAAAGCTTTACAGAACTATTCACTAAACATCTTATGAAGTCTGAGAATAAATTAATGAATATTTTTCAAATATAGGTAAAGATGAGTTTGCATGTATTTGAAATCCTTTCGTTCCAAACGCTCAGATTTTGCAGATTCGGAAAGGTATGCAAAAGGAACTGGTTAAACTCTAACATGATGGTTTCCCACGCGATGTGTATTCTGAGAAAAACGTATATGAATTTTTGGTTTATGATGTGCAACTCATACAAAAAGATTGTTACATCTGCTACTCAAGCATTGCTGCAGCTTCCGTCATCATGGTTACGTGAATCGACATTTTTAATGCTGTTAGAAATTAAATCAAAATTAAATCAAAACATCAGAACATGATCTTTGTTGTGTTGTTGCTAATGCTTCACCTTGTATCCATAAGCTTGCTGCTGAAAAGCAGGCTCATCCATAAACCTAGTTGGCCTATTGCTGTCTTATTTACTTTAAACAGTTAGCTTGATTGTACTGTTTGTTTCAACTTGTATTACATAGCTTTGAATGATTTTGTGTGCTTTTTGTAATTTTGTTCATTTTAAGTTTAATTTAATAAATAGAAATCACATTTTTCATATAATCTAAATTTTAGTAACTGAAACTGTATCGATTCATTTTTATACGAGTTTCAACTGTATTTATTATATTAGTAATAAAATTTTGTTTCAAATCTAGAGTTTAACTTTCTCATGTTCTATTGTATTTCTATACATTTTCGAATTTCACATCCTATGGTTTCACATAGCTTGATCATGTAATATTAAGCACACTTTCATACAGCAATGTGCTTTTGTCACAGATGGTAATATTTAAATTTACTCTGCGGCAGAGATCTGTAAGGTAGCGTTAAACATTTATTTTAATTATAATAAAATCAGTTGTCTGAAATATTATAATCGTTTTGTTTTTATCTCTACTTGAGCAAACGAGTAAAAGTAAATATAATTAAGTTAGTGGTTAACCTTCTAAGTTTGAACTGTCACAATAAAACTTGATGATAACGCCCCAAATAATAAATAATGATAAATAATAATAGTAATGATAACCCCACAAACTGGGGGCAACCTGTCCCTCCCCCTCCCCGAACAGATATTTTGTGGCCCGCGGAAAGTTTGGTGGTCACTAGTTTTTTTAGATGTAAAATAGAAAAGAAACGAGTGGCTGTGGCCAAATAAAATTGTTATGCTGAAAGGTTTTTAGACTATATTTGTTGATATTTACGCTGGAACAGCTATATGTAGGCCTACAGCAGCTCCGGGCCGCGGTTTGATTTTTCTGTGCGCGTTTGGCCCGGCAGCACTAAAAGTTCCAAACCCCTGCTACTGTATAAACTACCAATTTTACAATTTTTTTAAAGGATTGCAATAGATTGTCTAGCTTTAAAAAGTAAGTTATGCATCAGAGCAAGTTAAGCTTAGCGTAAAAAATATGACAAAATTTTGGCGGTACATGCGAACCTACAAAATTTCAAAAGGGCACCAATGAACAAATTTGGGAACCCCTGCTATAATCTCTTGCCGAATGATAATAATGGTCGAGAACCATCAACTTTACACAAATTATTTCATGCGGATAAATTTAAGGCAGTATTTTTGATAAGCGTTAAAATAGGAATTGTATGAAGTAAAGAAGTACTATTGTAAAAGTGTCTAATTTGAATAAACAAATAAAAAGTAAAGCGAAGATATTATGGAACATTATTTTATTCAGGACGTTTCGGAGTTATAATTCATTTCATCATCAACTGCGTTAAACTGTATTTATAATTCCGAAACGTCCTGAATAAACAATGTTTCAAAATATCTTTGCTTTACTTTTTATTTTGAAATTAGTTAAGCGTTTTAAATTTTATGCTCCAAGTTTTGTTTTTTTTTACTTATAAAATTTTTTATCTTACACAATTGTCTTTTGTTGTTTTATTGATTTCGCTTACAACTTTCCAATTAACAGGAAAAAATTTTAATAAAATTAATTTAACAAAATTATTAGTTTTCAATGGGTACATTATAAGTTTTATTAGAATTATTATAAAAATATTTTGATCATGAAACTTCTGGTGATAGCTGTGTTTACTTTCTGTAAAATGTGTTACGTGAAAGGTAGTCCAAATACTTCCCATTCAAACCAATGTCAACCAAACCCATTGGTTGTTGCATTGCATCAAGCAGCTTTTCAATTAGAAAACGGATGTTTGTGCAATCGAACAGAAATCGATGAAATAAAAGGTCAGTTAAAACATATCTCGCAGTTGCTGTTTGTAAATGATGCCATTAATCATACTCTTATTGTAAATAAATTTAATATATCACTCTACTTTAATTTCGTTTAATTTATTGTTTGTTTTACAGAAATCGATGAAATAAAAGAGGAATTGCAGAACGGTCAGTTGTTTGTAATAAATATAGAATGAAACACAATTTATTTAAAAATTTTTTTATAGTTATCATTTATCATTTGTCCAGAGCTTAATTATAAATTAATTCAACAATAGGACTTTGCTGTTATCATGTTTAATGTACGTTGTTTTTTCTGTTTCAGAAACAACGTCATTAGTGAAAGAAATAACTTTTGTCAACCCTGGTTTGCAAATAGTTTCATATTGATTTATGCTATATAATAAATCTTGATTTTTTTTTCTTTGGTGATTTTGGTTGCAATTGTAATCATTTTTAATATACATTATTCAAATTAATCAAGAATTTTTTTTAGTCTTTTTTAGTAAGGGAAAGAAAGGTCAGTTGATAGAATTTTGACATTTCGGACTACTTAGAAAAAAAACACTCAATCCATCAATTTGGTTAAAAGCTTAAATAAAATTTTGATTTACAACAACTTTTAATTTTTTTTACTCTCACAAAATTTTAAAAGCATCACTCAACGGTATTACCTTACTTTCTGCATCTTACATTCTCGCAAGAACCGCAACATTGTTCCTTACATTAGTTGGATTTATTAATTTTTGTAACAGTTACCATCGTAAAGCTTGTGCAAATGTAGCGTTCTACTAACTACAGTATAACTGCTTAAAACTATAAGCTCAAAACAACTGCTTCTTTATTAACATAACGAACAACGACTGAACTGTAGCAATACGCGAGGCAAGGTTACAACATATGACTATTGTGATGTCATAATACTCTACACTACCCCCTCCCTCTTATAAGAAAATTAATAATAACAAAAAAATAAATAAATAAATCATGAATAACCTACAAGCATTATCGTCACATACGTAAAAAAAACAACAGGGGAAAAAAACACTGCAGACAAGTAACAATAACACGGAATCATGCAGTCAACAATAATTACTCAAATACTTAGGTTGGCTACGCACCCTACCAAACCTGGATATCCCCTTCAAATTTTGACCGGACCGTTGGGACCCATTGGTATTGCAATCACCATCCCAACCTTCGCGTTCATCCTTGTCAAACTCGTCATCACTATTGGTTTTACTTGTAGATAAAAGATGTCGCCAATCGGTGGGCATGATCTCTGCCTCATAGGGGCGCAAATTATCTACGTGTACAATTTTGGGTCTAGATGAAGATGAGGCCTGGATCTGATACAAAACATCGGAAACCTTATGCGTTACCAAGTATGGTCCAGTCCATCCTTGGCCCAACTTTTGCTTGGCCTTTGGGGGGTAAAAATACCAGACCCAGTCATCTTCCTGCATTTCATTTAAGAACACGCGCTTGTCATAATTACGTTTTGTCTCAGCGCAGCCTTTTTCGAATGTTCATGCGCAACCGCATACGAGCGTTGGGTGGCTTTCTTCACCCACTCTACATATTGAACGTAACACTGTTCTGACGTCGTGGACGGGGATTGTTCTACCATGACGTCTAATGGTAGGTTGATTTCACGACCAAGCATTAATTTATTTGGGGAAAATTTTGTGGATTCGTGGACGGTGGACCTGTAAGCCATGCACAGGTACGGCAAATGGTCGTCCCAATCATTGCGACTTTCATTCACATATGATGCCAACATTTGCTGAATTGTTCGATTAAAACGTTCAACCAAGCCATCAGATTGAGGTCTATATGAGGACGTGCGTGTCTTTTGAATGCCAAGTAAGTTACAAACATGCTGAAATAACTGAGATTCAAAATTTCTTCCTTGATCTGTATGCAGAAAATATGGTACTCCAAACCTTGTAAAAAATTTAGTGACAAGTGCGTCTGCGACAGTGTATGCCTGCTGATCTGGAAAAGCATAGCACTCTATCCACTTCGTGAAGTAGTCACTGATTACCATGATATATTCATTACCTGATACAGTTTTTGGCAAAGGACCTAAAGTGTCAATTGCAATTCTTTCCATTGGAGCCGTTGCTACAGATTGTTGGGTAGTCCACGATGCCGCCCATGAGTAGGTTTTCGTTTCGCACAAATAACACACCATCGGCATCAGGTGTGAACATTACTTTGTAGGCCTGGCCAATAAAACCTTCTTTGCAATTGATAGACAGTACGTTTTATCTCAAGGTGGCCTCCAGTACGCAATTCATGTAAATGGTGAAACAGCTCCCGACGTAGCTGTTTGGGTGCAACAATAACCCGGGACTCACAATCTGAATCATGCTCGTACCAGTGTCTATATAGTACGCCATTTTCTACTGACAACAAGTCCCATTGATTTAAGTAGCTTTGAAATTATTTTTCAACAACCTCGGGGCTAGTTGGGGGATATTGACTCACACTTTTAAAATATAAAATGTTGTTAATTTCATCATCAGCAACCTACCATTCACGTATCTGCTTCAAACTTTAAACATCCATCCAATCGGGTTTAGATTCAAATTCCAAACTTCTGACAGCGGCTGCTTGAATTTTTGGGGAGAGAGATTTGTGCTCACAGCCGTGTTAAAGGGCTACCCCACAATCTACACATTCGGCGTTTGTACAACTTAGCCGTGAAAATCCATCAGCGTTGACATGATTCATACCCTTGCGGTAAATGATAGAAAAATCATATGTATTTAAAACTGAAATCCAACGTGCAAGCATTCCTTCTGGTTCATGAAACGATAACAACCATGTTAAAGCACTATGATCTGTTCTAACGACAAAACGGCGTCCCCACAAGTAATGTCGAAAATGTTTAACAAATAAAACTAACGCAAGAAGTTCTCTGTAGGTAGTGCATTAACGTTTTTGTGATTTACTTAAGGTCTTACTCACATAAGCAATAGCTCGCTCTTGACCTTCCTGCATTTGCGATAAAACAGCGCCGAGTCCTTGAGAGCTAGTATCGGTATCGAGTAAAAATGGGGTATCAACTGCGGGATATCCCAGAATTGGAGGTTGTGTTACGCATCTTTTCAGGTCTTTAAATGCCTTCTGACAGTCCGGTGTCCAATCGAATTCGTTTCCTTTTTGTGTTAACTTTATTAAAGGGCATGCTATTTTTGAAAAATTTGGGATGAACTTTCTATAATAAGAAAAAAAACCTAGAAAACTTCGCAAGTCCGTAACATTCTGAGGGACTGGCCATGTTCGTACTGCTTCCATCTTTTCTGGGTCTGGTGACACTCCGTCTCCGGAAACTACATGACCTAAAAATTTAGTTGAGCGAGAAAATAATCTGCATTTTTTAGGTTTCAAACGCAACCCTGCTTTGCGTAAACATTGAAAGACTATCTTTAAATTATTATATGCAGTTTGAAACTTATCCGCATAGCAAATGACATCATCCATGTACACAACACATATCTTCCATAAAATTTCTTTTAATACTGTTTCCATAAGCCTTTGGAAAGTAGCCGGAGCGTTTGTGAGTCCAAAACACATTACTTTAAAGTGAAATAGACCTTTTCCATGAAAAGTAAACGTGATTTTCTCACGGTCAATAGGGTCTAATTCGACTTGCCAATAACCACTAGCAAAATCTAAAGTGCTAAACCATCGTGACCCACTTAATTCATCAATTAGCTCTTCCGCATTTGAAAGTGGGTAAGCGTCTTTTACAGTGACATTGTTGAGTTTGCGAAAGTCAACGCAAAAACGAGGGAACCCATCTTTTTTCTCTACCAAAACAACCGGAGACGACCACGAGCTGGTACTGGGTTCAATAATGCCTTGTTTCAGCATTCTGTCAATTTCAGCCTCAATTATCTCCCGCTTAGCTTGTGGTAAACGACGTGGAGCCTGTTTGATTGGCTTTGCAGCACCCGTGTCTATTTTATGCCGTATTGTAGAAGTGCGACCTAATGACTCCTGTTCATCTGCAAAAACATCTTGATAGTCACAAACAAGATCAATTATTTGTTTCCTCTGAGACACCAAAACCCCCTCAATGCGATAAACCATTGATTGCAAGAACTCAGGTAGGACCAAAGTCGGATCCCGACATGACGGTGTAGAAACAAAAGATGAATGATCCAGAGGGATAATATGCCCACCTAAATCAAGGTAGCCCCCAACTAAATTTAAGACTCCTTTGTGATTATTTAAGACATCTACTCCCAGAATGCCTTCACAGCCATCTAAATCACCTACAATCACCTTATGCCTTAACACAAAATTGCCGAATTTGAAGGGTGCGTCGCACTCACCATGACATTTAACAGGGCAACCATTTAAAGCGGTAACATATGGCACATTAATCGGTTTTAAAGAAGAGCGCAATGTTAATGGAGCTTTTTAAAATAATTTAACATCAATCATACTTATGCTTGCTCCACTGTCTACCAATAATTTAGCGGTTACATTAAAGATAACACAATAAACAAACCAACGAACCTCAGACTGATTGACCTTCATTCCGCCTTGGACTGACGCGTCGGTCATCCGGTCAGTCCTCGTTAGTTTAAATGTTTGTTGTTTGACGTACGTTTGAATCCCTCTGATGTTTTGCTTGGATAGGAACGAGCAATGTGACCGGTCAGTCCACAATTAAAGCATAAAGGGCCGTTATTCACGTCCAACTGTATATAATTGT
The DNA here is from genome assembly GCA_963680785.1 of Diplosoma virens. NCBI lineage: Eukaryota > Metazoa > Chordata > Ascidiacea > Aplousobranchia > Didemnidae > Diplosoma > Diplosoma virens. The sequence continues at coordinate 556,756 of OY796881.1, read as the reverse complement.
CACGCATGAGACCTGTGTTTGAAACAGCACAACTCAAGTCCGCGACCATTTGTTTCAAATCTTGAATTTCATCGCTTGATTCTTGATATGATCGATGAGATTGTGCCGAGAAAGGTTTTTCAAGAGCAACGTGCTCACAAGCTTCCAACGATCTTACTAGATCGACAGCTGATTCCAGAGACAAACAATTATTTGCCACAATATGTCGTCGAATATTTACGTCAGCTATACCGTCAATATTGGATTAGCAATTCTTTTGCATTTGACGAAGGTAACAATGGATAAGCCTCAGCCAAAAGACCACGGAGCCGGTTAGCAAAATCAATTACATCTTCGTTTGTTCTACGTTTGGCTGTATAAAACTGCGATCGAGCTAAACTAGTTGAAGATGATCCAAATCGATAGCTTAAAGCATTAACAAGAGCAGAAAAATCACAACGTTGTTCATAAGGCAGACTACTCTGTACATCCAATGCGATACCTTTTAAGCTTGCTGCCAGTTGTCGACCTTTAGTAACCTCATTCCATTCATTTGCACACGATACATTTAAAAAATGTTGAAAATACTGTTTCCAGTTACTGCCGGAAAAACTCTCTTGCAACGCCACATTGTTATTAACAAAGTTTAATTTTCCTTCATTCTCGGGTAATCTAGTTGAAGACATAATGGGTGCCATATCTGGAGCCGACTGCAGAACGAGCTCAAATATTTTTTTAGAAACATCCTCTTCATCTTTTGGTAGGTATACATAGTCTCCTAGCTTTCTTAAGAACCTTGTATTCCCACTGGTATTAATATATTTTAAGCCCTCTGCTTGCTTGTCAATTCCTTTCAAATAATTGCAACGAACTGCTGTACTATTCAAGTCGGCAGGAATTTCGTACAGTTTTTCTTTATACTTAATTTGCAACAAAATTACTTCCGCCATTCTTCACTCTGTTTAATTTATTTTTTTTTTTTTATTTGGGTCCTGGCGTGCTCGCCAAAATGTAGCGTTCTACTAACTACAGTATAACTGCTTAAAACTACAAGCTCAAAACAACTGCTTCTTTATTAACATAACAAACAACGACTGAACTGTAGCAATACACGAGGCAAGGTTACAACATGGTCGGGCAGTGAGCTCGGGTTCGGCGTGCGCAATGCACAATGCCATAGATGGTACTCTATAGTGCCATCTGTTTTATAACTTGATAACCATTACGGTTGTGTGATCCTCTTTGTGCCAAAATGGCTTGCCAATTTTCCGAGGTTTTTTTCGGGCAATCTTTTATAGATTTGTACTCATTGCCTCTACGCGGCCATTGGCAGGAAGCATTTTTAATTGACAACCCATCATTCTTCTCTATTAGCCCACCGCGTTTTTACTTATTCCCCTTAATTCAAAACATTTCACTTTTTAAATTTCTTTTCTCTAAATTTACCCTCTTCTCAACACATTTCTCTTGATTTTTTGTTTTTTTTATGATTGGAAACTTTTATTTTAATTCTGCCCCAATTGACCTTTGTTCCATTTTTTCCAGCCAAATCAGCAAACAATGTGCCAGTTCGTGCCACAGCCCAGCGCTTGCTCTGGACAAACTTTATTCTCTTTTTAAAAAATTTCACAAGAAAGCACTTGTACTTACACATTATTATACTATGACCTAAGATGTAACCTCTACCTCCATAAGAAACCTTAGGGAGGGCATTCTTACTCTAATCAAGAACAGTTTATTTTGTTTGATTCTAGTTTCGATTACCTAGACATTACGTTTAAGATAAAAAAAATCTCTCACGTGTTCTTCTTTTCACTCTTTATATCCCACTAATACGTTTTTCCTTTTTAAATCATTTAATTTTTTTCTTGACTTTTTTTTCAGTGACTTTAACTGCATCCATCTACCTTGCATTTCTATAGTTCAGATGACTAACTATGCAAAGACTTTTTTGTCTATTAGTTTCTTCCTTCAAACCTTTTTCTTTCAACAGACCTACTACCTACATACCTTTTGCTCCATTGGTAAGCACTCTTTTCCCGTATTCTCTCTTGTCCCTGCCCCATTTATGTTCGGTTTTCTCAAACCCAGGTTCATATCACTTTCTTATATCCATAACAATCCTAAATCTCTACAGATTAACTAAGTTTTTGTCCACTCTTTTTCCACTATAATAAAGCCCGCTGGGGACAAATATATTTTTTATATCAATACATACAGCTTTCATTTTGAAGCCATCAAAACTTTTACAAACTTCTCAACTGTGCCACCGCGCCTGCCATACTCTTTGGTAGCACCAACCACCGTACCAAAACTTCGTGGTTTTAAAAAGTTATCTTTTTATTTTATCTCTATATTTATCCTCCTGACTCGCAGAAAAGGACGGAGGCGCTATACATAGGGCAAGCAATTACGCCGACTTGCTTCCGGAGATGCCAAGATATTGCTGTCCGCTTGTAATTTAGAAGAGATTTGACTGAAATTTAGAACTACTTGTCAAGAACACCAAGCAGGGGAAAGTGCCGTTAAGTGTGTTTCCCAAAAATACAACAGAATCGCGCGAGTGGGTTTTGAACCAAGACTATGTTAATCATAACCACGGAGCTTTAACCACTCGAACATGCTTCCGACCTATCGACAATTGCAGAAGCCGCTATGGAACGCCTCACTTTTCTGAAAGTCTGAAAGGCTTTCAGTATAGTTTTCTCTTTATTCCGTCCTATCTTAATCTGCTCGTGAATCTGAACGTTCCAATATAAACGAAATAAGTTTCGCTTATAGTCCACGGTCACTTTCTCTTCACAAAAACACTCCATACTTTTCCATTTTTTCATCTCAACTTCTTTTGTTTCAGAAAAATTGTTAATCTTCTACCTTTACTCATGCTCCAAACTGGTTTATAACCTTGTTCCTATATTTCATTTTCAAGACCAGTACTGGTCTCGTCGGGGCCGACAAACACCCTGATTGGTCAATCAGACACTCACCTCATCACTGCTCGTTTTCAGCTAAAGCCATTGTCTCACAGATAGTCAGAAATGGGACATACAAGCTCTTAACCGCATGTCATCTTTACTTGTTTCCAAAAAAGAAACTAACCTATAGAGGATTGCAACACCAGACCCAGTAAATATTTTTGAGAAATTTTCAAAGAGAGAATTTACTGCTGCCTTCCAACTTTTAAAACTATGTTTACTGGGTCTGGCGTTGTGGCCCTCCAAAAGTTAAACACAGCCTCGGAAATAATTCTAGTTGGGTTGCGGTGAACAGTCTCGAATCTCCCGTTTCTAACAAGTTGAGATGCAATAACATCAACTAAAACGAGAAAGTAAAACGGGAAGTGTCATAGTTTTTCAATTTACTTTATGCTTTTTGACTCAAATGTGAAAAGTCGCTGCTCTGAATTGCTTGAGACCATCGATCCCTCCGCTTCTTGTCAGGTCTGGCCAGTAAACTCAGTCTCAAGTCGTCTCCTTGAGGAGGCTTGAGGAACGTTTTATCAAAAGATTTACACTCTGCATCTCAACACAATATACAGTTGTATCGATGACAACCTTTAAAATTTTTTTGGCTGCTTTTCTAATGACTTTGTAAGCCCTATTCACATCAGACGAGTCAGGGGGAACAAAGGTTTTGCAAATTTTTTTGTCAAAGCATTGTAGTGATTCCACTTGGCCTGGCGGAAGTTTCATTGCTTAACAGGAAGCTTGGCCTTGCAAAGCAAACCGTGTATCACGTGATGGTTATTGTTGTGATCTGGAAAACTTTTATAAAAAACATTTTTAAGGTAAACGACCATGATAACCTACACCACAAACGCTAGATCTAGATTGGTCCTAGCATTCCTAAAGCGAAATGGATCCTCTAAGTGGCGTTTATATTTTAATTTCATTGATCCTTATCATCTTCTCCAGCCTAGATCTTTACCAATCCCACCGCCAACCCACTTTATCTAATCTTAATTCCCTTCGGCACTTCAACCAAACTTCAAATTTTCTCAGTGTAAGGTTTATGACTTTATTAACTTTTAGCAAAGTTGATCCGACTTATCATAAGAAGGGCTCGGGTAAGCCTAACAGTGTGATAATTATTTCCATAAATATTTGATTTTTATGACTTTTAGTTCTTATACTTTGTAGAATTGTGTTACACTGGAATAAAAAATCGACATGTTCCCAATTCTGCTATGATTGCTTCCTCTTATTGAGATGCAAATTATCAAGCTTTTTACAATCGATTGAATAACACCGGAAATATACAAGGACTTTGGCATGCTGGCCGGGGTGATTTATTGCAAATTTTAATTTTTTAAGAATATTTAATTTTTGCATACTTTCATTGATAGAACAGTTCGTTGCGCAATGAAGTGTATTTGAGTTGTCGCAAAGAACTGACTGATAGTGAAAGAAAGTCAGAACTTGTTTAATCACGAATACAGTGTTCTTTGACCTATTGTTTTTTTGATAAAAAAACCTGGGATAAATTTTATTATTTAATTACAATAAAGATTTTTTTTAATTTTCTTTATCGAGATTTTTGTCCTTGTAATTAGTCTTTTTTTGTAATTTTTGTCCTTGGATTAGTTTGTCTTTCGTAAACAGCTTGTTTTTGGGATTCATGTTACCCACCTCTTCGTAATAGATCCTGAAAACTAAGAAAACCAGACAAATCAGGAAATTACTTTAGAAAACCTAGAAATTGAGCAAATCAGCCAAATGGTGGCCCCCTAGAGCCGTCCGACACATCCGGGGTAGTAAAAGAATAAACCCTTGTCCCTGGAGAATAGGTAGAACTTCTTGGCCAATACTCAATCGTAAAAAAACGCCCTTTTTAGAAAGCGACACCGGTGCCAATAGATGTCGAAGACTTACCATTCGGCAGCTGAACGCTAAGGGCCTCACTGCCAGCAAGATTAGCGTGATTTAGCAACTTGCCTCAAAACATCAGACCCTTGTCATCTTCCTTCAGGAAACTAACTGCGACTCTGCAGAAAAGCTAGTATTACCACAATACTTTCTAGCTGGGTCAATTCTTAGCCCTTTTCATCCCTCACATCCCTCCTCCCATATTCCCAGACATTTCCTCAGCTCAGTTTCCATATTTCCTTACCCCTGTCTCTGTGCTGGTGACTTTAACTACCAGTATGTGGAGTGGGGTTTCAATACCAACAACGACGACAAAATGTGCTATGGGTAGCAACTGGCAACCTTTTCCTCTCTGCGATCCTAAGAGACCCGTCATCTTCCTCTCTGGCCGTTGGGGAACAAAACCTAACTCTGATTTGGCTTTTGCAAGTGCCGATAACAATGAACAGCTGACTGGGTGGAATATTCTTGGAATTTTGAATGGAGCAATGATAACCCTCGATTCTACAACTTTATTCCTAATTTGGGCAATTTTCCACTGAAAATTCATCTTCCAAGACGCACCTGGATTCGACTGAATCGGCGTCGAACCGGTGTTTGGCGCTTCAACTCAACTATGCACAAGTGGGGGCTTGGCTTCCACGACAGCATGTGAATGTGGCGCGTAGGATTAAACGGCATACCGTATAATTTCCAACCTCCATCTCCACCCTCTATCCCGTGGAATGGATGGCCTGACCCGTTTGGAGAAGCAAAGATTGTTTGGCTGCAAAAGACTTGCCCAGAATTTGACATCGACTAACACAACCGATCGAGAAGCATGTCTTTAGTTAACGTGATTAATTCACATTATAAGTTTTAAGCGCTTGCTATTGTAATGTCTTCTGGTAATCTAATAGAATTAAATGTAGCTCAAATGATTGAGCAAGCGGTGCATCAGTGTATTCCATAAAACTGATCACAATTCCATAGCTATTATACAATTCGCTACAGTGATAATTAAATGTTGCCAAATATAACTTTATGTTTAGGGCGTCCATGAAGTCCTGCACACATTTAAAATTTTAATATCTCAAAAACCGCATAAGATAGAAACTTTAAATTTTCGACAGTGAATCATATCACCATAAAGTTTGTTTGTTATTTTTCACAGGTTATTTTATTGTTAAAATAAGCAAGAATAAGTCATTTTTAATAAAGGCGAAAGTTTGCAACAAAGTATGAAACAAGTTGACCATTCACTATAAATTGAAATCACCAACTGCAGTACAACGTAAATTTAGAAATGAGTTTGGACAAGACCCTCCTCACACTAACAACATTAAGAGATTTCAATTTATGGTACCAAAGAACACATTGTGCTTTTTGTTGAATGGTCAACATGTTTCATACTTTGTTGCAAACTTACGCCGTTATTAAAAATGACTTATTCTTGCTTTTTTAACAATAAAATAACCTGTGAAAAATAACAAACAAACTTTCTGGTGGTATAATTCACTGTTAAAAATTTAAAGTTTCTACCTTATGCAGTTTTTGAGATATTAAAATTTTGAATGTGTGCAGGACTTTATGGACACCCCGTACATTTAATCAGAGATACTATATCCTCTCCTTTTTTGCTTAAAAACAACATTCAAGCATCAAAATGTTTTGGTTGTTTAAGAATTTCTTGAGGGCGTAAACGTTTAACATTAACATCACTTTGCACATTATTTTCACAGTCGCTTTTTACAAGCTCAGATGTGAAATCAGAATCATCCGTCTCTCTACCGTCGTTTTGAAAATAATAGCATACACTTGAACAAGAATTGAATTTTTTTACAAGCGTTATATTTCGTTTAAGACTAACATCATTATTATGAACTTTTACACATTGTCCATTTTGTTCAGTTATGATAAATAGATTTTTACGCTAAACAGTCGACAATTTCTTACTTTCGTTTTGCTTCAACAACCCTTTATCTCTTACATTACTTGTAAATCATTATTAACAGCATCAGTATTCGCATCAGCATACTATTAAATACTGAAATAATATTTTAAAATTGGAAACATTGACTAGGGTTAGAGCATGGGATCAAGTTAATAGTCGTTCTTTCTCTTCGAGTCGGAATGATGAAAGGACGTGATGAGACGGCGCGAGAATCGTGAGCGTACACAAATTGTTTAACTATTATTTCTTGGCTATAAATTTGGATGTGGAGCTGTTGTCGATTTGAAAGAATCACATTGTTTAACGCTGTCATATTGTTACATTGTAATATTGATGAATATTGTACACGCTGTTCAACAGGTTAACACTTATTGTTTATCCGCCAAAATTTGATTTCTTAATTCGCCTTTTTTCTTATTAATCATTCGTTCTTGTATAATATAATCTCTAAATTTAAACCGCGTTTGAATTAGAAACTTAATAAGGTGAGTTAGGAATTAATTTAAAGAGACAAATCAGACATCCCCGCTCACTCATTCAATCGCATCACCCAGTATTCAATAGCATATATTTTCCCTTCATCTCAGCATCGTTATCTCTACATTTTTGCACATTCAAAGTTGTAATCACTATACATTTCTAACTGAGACAAATTTGTGCACAACTTACGATTGATCAACAATTCAGCCGGGCTCATACCAGTTGCTGAATGTGGTGTCGATCTAACAAAAGTTAATAAATTTCATTTCGCCAGTTTTTACCTTCAGCTTGAGCTATTTTTATACGTTTTAACAAAGTGCAGTTCTGCCATTCTACTTCCCCGTTTGCTTGAGGCCATAAAAGAGTAACATTATGAAGCTTAACTAAGGTTTATGTCCCGGGTTTCCGGGCAATTTTCAAGTTTTAAATTTCCGGGATCCCGAACAAACTTCCCGGGAAATTCCGGTTTATTGCATTTGATTTGAAAGTAATGATTTTAAGCAGGAGTGCTCAATATTTTAGTCAATCGCGACCCACGTATTAAGCAAAGGCTTGGGATTGCAGGTGAAGACCTTTTTTTTGGACGAAAATAAAAAATTGTATTCTAATCGTAAGTGACGATCTTTTTTTTAGTAATCATCTGCCATTTGGGACAAAAATGGAGAATTAGAAAGTAATTTTAAGTGAAGACCTTTTTTTTTAGTTTTCAGTAAATTTTGCAGACAAAATTGTGCGACATTTTGCCATTTCCGTGGTACATTTTGCAATTCCAGGATTATGGATTTTCTGGAAAGTTAAATTTTTTCCGAAAAACCCCGGGATACTAAAAATTCCGAGAAATCATAAACCCTAAGCTTTAAATACGCTTTAATCTTTAAATACCTACGAAAATAATCTTTAAATTTAGAGCTTATAAATTGAAAACAGCAATTTCAAAATATCTTACAAAAATAATCAACAATGAACACATAACTACCAGACGTTAGTGGTTGTAATAAATCACCAGCTGAATCTTGCCATGGTCCTTGTGGTAACTAAGTACGATTAATTGGTTTTATTGCAGTTAGTCTGCTTAGGCTACTAGTTGACAACCATAACATTCTTTATAACAGAGCTTCCCAAACTAAGGGGAGCGACCCCGATGTGTGTGCACAAAAAATTTTTGGAGTTTCCAAAAAGATTTTGTTGCTAATTGCAAAACCAGGAAACCGTTCAACATCGATGAAGAACTCCATCTACCAGCAGCAGTTGAAATGATTAAAATTGTTTATGATAAAAAAAAGCCAACGTAATGCGGAAAATTCCTTTATCGAACAGCACTTTATCGGATCGAATATCTGCAATCAGCAATGACTAACGTGACCAACTTATTCTCAGAATTAAAGAAAGTTCAAACTTTTTATCAGCTTGACGAATTAACTGATATTACCAGTATGGCAAATGTGCTGGTACATGTTCCATATATTTACAATAATCACGTCAATGAAGACTTACTATTTTGTCAACAACTGAATAAACCTACAACAGGGATGGATATTTTCCAGAAATTAGATACTTTTTTCATTGAGATGAGCCTGTAAAGGAAGGACTGTGTTGCGGTATGTACAGGTGGAGCCACAGCAATGACAGGACACAAAGTGGGTTTTCAAGGGAAAGTGAAATCTGCCAGTGATTTGCCTATAACTTTCATATATTGTTTTATACATCGAGAGCCCTAGGAACTAAAAAACTGTCTCCAGACCTTAACACAGTTGTTCAAGATGCTGCGAAAGTTATCAACTATATAAAGAGTTGTGCTCTAAAACATCTGACTTTTGGAAAATTTATGTGATGAGATAGAAACGGACTACAGCACACTCTTACTGCATTATGTAGTAAGATGGCTGTCAAAACGGAAAGCTTTAAAAAGATTACTGATGTTCAAAGTGAGGTCATTATTTATCTCAAAACAATTCAGACTTGGTTTGTCACTTTCATGATCAGATTTGGTTGCTGAAATTATATTACTTATCATATATACTTAAAAAACTCAATCAACTTAACTTGTCTCTTCAAGAAGAGAACAGCAATCTTTTTATATTAAAATCTAAAACTGAAGCCTTCATAATGAAATTAAACATCTGGATTTAAAAAGCTAAAAATGATTCATTTGAAATACTTTCATTTACAGATGACTTCATGGGTTCTAATGATGTGGAATCGTGTGTAGTTAAGCTGATCATAACTTCCCACTTAACAAATTTGATGAAAAATTGTCAAAAGTATTTTCTTCCAAAATTAAACAATGCCAAACTAGATTGGATCCAAAACCCATTCATTGTGTCAAATTAAAGCATCGACCATCTCCTTCTGAATTCTAAAGAAGAATTTTCGAAGCGTTCATCTGATTCGAAGTTGCAGTTTGAATTTCCAAAAAAATTTTGAACTTTTTGGCTTAGTCTTAAAGCAGAATATTCAGCGTTGTCTGATTTAGCAATAATTAAATTTCTTCACTCATTTGTTTCAACTTATTCATGTGAGTTTGCTTTTCTAACTTTGACATCTATCAAAACAAAGTATAGGCCAAGTATTAACAACGTTGAAACTGCCGTGAGACCAGCAATAACAAACTTTGGGCCAAGGTTTGACTTAATGTGCAAAATTATGCAGAGCCATATATCACATTGAATAGCTCGTTTTGTTGATCTTAGTAAATATTGTTGTTTGTCTACTTTTTTGTTTTAGCAACAGTACATTCTTACAATTTTTTTAAGCTTAAGTGTAAAAGACATAAAGGGGCCGCGAAAATCTTTAATGATTGGAAAGGGGTTGCACTCAGAAAAAGTTTGGGAAGCCCTGATTTACAAAATCGTTCGATATCTTCATCTATACCAAGCCACCATTCTTTACCTCAAAATCTCTTTTTTATTATCACGATTTTGGGATGACTTTCGTGAGCTAAATTAAGCACATGTTCACGTAAATCATTTGAGATTACTATTCTACTTGCCTGTAACACAATAAAATCAATCTTTGTCAATTCATTACGAACAGGTAAGTACGATTAACATTCAAGTTTTTGCTTATAGACAATATACTACTAATATTTCTTAGGTTTCTCATTTTTTTACCTACACTACTCGTTTTTTCAATTTCACGTGTGGTTAAAGCAATAGACGTAGCATATTTTACAATCAACTTTACGTATTCATCAATACTATCATCACTTCGTACATTTTTTATTACATTTTCATGAAACAATTGTGACAAAGTGTAGTTTTTTAAATGAACTAATGGCGATGGCCCAAACGCCAACTACACTATCGGTGTTGCCTCTATTCGAATGAGTGATAAAATCAACACAAACTGCGGCTGACCTTCTTGTTGAAGTGCACGCACGCTCGCACGAACGATTCGACACGATACAGCACGATACGACACGTTACGCACGGTACGTTACGCACGAACGAATGAATGAAAGAATGGTTCCTACGCACGGTTCTTCTCTAAGCACAGAAGTACTTATGTAATATCAATGAAATAATTATTTAGCTGTTGATAGTTTCATAGAATGATATATAATAACAATAAACGTACCAGCTTTTTGGGCCACAATACCGCTGCAGTCGATGTGATTGATAAAGAATATTTGCTTAATCTTATTCAAACAGAATTAACAAAACCTATTCAGATAGCATTAATAAAACCTTATTCAAATAGAATGAACAAAACTTTGAAAAACATCAGAACATCAAAAACAAAACAGAAAATTAAAACTTTACAATAAAAGCAACTAGCTACTTAAGGCACCTTCTTGCCTTTTGAATTTAATTCTATGCTTTTCTTAGCGGACAATCACGTGTGAGTTTCTTAAATTTTCTCGTTCCGAATAAAGCAAGAAAAAAGGTTAAACAATGGGGCTTGTGACTTAATTACGAAACACGCGTCTGAAATTAAGTTGTCTCATAGAAAATAAAAACAAAAGAAATAAAAAACATTAAACTTAAAATCTTATGCAAATAATCAGCAATGTTTTTGCTTCCTGCAATATGAATTACTTCATTTCGATAAGGTTGCAATCTTAACATCCATTGTTCGATTCGCGCATTGCGCTTCGATTTTGGAAAAAATATAAATTCTAACGCGGTATGATCAGTCAATAGATCAATATCAACACCGTGTAAACACACAGGAAAACGTTCACACGACCCAACAACGCAAGAGTTTTTTTTCGATTTGAGAGTAACTTCTCTCGATTTGCGACAACGTTCAACTCACGTACGCTATAATCGATTTTGATCGTTTTTCGTTGGCAATGGCACCGCTGCTAGACCGCGAACTTTGTCTGCAATTACTTGAGTATGAAATATTTTGTCAAAATAACTTAAAACAGGTGAGTTTTACAATTTTTGTTTTAAATTTAAAATATTCTTTTTCAGATTCACTCCTGTAAACACAGTACTTTTTTGCTTTAATTTCCGCAATCATTCCGAGATAGTTGCCAAATCAGGAATAAATTGTTTTAATTCGGCAAATCATTAACCATTCCAAGAATACTACGAACTTCACTGGCATTTTTCGGTTTTCTTGCAGATGCTACCGCTTTTATTTTCAATTCTTCGGGTGCAACGCCATCTTTGAAAAATACATGACCCACGAATTGTAATTTCGTCATATTAAAACAACATTTTTTCTTTATGAAGTGTCAGGCCATTTTCCGTTAATCTTTTCAATGCTTCCTCTAATCTTTTATTGTGCTCTTTCTATGGGGATGCAAATATACTGATGTCGTCTAGACTACTTTACATCCAGCCAAGGTTTAATGCATTGTCCTCTGATACATCTATGAAGCACAGCTTACTCCGAACATCAATCTTTTGTATCTGAATAATCCTTCATGAGTTGCAAAAGTTGTTATGTATCTCGACTCTTGGTCTAATTCAATTTGATGATACGCTCATTTTACGTATAACTTACTAACTATCTTACTCTGATTCGCCTCTTGGAGTAGCTCTTCAACAGTTAGACAGCTGAATCTGCTCTTTTTATATCAACACAAATACGAATATCTCCATCTGACATTGGTACAGTAATTACAGGTGAGTGATGCCCACTGTGTCGGACCACTTGTCTTTCTGGTACTATCAAGTTCTTTTAATTTATTTAATTTTTGTGACAATTTATCACGTAGATGATATGACACTAGACGTGCAGTTTGACATACAGATTCTACAGATGAGTCAATTGGGATTTTCAGTTGGAAATATTTTAGCTTATATTGCATATTTATTATTATCTCAGCATATTATCTCGTATATTTCAGTTTATCTCAGCATACAATCCCTTTGAAAAAGCTTTTATACCAATTTAATATTTCAGCCGTTGAATCATCTTTAGCTAAATCGTTAATTTTGGGTTCAGTTTTCAAAATTTCTACTTTGGTTATTTTAACATCTAATATCGGTTTATATTCTTCCTAAAAAAAAGAATTCATTATCAATTTATTATCCTTAAATTCTTCCTTTTTCCTTAAATTCTCCGATTGCTTTTAACAGTTCTTTCAAGAATTACCAAAATTAATTTGGTGAGGAAGCTTTTTAGGACTCTTATTGTAAAAATCCAGGTTTTAGAATTGCCTTTTTATGTAAAGAGTATTTGAAAAAATATCTCGATAAACAATCTTTAACACATGCTGTTATATAATACTTAAAGGTCTATTACTTTTTTAACTTTTATGTTTTTCTAAGATTACTAAAAATTGAACATACAAGCTTAAATATAATATTTACATGTATAACCAAACATTGTTTTAAGCGGCAATTTATATTGCTCCAAGCAAAAAAACACTTTGACAATAGTAGTATCTTCTTCTTCTCCTTTAGGCCTTTCCCTAGTCAGGGGTGGCCACAGCGTATCATCATTCTCCACATCTTTCTATCTTCAATGTCCGTCTCCTTCGCACCAACTTCTTCCATATCTTCTTTTACCACATCTAAAAATCTTCTCTTTGGTCTCCCTCTTTTCCTCTTTCTCGGTAACTCCATTTCCATCATCTTTCTTCTTACATACTCTTGGTCTCTCCTCATGACATGTCCATACCACCTCAGCCTGCCCTCCCTCATCTTCATTCCTAACCGTTCTACCTTAACAGTACTCCTGATGTGCTCGTTTCTAATCTTGTCTTTTCTCGTCACTGCCATAGCAAACCTCAGCATTTTCATCTCTGCGACTTCCATCTCTTCCACTTGTTTCTTTGTGCCTGCTACTGTCTCAAGTCCATACACCATTGCTGGTCTTACCACTGAACTGTACACTTTTCCTTTTACTCTAGCTGGTAACCTCCTGTCGCAGATTACTCCTGATACTCTTCTCCATCCATTCCATCCTGCCTGTACTCTCTTCTTTACCTCCCTCTCACAACCACCACTTTCTTGCACCATTGATCCCAAATACTTAAATTCCTTTACTCTTGGCACTTTTGTATCCTCTATCTTCACTGTTTCGTCATCATTTCCTCCATTTATGCAAAGATATTCGGTCTTTGACCTACTTACTTTCATCCCTCTTCTTTCCAATGCATACTTCCAGGATTCAATCTCTGCTCCACTTCTTTCCTGGTCTCTTCGCAAATCACAATATCATCAGCAAACAGCATCGTCCATGGTGGTTCTCTCCTTACTTCATCCGTTAGCCTGTCCATTATCACTGCAAAAAGGAATGGACTTAACGCTGATTCCTGGTGCAGTCCAACCTTAACCTTGAAACTTTCTGTAGTTCCCACTGAACACCTCACCACTGTTTCGCTTCCCTCATACATATCCTGTACTAGTCGCACATACTTTTCCACTATTCCTGATTTTTTCATGCAGTACCACAGCTCTTCCCGTGCAACCTTGTCGTAAGCTTTCTCTAGGTCCACGAATACACAATGAAGCTCTCTTTGACCTTCCCTGTACTTTTTCATCAACATTCTTAAGGCAAACATGGCATCGGTGGTTCCCTTTCCTGGCATAAATCCATATTGCTGTTTGCTGATCTCCACTCTATCCCTTAACCTGGTTTTAATAATTCTTTCTTATACCTTCATTGTGTGGCTCATTAGCTTTATTCCTCTTTAGTTTCCACAGCACTGTGCGTCCCCTTTGTTTTTATAGATTGGGATAAGCACACTCCTTCTCCATTCTTCTGGCTTCCGTTCACCCATTAATAGTCTGTTGAACAGTCTGGTCAAAAACTTTATCCCTATCTCTCCCATGCAGTTCCAAACGTCTACTGGCAACTCATCTGGCCCAACCGCTTTACCTTTTTTCATCCTTTTTACGGAGTTCTTTACTTCTTTTCTACTGACACAATTTACCTCCTCATTAACCACTTCTGCTTCCTCTGTCCTAGGTTCTCTGTTATTTTCCTCGTTCATCAGTTTCTCAAAGTACTCCTTCCATCTCTTTAACACTGCTTCTGAATTTACCATAACATTACCGTTTTCATCCTTTATAACCCTCACGTGCTGTACATCTTTCCCTGCTCTGTTTCTCTGCCTAGCCAATTTGTACAACTCCTTTTCACCTTCTTTTGTTTCCAATCTAGCATACAAATCATCATAGGCACGTCCCTTTGCCATTGCAACTGCCTTCTTTGCCTTATTCTTCTTTTCTTTGTATACCTTTTTAGTATTTTCATCTCTTATTTTGTCCCATGCTTTCTTTGCCTCTTTCTTTTCTTTTATGCTCTTTTGAACTTCCTCGTTCCACCACCATGTCTCCTTGTCTCCTTTTCGTTCCCCGAATGTCACTCCCAGTACAGTTTCAGCTGTTTTTCTTAGCATTTCTGCCGTTTTGTCCCACTCATCAGGTAACCCATCCTTGACTCCCAGAATCCTGGTCACCTCTTGTCTAAATGCTTCTTGATAGCTTGTCTCTTTCAGTTTCCACCATCGTATCTTTGGCTTTACTTTCTCTGCCTTTTTCTTTTTCACCATAAGAGCCATTTTGCATACCACCATACGGTGCTGCTTTGCGACACACTCATTCAATATTACCTTACAATTGCACATTTCCTTCAAGTTCTTCCTTCTGCACATCACATAATCTACTTGGGTATTTTTTCTTCCACTCTTATACGTCACCCTGTGTTCATCTTTCTTCTTGAAATAAGTATTGACAATCGCCAAATCCATCCTTTTCCCAAAATCTACAACCATTGATCCCTGTTTATTTCTTGTTCCAGCACCGTACCTCCCCATTATTTCCTCATTCCCTATGTTTCCTTCGCCCACATGTCCATTAAGGTCTGCACCAAGAACTATCCTCTCTTCTTTTGATATACTTTCTATCAATCCATCCAGGTCTTCCCAAAAATCATTTTTCTCCTCCATTCTGTTGTTAACCTGTGGAGCATATGCGCTTACTATATTTAGGATGGACCCATTTACCTCTAGCTTCATGGCCATCAGTCTTTCCGACACCCTCTTCATCTCCAGGACACTTTCAGCCAGCTCCTCCCTCACCACTATCCCTATCCCATTTTTTTTCCATCAGTTTCATTGTGAAATATTTTACATCCATCTCCTTTCCATGCTTCTCGCTGCTTCTTTACTCGCCTTCCTCCTCTTTTTCTGCTCTTATTTTTACTTTTTGACAATAGTAGTATGTAATGGAGTTTTTTTTTGGCGTCAATTGTGACGCCATCACAGGCCCAGGCGCACTGACGTCATCAGTGGTGGCGCTAGAGAGCAGTGATGGAAGGTGGCGCTAGAGAGCAGTGGCGGAAAGTGGATCCGAATCCTATTTTGAATCCTATTCTTAATCCTATTCAAAATCCTAATTCTATTTTTTATCCTACTCCTAATGCTACTCCTATTCCTAATCCTAATCCTGTATCTTACCCTAATCCTAATCCTATATCTTACCCTAATCCTAATCCTATTTCTTATCCTACTCCTAATCCTATTCCTATTCCTATTCCTTATCCTAATCCTAATTCTAATCCTATTTCTATTTCTTATCCTAATCATAAACCTATTCCTAATTCTATTTCTAATCCTATTCCTATTCCTTATCCCAATCTTATTTCTATTCCTAAGAAAAACAGTGGTTCTGAGTTCAATTCTTATTCAAGACAGTATAAATCCTAAACCTAAAAATGGTAGTACAATACCAATCGAAACTCTGACGGAAGTTTGGAAGAAACACATCCCCTGAAAAACATTCCTCATGAGGATATTCGGAAAGAAACAGCAGACAACAGGAAAAAGTTGGAAGAAGAAGGGTTTCGCGTGGTGGAGATGAGGGAGTGTGAGTGGTTGAAGATAAGAAAACAGCCAGAAGTTTCTCGTTTTCTAAAAACGCTAAAATCGATAACACCCAAACGAAAACTAACTTTTGAAAAAATAATAGAAGGCATTCGAAACGAGAGCTTGTACGGTTTTCTTATCGTTGACATTCACACTCCCAACGAATTAAAAGAAAAATTCAAAGATTTCCCTTTAATTATAAAGAACAGTTTTATTTCTCGAAAAGACATTGGTGACTATATGCAAAACGTGGCAGAGGAGAATAACCTTTTAAAAAAAGAACAAAAATATTTAATCAGTAGTTACTTTGCAGAAAAATTTTTAATTAACTCGGAAATGGCCAAATTTTATCTAGAAATGGGATTAAAAATTACCAAAATTTATGAATTCATCGAATTTTTTCCACAAAAATGTTTTTCTCCTCTGGCACAAGAAATTGTAAACTCCAGAAGATTGGCCGACACAGATAAATCCAAAGCGGTGATAGCTCTTACCAATAAACTAACTGGAAATTCTCTCTATTCCGCTAGTTTATTAAATAAAGAAAAGCACAGGAACATTACATACCATTCCGAGGAAACAGTCAACAAAACTATCAACGACCCTCGTTTTGTTCATTTGGATGAAATTAAAAAGGATGTTCATGAAGTGAAAAGTTTAAAGAACAAAATTGTGAATGATCTTCCAATCCAAATTGGTCTCAACGTATATTTAAATTCCAAACTCCACATGTTAAAATTTTTTTATTTATTTCTCAAAAAATATATTCCAGATCGTCATTTTGAGTTGTTAGAAACCGATACAGACTCCATTTATTTTAGCATTAGTAGAGAAAATCTAGATGACTGCGTTCCTTCGCATTTAAAACCCAATTATTTTCGTGACAAGTTAAAATGGTTGATGTAGAAAATTACCAACGCACGTGTTTTATTTTATTTCTCTTGAGTTTCTAATCATTATTTGCGCGAGCACTCGCTGCCAGCGCCTTTTTTGTTTTACGCTTTATTTTTAATTAATCTCACCTTGAAGCATAGTTGTGTCTGCAGCGCGTTGATTTTAGAGCTGGCTTTATTCGTTTGTTCACACTTCTCAATTTGTGAGGCGACCAGCTGCAGTGTTTGTGGGCAGCTGGTTGAAGTCTGAGTAGACTTAGCGTGAAGTTAAGATATTCCCGTTTTCCCCGTGAGTCAGCACCGAAGTGAACTGCTCGGTAAGACACCTATGCGTTTTCTTTTTGTGTTTAATTTTTAGTTTGTTTTTATTTATTTACAGATTACCGTTTCCGCTTTCGTTTCCGCTTTCGTTTCCGCTTTCGTTTTCGCTTTTATTTCCAAGTTTCAACGCTTCAGTTATAACTTATTTTATATTAAATTATTTTCTTTTATTATTTCCTTTTAATTTTACGAAGCCGGAAGCGCGTTGATCGACACTTCACTTTGCGGTAATCGGCTACTTCAGCGCCGTTTACCGTTACAGTTGACCTCCGAAGTGTGCCCTAACCACAAGGAAGCCTTCATCCAATGTAAAATTGAAAACAAAGCGTGGGACGCGCAACCTTGTTGCTCTTCCTTTGAAGCCTTCGACAAAAGAACTTTGGGTAAGATGAAGGTGGAATATGAAGGAAAAAACCAAGTTTGCCTTGCTTTCAAATCTTATTTTTGCCAAGGAGAAACGAACAAACAAGTTTGTAAAGGGGTGTCTATTGTCCAAAACCCTCTCACCTTTGATGAATATTTGAATGTTTTAGAGACCAACAAACCGCTTCTTGTAGAAAACCGTGGTTTTCGAAGCAAAAATCATCAAATTTTTAGTTATGTACAAAAGAAAAAAGGTTTAAGTAATTTTTATCCCAAGAGGAAAGTGTTGAGTGACGGGGGTTCACACCGAGCCGTTAGATTTGTAAATTTTCATTTTCTCACGCACCGTGAATTTTTTCAACCATCGAATTTTGTGTTTTCCTCCATGTATTTAATTATCGAAGTTTGTGTATTTTTTATCCATGTTTTTCTGTGTTTTCCGTGAATTTTTCCTAACTATCGAAGTTTGTGTATTTTTCGTGAATTTTTTCTAACTATCGAAGTTTGTGTATTTTTTGTCAATGTTTTTTCTGTGTTTTTTTTTTTTTCTGTCAATGTATTTAACCATCGAAGTTTGTGTATTTTCGTGCATGTTTCATTACAAAAGGATTATGTTACAACGTTTGCTTTCATTTTGTTCCACGACCAGCTAGCGTAATGTCTTTGCGATTTCAAAATCCAACTAGTTTTGTGGTAAGCGGACCTTCCGGAGTTGGAAAGTCTTATTGGGTCCTACGGTTTATAGACAGTCTAAAACAACTCTGCCCTGAAATCAAACAAGTTGTTTATCACTACGAGGTATGGCAAGCAATGTTTGATCGTTATACGGATAAAATAAACTTTAAACAAGGCATGCCGAGTCTTGAAGATCTAAAAGAAAGTCGAGATGCATTTTTAGTACTAGACGATTTTATGTTTGCCAATTCTGAATTTTTATCCAAAATCTATAGCGTCTACTCCCATCACTTTCATTTCAGTGTTCTCATGACCGTACAAAATTTGTTTCATAAAGGTTTGCGTGAAATAAGTCTCAATGCACAAATTATGGTACTCTTTAAAAGTTGTAGGGACGTAAACCAAATTTCACAATTTTTACAACAGATCTACCCCAAAACCTATAAAAACGCACTGGAGGCATATAAAAACGCTGTATCTTTCGAACGAGGTTATTTGGTGATTGACTTACGCTGCGAAACACACGATAACCAACGTCTGCGTTCAGGGATTTTTCCAGAAGACACGCATTATCTTTATCAATGAACCGCTTGCGAAAAAACGGACCCACCTTGCGTTTGCTACAAAAAGCCCCTGCACCTTTGCAAAAGCGTATTCTAGACAAAGCGCCGTCCGAGTTAATACGTTGTCTTTGTGACTGCGCTCACAACGTGCTGCAAGAAAACGTCAACATATCGCGTCATCACAAACAGAAATTAAAACCGCACAAGACCAAACTTCGAAAGTTGGCTGATCGTAAGGTAGCGTTAAAAACAAAACAAAGAATTATACAAAAAGGTGGATTTTTACCCATCTTGTTGTCTGCACTCGCTCCAGTCATTAGTGGTGTGTTGGGGACTCTTATAAAATGAGAAAATTAATCGCGTTGGAACCTGAAGTGTACGAAAAACTCAAAAACAAACATCAAGTCACGGATAAAAAAGTACTTTCTGAACTGGATGCTAAAATGCAAGAAATCTTAACTTCCAACCGACCCGACAGCGAGAAAGTAACTCTATATAATGAGGCGTTGCAGAAATCAAAGTTATTTTTGAAAAAGTTTCAACCGAAAACACCAGTGAAAAAACCCTTGTCTGAAAGTGCAGTGCTAAAGCGTTTTAAAAAACGAACCAAAGCCAAAAAACTATTTAAAGACGCCACTAGCAAAAAGAATTTAGATTGGGATGAAGACAGTCAAATGCTTTTAGACGATCGAGTGGTACCTGGATCTCATATCGACAATTTGTTTCAATCCACCCTAAAGAAACGAGACCCTACTTTACCCGGTGCACGCGAGTTTGAATCGATGCTATGAGAGAGCGTTTAAATTATTACAATCCTAAAAAAGAAGCTTTTTTCTCGGGAGCACATCGTTTTCCAAAAGCAACCCAACAATGGTTGCAATCACAAGACACTTATACGCTTCACAAACCCGTACGAAAAAATTTCAAGCGCAGAAAAACAATTGTACCTGGCGCCAACTTTCAAATGCAAGCCGATCTCATTGATTTTTCTTTGCTCAAGTCTTACAACGATCATTATAAATACATTTTGGTGGTTATTGACGTGTTTTCGAAAAAAGCTTTTACCGCTTACTTGAAAACCAAATCAAGCTCGGACATGATCCAGGCTTTTGAGCAGTTGATGCCTGGAATTGGCAAGTTTCAAAAATTGCAGACGGATATGGGACGTGAGTTTCTGAATCGACCCTTTCAAACCTGGTTAAAACAACATCACGTGGAGCACTTTTACACTCAAAATTTTGACACCAAAGCATCCATTGCTGAATGATTTATACGCACTTTGAAGGAGAAACTATGGCGTTATTTTACCTACACCAACAACCGAAGATACGTGGAAGTGCTGCCTGCTCTGGTTGAATCTTACCAGAACACCTATCACCGATCCATTCGACGTGCTCCAAATTCAGTCAACTCTGAAAATCAAGAAACGGTTTGGCTCACACTCTATGCCGACCCCGAGTTAAGAAAACCAAAATTGAAAGTAGGTGATCAAGTCAGATTGTCCATGACTCGAATGCGGTTCCGCAAAGGTTACTTACCCGGTTGGACGGATGAATTGTTTCAAGTTGCTCAAGTGTTTCGGGACAATCCTCCCTATTACAAGATCAAAGATTTACAAGACGAGTGGTTGGAGGCAACTTTTTACGAAGAAGAGTTGCAGAAAATCTATAAAAAGGATGACGTGTTTCGAATCGAGCGTATTCTCCAACAACGCAAGCGCAAGAAGGGTGTTGAATTTTTAGTAAAGTGGTTTGGATATCCTGCTTCTTTTAATTCTTGGGTGTCAGAAAAAGATATTGTATGAAAATAACCTTTGATATTGTTTTGTTTGGTGCACAAGTTTTGGTGATTTACATTGTGGTTTCCATCAGTTTGTACAATTTATCACAAAGCAATGACAACAAAGAACTCTAAATTAGTCTGCTTAGTAGCTCTGTAGGTTATTTGCTCCCGTCACCCTTTCTCAGCAAAAATGTTCCTCACCCTATCCAGTAACTCATCCATGGACATTTATCCTGAAAACAAACTTTCGGATTACATGGTTCACTTGCCGAAAGAAATCAATTTGTCTGGATCGTGGGAGTTGGGTTTGTCCGAGATTCTGTACCCCAACACTTGGTACAACATCGACACCAACCAATGTTACATTTTCTACCAACGCGGTGCTTTGGAATTTGTATCAGTGCTTCCAGCAGGCTACTACCAACATCCTCAATATATCATGCGTCAGATACTTCAAGAAATGAGACGAGAGTTTCAAAATAGAAACAAAACGTTGGTCAGCGAAGGAGTTTTGACGCAACCAATCGACTTTCTCTTTGATCTCATTTACAATCTTCAAACACAACTAACCACCATGTCCATCCAACACAAAAAAGGAGCACCTACAACCGACTGTAACGGTACCGCGCAACCGGATGTGGTGGTGACGCTTTCGAATGAGTTGGCTTCTATTTTGGGTTTTCGAAAGGTTTGGTATCGGGAAATCGGAGAGTACACTTCAGAAAACGTTGCCAACGTAGACACCGTGAATGCGGTCTATGTCTATTGCGACGTTATCGAACACAGAACAGTGGGTCACACGCTCGCACCCTTGCTTGCTGTCCTTCCTGTAACAGGGAAGTCGGGTGCTTATGTCTCCAAAAGATACGACAAAATACAATATCATCCTGTCTTGAAGAAAAATCTTAGTGACATCCACATCTCGCTTCGTGATGATCAAGGAAAACGAATTCGTTTTCGCAAGGGAAAAGTGATTGTGACTTTGCATTTACGACCGAGAAAACTAAACTCGTTATAAAAAACAGATACAAAGGAAAATGGGCTTATTGTAAGAAATCAACGGTAGTAGAAACATGCGTGTCAAATATTGTTGTGACGCAAAGGCTTACGAAAACTATTATTTGTCTCAAGTCGGTCATGGAATGCTTTATTTTGCGGGGGCACGAGTGCAACAAGGTTATGGACTAGGTAATCTGTTTAGTTCCATTGCCAAAAGTGTTCTTCCTTTGGTCAAAAAAGGTGCCAAAACTTTGGGAAAGCAAGTTTTACAAAGCGGTGTCGAGTTTGCTTCCGATGTCTTACACGGTAAAAACGCCAAACAAGCTGCCATCGATCAAGCAAGAGTTGCCGGTTCCAATCTCTTACAAGCGGCTCAACAAAAAATAGGAAAGCGAAAAGCAGCACCGAGAAAAGTACAAAAGAAGAAACGCAAGAGACATCACGACATTTTCTCGTAAACCATGGCGACGTTAGTACACCCCAGTTCGGCAGAATCCACCACCTCTCAACTGGATTTGTTTTCGGTGCCACCAAGTCAAACTAGTTTGGAAGAAGGAAGTTTCACCGAATACCATCCTGTATCTGTATTGACCTCCACAGGTCCTATTAAATTTACAATTAGTGCTGAAAACTCCAACTACATTGATCTTGCCAATAGTTTTCTTTATGTGCGTGCAAGCGTAACTACTGCAGCCGGAGCTGATTTGGCAAAGAATGTGGAAATTGCACCTGAATGTAATTTTTTACATACACTATGGACACAAGTGGATGTTTATTTGAACGGTTCACTCATGACACAATCCAACAACAATTACCCTTATCGAGCTTATATTGAAAACTTGATTAGTTTTGGACAAGAAGCAAAAAATTCCCAACTTTCTGCTCTGTTGTGGCACCGTAACACGTCAGAACATTTTGATACTCGTGGGGCTACCAACCTAGGTTATACCAAACGAAAAGCTTTGGCTGCAGAAAGCAAAGAAATGGATATGATGGGGAAATTGCATCTTGATTTGTTTTTTCAAAATCGATATTTGTTGAATGGTGTCGAAGTACGTTTGCGATTGATTCGTTCCAACGATCTTTTTTGCTTGCATGGAAACGCAAACCAAGCAGATAACAAAGTGTCTTTGAAAGAAGTGACCTTGTTTGTTCGCAAAGTAAAACCCAATCCCGCCGTACAGCTTGCTCATGTCAAAGCCTTGCAACACGGCACCGCAAAATACCCGCTTCGACGTGTGGAAGTCAAGAGCTTTACTGTGCCGACCGGGAATCGAAGCATCACCAAAGAAAATTTATTTTTGGGTCAATTGCCCACACGAATGGTGGTCGGTGTAGTGGATAATGACGCTTACAACGGTGTCATCACCAAATCTCCTTTTAATTTCAAACACAACAGCATCAATTTCACGACGATTTACCGTGACGGAGTTCAAATCCCTTCCAAACCGCTGCAACCAGATTTCACAAACAATCGTTTTGTTCGAAGTTACGTTCGTTTGTTTACGCAAACGGGTCAATATTATCGTGACACAGGAAATGCTATTTCGCGAGAACAGTACAAAGACGGTTGTGCTTTGTTTGCTTTTGATCTCACACCCCAAATGGGTTCCAGTGAGGTTGGTTTTGAATTGATAAAGCATGGCAACATACGCATCGAAATTCATTTTGCTATTGCTACTGCACGTACTCTTACGGTCATTGTGTTTGCCGAACACGACAACCTGCTGGAGATTGATCAAGACAGAAACGTTGCTTTTGACTATACAGCATGAACACGTTGCAAATCGAACGATTGCTTAAGAAGGATTTGAAAAGTAAAACCATCTTTAAAAAAGTCTGTGCTTTGGATCAGCTGGAAAAACCTACTTTTCCTTCTGCTTACGTCATCTACGTCGTAAATGTCTAGAACTTTATAAAATTATTTTCAATAAATCTTACAGCTGCATATCACTAAGACTAAAAATAATTTTTGAAGCTAAATTGATTTGAAACGTATAGTAAATGAATGCTGTCATAAATACTAGAAAGTAAATCTACTGTCATAAATTCTAGAAAGTAAAATGAGTGGTCTACTGTTGTAAACACTAGAAAGTAAAAATATACAAAAATCAAAACTTTATAAAACCGTTTTCAATAAATTTTAAAGCTGCATAACACTAAGACTAAAACCAATCTTTTGAAATTAAAATTGATTTTCGACTAGGTTTTTTGCTGACTCGTGGAGTCTAGGGTTCGGAACCGTAAGCGGGATGATGACGTCACCGAGCCATCGCGCCAGCGCCTGCGCCATCGGACGCAACACAAAATTCCTTTCATATACTACTTATATATATAAATTTTTATTACTTAAAATTATTTATTGAAACTTTTATATTTTTCAGATATTTCAAGGAAACCGTGACAAAAACAGAAAAGTAACAAACTACTTTCCTCAGCCAGTCATAGCTCGATATTTTAGACTTTTTGTTGTAACTTACAACGACTACCCAAATCTTAGATTAGAATATCTCATTTGCTGATTTACTTAATTGTAGTTTTCCCAATTTGCATATAAGCTGGCAGTCTTGTTCTTGTTTCTTGTCCGTGTTATATACGTCATTTGTAAAATCATGCAAATCACAAGTTATTCTATCTTTTTGTCATTTCATTGAATAAATAAATGTTCAGTAAATTCGAGAAACAACATAAAAGTTCTACAATTATTATACGTTTATTACACCAGGAGATATCCGGATCCGGCTTCTCTCACGAAAATCGATGACGGTTTTCTGTTTCTAACGATAAACAAGATTTACAATCTCAGAGAGTCATACAACTTTTAATGTTTTTTTTAAAAGAAAGTCTTATTAGTTTTAGAATAAAGATTAGTAAAATTACATCGACTTGGCCTATTAAGGAATTTATTAAACAAAACTTTAGCCATTGCAGCAGTTGTAATCATACAACCTAATGCATTTTTGCAAATGGAATCTCTCCGGACTAACTCGTGTAACATACAAAACAATTCAGTGTTTCCTTCCGCAAAACTGCAATTTTAATTTTTGATTTTTATGATAAAACTGTCAATAATTTTCAAGAATTAAATTTTCAAAGCTAAGCATTTTTTCCTCATCATGAGACCCAGAGGTGAGCGGAGGTTGGTTTTAAGTGCACAATTTGTTGCCTACAGGTGAATGATGCAGTTGAATGAAAGATGTTTTACTCCAAAGATGAGGATAAAGAGCTTTGATATGCAAAAAATTTTACCGAGCGGTAGGCTATTGGGTAGGTTGCGCTTTAGAAATTAAAGATACCCAATTCGTTTAATACGATGAATTAATTTTCTACAGCGCCGCAACTGGACAACATACATTTGTGCAGAGAAATATTTTAACGAAAACAAACTTTTTTCTTTTATATTAAAGCAGTGGTTCTCAACCGAGGAGGAATTTCATGATTTTAGGGGAAGAGTCTGTACGTTTAATACTTGTCTGTTATATCAAACAAATTCACTTTAACTCATTCCCTGGAGCTACCTTTTAAAACTTTTGATTGTTGCTATGTCTCTATTTTTACGCAACGAATAAAACATAGATACCTCGGGGCTAAGTTAAGAATTTTTATATTTATAACGTAGTATTAATTGTAACAATAGTTCTACCAAGTTAGCAAAATAATAGTTCTACCAAGTAAAAAATGGACATAGAGAAGTCCAAATCACCAAACTTTTAATAAGAGTGATTGTATTCTGACAAATAAGTCTAATATTGTAACTAACACTGAAGTTTTAAACTGTATTAAATGTAGTGATCACAGTATGGTTCGAGCAACAGTAAAACTAAACTTATAAAAAGAAAGAAAAAAGTTGTTTAAATGAAAATGAAAAGTTGTTACAATTGATAGAGAATATCTTTTAGAATTCTGAAATGAATTGACTACATCAACAGAATCAGCAAATTTTAAAATGTTGAAAAGAAAGACATTGGGCAAATGTATAAAGCAATAATGACTCCACTTTTTTATTTATTTTTATTTTTTATTTTTATCTCTATGTTTATCCTCCTGACTCGCAGGAAAGCGACGGAGGCGCTATACATGGGCAAGAAATTACCCTGACCTGCTTCCGGAGATGCCAAGATATTGCTGTCCACTTGAAACTTTAATAGAGATATAACTTTAATATGGAACTGCTTCTCAAGACCACCAAGCAGGGAAAGTGCCGTAAAGTGCCTTCCCCAAGGACACAGCAGAATGGCCCGAGTAAGTTTTGAACCAAGATCATGTTGATGACGAACCCAGTGCCTTAACCACTCGACCACGCTGCCGATTTACAGATATCACAACAAAATGATTGAAAACACAAAAGCCAAATGATACAAAATTATTTGAAAAACCACTCAAGTTGATGAAAAAATGCAAAAATTAAAAAACCACCTCCACAAAAAACAAAATTGAAGAAGTAGAATTGAATAAATTGATGAGAAAACAACAACGGCAAGACATTTGATCTCACAATATGAAAATTATTGAAGAGACTCTTAAAAAAAGGCAAAGGATTCAAGCAAACACAGCCGAAACGTAGCCATGGCAAACAACTAATATCCAGCATTAAAAAAGAAAATGGAGATGTTACAACAAATCAAAAACAAATATTAGAACGATCCAAAGAATATTACAAAAACTTGTATCACTGTACTTTAAGTTCACCGTTACATCAACAAATCCACAGGAAGATCAAATACCTCCAATAACATCCACTGAAGTAAAATTACGCAATTGGACAGCGTAAAGAAAAGAAAAATCCTGAACCAGACGATATCACAATTGAAATTTTAAAGAACACCAGAAAAGCATTATTGACCAAATTAGCTGAGTTTTTTAATGAGTGCCTACATCAATCAAAAAAAAACAAAAATTGGAAAAAAAGCAGCAATAACATTGCTTCACAAAACAAGAGACAATACAGATTTAAAGAACTACCGGATCAGGTACGATCTACGATTTGTCAGATCGTGGATCGTACCTGATTTTTTTTACAGATCGTGGATCGTACCTGATCCGAACTACCAACCAATTAGTTTAACTGAATACTCTTTACAAGTTGTTTACAAAAATTCTAACCCACAGATTGAACAAACAACTAAACGTTGCACAAGCAAGAGAATCGGCTAGATTTAGGCAAGCTGTCACAGACTTTGTTCGGGAATCCCAAAGGACCAGTTGAGCTAGGTAACCCGAACACCTGCGCTGAAACAAAGCTGTGTCTAAATTTTATTTTATTCCAGCTCAAGAAGTAGTCTTGCTATGAGCCTGAAGCTTTTGTACAGTTGATTTAACGAAAGCTCGGATTGGTTTCGTTGAAGACTCTTCTTCACAAACAAACAGAGACCACTGTCTCTAATAAGAACGAATGTATTACAAAAATCACGACCGACGAAACTTCTATTCCACGCTTTGCCAAACTGCAAAGCGAACTCAACGCTATAAGTTGATTCAATCAACAAAAATAATTCTACCTCTGTAGAACACAACTCCCAACCACTGGCGTAAAATAAATTCAACAATTGTCAACCGGTACAAAATCTAACGGTCCACCTCCTGTGGCCAAACACAAAATCAATGTTACTCGAGCCGTCCCTCGAGTCGCTTCAAATTACCTCACAATAATAATAATCGTCTCTCGCTACGCAGCGGCTTTATATAGAAAAAAGATCACGTGACGCAAATTTGCTCGTACGCGCTAGACAGTTCTACAACTCTCCAGAGAGATCGTTATGCTCGAATCAAGTAACATATACGCAAAGATTCCACAAGCATCGAGCTGTAGTAGCGCTTGGGCAAAAACATATTACGTCAATCTGTCGAAAAGAGAAAAAAAATACATGTATCGAGCAGTAGAGAGCGAATCGCATAATACGAGAGCAGCGCTCAAAGAGACGCGATTATTATCTTATAATAAAACTACGAATTACTTTTAACGGGGATAAAATATATCGTTATGATTAAAATTATGAATGAAGTGTGACAATGAGTTTTGGACGAAAATTGATCTTCGTCCTAGAATCTCAGACAATTTTTTTGTCCTATCCGTAAAGTATTGCATGTCGATTGCATGACCAGCATTGGCATACCAACTGCGTGACCAGCCTTAGAGGTCACCGCACTCCACTGTAGGCAAGGATACTACAATGGATCCTCTCCATAGTATATACCAAATTATTGAAAAGACAAACAAATACAAAATTTCTCTTTATCTTGCCTTCATTGAATATACCAAAGCCTTTGACTCAATTGAAATATCTTCCGTAATGCCAAAAAACCAATCAATCCACCCCACTTACATCAACATTCGCCAACATATTTACCCTAACAGTTATTCATTTATTTGACTTAACCAAGATTTAACTATATTTCGACTTCACAAACGCGCAAGATATTGAGACACAATATGACCAAAACTCTTTACAGCTTGCTTAGAAAAATTATTCAAGGAACTAAATTAGACTGAAAAAACTACGGCATAAAAATTGATAGTGAATTTTTTTGAAACCTAAGATTTGTTAATGACATTCTCTTGTTGTCAACTTCCTTCAACCAACTACAAAATAGGGTAGATGATCTAAACGCTGAAAGCAAAGCAGTTGGACTTCAAATGAACAGAACAAAGACGAAAGTGATGTTTAATCGATACACCACCCCAAAACAGAATATTACCATGGACAATGTTATATTTGAGCCTGAAGAAAAAATTATATACCTCGGCCAAATTGTTACAATGTCACCTGACAAAGCGTAAGCGTTAATTATACCGCTCCGGTCTTGGGAATAATGTTTACTGGAGCGTAGCGCTCGTGCGGTCCTTTGGTGCGCCATAGACCGCACGCGCGCTCTTTGTTTCATTCTGGATGCGACGTGGTCGTCGTAAGGAGTGTAAAGATTTCAATAGTGGTGTATAATTGGTATATCTACAATGGATTTTGCAACAAGGGTTGCCCGCTTTAAACAAGATTGTAAAATGTGATTTCCTCTCTTATTTTTGTTAATCTAAATTTGGTCTTGATTAAATTTGTTTAGAAATTTGTCACAGTTGGCAGCTGTTTATTTAATGATTATTCGTTTACTATTGCAATTGCCAATTGTCCTGTATCTGTTGCTTTCGTTATCGATTTAATATTGTCTGTGTTTGTGCCGCCTGCTTTGCCGCTAGTCTAATTTAGCTCTTACCTTCCGAAATTTTTCTTCACAATAAATTTATTTAAGCAACTGAATACAGACAGGCAATCTTAGGTAGCAATTATAGTAATAAATAGCTTCTACATAAAGAATTAAAAATTTAAAGACGAATTGCTCTTGGCTGGCAAGCATTTGCTTTTTCAAGTAAATTGCCTTTATCCTTAAAACAAAAAGTTTATTAATCAGTGTATCTTACCACTAATGACCTATGGTGCAAAAATTTGGAATTTAACTAAAAAATAAACCATTAAACTTAGAACAACACAAAGATCTTATAAAAGAAAAATTGTTGTTATTACCTGGAAAGATAAAAACAGCAGAATGGATCAGAAAACAAACAAAATTACAAGATATTGTTAAAACAACTAAAAAACTAAAATAGAAATGGGCTGGGTATATCACAAGTATATATGACAATAGATGGACCAAACGAGTAACAGAATGGACACTATAGGACAGAAAAAAAAGTAGAGGCAAACCACAAACAAGATGGACCAAAGAACTATATAAATTCAACTCCAGATGGATTCAAGTGAGTCTTGATTGAGAAATCTGGAAGAATTTGGGAAAGACTTTTCTTTTGCAGTGGAAATAATAAGCTGACAGTGATGATGATGAGTTCGCCTTCAAAGACCTATACATGGGTGGAGAAGAGAGTAAATTATAAACTCAATTTTTTGTTAAATGAAGGAAAGACCCGCGATTCCCAAGTTCACTCTTCGTTGAGAGAATGCTGGCGTGTCCGACGATTTACGGAATTCAATAGCTATATCCGTCTAGTGCTGAACTTGTTTAAATAAGGTCAGCGAAACCTCTCCCAGTTACAGACAGACAGACAGACAAGTTTATTTCATACAATTCCGTATTAATATATAATGCACACAAAACAATAACAGTAAAAATAATTATAATGAAGAAAATGAGTGCGTTTAATTGACGTAATTTGTTACACGAAAAAAAAAAAAAAAAAAAAAGATAATAATTATACCGAATGTATGCGGAGACTGCGAAGTGACCAAAAAATAATTAATTGGTCTTCAAGTCGAGCAGCCACCGATTAATTAAAGTTATAAAAATAAACGTATGTTATAGAAAAAAATAAAAATGGACCACTGTAGATATAAGTTTGATTTGAAATATTAATGGATTTAAGGATAAGAATTTAAGATATAACATTTATACATGTAGCCAAAATTATATGTGGAGTAGCAATTTTTTTTTAAATTACAAGGAACATCGTTCCAAACTTTAACTCCTCTATATTTAAGAAATCTTTGCAAACGATTGGATCGATATCTTGGTAAGTATAACTTATTATTGACTGATGAACGGGTTACACGGAAATGAATTTGAGATACCTTTTTGAAATATTTTGTAAAAGAAGTCGGTAATTTACATCTGTCTAAATTAAACATTAATTTTGAAGTTTCAAGCTTGATTAAGTCATCTAATTTTAAAATTTTGTTTTTTCTAAACAAAGGATCAGAATTTGATGACCATTGCATATTATTGATGACTCGCATAGCTTTATTTTGCAATTTTCTTAATGGTTCGAGATAAGTTTTAATATGTAGCACTCCATATTGTAAGACAGTATAGTAAGTGTGAATGAAAGAAAGCAAAGTAAAGTTTTTTTTAAGATACAAGAAGGAAATAAATTTTTTAGTTTGCATAAAATACCAACTGCACGAGAGAGTTTGCTACGAATTTTATGAATATGATCATGAAACAATAATTTGGAATCAATTAGGACGCCTAAATAATTAATACTGTCTGAAATCGCAATTATACTAGAATTAAGTTTAATATTAATATTGCTCGGCGAAACTACTTGTGATAGCAAAGGCGGTATTATTATAGCTTGCGACTTGGAGGGATTAATAGTAAGATAATTTTTATTCATCCACTGGGAAACTCTAGTTACGAACTACCCTTATTTAATATGCGCACTCTATGACGCCCGATCCAGAAAATATAGTTGTAACTTAAATATGAAGGAAAGGATTGAATTTATTTTTTATCTGCGGTTTCACGCGCGCAGTTACAATACAACATAAAACAATACAATGGTCACCGTTCTCAGACCGAAATTCTGGTTATTGTGCAATATGAGGAATCTCTCTCTATTTATAGTAAACCGAATTGGGCCACGTGGCTCAGACGCCAAATTTAACAATAAAAATCAATTTTATACCCTTATAGAGATCACTGCTAAAACGAGGCCACATTGAGATTATTTAATTAGGACGATGCATTTAGGTTATTTACAATGGATACAGGTTATTGTAGTTAATTAAAAAAAAATCTAATTTTCTCCGAAGAAGCGATTTGCATTACGTAACAATGGGTAACAATGGAGTAATTCGACAATCATTCGCAGAAAACTGAGCAGCCCCGGTGAAAGGGCAGTGATTTATTTGTTAATTAACATATTTAGGTGGATCTGTAGACTTAAATTTATTAGTGTAGGCTACATTAATATAAGTAACTTGTTCCTTAACAATTCAGATTCTAGCGGTCACTGTTTAGCCAATTTAATTATTTATGAAACGAGTAAGAAAAAGCAAAAGTGTGATAAACCCTATATGTAGTATGATTTTAATTCTATGGTGGTTATTAATCAAGAAAATTACAGTGTGTGTTTTCTAATAATGTTCTCAGTAACGGTTTAATGAGGCCAGTAAAAACTTAAGCAGCATTTGAATAATATTCACCTGCAGAGCAAAACACAAAACCTATTTTTGACGACACAGCAAAGCTTCGAAAACGAGACTGGATGTTTCAGAAGAATTTTTTAGAAGAGACTGCAAAATTGTTGAAGCTTTATATGTAGTGGTCCTTAAAATCGCATAACAGAAAAAGGCCCACACCACTGCAGGAACATTAATCAAGCCTTGTGTTCTAAAAATGGCTGATATAATGCTAGGAAAAGATGCTAAAAGAAAGCTAGCGTTAATTTTACTTCTCAATAGCAGAATTCAAAAAAGAAGCAAAGATTTGTCTAATGACATCAAATGCCAGGTCATACAACATATGACATATGACAAATATACATATGACAATAGAACATATGACAACATATGCCAGGTTGTAAAATTTTTCTTTTCGGTCTACTTGCAATTCAAATAGACAAATCAAAAGACATCTCTTTGCGTGCAGTGTATTTTAGTTTTCGCAAAATATGTTTACCGTGACATATTCAAAGAAGAATTTCTTTTCTACTCACCTTTGGAAACAATTACAAAAGTAGCAGACATTTTGGAAAAGATTTCACTCTTTTTTTAGTCGGAGAATATAGAATAGAAAAAATTCTTTCCGGCTATTGCACAGATGGTGCTCCATCAATGTTGGGATACCACTCTAGTTTTCAAGCTTATCTGAAGAAAAAGCAACAACAAGCAGGTGTTTAGTGCATGCTGCATATGCAAGTTTTAGCTTTCGAAATTTTACCCGATTCACTTGAAAAAGGTTTTAGATCATATGATAGAGATTGTAAATTTATTAAAGCAGGAGCATTAAATTCTAGGCTTTTTAAGAAAGTATGTGTGGACCTAGATTTTGAACATCTGGTACTTCTGTACCACAGTCAGACACGTTGGCTTTCCAGGGGAAGGTAACCTAAC
Organism: Diplosoma virens; assembly: GCA_963680785.1. NCBI lineage: Eukaryota > Metazoa > Chordata > Ascidiacea > Aplousobranchia > Didemnidae > Diplosoma > Diplosoma virens. The sequence goes on along the minus strand of OY796881.1, from coordinate 523,794 downwards.
CATTCTTTCAACGAAAGAAAAGTTGAAAGAATTTTGTCAATTCAAAAATAAGATGGTGTATTATTCATGAATAAATGATGAAAAATAGATACTCTCACTTGCTTAGCTACATGACATATTTGAACAACTGAACAACTGAATCTTTAAACGCAAGGCAGGCCACTAACATTACTATATTTGTGGATGTGCTGAAAGTAAACTTTAAAAAATTGGAAATGCACAACTACACAATGCTTGAAAAGTTAGACATACTTTTTGATGCAAGACTAGATGGCCTTCCCGATCACAAAAAGAATAGAATTATGGAATATCTTTTACCTCTGAAAGCAAGTTTAAGAGATATTTTCAAAAAGCCGCTAATGAAGACCTTAATTGACTTTCTAAGAAGTCCTTTTAGATATTTTGTTAAAAAGCTTGCAGATGAATGCCTAGACAATTTTTTTGGAGCTTATTAATGATTCTACAGCACGGCAAGTATATCAAAAAGACGTCTACTACAATTCTGGATGTTTGAAGAGTTTTACCCCCAAACAACGAAAAAAGCTTTTCACATTTATATGCCCTTTGTGTTGGCCAATCTATGCGAGTCAGGATTTTTTCAGTTGCACATTAAAAGCAAACACATAAATAAACTTGTATTTGAAGATGACTTGCCATGTGCTCTCTTTCAGTGCACCTCGTTTTTGGCTGCTTTTAGACAAGAAGCAAGGACAAGTCTTGCATTAATTCAAAAGTTCAGTGAACACATTTTGAAATTGTGTGTTTCCTTTTGTAGCGAAATTATTTAACAAATCGTTGGCTTCGTGTTGGTCACGTGACGGTTCCTCGTTAAGTTCATCTTAAAAGATCGAACGCGTCCCTGTAGTTGACGATTGATTGGTTTGAAGTCAACTACCGAATAATAATACTTTGAGATTACTATATAAACTGAAAATTGCATTTGAATCTTTTTTGTGGTTTTATTATGGTTTGTATTAGCGACGTAGTTGCTATACTTTATTTTTTCTAGTGATTCCTGTATATGTACTTCTGTGGGGAAGAAATAAAAAGATTTAGAATTAGCAAGGGGAAGCATACAACAAAAAGGGCTAAGAACCACTGTATTAGGGTATTAGTTGCTTCCCTAAATAGTTATTGTTTAAACTGATAGTTACGCTAAAAATAAAAATCATAATCTAAATGTGATTTTGTCCTATATGACCTGGTTTCGCTATCTTTGCTGCGTGTCTATATAATTTTTTTTAAGTATCGCACTGTTAAAAGCTTGAGAACTGCTTTAGCATACCTACTTAAAACACCGCTTTCTTCATCTAGCAAGAGACATGTTTTTGCTTTAACTTCTCGCGTCAAAAAATTGTTTATGACGTTTCTGTATTGCCACACAAAAATATAGTGACCAAAAAAATTGCGGCAACTTCAAAGACAAAATTGTGATTTTGATTTTTCTACAAATAATTTAAAAATTAAAATCTCTGCGTTGAACGGTCGAACTGGATCCATTTAAAATAAAGTTCCCATTAAAGTTCAGGTTCAGCAAATTTTATTTTTCGGGTTCAGTTCCGATTCGGTTTCAAAAAATAATAACGGTTAATACCGGGTTCACGGATCCGGTTCGGGTCCGGTTTGACGCTCTGCTGATAATTGTTTTTACTTTGTTTACTATTTTAGTACTACATATACAATTTTTTTGATGTTGCCAGCCGCATTATCGAGTTAGTTTTAACCAATGGTCGCTATTGAGTTATGGTAAGTAGATGAAATTATGTATACATAAAATAATAAGTTTTATTGATAACATACTTTTTTCTCCTACCGATTGTAATGGAACGAAATGTTACCATTTTTAGCAATCTGAATTATTCAAACACGAATTGTAAAACATTGTAGGTCTAGGGATAATTTTTTTGATCGTACTTACATGCATGCTTACTAATAATTTTTTTGATCGTAATTAGTCAACGTAAGCAGCTATTGTGATCGTACTGATAATTTTTTTGATCGTAATTAATCAACATAAGCAGCTATTGTGACACAAAAGCTGCGAACAAAATTGTATAGCCAACAATTTGTTCTAAAAGTGAACCAAAGCAGCTTGGTTACAATTTCTTTAAAAAAAGAGGTAAATTTAAGTAAAACTTGTAACGGATGACCCGACGCTAAAGGGTCAAACGTTTTAGAATACCTAGGCCTGCTATAAAATAAGCTGCTCGAAAAATTGCAAAATGAGCAAAAAAATCGCTTTTTGTATGTATTGATAAAATTTGACAAGATAAAATTTTGACAAATTTGGACTTTATTCACAATTTTGACTTTCTTTTGACCTATAAAACATAATAAAAAGACTCCTGAACAACAGAAACTTTTGTATAAAGTTGTGTGAGTTTCATGAAATAACAAAAGCCGTGAAAAAAATTCGACTTTGTTGATTATAGCGGGCCCAAGTTATAACGTTATATCCAGACGAAATAGAAAAGAAGTCATCATCATCATTTTTGGGGAAAACATTGAATTAATTCAATGTATTTCCTTTTCCCGCTTCTCCTTTTGTGGTTGCAGAGGCAGCAGCTTGAGTTGGGATCTCCAAGCAGCTTGATCTTTTGCAACTAGCGGCTATTCAGCTGGTCGAATTTTAAGACGCGACCAGGCCAGGTCTTTAACATAATTCTACCAGCGAGTTCTGGGTCGCCCTCTAGGCCTTTTGCCACTCGGAAAAGCATGCATTAGTTGCTTTGCTGTTTGTTCGTGGGACATTTGTGTCACATGGCCATACTAGCGCAGTTGCAATTGTTCTATGCCGAGTAGCAGCGGTTCGATGTTGAGAGATTGACGAATGTCAATGCTTTTAACCTTGTCAAATAGGGATAAATCTCTGACTTTTCAAAAAAAAAACATTTTGGTCGTCTGAAGTCGGTATCTCACTCTTTTGCTTTGCTTTTGTTTATACCCCGCTCTCGTGTCAGTACAAACGACGGGTAAAACTGGCGCATTACTGCACTTGCTTTTTCAATACGTGCATCCAGTTTGTTGTCCTGTCCACCATCACTCAAGAATGTGACTCCAAGATACGTAAACGTTTTCGTCAGCTAGAGAGTTACTCCATTTGTTTGGAAAGAATACTGGACAGAGTGCCTTGACATACACATAATTTTAGCTTTAGCCATACTAATTTTCATTCCAGCATCCAAGAGTGCGACAGAAAACCGACCAAGTGCATATTGGAGATCACTTTTGTTCGAGCTCAACAATGTAAGGTCATCTGCAAAGAACAGGCGCTGAACATTACACTCTACAAATGTGACGCCACTACTGGAGGAACTGTCTCTGTCTATCTTGTCCATATACAGTAGGCTATATAATAAACAGGAGAAGAGAAAAAACACATCCCTGTCGTAGTCCAACACTGACACTAAAAGAATTTGTTTTGATACCATTGACACGAACACAAACTTTTGACTGTTTGTACAACGATCTGATAGTAGCTAATAGCTGACCTCTCACGTCATACTCCAGCAGTACTCTCACAGCTTGTCTCTTGGAACACGATCATATGCTTTTTCAACGATTACAAAGCATGTGTACACGCCTTTGGCATATTTCCACAATTTCTTAAAAACTTGCTGAAAGGTAAAGATCTGCCAGGACGAAATTCGCTTTGTGCATCCTGAAGTTGACGCTCGACTATTTCACAGCATCTCTTTTCAAGATATTTTTGCATAGACCTTTCCAGGAAGACTTAACAAAGAAATGCCCCTGTAGTTAGTGTATTTCTTTTTGTCTCTTTTTTTGTGAATAGAAAGGAATTGGTAAATAAAAATATTTGCACTGTTGCTATTGCTACACCTTATTTTTCATATAAGCATGTCAATTGCCAGTCTAATAGGGATCCAATAAATGCATACATACACCAGAAACTGACTTTGATACGCTTGCTTAGCTACATACGCGCAGTTTTAAGACTTTAGTTATGCTTCTTAGCTACTCACGTATACCTCGTAAGTCGTAAGCATCCTCTAATTTAGAAAAGATTGCGGTTGTGGGGATTAGTGCTCACTGATGTAGTAATGCCCAATTTACTGGCTCATTCGGAATAGCACTTTCGGAAATTTTCTCCTGGTGAAATTTAAGAAAATCAAACGAATAGAAACAAAGTAATTTTAATGGGAGGTTGAAGGAAGCAGAAATATTTTTAGGGGGCAAAAATGTTGCTAGGAGGGTCTTTAGCTTACCTTGCTTCCAAATTTTAACGCACATTGCTTTTCACTAGTGTAAAATAACTAAAAAAATTTGATTACAAAAGTTTTCGCTTGCACTTTTCGGGCTTGCAAAATTATTATTATAAATTTATTCAACTTTGTCGATTGTGCAATTCAAACCTTACCAATTGCACCTCAAGCTCAGTACAACTAAGACTGTGTTGACACTTTCCATCTTTACAACAAGGAAGCACGACGTGAGCTTAACATCTTTCTCAACTGATAGGCCCTACCATTTTGTGCTAAACCCACTTATCTCAGCATAAAGTTGTATAGGGCACTCACGTTTCGACGACACTTAGAGTCACTGTCCAAGAAATTAACATATTGCGTTGAGCGTCTGAAGCAATTAGCTAGATCAAGCTGGGGTATGGATGCCACAATACTCTGCACAGCCACTCTTGTCTTGGTCCATTCCATGGCTGAGTATACTGTGCACCTGTTTGGCGTCTCAGTGCCCATACTTGCCTTATCGACAAGCCAATTAATGATGCCTTGTGCATAGCGACCGGATGCCTGCGTCCCACACCAACGGATAACTTGTTTATTTTAGCAGGCATTCAACCAACTGAGCTTCGCTACCAAAAAATCGTACTGTCTCGAGCTGGCCACGCTCAAGATCCACAACACCTTTTGTATGGAAATACTGCTGTCTCCACTTGGTGGACAGGTGTGGCAACTTAAATCAAGACACCTTGTACTGTATCTGCTACATTGGAGCTGCTGAACAACTCCGCACAGTTAGACATCAGTGTAGCACGATGGGTGGAATAAAAAAGGAGTATTGAGTGGCGAGAAATGGCTCTAGACTCCACACATTTATCAAAGATGCTAGACCTACCCCACCAATATTTGACTTTCTCAGATCTGCATGGGTCAGGCTTAACCACCTTCTAATCGGCGTTGGTCTATTTCGCTCAGAAACGCACAACTTGGATATGGTTTTTACGGCAGCCTGTGAGTGTGGCGCAAAGTAATAGACAGCTGAGCACGTAATAACATCTTGGCCGATTTATCACAATCTTGATAGATCTCGCGCTCTCTTAGATGTCAACAAAGAACCTGGAAACCTGGCTGAAAAAAACATGTCCGGCCATTTAGTAGACCGTCCAGCTCCCGTCCAATTCCCCCAAACGAAGAAGAAGCTTGCCGGTAAATATATTTAGTTTTAACTTTTTAAAACCTAAATGCCAACAGAAATACCTCCACGTTAAAATAGTCGGCAGCGTGGTCGAGTTGTTAAAGCGCCGAGATCGCAATCGACACGGTCTCGGTTCAAAACCTACTCGCGCCATTCTGTTGTGTCCTTGGGAAAGACACTTTATGGCACTTTCCCCTGCTTGGTGGTCTTGACAAGCAGTTCTAAATTAAAATAACATTTCTGTTAAAAATTTCAAGCGGACAGCAATATCTGGGCATCTTCGGAAGCAGGTCAGGGCACTTGCTTGCTCTATGTATAGCGCCTCCGTCGCTTTTCTGCGAGTCAAGAGGATAAATATAGAGATTAAAATTAAAAAACTAAAAAAATAGGTATGCACTTGTTTGCATAATCCTCCAAGAAACATACCAGTTGACCCATGAGGTATCATTTTACTACAAACATAGCCTTACAAGTTGGGCGGAAGTAGGGGCATCGTTGCATTCTCAACCTCTTTGCAACAAAAAAATTCAAAAACAATCTGATTTTTCTGACAATAAATATGTTTTTGAGGCATAAAATTCAGCTGTAGGCCTACAAATGCTTCTCGAAAGAATGGAAGTTGTTTTACGTCCAAATAGTAGTTTATTTTAATATATTGTAGCCTACATCAGATTCAATTATACAATTGTCTCTATTAAGGTAAATTTGATTATTTCAACGCATAGAGGAGATGTGGAATCAATGCACCACTGGGACCAATGCACTAGCGCTATATTTCTGCCCCCTAAAAAAAAATTAAATTTATTTTTTCATTTTTCAGATTAAGTTTAATACAAAAGACTGCTTGTGGACTATCGTCGAAAAAATCCTCATGGTTTAGATGCTAGAGCTAATTTTGTGGTTTTGAGTGATGAAAGAAAAATTTTAACAGGCAGTTTTAAAGTGTATAACGTGGAGTTGTTAATAGGCTTCAAGATTACCTATGTTGTATTTTAGTAGTTATTTGTTTTACAAAAAGTTGATAAAAGATTTTGTACATATCTATGCTTATTAGGTTATTGTGAGGTAAAAGTAAAAAAATTCAACAAAGGGACCTATGCACCATTGAGACGAGGGACCAATGTACCAGCGGTGCAAAGGTCCCTGAATAACTTGATTATTGTCTACAGTCAAAAAAGCCGTGTAACTTAATTTTTTCAACAGAAACATGCCTACTTTTAAAAAAAATAAATCAATAAAAGGTAATTATTCTAGTGATGCTATTTCAAATGCCGTTAATGATGTGCTGGTACACAAAATAAAAGTTAGAGAAGCAGCTCAAAAGCACAACATTTGCCACACAACCATATCTCGGTACATCGGAAGAATAAAAAAAGGCCAAATTGATGAAAATAAGATAAAAAAACTGAGTATGACTACAAAGCAGGTAAGTAGCTTGTTGTAGAACTAATTAATCTAAGAAAACCTGTAACCTAAATAGGATGCTCTTCTTCTGAAAAGTTTAGGCCATTTGATGTAATTTGACTTTGTGTTTTCATGTCGACTAGTGTTGATAAAGAACTGGTCCTGTAACTTTGTTGTGTAGCTTGTATGGTATGATACCACATGTTTTAAAGGTAAAGTTTGTTTGAATTAGTTCATGTTTTACAGATTTTTACCTCAGAAGAAGAAAATTGTCTAGTGGAGCACATTTTAGTTGCTTCAAAAATGTTTCACGGGTTGACAAAACTAAAAGTTAAGCAATTGGCTTATAAATTTGCTATAGCAAACCAAAAAAATTCCAGTCAGCTGGATTTCCAACCAGTTGGCTGGTGAAGATTGGTTAAAAGGGTTTCGGGATAGAAATAGAACACTGAGTCTTCGTCAGCCAGAAGCTACAAGCTTGGCTCGAGCTTGTGTTTTTAATAAACACAATGTTGGCTATTTTTTTGATAATTTACAAAGTATCTTTAATGAAAATAACATCCCACCGCAAAACATATTTAACTTGGATGAAACTGGATTATCAACTGTTCAGAAGCGAAGTCAAGTTTTTGCTCTTGCTGGAAGCAAGCAGATTGGTAAAGTTACATTCGCTGAGAGAGGTGAAAATGTGACGATGTGCGCATGCATCAATGCTATTGAAAATGCTTTGCCTCCAGCATTTATTTTTCCGAGGGTTCATTTTAAAGAGCATATGCTTAGCGGAGCTCCTAATAGCAGCCTCGGCTTAAGCTGTTCATCAGGCTGGATGAACTCTGACCTTTTCCCACAAGTGTTGCGTCATTTTATACATCACATGAAAATTTCAAAAGAAAGCCCTGGGCTATTACTTTTAGATAATCACCATAGCCACATTGGACTTGAAATGATTAACATCGCTGAAGCAAATGGCTTGCATATTTTGACTTTTCCTCCGCATTGCAGCCGCTAGATGTCTGCGTTTTTGGCCCATTCAAGCAATTTTATAGCAGTTTCTGTGATGGATGGATGACATCGCATGCAGGTCAGTCAATCACAATTTATTCAGTGGCTAAAATGGCTGGCATGGCTTTTGCCAAAGCTTTTAATCCTGAAAACATCACTTCATTTTTTAAAAATACAGGAATTTTTCCTTACAACCGAAATGTTTTTGCGGAAGATGAATTTTTACCTGCTGCTATTACCGATATTGCATTAGATACAGAAAATGCTGATAATCAACAAGCAATTGTAGTATCCAATCAGCCACATGATCAAGATATATTGACCGCATTTATGGCGCAACCAAAAACCACAGCTACTACTCGAAAAAAATCTCGGCAACAAAAATCTTCAATCATTACCAGTCCGGCCGAGAAGAAAAAAAGATTTCCAGAAGCATGCAAAAGCTCATCAGAAAGTGAAGATAAGGTTCTTTTATCTTCGACAGATGAGTCAGCTGATGTTGAGTCATCATCTGAAGATGAAAAAAATGATCCCTCTGCCAATGTTGTTCCGCCAATGGTAGCTGTTGGTAGTTTTGTTGTGATGAAAGTATCAAACATTGACAAATCTAAAAACTTTGTGGCTCAAGTGATTAGTGGTCCAGACGAGGAAAATGATTATGAAGTCACATTTATGAAAAGGTCATCAAAAGTAAAAAATGCTTTTGTGTTCCCAGAACATGAAGATTTAGCATTATGTTCACATAATGATTTTGTGTGTGCGCTGTCTTCTCCTTCACCTGTAGCCCAAACATCTCGACAACCAAACATTTTCAGATTCCAAGAAAATTTAGCTCTTTTTAACATATAAACTTTTGACTTATTTTGTTTAAAAACCTTTGGAAGCTCTGTTTAGCATTTAAAGTTACTTCAATGTGTTACACGCTAAGGTTAAATTTTGTATTAGCCTACCGCAGTGCTTCCCAAACTGTGTGCCGTGAGCGACTTCCAGGAGTGCCGCAGAACTTTTTAAAATTTTTCAAGATAACTTATTTGCATTACTCGATCAACGACAGACATGCAGGTAAGCATTGGACACATAAATACCCACTAATCAACGAAAAAAAACCTCATCTCCCAAAAAAATCATAACTTCAGAGGCGAAAGACCTTTTTTTGTAAACGTTTTGATGCACATGCCTTGCATTATATTTTGCAAAATAAAATTGTTCAAAGCAACTTTGTTTTGTAGGAAGTGTGCCCTGCCTAATTTAATTGAAGTCTGAGTGTGGTACGTTCGAAATTTACATTAGAGCTTCTTTGTGGTACAGAATTTTAATATCGCTTTAAACAAAGTCGATTTAATCGGAGCCATAAGCTTTTCGTGACGCTCTCATCAGTGGCAATCGCGTCAAAATGGGACGAACCAGAGAAAATCAAGGTATTTATAGTCTCAACAGTTGGGAGAAAGGTGCTGCAGTCTCGGAAAGGAGAAAGGCACAATTGCACAAAATCAAAGAAGTGTGGTGCAATACAGTGTAATCTCGGAAAGGAGAAACGCACTATGCGTAATTACCCAGGAGAAACACTGTTACTCGCAACTAGGTTATTTGAAAAGTTTTAATGTGTAAACAAATTTCTTTTGTTTACATAAAACCGGATGTTTGGTTTTGATAAAAGTTGCCTCGAGTAGACACAGATGGAACGAGTTGCGTGCCACAGCAAGAATTTTAAAACGTTTGTCGTTATAGTTTGCAGCACATTGCTCGTTATCAAGCAAGTGTTGTCCTATGGCAGAGTCGCAATCTGGATTGTTACGTTTTAGCTTACAGGATCTGCCAGGTTGAGATCGTGTAGGGCGCTTCGCTTGCTGTTGTAGCCATTTAGGAACATGCTGCTTGATTCTATCTTGTTGTCGCTGTGATGTTCGTCCTACGTATCTACTGTCACAGTGGCACGAATATTCATAAACAACGGAGCTTTTCAGCGTGGTAAGTAAAACATCTTTGCGGGCTACAGGCAACATGCGTTTGGATGTAAATACAACTCTGGTGGTAACGGAGCCATAGCAGTTTCAACAGCCATTTTGACGTTTTTATCAAGACCAATGAAAGCTTTCCCTATCCAAGGAACTCTCAAATATACGGGACACTTCTCAGGACCAAATCGTTTGGGCATAGAAAACTGAGCAATTTTCTTAGAAATGTTGCAGTCAATAATTGATTCAGGATAACCATTGTCCAATAGAATGTTCTTGATACGCTTAATTTCTTCGTTTAGTTTAGATTTCGTGCATATCATATTATAGCACCTTTCTCCCAACTGTTGAGACTACAAATACCTTGATTTTCTCTGGTTCGTCCCATTTTGACGCGATTGCCACTGATGAGAGCGTCACGAAAAGCTTATGGCTCCGATAAAATCGACTTTGTTTAAAGCGATATTGAAATTTACATTGCGAAGTGTGCCTTGAGCAAGAAAAGTTTGAAAAGCACTGGCTTACCGTGTTATTAGTATTTTGCTGTTTATATGCTAACTGTGCTGTACATTGCGGTTTGTGTGATTTTATTCGTTGATCTTGACGTTCTTCGACATTAAATTATATCAATGTGATTAATTTGTATGTGGTGCATTGGTCCCACCCCCTTGGTGCAAAGGTTCCTTACATGTGGGACCTTTGCACCATTTTTTAAGCAATTTTAAAATGCCATTAAAACAGTAATTAAACACAAGAAGTATTTGGAAACCGTACCTAATATTCGTCTTTACGTAGAGAATTTTTGATGCAAAAATTGTTAAATTTTATCTTATTTTAAAGAAATTACAGGGGAAAAGATGATTTTGGTGCATAGGTCCCACATCTCCCCTAACACTTATAAATTGATTTTTCAGCAACCTAGTTTTCTTTTTTATTTTTGGTCATTTTGCGTAATTTTTGCGTCTAAACTTTAAATAAACATCGAAAAAAAGTTCTTTAATTAAACTTTATGTTTGACCAAAAAACGAGCTATTTTCTTCGGACATAAAGTCAAAATCTAGTAATAAGCGCGTTTTGTAGTTCAAAACTAATTAAAATAAGTAAATGTTCCGTTCTTAAAATTCGCCCACATTATTTATATTCACAATATCCTAAAAAATCTCTTTGATTTTGCTTTGGTCCGGCTCAAATAGCCGAAGAAATAACGGTTTTATAAGCAATTTAAATAATTTATATTTATTTACAAGAAAAATGGCAACACTGCATAATTTCGCTTTATTGAGAACATTCTGGATTTCCGCTTGACCTGTTTTCGCATGTGACGCAATAATGCTTATTTGTGATTGGTGATTGGCTTCATTGAGTAAATTTCAGAACGATCGAGAAACCTTACCGACTGGTATAAATAAGACTCGCTGGAAAGCAGTATTATGATTCGATGATTCGTTGTGATAACTTAATTTTGGAAAATTGTTAGCTGTGTAAATTCATAGTTTTGTGGTCGCAAGTCTTTGGTTGTCTACGTGATTATTGAAGAATTAAGCTAGTGAGCTGCTGTTGATTTATCTGCTGTTGATTGTATACTATTTTGGGCTCCTAAGTGAATTGGGGCATAATTTATTAATAAAGAAGATATTGTGGTAGTCTGAACTGTGATTTAGCTAGACTATATTTTTGCTGTCGCTGGTTCGAAGGTCAGATCCAGCAAGAAGATTAAGAATTTTATCTTTTAGTAGACACCGAGATTGCGTTATCGGCGAGGCCTTCCTTACAGGCGCCGAAAGGTTAGACGAATAAATAACGTACTAAGTTACCGAATTAACTTCTACAAAATTTAAAAAACTTTTTACCAGCGGAACATAAATTTCAAAAACTCTCCAAAATTTAAAAAACTAAAATTTGTGGAAGTAACAGTAGATGATAAGCACAACTAAGTACACAACTCTAAAATAAGCTCGTTTCTTGAAAAAGAAGCCCATTAAATTTTTCTAAGGCATTTTTCATAAAAATGAGCACGAATCTTGGACATAAAGCATGAAATGGTAACTCTGGGTATAAGCCTATTAGTTACGTTTGAGTTTTTTGATAAAATTGTGCAAAACCATGATTTGGACAAAATTATATTGCCTCCTTTTTCTAAATCCTTCGGTCTGGTATATTTAGGGCCATGATTTACAAACCATGTTCTTGATTTATACACTTTCAAAAATTGACATAAAAAAATATTATACAAAATTATAAGAATTGAACAAACATTTATCGAAAACCGTACTAACCGCTAATTATTTTCTTGGAACCCAAATCGGAGCTGAACAGGAACTAAACCTTTAAGAATAAAATTTGCCAAACCTGAACCAAAACTGAATCTTTAAAAACAAAATTTCTTAAACCTGAATCGGAACGCTATTTAAAAGTTTGACCATTGACACCCAGATTGAAATTGATTTAGAAAAAACCATCGACGTTTAAACTTAATTATTCCGCCCAGTGCCTAATACTAGTTCAGAAGCGTATCCTACTGACCTTCGAAGATCGCTTTCAGCTTTTAAGCTGTATTCAGACTTGAGTCGACGAAAATCGAACTCGGAGCATTAGGTTTAATCTAGACCAAGAAAGTAACTCTCTAAGATATCAATAATAAATTTTACTTCATTTAAATTGCTTATATTATATTTGATAATTGTTTTTGCAGGTAATGTGTTCTGTAAAATGTTTTTCGATTACATTGCAAAAGTAATATATTTTTCATGTATAACGTGCATTTGGTCTTTAAATCAACCAAGTAAGTTTATTGTTAATAGTTATTCCAAAGTTAGCAGTTGTGGCTCACGGCATTAAAATTGATAGTGTTGCTTCACCAAAGAAACAAACAGTTTATTAACTTTTTATTTATTTACCGGTATTTAAATCAGACTCACGGTCCATGACAGAAAAAAAAAACAAACAAGACAGCAAAAACTGCACAGAATAATTCAAATTCAAAAATTCAAAAAACTTATTTCAAACAGTACTGTCCATATAAAATTAACAACAAAACATATGTACACGTTAGAAAAACAACTGTTATGAAAAACAATAAAGCATGTGCTTATAATGAGTAAAAAATTGACTATCAAAAAAGCAATAAGTGTTCGTCATGTTGGTGACAAGGAAGTTAGAGGAGTTAAAGCAGCAGTTAATAAAATTGTACAAATTTTTTCTCAAAAGAGCTTCAAAAATAAATATATAATTTATAACTTGTAATTCACATGCATTTGTGCATCTAGGCAGGTTGTGTAATATCCTATAGCAGTCATTGTAGGCTACATGAATACTGTGAAAACTTGATTTTAGGTATTTACTCCGCAGATGTCAACCATAGAAATTTGTACAATACAATTTAATCGATATGTTTTTAACATCAAAAAAACATTGTGAAAAAGTAGATTTCAATTGGTTTGCAAAACAATCGTTGTTGTCATTTGAAGGGTATCCATTCCAGGTCAGACACAAATAGGACTGGGGCCGAGGGTTTATCCTTTTACTACCCCAGGCTGTTGCATTGCCTAAATCAGATGCTGGCAGTGATGTTATTACCAGCATTGAGTTTCATCATCCAAAACTGTCAGACCTCATCCTCCATGTGATGCCTAATGTATAGGGCACACTGTTAGAACATGGTCTGCGGTTTGCTCAGAGGTGCCACACTCACAATTCAGTGAAGGAGCGTGACCCCATTTGTGCATGAACGAATGGAATCACCCAACACCAGTCCGCAGGTGGTTGAGTTTAACCTAAGCTGCTTGGGGTAAGCTCATCCCAACAGGCCTGGCACCAGTCCCAGGCACAAAAGCACAGAGCCTGGAAGCATTTTTGCAGTATTCCACTTTCTATTTGTGATTTGTCCATTCAGAAGCGCGGATGCCAAGTCTGGCAAGGTTGTCCAAAAGATTCCATGCAGCTGGCACAAATGGGTGTCTGGATCTTAGTCTCACTTGGCAAGTGTCTTAAGGATCCACTTAGTAGACCATACAAGATATAATTGGGGTCCAGAGATCCATGATAAGCCAAGGAGAGTGTCGTTCCCATTCAGCAAAGCTCAGCTGACTGGATGCTTGTGAGTACAGGTAGGTGGTCCATTGGAGTGGGACGCAGGCATCCAGTGACTATGCACAAGGCGTCGTTCAAGACACTGTCAATGAGGCGAGTGTGAGCACTGCGACACCAGACTGGTGCACAGTACTCAGCTGTTGAGTAGACTAGAGATAAGGTGGCTATGCATAGTGTTTAAGCACCAGCATCCCATCCTGAGCCCATGAGTCACTTCAGCAGTGTGATGTGCGAGGATAGTTTTTTGCGCAATGCTACTAAATGGTGACGAAACATGAGCGATCTGTCCAGTTTTACCCCAAGATAAGTAGGGGTTGAACAGAACGGTAAAAGTCTATCATTGTTGTAGACGTTTAGCTCACGTTTGTCCTCTTGGTTATTTAAGTAAAAGGCTGCCATCACCATCTTAGTGTGACTGAGCTTCAACCTCCAAGTCTGGAGATATGCTGAAAGTGCAGACATGTCTTGGCTTAAAGTCCCCTCCAAGGCCTTCCAGTTTTCAGAAGACTGCAACAATGCTAAATCATCAGCATAAGCAAACTTTCTGGAAATTATGGAAGGAAGATCATACATATAGATGTTAAATAAGAAGGAGCCAAAGATGATCCCTGTTGAACGCTGTTTTTAAAACGGCATAGCCTGCTTTGCTTGCTGTCACTGGTATTAAGGGTGAAACTTCAATTTTGGACAAGCTTTATAATCATTTTGACTATGTGCCTGTCTGGAGGAAGTCTCAGCAGCTTGCAGGTAAGGCCACGGTGCCAGAGAGTGTCATAAGCAGCTGTCAGATTGACAAATATGGCACCAGCCTTCTTTTTAGCCTCAAAAGAATCCTCTATGTTCTGGGTCAGCAGAACAACTTGATTTATGGTTAACTTTTCACATTGGAACCCAGCCTGCTCTTTAGGGAGCAGTGGATCAATTAATGGTTCAACGCAAGTGTAGATAAGTCTCTCAACGATCTTGTAGGGGACACAGAGCAGAGATATCGGTCAATAACTGTTTGGATCCCCCACTTCATTGGTTTTGGGATTGCGACCACAAGCGCTCTTTTCCAGATCTTGGGAATTTTGAATCAGCGCAAACAGGAAGAGAAGAAGTCATGTAACCAGGACTTCAAAGCAGCTCCATCATGGAGTATAAGCTCCAGGCAGATGGTATCAGGTCCCAGAGCTTTACCTGGTTTTAAAAGCTGGAGGGCAGCAGTAAATTCTCTCTATGAAAAATTGTCAGAGTTATTTACTGCATCTGGTGTTGTGGCCCTCCAAAGGAACAATATAAAGATCTTACTTGTCTATTTATATCATCATTGTCTGTTAAGGCATTGGTTAAATATGCACCAAGATATTTAACTTTTTTACTAAAATTCAATGTTTCATTACACAAGCAGACTACAGGGACATTCATGAGATGAAATGATTTAGGGAAAAACTGTATACGCTGAAATTTATTACTATTAAAAACAATACCATTTTTATAAGAAAAGCTATCACAGACATCAAGTAAATCTTGTAGTCCTGCAACACTAGGACTGGAACAGCATATATCATCTGCATATATGATATGGTTAACCAAAGTGTTTCCAATATAACAACCAGCAGGAACGCGATTGAGATCTTTTGTCAGTTGTTCGATATAGACAGCAAATAAGTAAGGACTAAGTATTCCCCTCTGTCACACACCAATAGAGACTCCAAAAGATTGAAACAGTTGAGATCCCCACCTCACTCACATTTGCTGTTGACAATACCAATATCGCAGCAATCATATAAAACACAGCGGAACATCATGCAATAACAGCTTTTTAAACAAGAGTTCATGAGATACTTGGTCAAATGCTTTAGAGGCATCTGAAAATATTGAAAAAATAGAACTAACCTGTTGAAGGTAAGACAAAATGATTTGCTTGAGCAAGAAGATACACATATCAGTGCCTGTACCATGCTTAAACCTGAATTGGTGATCACTAGTTGACTAAAAGGCTTTATGTGAAATAATATAAAATGTTCAAAAAGTTTAGAAATAGTAGTAGCCACAGCTATAGACCTGTAATTACCTACATTAGTGGCATCTTTATTTTTACACTTGAGAATAGGAACTATATCAGTAATAAAACGATCTTCAGGAATAAAGCCATGACTCACACATAAATTAAACAAAACCCTTAAGTAAATACAAACACAATAGTGAGCATACTGTAAATGTTCTGCTGTGATACCATCAGCACCAGCAAATTTCTGTAAAGGTAATTTTTTAATTAAATTACACATCATAGGAGCTATGCGCTGAAAGTTGGTTATATTGCAAAAACTGGATCGGCGGGTTAGAAAGTTATCAACAAAAATTTTGTCACAACTTTTACCAGATGCACTGTTTAGAAGTCTACTGTAGTGGCATTTCCACATATTTGCAACATCAGTCTGACCAGTGGCATTGCCAACAGAGAGTGCAATGCTGTTATATCTTTTCTGTACACTGCACATACTTTTTTCCAAAATGTTGTTCTTGAAGAACTTGATTGAAGAGCAGTTGCTAAGGCATCCAATTTATGCTGTTCCTTGAGTTTTCTACAGTGTCTTAAAGATAGCTTAAATTTTGTACGAGCAACTTTCATTTTTTCAAAGTAAACACCATGTCTAGGTTGGCCATTATGCACCCAAGTCAAAAAAGCATAACGAGCAGCTGAATGTAGATTTTATTTTTTTGTTCCACCCTGGAACCTGAGAATATTGAGGAGTATTTTGATGATAGCTTAATGTTGCTTTGGATGCTTTAGTCAAAGCAGAGATAATTTCTGAGTAAAAAAAGTATTATTTCATTAAGATGAGAGTGATCATCACAGGTGGCAATTTTACACTGCATTGCAGCAGCTGGAAAAGATACTTCTTTTAAGAGTTCAGATGAGATCAAATTATATCTTTTTTTCTGTTCAGGACTTGCACAGTTCCAAGATTTAGTGTATTGATTAGTAGCCTCATCACTTGACAGTAAGAGAGGTAATAAGTTACAGCAAAAAGTAATGGATAGAGGGCGATGGTCTGATGTAATATAGTCATATAATACTGAAATGTTTTTTATTGATTTATGAACTGATGAAGAAGATATGCAATGATCAAGCCAGCTGGTTGTATGATGTGAGTCACTTAAGTTAGTAAAAGTGTTAGAAGGTAAAATAGATCTGTCAGAGATGATATAACTGTGTTCCTCACAAAAATTATTAAAGAACTGCCCACAAGTACTTTCTTTATTGGCATTAAAATCTCCAACAATACATAAATTTGAGCTATGCTGAGCTTCACACAAAATTTGAAGAGCACCTGAATATTTTATATAGGCCTCAACATTTGACAAAGAGTTATATGGAAGATAAACATTAATAATAACTATAGAATTGTTTTTACATTTAATATTTATCCCAACAATGCTTTTATCAACATTACTTAAAGGGTAAGCAGTGAGTGATTTTCTCCAAAGAACAGCAGTGCCACCATGTGGTCGACCAGTCATCATTCCATCTCTCAGATCCATGCAAGAAGTGCCAACAAAAAGAAAATCATCATGAATAGAACTTAAAAAGTAAAGTTGCTGCTTAGCAAGCCATGTTTCTTGTAGAAGAACAACATCATGAGATTTACATAATTCTTGAATTTCAAATAAGGAGGACAACAAACCTCTACAATCAAAAGAGACTATAAGAAGATCAGAAATAGTACTTTTTAACTTATGATTATTCATTGTCAGTGTCATAATTTAATACTGCATTTTCAGTGTTGGTGTGATGTGAAACTGATTAAAACCTTTTAACTAATATTCCTTCAGGCCAGTTATCAAGATTTAATGCATCCTGTAGAGAAATCCCATGCATAACAATTTTGAAGCATCACATTCGGATATCTTGTGGATAGTTGTGAACAAGTCACAGATTTACAATCAGAGAATTGAGTTTTTACATAATTTTCCACTGAAATGATTGTAGTATGAGGTTGAAACCTTGACACAAAAATTTCAGAAGGAAGAAATAAGCAGTTAACTGTTTATCTGCTAGAACTGCATGCAGCAGCTTCCCAAACTAGGTGTTAATTTCAAAAGCTTACAGTAGACTGCACAGTAAATCCCTCTCTTCTTGGCTTAAAATTCTTCAACTATAAGGAAGCTATCCAAGCCTTCCCCAATCATACTGCTGGCTTTCACACACATCTTATGGTTTTATAATATGTATTAAAGTTGAAATTTTGATATATGAATTTATAACAGGCTTCCACAAGCCAACAACCACAATTATTTACTTGACAATACAGCCCAAATGGTGCAGCTAAGGATACAGTCAATGATGCAGCCAACAATGCAATCACAAAACAAAATTTTTCCAAGTTTTGCTTGCAATCTACAAATTCACTCTTCAAAACTACAACATTGAACCAAATCATCAAACCACTGGATCACTAATGACTGAAAGAATATAAATTTACCAACATTCAATTTATAGTGTGCTCGCCATGTGTAAGTGAACCAATCAAATTTCATTAGGATCACTGCACGTGGTCTGCCCATAAAGCAGTAACTGCAAACAATAGAATTAATTACGAGGTTTCAGATAAGACTTCTTTACAATTAATTAACTTTTTTAATTACATTGCGAGTTCTATTCTATTTTTTTTTGTGATTTTAGCACTTGGTTTTCAGATCTTTGAGTTAATTTTCTTTGTCTGTTTTTTTATTTGTCATGATTTTTTGCCTTTGTAATCGTGTATCTTGTCCACCCAGTGATCCAATTCAGTTTGTTGCATGTTCAGCAAAACTTTAAATCTCCCAAACTCTTGTTTCATGCTGTGATTAGTTTTACTTTCAGCAATCTGTTTAAGATAGTTTTTATAATTGTTTGTTACAACCTAATATGTAACTTTTGATTATTCAACAAACTGGTCTTGTTTTTGTTTCATTGAAGGTGTCAACTTTTTTGAACCATTCCAAATCTTTTTGTAGCATTAGCTTAAACTTTTGCAGCTTTTGTGCAAATTAAGCAGCTTTTTTATTAGGAGGTTTTCAGACTGGCAAAGATACCCAGCTTTAACCCACCAAGCAATAATTTCTTTTACAGTTTGTTTAGCTGCATCTCTTTGGGTTGATTGTTTTTTGGTAGCAAACTGCATACTTTCATGAATTGAATAATAACATAATAGTGCATCTTCATTAGTAGGTGGCTTGTTTTTTAAATAGGAAAATTCATCCAGTACAGATCTCTCAAATGGCCAAAATTTAAATTTATTGCAAATGTTCATTATACTTTTAATTTATTGTAAATCATCATTTTTTGCACATGAGCAATCCTATTACTCAACCTATAGCCTTCTTGTTATTAATACAGTTGAACACACCTGTTAAAAACAAATAAATTGAGATGTTTCAAGCTTTTGGTAATAGAATCATATATTGTCCTATTAAATTCTTTTGAGATTAAAGGAATTAAGACATAGAACTATTCTTATTTTGTATTGAAAAACTGGATTTTTGAAAAAAAAAAGTTTTTTGGCAATAGCTCACAAATGTGACCATTTAGCCTACATAAATGTATTAAAGTGAGTTAGGAAACTAGAGATTCTGCTGTGAATGAGCCATCAACCAGGTTTCTATGTTAGGTAGTTTTTGAGATAAGCAATTTTTGGCTGATTTTTAGCTGCAATTCCATATAAAAAATTAAAATTCAAGTCCAGGGCATCAAAATACATTTCAAAAAAGTTGTTTTTTCACCAAAATGCAAATTTGTGCCAAGTTACAGCAAAATCAGAGAAAGTTAAGTTTTTTTGGGACACCCTACTGTGGATGCAGACAATGTCCTAGTGTTCAGGACATACATGTTTGCCTTATTTAGAACAAAGAGATCGACATTTTCAGTTCTTCTTTCAGTCTCACAAAGTATATTGGGCTCTCTTGTTCAACGAAGCACCATTTCCAGGAAAAGTAACAATTCTTGAGTAATTGAATAAAGGTACCAGATCAAACAAAACAATCTTCTCGTTAATAAAACAAATCAGCTAAACAAAAAAATACAGTGGAAAGACTTTCTGTGACATGTAAAAGTTGTTTTTAATAATCAACTGGCAATAATAAGTAGCCCATTTGGTCAGCTTGGAAACATGTATGCAAAAGTATGGTTCAAAGATAGAAGTCACATGGATTCAAGTTTAGGCTTTTGGGGGAAGAACTTTTTGAATCAGAACATATCCAAATTTTTGTGACACCAATTCTGTATTAAATTTTGGATGTATGGGTAGAAACTCTGTCCTGTTGCAAGATCTAACATTTTCCTGCAGTTACCAAAACCATCTAAAGCTTTACCACAATTTTCATGATGTCAAGGTAGACCTCCTTAGTCACTTGCTACAGAATTGTGGAGACATAATTTTTCTTTGCCAGAAAGCTTATAGTGGGATGGGATACAGTGGGAAGGGCCAAAATAAACTTTTTTTTGAAATCAAAAAAGGGATAGTTCTGAAACCATGTTTTAATGCATTTTTGATTGGTTGCCCTCACTATTGGCAATGCGACAAGGTCAAAAAGGTCATGGAAAGGTCAAATTTTTCAGTATTGTCATAACTTTTGATATAGCGATGCTAGAAAGCTCAAACTAGTCTTAAAATAATCAGAAGCATCAAGTTTATATTTGCTTCTTCAGAAAAACATTATGTACAATATAACCAAAGGAATTTTAATTATTGGCAAAAAACTGATTTTTTATCCAATTTGCCTGCCATTTAGCTTTACTACAAGCCTTAAAATCGTTATTCCATATATTTTACTAAGTTACAGAATCTTATATGAAATCTATGTATATCTATAATAGTAAAAGTGGCAAGACTGTCAGTAAAGAGCTCAATGAAAACTCAGAGCAGTAAATTAAATTAACCCATTAAAGCCCAAATTTTTTTTTTCTTTTTTTACTTTCTACTTTTTCTTGTAAATGCTCCCATCATTCAGTAATTTTCCTTTTGCTGGTGTAAATAAAAAAGCACCACTAACATAGTACACATAGCTGTTGCATATACAGACCTTCTACTTTTGCAGTTAGGGGAATATGGGGTAACATGCGCCTGATCCCCAAATGGGGATCATGGGCATTAATGGGTTAAATTACAAAAGCTACATAGAGAATTTTGTTAAAACCTCAACAGTCTGTTTTGCCTTTTCGGCTCATCAGGAGGTAATTCTCATTTAAATAGAATTTTCATTCTATTTGAATAAGAATCACCTCCTGATGAGCCAAAAAGGCAAAACAGACTGTTGAGGTTTTAATAAAATTTTCTACGTGGCTTTTGTAATTTAACTTAATATATATCTATTAGGTTGAGGAATATGTTTGTACGTTTTTATCAAAGATTTTTATTTATACAAAAATGAAAAGTTATGGCTATAAATTAATAAATTATGTATACTCCATTGCTGTTTATGACCTCCTCCCACCTCTCAGCCAATTTGTTGATGCTGTTCCACCAAAAATCCCCAGGTCTGGTATCGAAGAATTTGTTGAGCCAGTTTTTAAGTCCTCTTCATTGTCAAAGGTAACGCCCCTCATATAATTCAACAAAGAGTGGAAAAGATAATAATTTATGGGTGCAAGGTTCAGAGAATACGGCAGATGTTGAAGGACCTCCCGTTTGAGCTCTTGGAGTGCAGCTTTGACAACTTGTGCAACATGAGGCCTGGCGTTGTTGTGAAAAAGTATGGTTTGGCCTTGTCGATGGGGTCTTTTCAGTTGAATAACCTCATTCACGCAATGTAGCTGGGCTATGTAAAGCTCCTTGTTGACCGTGGCATTCCTTTTGAGCATTTTCCAGTGCACCATGCCCTCCCAGTCCCATCAAATGCAGATCATGGTCTTTCTTGGATGGAGGTCAGGCTTAACTCTTGGCTTTGGTGTATCTCCAGGAGCCACCCGTTTCTTTCTTTGCTTCATATTTATATATAGGCACCATTTCTCATTTCCTGTGATGATTCGGTACAAAAAGCGCTGTTTGTGACCACGTGTTGCTTGATGGCAGGCAAGATGTTGAGAAGCAATTTGAAGGCAATTTTCTTTGTTGTTTTTGCTAAGCTCATGAGGCACCCAGACTCCCAAATTTTCGACAAATCCCATTAAATGAACGTGATTGAGAATTGTTTTTCGATCGCAGTTCATTTTTTCAGCCAATTCACGACTTGTTTGGCGACTTTCCTCCTTCAAAAGTGCTTTGAGATGGTCTTCATCAAATTCAGAATGTCTTCCACTTGGGGGCATGTTGTCAATGTCAAAAGAATTTTTTACCCTCCCCAATAAACATTTTCCACCCAGCAACAAATACCACACAATTTTTAACAAAAACAACATAAAATTGAGCTATAGCTGCATGCCAAATGTGAAATCTATTATAACTAAGCAAAACACTTCATGCCCGAACAACTCAGACAACCAAGTAGATGCCAAACAATGCAACTGTAGATCAGATAAAAATTGCCCACTTAACAAAAAATGTTGCAAGACTCAATAGTTTACAAAGCCTCCCTAAAAACTGGTGAAACTGATAAATTTTTATTATGGCAGCTGCAAAACATCATTTAAACTTTGATATAATAACCACAACCAATCCTTTAAAGACAATAGAAAAATTAACTCCACTGAACTAACAAAAGCTGTTTGGAAATTAAAACAATCAGGGCAATCACCAGAAATAAGATAGAAGATTGTACAACATGCAACTTATGCTAATCAGGAAAATTACAAATATTTTAGACTGACCCAAAAAAACTACTAAATAAACATTTGGAGTTGGTCTCAAATTTAAATTATGAAGTTTTAATTACACTGGCAGTGTTAATAAATATATTTACACACTTGGTTTACCTTATTTTTACATCTCACCTTTATCCACTTTCTTGATCAGCAAATAAAATAACCCATCTCTACACTACATACTTATCAAGCTATAAATATTCTTAAATTATACCCTGTAAAAAAAAAATTTACAGTTTTAATTTTAATTTGTACCCTGATAATTGTCATTTTTAAACGCATTTTTTTATCGTATTTCCCAGTGCAGACTATTTAATCTAATTTTAATGCATTTTTAATGCAAACTTTTCTAAATTTACCCATTATTTTTAAACAATAGAGCAAGCTACGTAAAAAAAACTTTTTCTTTGGCAATAAAATTCATTTATCGATCATTATTACAACCATAGTTTTTCTCTTGTTGTTGTTTTATGCTTTTTGCCAACATTCAAGTGCTTTTAAAATCTTTATTCATGCTCTTCTGGTAAAATCTGAGTTAAATTGCTGGTTCAGAAGAGCATGAATAAAGACTTTAATAATATACCTGGTATCAAGAAAAGCCAAATTCAAGTGCTTTGTTTAAACTGTATTTTTATTTACTTATATTTGTTTTTTCAGATTTCTAATTGCCCCCTGACAAGCCCAGGCAGGCAAAACAGTCTGTTGGGGAAAATAAAAATAGAATTAATGTTAAATTAAAAAATTTTGTGGTCTGAAAAGTAATTATCTAATTTTTTTTTTTTTTTTTTTGTAAATAATGACCCTGTTTTTTACTTGTAACATAGTCTGTATCATATGTACACTTTAAAGTGTATGAATACTATGATTGCCACGATGAAATCAAATGCTTTGATCCTTATGATTCTTACCCCAAGATATAAAGTATATGATACGAAATTTTAGTCATAAGCAGGTTAAAAGATATGAACTGAAAATCACTTTGTAATGTAATTTTGATAGGCTTTGAACATTGAATATAGTGACTTATTGCAAACAAAGTAAAGACATGATTGCCATTATCTCACAGCATCCACTCAAAAAACATGAAATTCCTAGGCTATACATTATATTGCGGTTTTGTTTGAAATCTTTTCATTAGCTTTCTAGATCTAATTCTTTGAAAAATCATACCATCTTTATTATCATGTCTTGCAACAGATGCTGAAGCTTCAGTTACCAATTTAACATAACACTTTACCCTTTGGTTGTGGCAGGGATGCTTTAGAATTAGTGGCTGGTGTCTGCATTGTTCACTTGTAGCATCATCTAAATTAGTGATTCTCAACCACTGTGTCGCGGCATTTTTGTGTGCTGCAAAATTCTAAAAGTGTGCCACCAAATTTTAGATATAATATGATTTAAAAAGAAAAGTCCTTTTAACAGGAATAGATATTTAAATCCATAAAAAATTTTAAATCATTATTTATTTTCCAACGCGTTTTTTTTTAGAATCATAAACTGGTTTTTATGCCTCAAGTTGGCTCACACTTGTCACCAACGTTCCCTCTAAACTTTCAAAAATAAATGTGCTTTAAAAAAGAAAAAGAGCTTTCATCTCATCTTCATCACTTTTTTCTCCAAAAATCATGGTGATCTCTAAAAAAAAAAAGGTCATCACCTTGGATTGATCTTACATGTCGAGGTGATAATGTAGTTGGGACAAAAAGTGGGGATATATTGAGATCGATTCACGGTGAAGACTTTTTTTTTTTTTTTTTTTTTTTTTTTTTAAAGAAAACCTTGATTGTGGGAAAAAACTAGGGAATTCAGAGACGAAATCAAAGTGAAGACTTTTTTTTTAGAAACACCATGATTTTTGGAAAAAAATGTGAAAGTCAAGATCAAAACTTATATTTCACATATTTAAAATTATTATCATAAACTATTTTATGCAGTGTGCAAGAACTTCTAAATCAAGGACATGCATTGTCTATGTCCAGACTTTGCTAGCAAAGGCGATCATCTTTACTGTATAAGTGCTAATGTATTACTGAAATCAATTAATGATTGGTCCGTAATTGCTTCAGACAAAAGCATTAAAACGTTTAAACGCATATTGAGGGATAAATACTCAAATATGTGATACCATGCCCACAGAACTACCCTTGAGTGAAATACCTGAAACCTGCCATATACAGCACTAAATAGACATAAATATTTAATATGACATAAAAACTTTCACACATAAAAATTACAGTTATAAGAAATAAAAAAAACTTTTCAATTGCTAATAAACTTAATCGGACAAGCGCGCTTTCTTGATTGATGTCTGGAGGAGGACGGCGTTCTTTTGCTGATCCTTTTCCAAGTTATGCAGACCTTTCAAAAGTACATTTGCCACGTGTCGTCTGAGCTTGTCACTAGTGTTCAGGTTATTGTAGTCCTCCATCACTTGCAGAATCATCATGAGTCTCCTGCAGCAGCAGGCCCTGTGTCTGGCTTTGGTGATAAAGGCAAGTCCACATCGCACAAGGTCAAAAGTGGTTTGGTGGGGGATTTTCAGGGAGCCTCGTGAAACTTCGGAGATAAAGGCACTGACTTCCGTTGAGACTAGTTCATCCTCCTCATTGAAGATCAGGTGTTCCTCACACTTTTTCTCTAGCCACCCTGCCACATAGGCTGCACTGCTTTCCTCATGGATAGAGAGTGAAGGCTCAGTGCAGTCCTCAATGAAAGTGGCGTCCTCAGCATCGATGGCACTAGTAACACACGTGTGAGCCATGGTTTCCCCATTTACGTCCAAGGTCTCCAGATAAGAAGTGGCATGTCTAGCCAGGCGTTTTTTGCAGGCAGTCAAGACATCCCCAGAAGTCATAAAAGCATTTGCACCAGTCGATTGCCTGTACACAGAAAATTCACCCTCTATCCTGTCACTCTGCAGCTCACGAAGAAGTACATACTGGAAGCCAGCATGGGTCAGGAGGTGTGCACAAATGGAAGTCAGGCCTTGCATGGTCTGCACAAGTGCTTTCTTAGTGTCATGGGTTACACACTGCTTTCTGCCTATTCCGTGCCCAGAAGGGGCTTTCTGGAAAATCTGTAGATAATCGGACAAGTTGGTAGTGGTGTGGTCCTGAACATGCCGGTGGGGATCATTTAGCCTCACTTCTTGATGTTTTGATGACACATTCACAACATTCCACCAATTAAGCACAAATTGAATAAAGTCGGCTGTGTCGCCACACTTCTGGAGCCTGAGGGCAGCTTCAACTTTGTTGTTGAAAACTTTCAACACGTGCTGGACATTCTGCAGTTGAAGTTTTGAAGGTCGAACAGCAGCATCTGTCAGGGGAGATGTTTTCAAAAGGTTTGCCTTCTCAGCATCGTATAGTTTTCTGACGTCGTTGAAGGAACCAGTGACTTGGTTGTCAAAAGTCATCTTTTGGCAAGCCTCTGAAACAAAAGGAACAAACAGTAAAATCATCTCATGCTGGCATTTTTTGTTGTGGTGCTGCAGTATTCATTTCATTTTTTTTTTCTGTCACTGATTAAACAAAACTTTTTCACGTAAGAACTACATGAAGATATAATTATTTTGTAAGTGCTTTTTCTTAGGCTATTTTAAGTAAAATCACGAGTAATAATTGTTCGCTGTTGGTACTTAAATTTTTTTGCAAATCATATTTTTATAATAGATACGAAGTCTTTGCATAGATAATAATATTTAAATTTCTTATTAAGAGCAATCAAAATTGACAAATCTACTTATTGCGCAAAAAAACTCTCACAAACAGAAATGTCGAAATACAGCAAAACGCAGTCCAATGCATGAATACCAACACAATTAAAAATTAAATAAAAAAATCACGGAATTGTTATTCTTTTTATTCGTCAATTAAGTTCCAGTTATAATCAAAGATTTTCATTTAAAATAAAATAATTTTCTTTCAAGCTTTTTTTCAAAATTTGTATTAAAATGTTACATACAGCAAATCAAAAATAGTGTAGACTCACCTGATATCCAGTTGTTTCTTATGCACTTCAATAGATGCACTGTGTCAAACAGTAGGTACCAACTCCGTGTGTTATCTAAAGGATGAGTAGCAGTGGCAGGGTAATCCGACTCTGATGGACGATTGAACATCTTGCAGTAAAGCTGGTTGATCTTGTGGTTGTCTGTGATGGACCCAAGAACAGTGCCTCCAGCCTGTTCTACAACCATGGCAGCCTGCTTCACCACCTCAAATTGAAAAGAAGCTGTTAATTTATGGACAGGTGTAACAGATACCATGATGCTGGGGCCTCGATGAAGACACTTGGACATGACGCAAAGCATTGAAGTGGCTTTTGCGTTGTGGTCATTCTTGGCCATGCCACTGAGGACTCCTCCGGAGAAGGCTACTGTTGGCCGAATCTTCATCTCGTCAACTAAGAGAACTACATTTTTCTGTTGAGGCTTTTGAAGTTTGGCAAACGTCTTTGATAAAATGTCCTTCACATTCACTGAAGAGACGACAGCTTGCAATTTTCTTCTACTTGGCAAAACTAGATACTCACGGAGTACTTCATAATTGCAGTGTGGAAAAGATCCCACAGCAAAGCAGTAGTCTTTTACAGTAAAATTTTTGTTGACTAGAAGCTTCAAATTATTGATAATAAAATCGATTTTTTTGCCTTTTTTTTTGTCTTCAGTTTCTTGAGCCTGAAGCACAGTAACTACTTTCTTCAACACTTTATCCAGAGGAATTTTATAGTTAAAGCAAGTATGCACAACAGCATAAAACTGTGAATAGGAACTGAGGCCATTATTGGGGTTCAATATAGTTCCTAGGGGTACACGAATTCCACTCTTGTATGCAAAACACGTAAGAGGAGAACATAGCGTTGACTTGTTTTCAACCAGAACAGTCATTTCGCATTCACGAAAGTCAGATGACATAAAAAGGAAAGCACACCTGTCAGATCTTCAGGTAATCACAACATTGTTATATTCCTTGTGAAGTTTCTTGTCAGGTAGAAATTTACTGAACGACTTGATCCTGTCTCTGGCCATAAAAACGTCAAGTTGTTTGTCTACTTGCTTTGCAGGGCGAGGAGGGATTTGGGGGGTCGGCAGACATGAAGCAGGTACATCAAAAATGCTAGGTGCAACAGCTGGTCTTGTTGTTCCACCTGGCAGTTTCTTCATTGGAGGATTTTGTGGCCAATGCTTCTCACAAATAAAAAAAGATTTAGCATTTGCAACATTAAAGTCTTTGCGAGGAGGAATCACAGCCAGCCACCTCTGCCTCTCAGGATCAAGCCTGGGCAGTTTGAATATTCTACGTTTTGATAAAAGGTCATAGTTTCCTCTACAATTCACAATTCCACATTTATTCGGCATAATTACGTAAATTAATGCTCTTCGAAAAAAGAGAAAAATAATTATCAATATTACTCACAAACCTTGACCGGTCTGACCGGCCGGTAAAAAACCGGTCGAAACCTTTTGTTTTTTGACATTACAAAGTATATCATTTAAAACAATTTTATGGATTGTTTTGTTTCTAAAGTTATTTAACAACGCGATTTCTGAAATGGAGAGTCGTCCGTGATGAAAATTTACCATGTCGGCCGTAATGAAAATTTAGTACCGCAGCGTAGTTAAATCTAACCTATTCTTTGACCTCCTAACCCTCACCCCTATAAGGGTGAGGGTTAGGAGGTAAAGGTATAGTGGGTGTAAAGGTATACAGTAAGTTAGGGTGAGGGTTAGGAAGTCAGGAGATAGCTTTAACTACAAAAAAATTTTCATCACGGCCGACTCTCCATTTGAACCCGATTTCTTAGTGTGAGTAAGTTTGAAAAAATTGTAAAAAGTGGTCAATATGCATGGAAAATTCACTTGGCATTTATTCAGAATGATGGGAAAAAGTTGAGCCCTCGACAGTTGAATATCTTTTTCTAGTAGTAGTAGGCCCTAGAGCCCTAGGCCTACGACTCAACTTTATCTTCTTTATGTAAGCTCGTATTTACTGTGCGTTCTACACTTAAAATAAAACAATGATTGATTGAGGAGGTCACCTAAATTTTCTGAAATTTTGATAGCTTTGAAGTAACACTACCTGACTACATTTTACGACCACTTGCAGCGACGCCGTTGATTTGACAAGTAACAACCCTTAAAAAACAGTCAATTACCAATCAGAACAATGCGTTTATCTGCCGGCCAACCGGAGAATGGTGTCGCCGGGTCACTAAAATAGCCTATTATCTTAAACAGGCCTAAATAGGCCTACCTATTACCTAACACTCGCCTATCCCTATGCCAACCAGTTTTGACACTCCACCTAACTTTCCTCAATTTGCTATAAATTTTAATGCTGTTCTTATTTAATTTTAAAAATCATTAAACGGTATTTCTTATTATTCTTTTTAATTATAATGAAACTTGAGTACACCTTACTAGAATTAAACTGCCTCGGTAACATACATTTAAATTTTCGTAAATGAACCTACCATAGTTAGCATTGTAGATCACAAAGTCTACCCTATGATGTAACAATAAGCTTTTATCGGCTGTGAAATTAATAGAAAAAACAGTCGCCTTCGCTAGGATTATCTGAAACTAGCGCCTGCATGTCCTTGATTTAGAAGTTCTTGGCAGTGTGTTATAGATAAGTAAATAATTTTTAAAATTATCTTTTTCTATATGTGCCACCAAATTTTGAAATTATTAAAAGTGTGCCACAACAAAAAAAGGTTGAGAATCACTGATCTAAATGTCTAACTGCTGGAGGCTGTTTGAAATCTGTGCTATCCAGATTGACCAGTTGGTAATATGCTTTGGCCTTCACATTCAACTTTGGCAAAATAAATTTTCATACTGCTACTCTGGAACTGTCATTACTTTGAGATGAAGATGCCTCACTATCTTGATATTTTATTATTTGACATTGATAATGACAATTTTTTCTTAAGCACTGAATTTTGTTGACAGTAATTTTGTGCACACCTTCATCTTCATCACAAAACATACTCAAAACTAGACTTTCTGGATGGGCAAAATATGCATTTCTTTGCAAAACTTCCATTGCCTTTTTTTTTGGCCTTAAGGAAATCTTTGAACTCTTTGTACCATGTTAAAAAAATGATTAGATTGTCTGACACATTGCTTTTGTGCTTTATTTTAAATCAAGTAGAAAAATAAAACATAACACAAAATTCAGTCATTATAACAAAATTTTTAAGGTGTTTTTATGGAAGTATACAGCAAAGAATGTGACATCCAAGAGTAAACTATCAAAAATAAATGACAGGACCAACTTTAACACATTGACTGCTGATGTGCTTTTTTTTCTGTTTTTGCATCCATGATCAAGGTGCTGATAAAAACTTGTGAAGGGACAATAGAAATTGCCGTAAGTAAAGAAGATGTTTTAAATGTTATAATGAATTGAAACAAAGCACATCTAAACAAGAGGCTAGTAAAAAATGCAAACAAGTGACCACTTTCTGTAAAGATTACAAAGGCCAGCCTCCTTACTGCTTTCAGTGCTTATGATAGGTTATGATAGTGTTTATGATAGGTGTATCCAAATATCACTGAAGGAGTGATATGATAGGTTTTCTTGCAATATGGCTTTAGCTTGTGTAATTATGAACTGAAGCGGAGTGTAATTCATTTTTGCAACTGTTATTCTTTTCTTGCTTTTTCAATTTTTGTAAAAATGTTTTTGAATGCAAAGTTTGCTCAAAAGCTAATTTGCTTAACTGAGGTGCCAAATGCAAGACAGCACAGTCCTATGTTAAAGCACAGAGGTTTCGAAAGCAGTATATGAATGGATCCACTGTGACAAGCTGGCATGTCACACAGCACCATGTTATGAATGCAGTGTGATGTGTCAGCATGTCAAGTGGCAGTCAATGTGTTAATAAACTTAACCCTATTATGACTAGGGGTGGGGGCAGAAAATGCCTGCGCTGTTAAAATGCTGTGTGCTGCTCAAAAACTACTTGCATGAATTTTTTCAAATTTTATGACTTTTCCTGATTTTTATTCATCTAAAAGTTGGTGGAATTTTTGAAAAAATCACTCAAGTAATTTTGGAGTTATTAATAGTTTTTTGACTATTTCATAAAACATGAGAAAAAAGCAGCCAAAAGCAAGAAAAAGGCAAATTGTAAACTGTTTATTAAAACAATTGAAACTGAATGGTTCATTAACTATGTTTACTCAAGCACTTTACAAGGCAATAAAGCACTTTCAATCTCACTTTTCAAGGGAAGTTGTTTATGTTGAAAAAGACGTAACTGTAGATTTAGATTTCTTTTTGTGTAAAATTTTCTAACAAATTCAGATAAAATTCCGAGCTCTTGATTTGGCTTTATTATAAAAGTTGATCTTACGATCGATTATACACTTCAATACCTTTGGTATAATGGCTATTAGAACAGAAAATTACTACCATTGGAACTATTCAAGCTAAGCACAAAGAAATATCAAATAAAATAAAGCAAGTGTGTAATAGAGATATTGGTTTCTAAAAAGTTTTTTGGAACAAACCTGAAAAAATATCAACTTCAATTCTTTTATTGTAAACTCTAAAACCACAGGAAAGCGAAACATTTCAATCTTATCAACAATGCACCCAATTTTTTAAATTTCAAAAAATTAAAAGAAGAAAATGGCTTTATACAAGTTATGTGATTATACGAAAGGAGGTACAGACATTGTAGACCAAAAAATTACTTTTTATTCAAGTAAAACCAAGTCTTGAAAATGGACCACAATTGCATTTTCATATTTGCTTGATATTTGTCGCATAAATGCAGCAAATGTATTAGCACTGAATAAACACACAGAGCCGTGCAAACAGAATTTGTTTAAAGTTGACTTTAGTCTTGTTTTGAAATTAGTAAAAACTTTCATCCTAGGTAAGGTCTAACCCAATGTTTCTTAACCTTTTTCCGATTGCAGCACATTTTTGAAATTTTTCAAAACTAGTGGCACCTTTAGACTATTATAAAATTTTGTTTCCAAAATCAGGTGATCACTAAAAAAAAAAAAAAACAGTTTTCACCCAGAATTGGGCTCAGATTTCTAGCTTTTGTCCCTAAAATCAGTTCTATTGTAAAAATACTGTTGTTCTGACCATGGCACATAATTGGTATCTTTCGAAATTTGCAGTGCACTTCAGCTAGGATCCTTGATTTCCACCCTTAAAATTTTGTGATCTCTAAAAAAAAAAAGCTCTTCACCTGAATTCATGGTCTCTCTTGTGAATTTCCTTCTTAAAATCAGTTCTTTCTGAATAAAAATGGTCTTTGCTCCAAATATTACATTTCATGTGTAAAAAGCACAATATTCAACATCCCTAGATAGTTTTTTTCCAAAATCATTTGGGGAAAATAGGTTGAGAAATTCAGATATATGTAGTAACATTGAAGCTGATAATTCAAAATAACATTAAAACACTCAACCTTTTTCCTGGACTAGTGAATTATGTGCAATAGCTTGCAGCACGCTAGCAAAACGCAAATGGCACTCTAGGGTTCCACGGCACCCCGTTTGAGAACCACTGGTCTAACCAGTAAAATTCTACAAAAAATAAAGTTGATACTTAGCGAAAATGTTGTGGAACCAAGTATTTATACCACTTTGTTATTGATATTTCCTCCTCAATCAAAAAAAAATGTCGGTGTGAAATATGTATATCAGAAATAATCAAGGTCCAGAATGAAAAAAAAAGAAATGGCATTGAAATGGCGCTTTTAATCTTTTGTTCAGCCTGGTAACAGTTTTCAAAAATTCACATAAACAAACTCAAAAAATATTCAAACAAAATACATTGAGCTGTTCTTGAGTGCAATATTATTCTATGATTGTACTGGTGTTTTTGTTTTTCAAACAATAATGTTGAAATTTGGACTATCAATTGAATAATTTTTATTGCAAAAAAAATTTTGGTTTGATAAGTTTTGAACAAAGTTATATTACTCATCACAGTTGAAATATAAGTTGATGGTAATTAAATTACTGTTTTGAAAAATTTTAACTTTTTAGACCTAACTAATTCAACAAGTTGTACAACAATTAAAAGTTAAACAATTACATCAGAAAACATTAGCAAAATTTTAATAAACAGATATTTTATTAATGAATTAGCGTACTTAACCCATTCGAAACAAAAAAGGATTTCTATAAAATTAAAAAATCGATGTGATCAAAAGCAATCACCTAAATAAATTAGTCAAGTCGAAATATTTTTTTATAATGAAGAAAAATTAAGGTGAGTTCCCTGCAATGTGGAACTACAGACACAATTTTTTTGTGTAAGAATTTGCCTTTGTTTTTATGTTATAAAATTTCTTGCCTAAATTGTTCACAAAAGGGAGTGAATTTAAAAAATTATTTGATCAATAACAAAGATTGAAGCATTGTAAACACTAATAAAACCAACTTTTAGCAGATTTGCTTGTGTAGAATTTCTTTCTCTGTAAACAGTAATAATCTTGCCAAGTGGATTTCAGCGGTCAGCATTCTTACTTCTAATTTTACGGATTAATGACATTTGACAAACAGCCAAAGTTGTTAATTCTCTCAAATCGCTCTCTTGTTTTCAGCCAATTTACAAAAATTGACTACCCTTTGAAAACTCGCTTTTTCAATCCCAAATGATGTTTAAATGCAACATTTAAGTATCTATATTGAAAGAGTATAAAATTTTTTTTTTATACAAACTTGAATGACAATTCTAGCACTAGTAATTGTCAAGATATAAGCAAGCAAAGAGCGCAGGCATTTTCAGCCCCCCCTCCAGTCATACAAAGTTTCCAAAAAGCCCAGTTGGAATAGGGTTAAATCAAAATCAATTTTACCAAGAATAACAGCCCAGCAAATTTTGTATGCATAATATTGATCAGTACTTAAATCATTAATAGCTTTATTGAGTAATATTAGAAAATGTTGATTTGCAATAGATTTAAATTCAATTGGCCAAGTGTACACAGGTTCTCCCACTTTTTTTCAATTGGTCCACCAAAACTGTCTGGACTTTTAGTGGAGCCATCTAAAGCAGTAAACACATAACAAAGGGGCAACTCCACTCAGTGTAGTAGACAAATAACCCACTGTAATGGTCTCTTCAACAGCCTTTCCAAAGCAGCAATTAACCCATTGGTGCGTCCTGTTGCAAAAGGAGTGCCATCACTGCCAAGAAAAGGCAAGTTTTTGTACAAGCTCTGTATTCTTTATAGCACTGTGTATGTTAAGAGCATGGATTTGGCTTTTGCCATTTGGTGGAGAGAAGTGGTCAAGATAGAAACCTTCTGGCTCACCTACCATGACATAATGCTCTTCTAATGTGGTTTTCATGAAAGCTTTATCATTTTTGCCAGTTGTCAAAACCAAAGTTGCATCTTGTCTGCCATCAACATATATGGGTCATTCCGTGTCAAACGTCCTGAAATTCAAAAACGTTCCAAATTTGCTCAAAATTTGTCAAAATGTTGTATATCATAATTAGCCAGGAAACTGAAAATTTTAGCTCAATATCTATTGTATTTAATGAAATATTATTTATCGAAATTTGGTACCCCATTTCAGCAATTAGTGTTTGGTCATTTTAGGCCATTTTCAAACAAGCATTTCTCCAATTATAAAAATTGTGGAAAGCTGATTTTTGGTATATTGACCAACTTTCTGGTATATTAAATGGATCAAGTGTCAAAATAATATTAGCTTATCAGATAATAAAAATATTGAGTCCCAAAATGTCCATATTTTGACCCAAAAACAAATTTTTGGCCATTTTTTAAAAGCTGTAGCTGCCATACAAAGCATAGCACTGCCCCAATTTTTAACATGGGTACTCCCTACCAACTGGACTATAGCTTCACCAAATATAAAGAAAAACAACAGCTTAAAAAAAAGTTACACCACTTCAAAGTATGGACCAGCTGTAAAATTGCTAAAAATGCACCATCTTGTAAAAAAAAGCCCCGTAAAACACTGTTTTTAAAAACAGATTTTTAATATGTTAAAGAGCTTTTCTTAAGGAACTTACACACCAAATTTCAACTTTGTTCTGAAACTGTTAGGAGGTAAGATATTAGTCATTATGTAGGTGAGAAATTTAACTTTTACCATATCCAAAAAAGTGCAAAATTTCACCTTCTATCTATAATTTTGTATATTAATCAGAAAGTTAAACTTAAATTGATAAAAAAAAATTCCAACTTTTTACCTGCTATAGCTTGGCTTTAAATCTTATTGAAAAACTGACACTAGGTGGCATATTTTTTCCATGCACATATATATTTTTGGCTTGCAAAACCATTTCTAGCCACATTCAAATAGAACAAATTTCTATCTGGGAGTATATGATGATGCTAAATCCATTTTTGCTATTTAAACAGCTATATTTTAACAGCAAAGTAGTCAAATCAACCATTTGTTCATAATAAAAGATATCATTATTAACCAAGAAGCATATACAATTTTGCATGCCCAGCATTTGGTGACAAGCTCAAAATTGCTAAATTTTTTAGCATTTTTTAGCATGTTCCATTCACTTAAATGTACTGATAAAGTTTCAAATACTTGGACTATCAAATGCTAATTCTTTGTTTTAATTATAAAACTTATTGTTAGATATTCAAATGGACTTATTCACTTGCAAATCACAATAAACAAGTTAGTCATAGGTTTGACAATCTGCTACAAGTGTAAAACTAATGTATTTTATTTGTAAATATTTTTTGAAAAAGTTTTTACATGCATGCAGTTAGATGTACCATGCGATTCATAAATCTCTGTCTCTAAAACTAAAATAAATTTATACGATCTTGGTGTAACTTTCAGTATCAGTCATGAGACAATAAACAAGCGGCATGTCACTGTTTTAAATCAAAAGCTGTTGTCCTTCATTGGAAATGACAATCAACACTGGTATCAACACAATGGTGCCCTGCCCCATTTCAGTATTCTAGCACAGCAATGGCTTGATTAACATTTTCCACAGCACTGGATTGGTCGTAGAGGGCCCAAGGAATGGCCACCAAGATCTCCAGACCTCACAATATTGAACTTTTGGCTATGGAGCTATATGAAAGATCGTGTTTATGCAATCCATAAATGCTTAACAAACTTGTAGAAACAATTTCACATGCATTAACAAGCATCAATCAAGAAGTCGCCCATAAATGTTATTCAAGTTTCAGGAAACAATGCAATCTCTGTTTGGAGCAAAATGTTGAACATTTTGAACAGTAGCTATGAAATTGCTTGTTATTTACTATTATTTGTTCCTACTGTTATTGTGTTTTGTTGTGGAATAACGTAACTCAATACATTTAGTTTGTTCTTACTGTTGTTTTATTTTAGTTTTAGAGACAGACTTATGAATTGCATGGTATATTTAGCATTTTCTCATAGTCAGTTTTATATTTTAATCAAAAATGCCTTTTGCTATAGTTGTAGCACAGCATGTTAAGCGGTAATTTTTCACAACTAAAATATGTTGTAAAACTTCCTTACATCAGCAAGGGTATGCACACAGTTTATGTTTGTGAAAAGCACCAAAATGCATAGCTGCTTGTGGCTGCTCTTTCTGAGCAATTGGATTATAAAAATCTCTTGTCTGAATTAGTTTGCAATTTAAATGAGAAGAATTGCATATTACATTCTTGCAGTCAGTGTCCAGGAAGGCCTCAACTGCAAAAAGCATTGGAGAAAATTCTTGATGATAATGAATTTGATGTAGATGATAGCATTAAATGCAAGCAATGGATTCATACAGATGAAACTAAACTTATTGACATGCAGCTTTTGGTAAGTGAGTTTATAGATATGTTTTTGGAAAAGTTTGATTTACTGCATAGACATCACTTCATTGCCAAGGCTCAATCAGCATTTTTTCAATCAACCAAGGAAACACTTTCTAGTGATACTGTCATAATTCTCTTGGATTTTGCTGAAAACTTCAGTTTTTTGGTCCAAGATGCAGTCCAAGGTTATTACTGGGAAAACAGCCAGGCAACATTGCATCCATTTTGTGGCTACTACAAAGAAAAAAGATTCTTAAATGCTTAAGTCTTTGCATCATCTCTGATTGCATGAGACATGACACCAAAAATGTGCATGCTTTCACTTGCAAAGTAATAAGCTATATCAAGGAGAATTTACATGCTATAACCAAAGTTTTGTATTTTAGTGATGAGGTAGCCAGCCAATATAAAAATTTCAAAAATTTTGTAAACTTGTGCTATCATGAAATTGACCATGGTATTCAAGCTCAATGGCATTTCTTTGCAACAAGCCATGGAAAGTCACCATGTGATGGAATAGGAGGAATTACAAAGTGACTTGTTGCAAGAGAATGCCTTCAAGCTACTGAAAACTATCAAATTTTAAGTTCTTTCTCAAATGTTTCAGTGGGCTAAGCAAAATATTGCTGGGATAATTTTTTTCTTTGTGGTTGATCAAGAAAGTTTCAAAAAATGCCAAAACTTATCAACTGGAACAAAGATATTTGAACTGTACAACAATTTCTGGCACAAGATCTCATCACTGCTTCATTCCACTATCTAAATCAAAATTGATAATGAAAAGGCTATCATTAGATAATGAAAGATTTTTAGTAAAGCTTTATGATGATACCACCAAATCAGTTTTACCACACTTGCAGCTCATTGAAAATGATTTATATCCTGGAAAATATGTTGCTTGCATTTATGACCAAGATTGGTACATTGGTGTAATAACTGAACGTTCAAATGAAAACAAAGATGTCTATATCAAATTTATGAAATGAAATAATTTGAGTGTTGGATCTCATTAAATGATGTAATATTTATAATTAATCCACCTGAACTGCAAGGACAGAGTGGACAACACTACAAATTAGCAATCACATGCTATGATCAAATCCAAGCAGTGCTTGCTACCAGACAGAATGCTTAAATCTTTGGTTTAAGCAAGTGTTGAAAATTTTAAAGCAGCTTGTAAAATATTTGAATTTTTTAGTTTGCAAAATATTTTTTGACATGCTGTGGTCCAAACTTATTTCTGTTTCTAGTTTTTGTTGTTAAAATATAACTGTTCAAATAGCAAAAATGGATTTAGCATCATCATATACTCCCAGATAGAAATTTGTTCTATTTGAATGTGGCTAGAAATGGTTTTGCAAGCCAAAAATATATATGTGCATGGAAAAAGTATGCCACCTAGTGTCAGTTTTTCAATAAGATTTAAAGCCAAGCTATAGCAGGTAAAAAGTTGGAATTTTTTTTTATCAATTTAAGTTTAACTTTCTGATTAATATACAAAATTATAGATAGAAGGTGAAATTTTGCACTTTTTTGGATATGGTAAAAGTTAAATTTCTCACCTACATAATGACTAATATCTTACCTCCTAACAGTTTCAGAACAAAGTTGAAATTTGGTGTGTAAGTTCCTTAAGAAAAGCTCTTTAACATATTAAAAATCTGTTTTTAAAAACAGTGTTTTACGGGGCTTTTTTTTACAAGATGGTGCATTTTTAGCAATTTTACAGCTGGTCCATACTTTGAAGTGGTGTAACTTTTTTTTAAGCTGTTGTTTTTCTTTATATTTGGTGAAGCTATAGTCCAGTTGGTAGGGAGTACCCATGTTAAAAATTGGGGCAGTACTATGCTTTGTATGGCAGCTACAGCTTTTAAAAAATGGCCAAAAATTTGTTTTTGGGTCAAAATGTGGACATTTTGGGACTCAATATTTTTATTATCTGATAAGCTAATATTATTTTGACACTTGATCCATTTAATATACCGAAAAGTTGGTCAATATACCAAAAATCAGCTTTCCACAATTTTTATAATTGGAGAAATGCTTGTTTGAAAATGGCCTAAAATGACCAAACACTAATCGCTGAAATGGGGTACCAAATTTCGAAAAATCATATTTCATAAAATACAATAGATATTGAGCTAAAATTTTCAGTTTCCTGGCTAATTATGATATACAACATTTTGACAAATTTTGAGCAAATTTGGAACGTTTTTGAATTTCAGGACGTTTGACACGGAATGACCCATATGCCATTGACCAGTTCAAAAAATCTGTCTTCAACTCTAATTTCTTTGTCTTCTTAACCCTTTACCACCCACATTTTTTTACAAAAAATAAAATTGAAAAATATTTTTTGTAAGTTTTTCAGGTTGTTTAAATTTTATGATTGGTTAAAGCAAATGGACATATCTCAGGGTTACCAAATTGTAATTTTAAAATCTTTTAAATTCATTTAATTAAGGGTGCAACTAAAAATTTGTTAAATTTTCATCTATTAGTGACGTCTGTTCAAAAAAGAACAGCTGGGCAGTAAAGGGTTAATTTATTCTTGTCAATTACAAATGATTTGTTAGATGGTGTTATAATTCCAGCATCTTGAAGAGCACTGTTTGCAATAGCAGCTCCAGCTCAATCAGACACTTTACAGCTCTCACACATACATGCTAAATTTAGCCACAGTTTTCAATTCCACTGTGATTCTTCTAATGGTGTTAAATTCTCATACTTGTGTGTGGTATCTGATTGTACAGATTTAGTTTTTGATGAGAAGGGTGAATGATGTTGTGATGAATTTATAGATCTGATGCTGAAAAACAACCTAAACTCTGGGTTTTCTTTCCTGCCTTTGTGCCGTTGGCTAAAAAAAATCTAAATTTAGTGATTTTACTATATCAAGACAACTTTTGTTCACATTGGTCCTTTTGGTCTTCATAAAACAAATACTCCCTGTCACTCATACGTAAATTGTTTTATTTCTCCAATTCTCTTGATAGATCCTGATACAAAATATCAAAAAGTTTGTCACTGGCAGCAATAAAATCTCTTTTTGCAAAAAATTTTCATTTTTTCTTTTTGACCAACAGTCCAGCATGTTAAATTTCTTGATTAGATCCTGTAGCTGCTAACCCTAATCAAAGCCTTTTTTTCTAGCTCATTTGCAACAGTTTTAGCAGCTGACAATTGTAAAATTTATCCTCATGTAACAACTGCTCAATAACTTGTCTTTTATTTGGTAGAATACCTGTTGGAAAATCTGCAACACTTTTAAAAACTTGACCACTGTGCAGGACCTTTCTTCTTTTTGCAGAATGACTTCATCATAGCATAATACCATTTTATAAATCACTTTCTATATAAAGTATTAGTAACTATTTTACTGGACTACCTAACCTAATTACTTGCAATTAAAACATTATCATGCAGCATTAACAATGTACCACACTAATGCTATTGCTGTAGTCTATTTAATTACATATCAATATGACAAGAGTTAAAATTGTTTGCTAATGATCAATGAAATTTCAGAAGTATTATAGGCTTATTTTTTTTGAGATTAGGTGATTAGACAAGCATTTCACCAGAGGTCAGAGTTGGCAGTATTATCTGAGAGGACAGTTTGAAAAATAATATTGTTATTGTACAGCCTATAACTTTGACCACATAGTTTAACTGTTTGTGGTTTCAACAGTTGCTAGCATAATAATAGTAGTTGCTGCAAAATGTTTTAAAAAGCTCTAATAGTAAAACAGCATCATAACTTATGAAAATAAATATTCATTTCATAAAAGAATTGTTAACTTCGTAAAATATATGGAATAACAGTTTTAAGGCTTGTAGTAGAGCTAAATAGCAGCCAAATTGGGTGAAAAATCAGTGTTTTGCCAATAACTAAAATTCCTTTGGTTATAGATAAAAATTTTTCTGAAGAAGCAAATATAAACTTGATGCTTCTGATTATTTTAAGACTAGTTTGAGCTTTTTAGCATATCTATATTAAAAGTTAAAACAATATCAAAAAATTAGACCTTTCTGCAACCTTTTAGACCCTGTTGCACAACCAATACTGGGGGTAACCATTCAAAACTACATTAAAACATGGTTTTAGATGTTTTTGCAAGATGTTAGAACTATTCTTTTTTTAATTTCAAAAAAAAGTTTATTTTGGCCCCCTCTACTATCTAGGAAGCCCTTGTTTGTCTTTTAA
This sequence comes from Diplosoma virens, assembly GCA_963680785.1. NCBI lineage: Eukaryota > Metazoa > Chordata > Ascidiacea > Aplousobranchia > Didemnidae > Diplosoma > Diplosoma virens. The sequence goes on along the minus strand of OY796881.1, from coordinate 483,191 downwards.
ATTTTGGATTCTTGTTTTTTTTTTTTACCAGCACCAGTCTTTTTAAGACTTTTAAAGTCTGTAACAGTAGATTTTGAAAAGTTAGAAAAAGTCCACAATCCCTTTCAACATGTGGCCACAATAAACGATTGCAATAACTGTCGTAGACTGGTCAATTTTTGAGGACATCTTGCTAATGTTTGTTGTTAACCAATTAAAGACATGCAAACCTGGAACAAGAAAATTTATGTTAAACGCAGCCATAATAAATGAAACAACAATTTAAAGTTATTTCAGATTTTAGCACACAGCTCTTTATATACAGAAGTTAGATTTTGCTATTCATTTATTAAAAATTTGTTAGTATAAAGAAAAATATTTGCTATTGTTGGTGAAGCTCAGCTGTAAATTAATTGAAAATTATTGTTGTTATTCAAAGTGTTTAAATCTGCAAGAGAGTTTGATGTGTCCTATTACTTAAATAGATTAAAATGCTGTTTGTATAGTATGAAGGTATTGCATTTATCCAGAAGAGAAAGTTTTTGTTTATGTGATTGTGATTAGCTTTTATTGATGATTCTTGCTTGATTTTTGTTTTCATTTAGTTCTTGTAAACCCTTTGTAGAACATTGACTCTCAGTTATATTTCATACATCATTACTTTTTAACTAAATGTCAATATTTATACTTACCACAAATATTTTTATCTTGATAAATTGAAGCATGAACTCAAAGAGTGTGTTTGAAAATGCATGGCATGCTTTATAATGCAAGTATGATAAAAAGTTTGTTTCACACGTAAAAAAAATCTGTTCTGTTGATATACAAATATTTATCTTGCCATAAATTCATACAAGATTTTTATTTATTTTTAATACAAAATAGATCAATCTTTGCTACAGTTCAATATTTTGAAAAAAATTTGAACATAAAAAAGTAATCTTTCAAATAGGTTTCAAAATGTTCATTTTTTCATTGCTCCTGTTTTTTTTAGTAAATTTAGAATGTTCTACAAGTTTGAATCGTTTTCAACAAAACCATGGATTAACAATGCAAAAGTTTTTTGTTCAATGCAATTGTCAAAGATTTAAAATTAGCAGATGCTATGTAGTGGGAACTGGTGCATACACACCTAGCTCAAGCATCTGTTGCGGTGGAATTCACAGCGGGATAATATCATTGGTGAGTTAATATTTCAATTGCCTAGACTAAAACAAAGAATTGGTTTTTCACCACTTTATAAACTAAACCAGCAAATAAGTTATTTAACATTAATTTTGTAGTCTTATCAATGTAAATTTTGCTAGAGAATGGCAAAAATGTAAATTTATATTGCATATTTATATTCTGTGTTGTACTTAAATCAACAGTGGTGAAATCGTCGCTCACATGCAGCTTGCCTACCTCTCATTTGTGGCTCATGTGAATTTCTATAATAAATCTAAATTGTTTTTTCTCTGTCTTAATTTTTTTTAGAAGTTTGCAGAACATGTTTGTTTATCCAAACTAAGCTTTAAATACATTTACTTGTTTTATTTTTTAGTCTTAACCTTCTACTTGGGACAAAAATGGAGGTTTTGGACACTGATTGGAAGTGATGACCTTTTTTTCTAGCCATCACTAAAGTTTTGCACTGAAAACAGTCATAATGTTTTAATTTTTACATAATTTTGCAGCTTGTAAACATTATTAGTTTATTAACTATGGCTCATGCTTGAAAAACTTTGGTCACTGTGACTTAAATCTTTCTGTATTAAGCAAAAAATTTTATGGTTTCCAATATTGCAAATTGCAAACATTCTTGTATTTGGGTCTTTCCATATCCAGTGTTTTAGAGGCCCCAGTTTGTCCTTATTCCAGTTCTGTCAGACTTTGTGAAAATATTGTCTAGCATGACTAAGGTATGTGTCACACTTCATTCATAATTTTAATCATAACGATGTAGTTTATCCCTGTTAAAAGCAATTCGTAGTTTTATTATAAGAGAATAAATGCGGCCCAGATGGTAGGTGCTTTCACGCAGCCTGGGCCGTGAGTAAGTCTGTTCATTGATTTTAAAATGACAGACCGAAACCGAACCTACCAAAACGGAAGGGTATCCACCCATTCCGATGTTCAGTGTGGGTCTGCTAATTGGCAAACGTCCTTTTCAGGACGGGGCAATGTTAGGATAAAACTGCCCTTTTCAGGGCACATTGCCAACAAGTTCCGAAGACCCACTATTCTTCAGCTGAACATCGAAGGCCTCACTGCAAGCAAGATGAACGTTCTTCATCATCTCGCTATGCAGTCTGAGGCACTCGTCATCCTATTGCAGGAGACCCACTGCACTGATGCAGAGAAGTTGATACTTCCAAACTACCAACTAGCTGGGTCTTCTTTAAGCAGGAAGCATGGTCTTGCCACATTTGTCCACAAGCGACTGAGATACACGTTTTTGGACCAATCTCCACCGACATCGGAGATCAAGTGGTTGTGTGTGGACGTTGATGGTTATAAAATAGTCAATGTCTACAAACCACCGCCAACGCAATTGCAAACCCTGGATCTCCCAGTGTTTCCTCACCCCTGTCTTTACGCTGGCGATTTTAACTGTCGTCATGCTGACTGGGGTTACGATGACAGCAGTCCGGACGGTGAGTGCTTGGCTGGATGGGCAAGTGTTAATTGTTTTGCCCTCCTATATAATGCCAAGGACGCTGCCAGTTTTTATTCCGGCCGCTGGAACACTGGTACCAATCCGGATCTAGCTTTCGCCAGCGTAGGTCCAAACAGTCGCTTACCGGATAGATGTGTCCTTGACAAGTTCCCCAGGTCACAACATCGACCTTCGCTTATTACACCACCAAGGTTTGCTATGGCAGTGCCAAGCATGCCTGTTAAGCGATGGAACTTCCGCAAGGCCAAATGGAGTCACTACATTGCTTTGACGAATAAATTCGCAAAGACTTTGTTGCCGCCTGATACACTTGATGTGGATGCGGCTTACCAGGACTTCTGTAACACCATTAAGAAAGCAGCCAAAAAGACTATCCCATGCGGGTATCGAAATACCTACATTCCGTGTTGGGATGCAGAGTGTGAATCCCTCTATAAAACCTTTCTGCAGTCTCCTCAGGGAGACGACTCAAGTTTGGCTGCTACAGCTCTGCTTGCCAAGCTTGACAGAAAGTGGAGGGATCAATGGTCCGAAGCAGTTCGGAGCATTGACTTCTCACACTCTAGTCATAAAGCGTGGAGTATTTTGAACAACCTTACTGGTAGGTCACGACACTCTCCTCGTCACTGTCCCGTTTCAGCCGATGCTATTGCATCTCAGTTGGTTAGAAATGGGAAATACGAGGCTGTTGACCGCAAGTCATCTCGACTTGTCTTTCAAGAAGTGTCTGACCTTTGGAGGGCCACAACACCAGACGCAGTAAATATCTCTGACAATTTCTCACAGAGAGAATTTGCTGCTGCCCTTCAACATTTAAAACCAGGTAAAGCTCCGGGACCTGATTCCATCTGCCTGGAGCTTATGCTCCATGCTGGTGCTGCTTTGAAGTCCTGGTTATGTGACTTCCTCTCTTCCTGTTTGCGCCGACTCAAAATTCCCAAGATCTGGAAAAGAGCGCTTGTGGTCGCGATCCCAAAACCCGGAAAGCCCGTGGGGGACCCAAAGAGTTATTGACCGATATCTCTGCTCTGTGTCCCCTACAAGATCCTCGAGAGGCTTATCTACGCCCGCGTTGAACCATTAATCGATCCACTGCTCCCTAAAGAGCAGGCTGGGTTCTGACGTGGGAAGTCAACCGTAGATCAAGTTGTTCTGCTAACCCAGAACATCGAGGATTTTTTTGAGGCTAAAAAGAAAGCCGATGCCGTATTTATCGATTTGACAGCTGCTTATGACACTGTCTGGCACCGTGGCCTTACCTGCAAGCTGCTGAGACTACTTCCGGATAAGCACATGGTCAAAATGATCATGGAGCTTGTCCGAAATCGAAGTTTCACCCTTACCACCGGTGACAGCAAGCAAAGCAGGCTACACCGTCTTAAAAACGGCGTTCCTCAGGGATCGGTCTTGGCTCCCCTCCTATTTAACATCTATACGTACAATCTCCCTTCCATGATTTCCAGAAAGTTTGCTTATGCTGATGATCTAGCATTGTTGCATTCTTCTGGAAACTGGAAGGACTTGGAGGGGACATTAAGCCAAGACATGTCCACACTTTCAGCGTATCTCCAGACTTGGAGGTTGAAGCTCAGTCACACTAAGACGGTGACGACAGCCTTTTATTTAAATAACCGAGAGGTCAAACGTGAGCTAAACGTCTACAACAACGGTGGACTTTTACCGTTCTGTCCAACCCCTACTTATCTTGGGGTAAAACTGGACAGATCGCTCACGTTTCGTCACCATTTAGTGGCATTGCACAAAAAACTATCCTCACACGTCACACTGCAGAGGCGACTCGTGGGCTCGGGATGGGGTGCTGGTGCTAAAACACTATGCATAGCCACCTTATCTCTAGTCTACTCAACAGCTGAGTACTGTGCACCAGTCTGGTGTCGCAGTGCTCACACTCGCCTCATTGACAGTGTCTTGAATGACGCCTTGCGCATAGTTACTGGATGCCTGCGTCCCATTCCAACGGACCACCTACCTATACTCTCAGGCATCTAGCCAGCTGAGCTTTGCCAAATGGGAGCAACACTCTCCTTGGCTTACCGTGGATCTCTGGACCCCGATCATATTTTGCATGGTCTGTTAAGTGGGTCCTCAGATACTCGCCAAGTGAGACTAAGATCCAGACGCCCGTTTGTGCCAGGTGTGCGGAATCTCTTGGACAACCTTGCCAGACTTGGCATCCGCGCCTCTGAATGGACAAATCACAAATGGAAAACGGAGTACTGTGAAGGTGCTTCCAGGCTCCATGCTTTTGTGCCCCGGACCAGTGCCAGGCCTGTTGGGATGGGCTTGTCCCGAGCAGCTTGGGTTAAGCTCAACCGCCTGCGGACTGGTGTTGGGCGATTCCATTCGTTCCTTTACCGAATTGCGAGTGTGGCGCCTCAGAGCAAACCGCACACCATGTACTAACAGCGTGCCCTATACATCGGGCACCACATGGAGCACGAGGTCTGACGGTTTTGGATGACAAAACTCGATACTGGCTTAATGACATCACTGCCAGCGTCTGATTCAGGCAGTGCAGCAGTCTGGGGTAGTAAAAGGATAAACCCTCGGCCCCAGTCCTGTTTGCATCTGACCTGGAGTGGATACCTCTTCAAACGACGACGACGAATAAATGCGGCTCTTTGAGTGCTGTTTGCGATATACGTCCAATTTGTTTTATTGCTCGATACATGTATCTTTTTTTCTCTTTCACTTGACAGTATGACATAATATGTTTTGTTCAAGCTTTGCTATCTCGAACGTAGTAGAATATTTGCGTAACGATCTCTCCAGGGAGTTCTGGCTGAATCTCGAATTTACGAGAAAGTTTACGTCACGTGATTTTGGTTTCTATATAAAGCCGATGCGTAGCGAATTAAAAAGATTAGATGTGATTTTGAGACAACTCAAGTGGAAGTAATTTGGTTGGGCACAGGAGGCTTGTTAGTTTTTGTATTGGTCGTCGAGTGTTGAATTTATTTTGTGCCAGTGGTTGGCAGTTATATTCTACAGAGGTAGAATTATTTGTGTTGATTGAATCAAGTTATAGTGTTGATTTCGCTTTGCAGTTTGGCAAAGCGTGGAATAGAAGTTTGATCGGACGTGATTTTTGTAATATATTCATTCTTATTAGAGACAGTGGTCTCTGTTTGTTGTGAAGAAGAGTCTTCAACAAAATCAATCCGAGCTTTCGTTAAATTAACTGTATAAACCATCAGGCTCATAGCAAGACTACTTCTTGAGTCGGAATAAAATAAAATTTAGACACAGCTTTGTTTCAGTGCAGATATTCAGGTTACCTAGCTCAACTGGTCCTTTGGGATTCCCGAACAAAGTTTGTGACATCTGGGGGCTCGTCCGGGATAGATTTAGATTTTTGCTTCAAGAGTACTGAACAGGAGTTTACAGCTTGAAGATGGCGAATAGCCCAATTGAAGAAGAATTCGAAAAACTAAGAGTCTGCGTAGAAGGTTTGAAGATGTCGGAAAAGGCAAAAGTCGATTTCTACCAGAGCAAATGGAACCGATTATGTGAAATGGAAGAGAAGGAAAAGGAACGACAAGTGATGTTAGAAGAGAAGGAAAAGGAACGACAAGCGATGTTGGAAGAGAAGGAAAAGGAACGACAAGCGATGTTGGAAGAGAAGGAACGGGAACGACAAGCGATGTTGGAAGAAAAGGAGAAAAATCGAGAATTAGAACTCGAACGATTGAAACTTGAATCGGAGCGAGAATTAGAGCTCAAAAAAATGGAGTTTGAAGAGAGGAAAATGCAAATGGAATTAGAGAGATTGAGGTTGGAACAAGAAGCCGATTGCTCTGCTGGAGAGGGGGAGAAGCAAATCAGGCAGGGGGTGCATGTGTTGCTTTTGGAGGAATAAGGTCCCCTGACCTCCCTCATCTTGTTGACAGAAAAGATGATCTAGATAGCTATTTGCTGCGCTTTGAAAGATATGCTACGGTGGCAAATTGGCCTCAGACTAATTGGGCGACTCAGTTGAGTGCTTTGTTGAGTTGGAAAGCTTTAAGCGTATACTCCAGGCTCTCACAGGAGGATGCTCTGGATTACGAGCGCTTGAAGGCGGCGTTGCTGCAGTGATACGATTACACAGAACAGGGGTATCATCAATGTTTTAGAGAAGCCAAACCTGAGGGTGCTGAGAGCCCTGACCAGTTTATTGTAAAGCTCAGAAATTATTTCACGCAGTGGGTGAAGCTGTCTGATGTGGAAAGCAGCTTCGAAGGTGTTGTCGAGCTAATGGTGAAAGAGCAGTTTGTAAACTCATGCTCGAAGGAATTGTCGGTACATTTGATCAAGAGGAAGCCTCAGAGTCTCTGAGAATTGGCAGCACTTGTGGAGCAGTACTTGACAGTGCACAACAAGAAGCTGTCAAGCCAAGATTTTAGCGCTAAGAAAAGTGTCGGCGCACCAAGACCAGAAGGCAAGATTCCGGATATCTCTCCTACAACGACAGGAAGTATAAAATGCTTTAACTGCGGGAAAGTCGGGCACTGGTGAGTGAGTGCTTCTCAAAGGTTCAAGAGAAAAACCCCAAAAGATATTGCTACCAGTGCAGTGGAATCGGTCATACTTTCATGCAATGCGAGAAAAGAAATCAATTAGCGCGTGGTGGCGCTGGTGCACGGGAAAGAGCATATAAAGTTGCATGCGCTATGCCGATCAAGAAATTCAATGCAGTCGAAAATGGAAGAAGAAAAGAAGAAGATTGCAAAAGCTTAAAGGAGGAAAGAAAAGAAGTTGGTCAAAATTCACAAGAATATTTAGAACTAAAGGATGGACGAAAAATCGGAATTTTGAATGGTGCATGTTTGGAAGAAAATTTAAGTAGCCAGATGCCTACATCGATTGGAATGGTCGGAAACAAATCGGTCACGTTTTGAGAGACACTGGTTGCTCCGGAGTGATCGTTAAGAGGGAGTTGGTTGCAGAAGAGCAGCTCACAGGCAAGGTGGGGTATATAATGACGGTTGCACATACTTTACTGAAGGCCCCATTTGCAAATGTAGAGATAAACACGCCGTATTTTAGTGGAACAGTGGAAGCTTTGTGCCTAAGAGACCCGCTGTATCCGTTGATTGTTGGAAATATTCCGGGAGCTAGAGCGCTTGATGATCCTGATGAAACTTGGTGCATGGAGGTGGCAGCATTTACTCGAGCACAAGCTAGAAAGAGCACTGAGTCAAAACCTTTGAAAGTTGTGGAGGCAACGAATCAGATGGCTGTAACGAAGGATAAGCTCATCCAACTTCAAGAAGACCCATCCCTGTCAAAGTACATGATGAAGGAAGCGCCCTTGGTCAAGAACAGAAAAGAGATCAGCCATGTAAAGAGGAAGGGAATTTTGTACTGCATCACGAAAAAGATTGATGTGAAAAAGGAAGAACTGAAGCAAATTTTAGTGCCAAAACACTTGAGGAAGAAAGTGATGGAGGTTGCGCACAATACGATGCTGGCTGGACATATGTGAGTCAAGAAGACGGAAGATAGGATATTGACCAATTTTTATTGGCCGGGGATTCACCAGGATGTGGTGAGCTTCTGCAGGTCATGTGATGTGTGCCAGAGGATGGTATCGAGAGGGAGAGTAGCAAAAGTTCCACTGGGAAAAATGCCGTTAATGGACTTGCTGTTTAAACATGTGGCAGTGGATTTGATTGGGCTGATTATGCCAGCAAGTGATAAGGGGTACCAATATGTGCTTACTCTGGTGGATTATGCAACACGATATCCAGAGGCCATGCCTCTGAAGAATATTGACACCAAGACAGTGGCAGAAGCACTTTTAGATCTATATAGTTGAGTTGGAATTCCGGAAGAAGTATTGAGTGATCTTGGGACTCAATTTGTGTCCGAATGCATGTAAGAAGTATCAAGATTGTTGTCAATCAGAAGGCTGACGACAACACTGTATCATCCGATTTGCAATGGTCTGACGGAGAAATTTAATGGTACTCTGAAGAAGATGCTGAGGTGATTATGTGTTGAACAACCGAAGCAGTGGTATAGGTTTATAAATCCACTTTTGTTCGCATATAGAGAGGTCCCCCAAGTGTCCACTGGGTTTTCACCCTTTGAACTTTTGTATGGTCGCACTGTGCAAGGACCCATGACAATTCTGAAGGAACTATGGACAGGCGAAAGCAAATCAACCGAAGTAAAGACTAGCTATCAATACGTGTTGGAGTTGAGAGAGAGGCTGGAAGAAACGATGAAACTTGCTCAGGAGGAGCTAACAAAGAACCAAATCAGATACAAGAAAAATTATGACAAGAAAACGAAGGATCGACTATTCAATGAAGGAGACAAAGTTTTGGTAATGCTTCCAACAAACAATAACAAGCTTTTAATGCAATGGAAGGGACCATACGAAATTATCCAAAAGATGGGAGAGAATGGTTATAAAATTTTAGTCAGAACCAAGGAAAAGAATTATGCTAACATGTTGAAAAAATATTATGCCCGAGAAAATGAAGCAAAAACCGGAAATGAGAAAGAAGATTTAAAGATATCAGCTAGTGCAGAAATGTTAGTGGATGCAGAAACACCCAGCATAGACGAAGACTCATTATTAGAATTGGAAACATATAAACAAAAGGAAGATGTAGGTGACGTCAAATTGGGAACAGAACTGGGCGATAGCCAAAGTCGACAACTGCAAGCTTTGATGAAAAATTGTGCTGATGTTTTCTCAGATGTGCCAGGAAGGACGTCGAAGATTGAACACTGGATTAACTTGATAGATGAGGAGCCTGTCTGCCTAAAACCTTATCCTTTGCCGTATGTGCTGCGGCAGGAACTGAAAGAAGAGATAAAGAAGATATGTTAGATATGGGAGTCATCGCCATATGCTTCACCGGTGGTTATTGTGAAGAAAAAGGATGGTTCAAATCGCATTTGCGTTGACTATAGAAAATTGAATAAAGTAACAATTTCGGATCCAGAGCCAATGAGGACTTCAGAGGATCTCTTCCAGCATTTGGGGAAGTCGAAATTCTTTTCAAAGATTAATCTCAGTAAAGGGTATTGGCAGATACCAGTAGCAGAAGAAGATATATTTAAGACCACATTTGTGACACCGGATGGGACGTACGAATTTCTCCAAATGCCCTTTGGCATGAAGAACTCTGGTGCAACACTTGTTCATGGGATGAGAGAAGTGCTTTTAGGCATGTCTGGCATTGAAAGCTATATTGATGATCTGATTGTGTTCTCCAGCAATTGGGAGACACACCTGCAAACTTTGGAAGAATTGTTGAAAATATTAAGTAAGGCCAACCTCACTGCTCGTCCCTCAAAATGTATTTTTGGAGCATCTACTGTAGAATTCTTAGGTCACAATGTTGGATACGACTGGATTACGCCAAACGATGACAATCTAGAGAAGATTGCACGAGTGAAGCGTCCAGTCACAAAGAAGGAAGTCCAATCATTTTGTGGGTTGCTCGAGTACTACCGAGACTATACTCCTTCGTTTGCAATTATTGCGGCACCATTGACGAACTTAACGAAGAAGGGGCAGCCGAACTTTGTTGAATGGGGTCAGGCTCAGGAGAAAGCTTTCAACACTCTGAGAGAGGCTCTCCTGAAGCGGCCCATTTTGAGACTGCCCGATCATTCGCTAGATTTCACTCTATGCACAGATGCATCCAACAGCGGGATTGGAGCTGTTCTGATGCAGGAGCACTAGGGAAAACTCCACCTTGTCGCATATGCAAGCAAGAAGTTGACGAATGTGGAGACAAAGTACTCTACACTTGAAAAGGAGTGCTTGGCAATAATATGGGGAGTTGGTAAATTTTGCTTATTCCTGGCTGGAAAGAAGTTTGTCCTCCAAACAGACCACAAGCTGCTGACTTTCCTTAGCACGGCCCGCTACAAGAACGATTGCATACTCCGGTGGTCTCTATCATTGCAGGGGTACGACTTCGTAGTAAAAGACATTGCTGGCAAGGAGAACGTTATGGCAGACTATCTCAGCCGCATAATTGTATAGACTTTTGTGTGTATAATTTTGTGTTTTGTTTTGTAAAATTATTTGTATTGCGTGTGTATTGTTGAAAATATTATTGCATAATATTTTTCTTTGCAGGGGGCGTATGTCACACTTCATTCATAATTTTAATCATAACGATGTAGTTTATTCCTGTTAAAAGCAATTGGTTTTATTATAAGAGAATAAATGCGGCTCTTTGAGCGCTGTTTGCGATATACATCCAATTTGTTCTATTGCTTGATACATGTATCTTTTTTTCTCTTTCGCTTGACAGTATGATGTAATATGTTTTGTTCAAGCTTTGCTATCTTGAACATAGTAGAATATTCGCGTAACAATCTCTCCAGGGAGTTCTGGCTGAATCTCGAATTTACGAGAAAGTTTACGTCACGTGATTTTGGTTTCTATATAAAGCCGATGCGTAGCAAATTAAAAAGATTAGATGTGATTTTGAGACGACTCAAGTGGAAGTAATTTGGTTGGGCACAGGAGGCCCGTTAGTTTTTGTATTGGTCGTCGAGTGTTGAATTTATTTTGTGCCAGTGGTTGGCAGTTATATTCTACAGAGATAGAATTATTTGTGTTGATTGAATCAAGTTATAGTGTTGATTTCGCTTTGCAGTTTGGCAAAGCGTGGAATAGAAGTTTGATCGGACGTGATTTTTGTAATATATTTATTCTTATTAGAGACAGTGGTCTCTGTTTGTTGTGAAGAAGAGTCTTCAACAAAATCAATCCGAGCTTTCGTTAAATTAACTGTATAAACCATCAGGCTCATAGCAAGACTACTTCTTGAGTCGGAATAAAATAAAATTTAGACACAGCTTTGTTTCAGTGCAGGTATTCAGGTTACCTAGCTCAACTGGTCCTTTGGGATTCCCGAACAAAGTTTGTGACAGTATGTTTAAAAAATTTTAGCGTAATAGGTAGTGTATTTTTAAAATTACAATACTCCAAAGTTTTAGATAGCCCCCTATGAGTGTTGGCACTTGGTTATTTGTTAGCACTTTCACAGATGTATATCTCCAATTTTGAAAAATCCAGCAAGCTAAATTTTCATATATATGTGTTTAACCTTTGGTATGCTTCATAGATCTTATACAAACAAAAACTTATTATTGTATCAGATTGGGGTTTATGATCTGCCTAAGTTGTTACTTTTTTATGCCAAAACATGATTTTGGTCAATTTTAAATGCCTCAAAGTTTTGAACAAAAAATTGAAAGAAGGCCAAGTCAGCTATGAATGATAGTTGCCAACTACGCTGTAAAAATACTGCATTGCTGTAAAAGTTATTTTAATTCAAAATGTAAACCAAATGCAAAAATTGCAAAATAGCACCAACTTTTGGTATAAAAGTACCCTTATAGGCATTTATCACATAAAATATTTTTTACCAGTAAAAAAGCATTTTTTTATGAATTTGTACAGAAGTTTTATTTTTGTGACTCAATTGTTAATGGGTAATAGGTGGGTGCATTTGACCCTCAATATTTAAAAAATTTTTTTGAATGTCTAGGAGATTGCTTAAATAGCTTGTCATAAAACTTAAAAATAAAAAAATAAAAGTTTCAAAACAATGACTACATGTGTAAGTGTGACAAAATACAGTGGTGAGCATTGAATTAAGAATGACCTAATTTTTAGTTATAACTTTTTTAATTTTCAATTTTATGAAATATCGTTTTTACCATTTGTACGAGCAGAAAAATAGCCATAATACTCATAAATCCACAACTTATATTAATTATTGACAATTTAATGGTTACTTTATTACTTTTGGCTGGTTTTTTTTGCAAGCATTGAATTAAGAATGATTTATTATTTTTAAAGTTTTGTAGTATTACGGTTATTTTCTGTTTTTCATTTTATAATAACCTTAAATTGAATCTATATGTTTAATTATAACTTAAAATAATAGGTAAAAAAAAAGATATCATTCCTACAAGACAGGCTCGAATTACTGCAATGCGAGAGCAAGAAAAGTCTTATGGCATTATTTCTAAAAAATTAAAATGTACTAAAAGTGCTGCCAAATGTGTCATCAATCATTGGAAAACCACTGGTTTTATTATTGCTTTGCCCAGACCCAGAAAACAGCAAAAGACCAGTGAATGGATTGATAGACTGATAAGGAGAAGTTCTGAAGGAGATAGAAAGAAAACTGCAGTTGATATTTGTTATGATGTCAATAGCTTGATTGATACTCCATTATCAGTGCACACTGTCCGAAGACGATTAGTTGAAAACCAACTTTATGGAAGGGTGTCTAGAGCCACTCCACTTATCTCCAATTCCACTAGTATCAAGAGACTTGATTTTGCATATGAACATTTAAATTTAAATGTCTATGATTGGAAAAATTACTTGTTTTCTGACAAAACCAATTTCAATTTGAAACGTCGGCAGTGTGGTCAAGTGGTTAAAGTGCCGGGTCTTGGTCCAAAAGACACTTTACAGCACATTCCCCTGCTTGGTGGTCCTGGCAAGCAGTTCTAGATTACAGTCATATCTCTATTAAATTACAAGCAGACAGCAATATCTTGGTATCTCCGGAAGCAGGTCAGGATAATTGCCTACCCTATATATTAGCACCTCCGTTGCTTTCCTGCAAGTCAGAAGGATAAATATAGAGATAAAATAAAAATTAAATAAATAAATAAAATAAATTCAGATGGTAAAACATATGTCAGATGTCGGGTTGGAGAAGAATTTGACAAACGATGCACAAAAATGACATTGAAACATGGTGGAGGTTCTCTTATGTATTGGGGTGTGTTTTCGTCATTGGGCACAGGGCCATTACTACTTATCAAAGGCACCATTAATCAGCATAGATATATAAAAATACTTGAAAAACATTTATTGCCATATATTGCCAAAAATAACCTCACCAAATTCAAATTTGTGCAGTACGATGCACCCTGTCACTCTGCCAAGTCCGTTAAAATATGGTTACAGTCACAAAATTTATCAGTAATTGATTGGCCCCTGCAGTCTCCAGATTTGAATTGCATCGAGAATCTATGGAGTATCATCAAAAAAAAGGTGAAGAAAGAAAATTCTCAAAATTTGCATCAATTGTATAAAGTGGTAAAATTGGCCTGGTCCAACATTGATACTGAAATTTGCACGAAACTGATACATTTAATGCCTAAGCGTTGCAATGCTGTAATTAAAAGCAAAGGATTTTCTACCAAATATTGATGATTTCTTGTAAAATTTCTGTTTTTATAAATCGTTCTTAATTCAATGCTCACAAAAAAACTAGCCAAAAGTAATCATTAAATTCTCAATAATTAATTTAAGTTAATGAATTAATGATTATTATGGTTATTTTTTTGGCTCTTTCGAATGGTGAAAACGATATTTCATAAAATTGATAATTAAAAAAGTTATAACTAAAAATTAGGTCATTCTTAATTCAATGCTTGCCACTGTATCTTTTTAAATAGGTTTGTTACTTTTTGGAATCAAACAATGATGTATAATTTATTCACACATATTGAATTTTAATTTTTATCCACTGCTTTTGAATATCTAAATTTCATGAAAAAGTATTTACAGTTTATGTTAATTTCAGCTTTAAGTTACAGTTTAGGAAAAAATATGTATAAATTGAGCATTATGGTCACACATACTCAAAATACAGTCAGAGGCAAAAGAATGGGACCCCCAGCTATTTTAACAAGCATAAAAAATTTTTATGTTGACAAATGCACGAAAAGTTTCCAAGTTTGTAATACAATTTATAATGCTTTAAATAATAAGGATATTTTGTTTTTCCCACTTTAAGACCATCTGCAAGGTAAAAATATTTACTTTTTTATTCTTTATTGTAAAACTCATTAAACAAACTTTTTTATCTGCAATGTGTGAAAAAAAAATAGATTTAGTTAAAAGTTACATTATACTAAGTAACTTAATCATATTGCATTGCTCAAGCACATAAAAAGTGTGTTTATTATAAATAGTTAAAACAAACACACTTGTTAATAATCACTTAACAATAGGTTGTAAACATGTAAATTTTCTATTTCAAGACTTTATAAATTACAGCTTTTATAGGGTAAAAATTTTTTCAAATTTTAGAATGAGACATTTTTAATATTTAATGTTTGTGTGATTAAAATCAAGTCTTTTTTTTCCTAGAAAAAACAGAATTTTTATTGTTTGGAGATCAAACAGAAAACAAAAATGAGATAATTTGTAGTGGGTGAAAATCTTCTGCCAGTGACCTAACCTTGATGAGGTTACCTTGTTTAAACAGAAACTTTTCAAACAATTACCTTTGCAAAATATCCAAATGCAGATTTCTTAGAATGTGCCATGCATGCAGCTACATGAGAAAGAATGTTGAATCATCATCAATCCAGTTTTAATCCAGTAATCCCCAATGACTGGAGGTGGCCAGATACATCTCACTACTTCTGCAACTCTCCTTTCACCTTTTCTCCACCTACATCAATGTGCTGCATCTTCTTTTCCTTAAACCAATCCTTCTCATGCTTTTTTCAACTTGTTCCATCCATTTCATCCTCAATCAACTCTATGTTTTCCATCCATGTTCATGTACCATTGCCTTTATCAAAACATTTTCCTCAGGTCATCTTAAAACATGACCATAACACCTCATACCATTCACCTTTGCCAGCTTATCTGCTGCTTCCTTCAATCCCAACATGTCCATCAGATCCTCTGTATTCTTCTTGTCCACCAACTTGACACTGCACATTGCCCTTACCATAGATCTTTCTGCTTTTCTCAAAATAGCTACTTCATTTTCTCTCAAACACCACATTTCACTTCCCTATAACATAGCTTGTCTTTTATAGCTCTTATATGTCTTTCCTTTCATCTGCAAAGAGAATCTTTTTTCAAACAGTATCTCCCCACACTCTGAATTTCTTCCATCCCACTCTTGTTTTTGCAGTTACTGCAGCTTCACATCCTCCACTGGCATTCAACTTATTGCCAAGATAGCAAAATCCCTTCACGATTTCCACTTCATTACACATTACCTCCTGTTGCTCTTCTCTTGCACCATTTCTCATTTTCTCACAAAATTGCTTCAAACAAAAAATCTTGCCACACATGGAGTTACTTCAACTTAGAATACCTTCCATTAATCCATTGGTCACATTTTGTGCATAGCACTGAGTTCACTGTCACCCTTTTGCCACATATTCCACATGGGTCTATTCTACTTTGTATGACTTGACCCTCTGACCCACACACCATCACTTTTGTCTTTTCAAAATTCACCTTCAGTCTTTTGCTCTCCAATGCACTTCTCCATTGTAGAAATCTTTCCTTTATTGTTTCACTCATCAGTACCAAATCATCTGCATGCAAAACCTCTTTCATTAAGCCTTCTCTTGCATTCTCTGTCACAACATCCACCACGATTGCAAACAACAAAGGTGACAAAACAGATCTCTGATGTTCACCAACTGCTACATAAAATTCTTCTGAGAATTCAAATCCAACTTTAAACTTTGTCATTAAACCCTCATACAGACTCATCACTGCTTTCACCAAAACCTTTGATAGTCCTATCTTCCTTAGTGCCCATTGCATTGCTCTTCTTGGAACTCTGTCAAAGGTCTTTTCTAAATCCACGAAATACATGTACAACTTTTTATCTTCCTGTATTTCTCTTGCATTCTTCTCACTATGAAAAAGAGCATCTGTTGTCCCTCTTCCTGGCATAAAGCCAAATTGCATATCATCCATCTCCACCAATGCTCTTATCCTTTTCTTAATACTCTTTCAACAATCGTCATTCCATGTTCTAATAACTTTACTCCTCGCTATATGCTTTGCAGTTCATCACATCTTTTCCCTTGTAGATTGGCACCATCACACTAGTCTTCCAATCTTCCAGCATTTCTTTCCCATCATGTACTCTCTGACAAAGTTTCATCATCACATCAATTCCAACTTTTCCACTTGCATTCTTCATCTCATGAATGAATCTTGATGCATCATGAATCTTACATCAAAAGTTTTGCTGTGTTACCCAACTGTTATGGGGGTTATATTTGGTGGTTTTCATTCTTTTCTTGCCTACCACAACTAACTAGCACTTTTTGCATAGGTTTAAAACTTTCCCTTTTGTAAAGTAAATTTTGTTTGTTTTGTACCTGCAGACCCCTCTTTCAAAGGTATATATTATTACAGAGTTACCAATTAAAAAAAGTACATTACCCATAAAAAAAATACAATATCCAGAACTAAAAGTACATTATCCATAAATAAAAGTACGATATACATGTATTAAAACAGACAATTTATCTAAAAATAATGTATTTCTTCAGAAATGGGTTTTTACAGAGTTTTCAAAAATCAAATTTTAAAAAATAAAATCACCAAAGGCATTTTTGATGTCATTGATATTTTTGAAGCATTTCACACAGAAAGTGGTCAAGATGCTTAAAAAAGTGGTAGTTGGTAGGTGATAGGTCTGGTAAGTATGGTGGGTGAGGTAGAGTTTCATAGCTGATTTCGTTCAACTTCTGCAGAGTCGACTTGGAGACGTGTGGTCAAGCATTGTCATGGAGAAGAATTGGGCCTTTTCTGTTGACTAATGCTGGCAGTTTTTTCCAAGTTTCTCATGCATTTTGGCTATTTGTTGGCAATACTTCTCTGACATGATGGTTTCGCCTGCATTCAAAAAGCTGCAATGAATTAGGCCAGCAGCAGACCACCAAACAGTCAGCATGACTTTCTTTTGGTGCAACTGTGGTTGCGGGAATTGTCGTGGAGCTTCATTGGTGTCTAACCACTGAGCTGAGCATTGCCAGTTGTCATAGAGCACCCACTTTTTATCACAAGTCACAATCTGGTCAAAAAACAGGTTGTTGTTGTTACGTAACAGAAGCAAAGATGACACTTTGTAACAGTGTTTCTTTTGGTTGTTGCTCAATTCGTGAGGCACCCATTTATTGAATTTTTTCATTTTTCCAATCTCAGGTGGTTGGAAATCGTCGTATATGTTACATCTAATTCAGAGGCAAGCTCTCGAATAGTTATGCATGTATTGGCTTTGACTGAGGCTCTTAATTGATCGTTGTCAACATCCGATGGCCAACCACTATGTTCATCATCTTCAAGACTTTCATCACTGGCACAAAATTTCTTAAATCACCATTGTGCTGTGCATTCAGTAATGGTTCCTATGCCAAATGCTTGGTTTATGTTGCAAGCTGTTTCTGTAGCTTTACGGCCTAATTTAAACTAAAAAAGAAAAATGTCACAAATTTGTTTTTCCATTTTTGATTTAACATTCTGAAAAAAACAATTTCTTTAAAACAATTAAAATTATAACCATAAGATAATGCAAAAAACTTTCTTTAAAATAATATATATAGTACAAAAACACAACGAAAACTTGTTTAAAAATACATAGTTTGAAATCAAAATTTAATATACCACAAGAACTTTCTTGACAACCTAATTGTCACACTTCATTACTTATAATTTTATTCATAACGATGCAGTTTATCCCCATTGAAAGTAATTCATAGTTTTGTTATAAGAGAATAATTGCGTCTCTTGATTGCTGCTCTTGTATTATGCAATATACATCCAATTTGTTCTATTGCTCGTTACATGTATTTTCTTTTCTCTCTGTGCCGACAGTATGATGTAATATGTTTTGTTCAAGCTTTGCTATCTTGAACGTAGTAGAATATTCGCGTATAACGATCTCTCTAGGGAGTTCTGGCTAAATCTCGAATTTACGAGCAAATCTACGTCACGTGATCTTTTTTCTATATAAAGCCGCTGCATAGCGAGAGATTTTTATTATTGTTGTGAGGTAATTTGAAGCGACTCAAGGGGCGGCTCGAGCGAAAGTGATTTTGTATGGCCACAGGAGGTGGACCGTTAGATTTTGTGTCGGTGGACAATTGTTGAATTTATTTTACGCCAGTGGTTGGGAGTTGTGTTCTACAGAGGTAGAATTATTTGTGTTGATTGAGTCGAGTTATAGTGTTGATTTCGCTTTGCAGTTTAGCAAAGCGTGAAATAGAAGTTTTGTCAGACGTGATTTTTGTAATACATTCGTTCTTATTAGAGACAGTGGTCTCTGTTTGTTGTGAAGAAGAGTCTTCAATGAAACCAATCCGAGCTTTTGTTAAACCAACTGTACAAAAGCTTCAGGCTCATAGCAAGACTACTTCTTGAGCTGGAATAAAATAAAATTTAGACACAGCTTTGTTTCAGCGCAGGTATTCAGGTTACCTAGCTCAACTGGACCTTTGGGATTCCCAAACAAAGTTTGTGACACTAATAAATGGTTACTAGGAAAGTGCTGCATACAGTCAAATACTGGTACAAGTAGAAAAATTTGATCTAAAACAATGAAAACTCTGCAGAAAATTAAACATTTTAAAGTTTTCTAAATATAAATAGAAGTAATATTGTTATTGCCAGATAAAAACATTAAAATCACTTTACTATATGATATAAAAAACACTTGATTGCTTGTTTTAGTAAAAAAACCTAAATTGTAAAAAATTATTTCATGGAGAAACAGCCAACTCAAATTGTTTTTCATAGCAAAAAGGTAAGTCATAATATCAGTAAGAATGGGTTGCATTAAGAATACTAAACACAATGCCTTGTTAAAGCTGATAATGTATGGATCATATAATTATAATCCCATCCAAAAAAAATGACTAAAAAGATAAAATCACTCTAAAGATAATTGCAGTTTGATCACCCATAATACCATAACTCAAAAGTAATATCATCAGTAAAAGGATAATAAGTCAGCATCTTTGCTGAGCATTTGCACTTAAATTTTGAAAACAATCTGTAAAACTTTAACTGACTAAAAACATGAAATTCTTTCAATAAGTCAGATTCAAAAAAGACAGCTGATTTTTGCTTTCTGTTTTGGCATATGAAAATGAATGGTTCAAAAGACTTAAGAAGAGAAGTTAAAACTTTACATGCAAACAATTCTGGAAGCTAATCATTAAAAAATTGCTGATCAAGAAAATGAATAGAAATTTTTACAAATAATTAGTTTACAGTATGCAACATCCTGAAGTATTGATAATGTTGCTTAAAAATTTGATAACAATAAAAAATTACAGGCTTGTTCATATATTATTCATTTTAAGTTCCTAAATTGATCAATAAATGTTTCCTTATGGCTTGAGACAGTGATTGAAATTTTCACATTTGTGAAAATAACTGGGGTTTAATTTATACATATTTTTTCTTAAACTGTAACTTACTAAAGTTGAAATTAACATAAACTGTAAATAACTTTTCATGAAATTTAGATATTCAAAAGCAGTGAATGAAAATTAAAATTCAATATGTGTGAATTAATTATACATCATTATTTGATTCCAAAAAATAATAAACCTATCTAAAAAGATATTTTGTCACACTTACACATATAGTCAATGTTTTGAAACTTTTATTTTTTTATTTTTAAGTTTTATGACAAGCTATTTAAGCAATTTCCTAGACATTCAAAAAAATTTTTTTAATATTGAGGGTCAAATGCACCCACCTATTACCCATTAACAGTTGAGTCACAAAAATAAAACTTCTGTACAAATTCATAAAAAAATGCTTTTTTACTGGTAAAAAATATTTTATGTGATAAATGCCTATAAGGGTACTTTTATACCAAAAGTTGGTGCTATTTTGCAATTTTTGCATTTGGTTTACATTTTGAATTAAAATAACTTTTACAGCAATGCAGTATTTTTACAGCGTAGTTGGCAACTATCATTCATAGCTGACTTGGCCTTCTTTCAATTTTTTGTTCAAAACTTTAAGGCATTTAAAATTGGGCAAAATTATGTTTTGGCATAAAAAAGTAACAACTTAGGCAGATCATAAACCCCTATCTGATACAATAATAATTTTTTGTTGCATAAGGTCTATGAAGCATACCAAAGATTAAGCACTTTTTTTTGTTAATGTCAGATGGTAAAAGCAGGTAAGCAATCTAACCAGTTTTATCCAAAGATACCAAAGAAATAGACAAAGCATGCATGTTTACTGTTATAATTACTTTTAGTTTACACTTGGCCTCTCAGTTGTTTAAATTTAAGGACGATGTTACTGCTTTAACCCTCAAAAAACCTTTGTAAGCATTTTTACTCAAATTGCTAAACAACTTTACCATCTTGATTTGATAATATCTTTTTTTCTCCTTATTAACCATCCTAACCCATTTTTTTTTTGCAAGATTGAACTGCAACATTAGACATCCAATGAAGAAATTTTGAGGACTGTTTAAAACTTTCAAATTACTTATTTTTTAATTGGATTCTCTTTTGTGTTAAACTTTAATTTTAATGATTTTGTGTTTAGCAATATTATCCAGTACAAAAAATGGTATGTAAAGTCCAGATTTTCAATATGATTTATTGAATAAGAAACTATTGATTTGTTTAATTGTTTAGGCTGACAATAAAACAAGGATGATTCTGCAAATATTTCATCAAAAGAAAAATAACTTTGTTTCGTCTTTTAAAAATGGAATAAGATCACGCAATTACTCACCCTACATGCAGCAATATTTTAAGTTATCTTGTAAGTAGTACATAAATCGTGACTTTATAAATTTATCTTTTAATTATATTGATCATATACTATACCTATGATATTTATAACACTGCTTTTTGCAAATGTAAAAATTTTGGGGTGAATGATAAAAAAACTATGAAGAAAACTGCTGATGCTAAGTTTGAAATTTTGATGAGCATATTCAATTCTACTAGGTTTTAAAACCAATCAAAAATAATCAGTTATTAAATGTTTAAAAGTCTGTACTATCTTTAGTATCTTATATATCTGTACTATCTTCATCTTTAGCTTGCTGCGCTCAGGAGCCAAAATTAACTACTTAATTGTCCGTAATGTGTCTAGCTTGCCATGCTCATGAGCCAGCACACCTCCTATTTAATGATATTATAAACAACATGAGGTATTTAGGAATATTAATAGAAACCAAACTGCTTAAAATGAGAAGCACCAGACTCGAGTTTCGTTTCTATTAATATTCCTAAATACCTCATGTTGTTTATAATATCATTAAAATCCTTTCTTCGCTTGCCAAGCTCTAGGAGTGTAAGTGCGATGCTTAACGCTTGTCGGGTAAGTCCTGGTCATGAGGTGCGGCCTTGGTCTTACCACACAGTGGGTTCTGTGTATTCCTTGCGCGGCAAAGCAGGGAATCATTTCCAGCTGCTTGTGATTGAGTTGTTGTCGGGCTCGCGTGGTCTAGTGGTGTTGTCTCCTGCTTGGAAGACAACACGTAGCGAGTTCGATTCGTAGTGAGATATGCATCACTGACGAGCTCTAATAAGAGCGAAACTCGAGTCTGGTGCTTCTCATTTTAAGCAGTTTGGTTTCTATTAATATTCCTAAATACCTCATGTTGTTTATAATATCATTAAAATCCTTTCTTTGCCCGCCAAGCTCTAGGAGTGTAAGCACGATGCTTAACGCTTGTCGGGTAAGTCCCTGTCATGAGGTGCGGCCTTGGTCTTACCACACAGTGGATTCTGTGTATTCCTTGCGCGGCAAAACCGGGAATCATTTCCAGCTGCTTGTGATCGAGTTGTTGTCGGGCTCGCATGGTCTAGTGGTGTTGTCTCCTGCTTGGAAGACAACACGTAGCGAGTTCGATTCGCAGTGAGATATGCATCACTGACGAGCTCTAATAAGAGCGAAACTCAAGTCTGGTGCTTCTCATTTTAAGCAGTTTAGTTTCTATTAATATTCCTAAATACCTCATGTTGTTTATAATGAATTTGTTATAGCATTACCAGGGAATTATAAATATTTCTATATTCCATAATATCTATAAATCCCAGTGGCAGTAAACTTGGTTTCTTGCTTCAAAAAGCAAAGCAAGCTAGTGTCCGTTTTACTTACATAAAATCTTGTTTCCACTATGAGCATAAAATGGAGTATTCTCTGTTTTTTTATTGATTTTTTTTATTTCACTTAAAGCTCACTAAGATTTTAGGTGTGGAAAGATCAATAAAAAAAATAAAGAATGCTCCATTCCTTTTATTGATGTTTCCATGCTTAAAATATAAGCAAGTGCTAAGCCAAGCAAAAAAAGTCAATCAAACAAACAAAGAATGCTCCATTTCACGCTTATAGTGGAAACAAGCCCTTAAGGTCTGCGTTTCTTCACACAAAGTTATGCTTTATTTCTTCTATTTTCACAATACAAGTGACATAAAACAAGGAAAAAAGGCGAGTTTTCAATCAGTTACAAATGTTGTAACTCTTTTTTTTAATCAGATGATGACAGATGTTTTAAAAACATGTAGTAGTGTTTGAGTAACTTTGATTTCATGTCGTTTTTGTATTGACTGCTGTCTGCTTGTAAATGTACATCAAGAGTACTGTACATTTGCGGTTACAATGTGTTTTCAATTGGTGGTTACTTTCATTGATGTTCAGGAATATTTGGTTAATTGAATAAATAGCTTTAAATTTCTAATTAATCAAATTATGCAATAAACTGCATTAATGTCTGATTAGCTGATGTGGTTTCTTAGCTAATGCTTGGTTTTGGTGTGGGATTTCTGATCCTTATGCAATAAAGCAGATTATTTGATTATCCAGAATGCAAATATCCAGACTCATCTGTATTAGTCAAAAGAAAGCAAGTATTGTTTGGAAATTCTAAGACTTCCTACTTCATACTGCTTGCTACAATTTTTGATGTAAAATGGTTTTGCTTTATTTATCACTAAGTTGTTACTAGTTTAATAGTCAAACTTAAACCAATTCTTGAAAATATAAATATTTTGAATGAGTTAAAATTTTTCAAAATAATATAAGCAATAAAGTACTATTGCATGTTAACAATGGAAGTAACTAGTGTTGAGGCTGAAATAGCTTTTTTAGTTGCTTGTTTATTTGTGGAAGCAAACTAAGAACAAAGTTTTGTGAGAACATAAATTGATTCATAATGTTTCTTGATTAAAAATTTTGAAAAAAAAGTTGAATTTTGCTAGGTAGTCTTGGTGCTTTTCCCTGCTTGGACGTTTTGGCAAGCAGCTTTAAATTTTAGTCCTATCTCTATTCAACCAGACAGCAATTCTTGGCATCTTCTAAACCAGGCTGATGCAGCTGCTTGCCTTATGTATAGCACTTTGATGCTTTTCTGCAAGTGAGGAGGATAAATATTGAGATGAAAATAAAAAAATTTTTAAAAGATTTAGTGCATATGCAAAAGCAATGCAAAATGTTTTCAGTATTCCAAGCAAGAATTGACTCTATGGCTATGCTTGTATCTACTGCCCCTATGTGCTATTGTTAAACTCATGCAGAAAGTATATTTAGTTAACATTTGAAAAAAATGAAGCACAAAGTAATAACTTTAAAGAAAAAGTATGCATTTAGCAAAAGATGCATTTGATAAACTGATTAGTTTTTGTCTAAGCTATTTTAGAATGTTAGGATAGAATTATATTAATAATATTAAATACCTTTAATCGTATTATATCAGCAATTTTATGCTGCCAGATATGACTAAATTTGTTTTGATAAATATGGTTCATGCACTCTACTAAAGTAGTTGAGATCACTTTGTAATACAGTGTCCACAAAAAAATTAGGACTACTCTTAACTGGTCTTAAACTTTTTGCCAATGATTTTAGTCTGTTAAAAAGAATGGTGCCAGATACAGATTTAAAAGTTATCATACAGTTTCTTTGGGTTACAGCAATTGTTTTAAATTGCATTAACTCGTCTATCTTTGAGAAAGGAAGTGCTTTTTGCTGAATTATTCTATTTTGGGTTTTTTAGATTTTTTTGTGCTGGTCCCAAACTTTTGCCAACACTGTATATTGAAAAATCTTGAAATTTGTTATGCAGTTTTGGTATTGTTGCAAAAAAACTAATTCATTTAAATTTTTTTTTACTTTTTATAGCAATACCACCATCTTTCAGCCAGTCGAAGATGACAACATTTACTGCAGAAACTACTTCAAAATCTTCAAATATTCATCAACCTGTAACAAATAATATCAATTTCACAATTTTGAATGAATCAGGAAACCTGGTTACTGACAAAATATTAATAAAATATTCAGAATTCAATAATCTTTCCTTAGCCCCAACTTCAGTATCAAAATCAACACCAAATTTTGTTGAAGGTATGTTTATATTTAACTCTTTTAGTTGGTCTTTCTAAATTTAGTTGCAACATTTCTTTCTTTTTGCTTCCTTCTTAATTTAGGTTTCTAAATTTTCTTAATGCATGTCAATGTACTTTAACCACTGAGTGGTTTGCTTGGTTTACAACAAAATGTAAGATAGAAAATCGTTTTATTCAATCACTGGAGTCACTGCATTGCTTTGACAAACAAATTTGCAAAGATTTTTTTGCTTCCTGATTCACTTGATGTGGATACAGTTTACTAGGATTTGTGTAAGATCATCAAGAAAGCAGCCCAAAAGACTACCCCACACTTATTGAGACAACTATATTCCATGTTGGGGTGCAGAGTGTGAATCCCAATCCCTTTGCATAACATTTCTCCAGTTTCCTCAGAGAGACGACTCAAGTTTGGTTGCCACAGCTCTACATGTCAAACTTGACAGAAAGCAGAGGTGATGGATTGATGGCAGTTCATGGCATTGACTTTTCACACTCTAGTCATAAAGCATGGAGTATTTTAAACAACCTTACTGCTAGGTCACGGCACTCTCTTTGTCACTGTCCCATTTTAGCTGATGCTATTGCATCCAACTAGTCAGAAATGGGAAATACTAGAAATCATCTCGATTGTTTCTCAAGAAGTCTCAGACCTTTAGAGGGCCACAACTCAAACCCAATGAATATTTTTGAGAATTTCTCACAAAGAGAATTTACTGCTGCCCTCCAACACTTAAAACCAGGTAAAGCTCCAGACTCTGATTTTATCTGGCCAGACCTCATAACACTGTACAAAAAATTTTTGTAGCTAATGAGTTTTAGAGTGATTTTGGCATGTTGAACCCAAATCTGCAACCAGTTTTTTTTCCATCACGTCTTGTTTTAGAGTTATGAACATAGCAGGTGAAAATTGAGATATTATTATAAAGCTTAAAAACCTTGAAATGGCAACTCAGCACTTTGTTAGTTGGATGCCAAGGAGTATTAATACTCCTTGTGTGCATTATTAGATACAAAATTAAGGCAATTTTTAGTTCCAGTGAGCTGCATGCTAAAACTGATGTATTAAAAAAAAAAGTCTTAATATGTTTTTGCTTTAAAAACAAACCACTATTTTTTTGTTATTTTTTGCAAAATGGTGGATAGAAAAAAGTATAAAACTAATCCCAATAGCTATTGCTATATCTGTGGAAAATATACATTGCCAGCATATCAGCAAAATATTGAATATAAAAATGAAAACTGCAAATAAGTACTACTTCAGTTGCAAAGTTACTGATCAGGCAAAAAAATAGGCACCTCATGCTTGCTGCAATTCTAGCAACACTCAGCTCCTTTAGTGTGCTGGTAGTAAGCAAATAGCTCCCATGATTGTTTTTTTGTTTAATTAATATAAAAGAATTTTTTAAAAAATGCAAATTAAAAATTGTTTATCTAAGTTGGCTTTTCCTGCAATGGCTTATGTTTCTGTAAAGATGTTGATGGTTTAATGATGAAGTTAGGGTATGAAGACAAGTGTGTTGATTGGAGATTATTCATTGATTTGAGCAAAGCAAGTCTAAAGGCAGTTGCATGATGGTAATACTCACTCATACATACCTGTAGCACATTCAGTACAACTAAAAGAGACTTATGAGACAATGAAACTGTTGTTTTGTGCTCTTTGATGCCTTAAATTTTTTTTAAAGATTTGCAGAAATTAAAAAATTAAATTCCTTATTTTAGAAAAAGTTAAGATCTTAGACTAATGGTGCTTAACTGAGTGCTTGCATTTTTATTTTTATTGGTTCAGAAATTTGAAAATTTTTTTCAGATAAAAACTTTTCCAGACATCTCTGCAAAAGAATTGAAAATTTGAAACACGTTTCAGTCAGTTGCAGAAAGGTTTCTTGGGAACCATAGCACTAGAAATAAAATCCAAATGTGAAGAATATGATAAAAGCTTTCAAATGTGTTTGTAGTAGAATGAGTTTAAAGTTTGCATTCAGACCTTGCATTCCCTTCTGAGAATTTAGGTGCTGTGATTGATGATTGCAGTTTTATCAGGACATTGCATTTATGGAAAAACACTGCAAAGAAAAAAGTGATGCTAGTATGCTGGTTGACTAATATTGGTTTTTGCAGAAATGGAGTTAAACAAAAAATATTACAGTGCATAGTGTGTATTGTTTTGTAAGTGGTAATGAACTTTTTAATTGCATTATCATATTTTTTTCAATTTAATAATTCAACTTTAACTGAATTGATGAGCAAAACTAATGTTTGTGTGACAACTCATTGTTGTATTTCAAAAACTTGACATTATAGAGAAAAACTAAGTACAGATTTGAATTCAGTGCCTAAAATATAGTCAAGACTACCAAAAAATCCTTGCCATATAAAAAAAAGGTTTTTTTGTTGCTCAATGTGATCAATGCTGGAGCTGCCTTGAAGACCTGGTTACACGACTTCTTTACATCCTGCTTGTGCTGACTCAAAATTGCCAAGATGTGGAGAAAACCACTTGTAGTCATGATCCCAAAGCCGATTAAGCCCATGGGGACTCAAAGAGTTATCAATCATTACCTTTGCTTTGTGTCCCATACAAGATTCTCAAGAAGCTTATCTAGACCCATTAATCCACTGCTTTCTAAAGAGCAGGCATGGTTTTGATGCAGAAAGTCAACTTTTGAGGCTAAGAAGAAGGATTCTTTTGAGGCTAAGAAGAAGGCCAGTGTTGTATTTGTCCATCTAACAGTGGCATATGACTCTGACTGACACCATGGCCTTGCCTGCAAGCTGCTGAGGCTTCTGCCAGATAAGCACATGGTCAGAATGATCACATGGTCTGAAACTAAAGTTTTACCCTTACTGTCAGTGACAGCAAGCAAAGCAGGCTATGCTGTCTAAAAAACAGTGTTTCTCAAGGATTGGTCTTGGCTCCTTTTCTTTTTAATATCTATACATATGATCTTCCCTTCATGATTTCCAGAAAGTTTGCTTATGCAGATGATGTAGCATTGTTGCACTCTTTTGGAAACTGGAAGGACTTGGAGGTGACTTTAAGTCAAGATATGACTTCACTGTGTTTCCAGACTTGGAGGTTGAAGCTCAGTCAAACTAAGATGGTGAAGGCAACCTTTTATTTAAATAATTGGAGGCCAAACATTTAAATAACTGAGAGGCCAAATATAAAGTCTACAACAGCAATAGACTTTTATCATTTTGTACTATCCTTACTTACATTTTGCTGACTAGGAGCAACTCTTTCCTTGGCTTACTGTGGATTTCTGGACCCTAATCATATCCTGTATGGTTTTTTAAGTGGGTCCTCAGATGCTCACCAAGAGAGACTATGATCTAGATGCCCATTTTTGCAAGCTGTGCAGAATTTATTAAACAATCTTGCTGGACTTGGCATCCACACTTCTCAGTGCACAAATTATAGATGGAACACCAAGTACTGTGAGAATACATCCAGGCTTTGTGCTTTTATACTCATGACCAGTGCCAGACCTGTTGGAATGAGCTTGCCCCAAACAGCTTGGGTTAGGCTCAATTGCCTGTGAACTGGTGTTGGGTGATTCTTCAATGCACAAATGGGGTCGTACTCCTTCACCAAATTGTGAGTGTGGTGCCATTGAACAAACTGCAAGCCACATCCTGATGATATGCTCCAGACATTAGACACCACATGGAGCACAAGCTTTAATGGTTTTGGATGACAAAACTCTATGCTGGCTTGACACCATCACTGCCAGCATCTGATCTGGGCAATACAGCAGCTTGGAGTAGTAAAAGGATAAACCGTTGACCCCATTCCAGTTTGTGTCTGATTCTGAGTGGATACCAACAAACAAATGATTTTATTGTAAAATAAGTTTTTTTAATTATTAAAGATGTTTAATAGCTGCTCAAAACCAGGGTTATAAAGTTGAAGTCACATGTTCAGGGAGAAGTTGGAGTCAGGAGTCACTAATTTCGGAGTTTCTTTTAAGACTTGGTGAAGGCAAAGTCATTTCTTCAGGTGTTCTTGAGTTGGGAAGTCGGAGCCATTTTTTTAAGCATTCTAGATTTGGAGTCATAAAATTTTAAACAGTTGTAGTTAGAGTCATAAAACTTTAATAACTGAAGCCTGAGTTGGAAGAATAGGTAAACTAGGAGTCAGAAAAATTCCTTTCACTCCAGAACCCTGCTAAAAACTATAAAAGCATAATTAGTAAACTACCCATTAGAAAAGTTGCAATCACATTCATGATAACATTTTGTAACAATTGTGGACTTTTTTTTAGTTTTTACAATACAAAACTTTATTTAAATTGAAAACTCGCATAATCTTCTGAACTACTGTATCTGCTCAAACTGTGTAATATTGCTCCTAGCTTATAAAAAATTTAAGAATGTTTAAAAGAAGTTTTTGTTGTAAAATATATCAAACTGCAATATGTGCAACATTCCAATGTGTCAGATAAGCAGTTTTTGCTTTCAGTAAATTTTGTGTTTCAGCAATCCCATTAATTATTGGAATCTCTGCTACAGCAGCTTTACTTGTTTTCTTTGTGTTTATTGTCTATCGATGTCGTCATTTGAATTGTCAATGGTGAGTCAATAAAATTGTGCCTTTTGTTGCATCACTTGACCACAATTTTTTTAGGGTTTTACGAATTGCTCGTCATGATGAAAGTGAGCCCTGTGTCTGTTATGTTAGAACAGATACTTCATCGAAAAGCTTATTGAATGATCCAGAGACATGTGATCGTCCTTGCTCCGTGAGGCTAGCAGCAGAGCATCTGGACTCACAGGATTTTTATAATCCTGATGTCAGTTGTAATGAATGTGCTAGCAAGTATGACTTTTGAGACTTGCTGGAGAGTAATTTAAGAATTTTTTTTATTGGGCATAATATTTAAGATTTGAGAGTTGAGTAAAATAAAAATTTTTGAAAAGTAACAGAATTGAATTCATGGGATTTTTTGTGGAATGCTGGACAAATAAGTTTTTGTGGCAACTCTGTCATTACATTTGCATTTGAGCTGGTTTTCTTATGATCCCTTTTAAATTTGGTTTCAAACAATCATTGCTACTTTGGTGAAATTTTTGAGCAAAACTGAGCTCATTTTCAAGTCAAATCAATCACCTTTAGTTTTTAACCTGGATGTTTTTAATTTCTGGAGTTGTTAGTATTTGTCAAAATTTTGACTACTTCGTACTGTTTGTTTAAGACTTTGTTGCATAGTTTCAGAATTATACTAAAAAGTTCTGGAACTATTTATTATCTTAAGCAAAATTTATATAATTTTCAGTAATAGCTTCAGAGTTTTTCAAAAATCATTTGAATTGCCTTCCCAAATGACAAAAATTTAGTTGCTTGTGCAAAGGGATTGTTCATTTCAAAATATTTTCAAATTTTTAAATCAGCAAATCTTATGTAAGAAGTTATGAAATTGACATTTGTTTGAATCTTAGGTTCGTAAACTTTTTTGATCATTGACCCCTAATTTATGTATAATATTTTCTATCAATTCTCTGGCCTAGCCTAACAGTTTTTAGCTCAAGAAAAAAATACATCAAAATAAAATTGTAGTTACATAAAATGGAGAGAAAATAATGCACAATTTGAAGTACACTTAGAATTCTACATGGTGAGGTGTAAATATGGAATCAAAGAAAAACAATTGTAAAAGTAAAAATATGATATATTTTGGCTTATGACGAATATGTATGAATACACAAAGGTATAGAGATAATAATTCCTTACTCAAAATGGCTTCTTTTTAAGGTTACAACTGACTTTAGTCTTCTTCCAAAATCTTCTACTGCAGTACGCAGCTGGCTCTGAGGTATTCTTGCCATATTATCTTCTAGCAATGCTTCAGATTCTTTACTGTGTGGTGAACTTTTGAGCAAGTTTTTGCCTCAAGTATCAACCATATGGAGAAGTCCATTGCGTTAAGGTCTGGGAAGCAAAGAGGTCACATTTCTTTAGACCAGAACCAAGGAAGATTGTTCCTGCACCAGTTTTGAGTGACTCCATCTTGCTGAAACGTCCACAAGGTGTTACCACTAAAGTGTTTTTTTGCAAAATAAATCTTAAAAACCACCTCCAATGTACAGAACAATACATTAGATTTAATATACGCTTAACATTCACAACATAATAATTAAATAACAAGAAATAATTTAATTATAAATCTGTTTCCAAATTTATGCCTCACCAAAATTGGTGCAGGGAAAATCTTTCTTGTAACCTCAAAAAGAAGCCATTTTGAATAAACTTCTGGAATTATTATTTCTATACCTTTGTGTATTTGTAAATATTCGTCATAAGCCAAAATATATTATGTTTTTACTTTTACAATTGTTTTTCTTTGATTCCATATTTATGCCTCACCCTGTATATTTATGAAGAAAGCATAACTGTCAGTACAGTGCACCATTTTTTCTACTTTCAACATTATTAAAAGCAAAGAATGTGCTTGTATTTCTTGCTCAATTATCAATAATTATGAATCGGAAGCTTTAGTGCTACAGTGGTTCCCAGCAGTTGATCAACCCCCTGCCCATTTATTGATTCTTATTCAACTTTTGATTGTTTATTGATCCTTTGAATGGTTTAATTGGCTTCTGGAGGCCAAAATTAAACACTTCATAAAGCACTGGTTTAAACAAAACATTAGAGTAAACTGGGTTTTGAGTTCTCATAAGTATCTATAGAATGCTAAAAACATTATCACTTATAAGCCTTTGACATCTTTAGTATTTAATAAAAACCAACTTTAGCCATGTTAAAATCACTTATAAGCCTTTGACATCTTTAGTATTTAATAAAAACCAACTTTAGCCATGTTAAAATCATGGTAAAGTTAAAATAAAAGTTTTAAACAGTTTTGATTGTTCAATTTTGCAATGTATAGTAAGCAGTTTGGGTAAATGCAACTATTTTGGGTTAAAACATAAACTTATGTTGGCAAACGGTACTTAAAATTTCAAAAAGAATTGTTGATGCAAAATTACATTACACTGTAGCAGAGTCATATTTATTTCAAAAAAAGTCACTGTCAGTCAAAATTAACTGATAGAGATTCCACACAACACCAGTTATTTTCACATATATCACAAAGTATTCGTTTATCTTTTTTTTCTTGCTGTTTTAATATTTTCTATTGTCATCATAAATCTTTATTATTACTGCAAGAAATATGTTGCTTTTTATAGAAGTTTTTTTTTTTTTAGCAGATATAGTTTCTCTATCTTTTCATTGCTAATTCTCCATTGAGACACTCTCCTTCTTTTAAATGGGCTTCTTTACATTTTGTTGTCAAAATGATTGTATCTTAATTGGGTTTAGAACCATTAACT
Source organism: Diplosoma virens (assembly GCA_963680785.1). Classification (NCBI taxonomy): domain Eukaryota; kingdom Metazoa; phylum Chordata; class Ascidiacea; order Aplousobranchia; family Didemnidae; genus Diplosoma; species Diplosoma virens. Next base: position 451,039 of record OY796881.1, on the reverse strand, counting down.
CATATCTGTTAGTATTCTTCAATATATTGTTCAGGTTAATTCTATCCACTCAGTCTTAATCAAATTTAAGTTCAGATACAGATATTGCAGTTGTAATTAAGTATTTTCTTTGGTTATATATTGTCATTTTTTTCCTTAACCCTACGTTAGTACCCTGGGGGTAGGAACGTCATTAGTACCATGGGGTGTTTCAGCACCCCATTATTAAAACTGTTGTCAATAACAAGCAATATACACATTGGGCTTCAATGCTTGTTTATTAAATAGATTTAAACAATAATAAAACATCAAAGCTGTTTATTGAATAAATCTAAACTGTAAAGTAATTAAAGTGCAATTACTCACAACCAAAACGAGTACCCCGGTAGTCTTTTTCCAACCTTATTGCCATCAGTGTTATTTGTTACTCTGATTCTTCATCGTTAGATGTGGATTCATGGCATGTTATGCATTGCACAAACAACTTGCTGTGGTCTTTGCAAACATGCTTACCACAAGTGGTACAAACTGTTTTGACTTTGCGGTCACATGACCTCTCGCACAATTCACATCTCTTTGCACGATTTGATGTCGATGCCTGTGAATATGTTGAAGATTCTTCTGACTCTGGCAGCATTCTTCTACTTTTGAGGTCTCTTGACAGGTGAATATTCTGCAATCTTCTTTTTAGAGCCTCTTGAACAAGCTGCATACTTACACTCTTGATAAATAGATGCCGTTTTAGCTTGTTTTCGGGGTTATGACAGTAGAGTATGTATGCATTTATAGTGGAAACGTTCAACAGCATGTAAAAAACAGTCAAAGGCCAACGTCGACTATTTCTTGAAGTGTCGTACTCCCCTGCCATTTGGTCAACCATATCCACTCTGCCCTTGGTCGAATTATAAAAAGTAATAATTTCAGGCTTTTCAAGCCACCAGCATCTCATCAATCGTGACAAACTCTGAGGGCAAATAGTTCCTCAAACAATTTTGAACAAACATCTCAAAAAGGTCTCGAATTGGGGCAAGCTTATCCAAAAGTTTTCTTGAAGCCTGTGTTGCTTTGTCATCGAACCGTATGCAACACAGTAGAAAGCGAAAGCGATTCAGCGACATCGTCAGCCAAAAAACATCAATACCAGTGACATCAATCTTCCACAAATTATCAAGGTTCATTCTGTTGCTGTGATAGGTACCAGCCAATAGTAGTAGACCAAGAAAAGCCTTCATTTCTACATTATCAGTGTCTCTTGCTTTACTTTTTTGAGTATAGTTCTCTCTCTTGTCTCTGATAAACAAGTTGGTCTTTTCAACCAATAATTCCAGCATTTCGGGAGTAACAAATAGTTCCCAAAACTCATAAGGAGTTTTCGCTTGAAGAGCTGGTCCTCTAGGTCCTGGTCTTTCTTGAATAATATTTTGAGGACGGGTAGGAACTGCTGAATTAGGCATTTCTTTCTGCCACCATGATTTCTTGTCTTTTCCCAGCCATCCATCACACTTTGGCTGTTTTTGGCAGGGCTGTTTTTCTGGTTTGTCATGTTCCAAGTCATAGCACTCAGAATCAGAAATAACTTCATCTTCTATAACAAAATCTGATTCACCTTCACTGTCATCTTCAGCATCACTCAAAACGTCACATTCTTGCAACATTCTTTGCAACCTTTCTACATTTCTACTGTAACTATCCATAATTTACCCTAAAAAAATAAGAAGAACAAGTCACAGTACTGTAAGATTTTCAGCATTTTTTCCTCTCACCTATTCAAAAGGGTATTTAAAAAAACAAAGTTGCAAGTGTTGCCAACTCAAAACGGCATATAAATTTAATACCCTGGGGTGCTGAAACACCCCAGGGTACTAATGTAGGGTTAATTGAGTTAGTTTAAATGTCCAGCTAGAGCTCTTTTTTGTTTTGAACAGTTCAGCAGCTTCACATAAAAACTGAATCTTTTTTGCCTGCTGCTTTATCGGATTATAATTTCTGACTACTATATTTTTGGTTCTTTTTATGTAATTTAATTTAATACAGTTAATTATTACAATTAAAAAACTTTTTAATACAGCATAGCAGCAACAGTCTTACTGTCATTCAGCATACAATCACACTTTTCAAACAAAAAAAACTGACAATAAACAAGTCCAATCTTGGTTTCACAAGTCTACACTAAGCAAAGTTACAAGCACATTTAATCAAATCATGTAATGCAAACTGGGGGCCTGTATCCATCAATCCAGTTTTATCTGGTTTAATCCCCAGTGACTGGAGGTAACTGGATGCATCCCACTACTTCTGCAACTCTTATACCTTCTCTCCACCTGCATCAATCTGCTGCATCTTCTTTAAACCAATCCTTCTCATGCTTCTTTCAACTTGTTTTCTCCATTTCATCCTCAGTTGACCCTGTTTATGTTTTCCATCCACTTCATGTACCATGGCTTTCATCAAAACATTTTCCTCAGGTCATCTTAAAACATGACCATACCACTTCATACCATTCGCCCTTGTCAGCTTATCTGCTGCTTCCTTCAATCCCAACATGTCCATCAGGTCCTCTGTATTCTTCTTGTTCACCAATTTTACACTGCACATCGCACTCACCATAGATCTTTCTGCTTTTCTCAAAATAGCTACTTTATTTTCTCTCAAACACCACATTTCATTTCCATATAACATAGCTGATCTGACATAGCTCTTATATATCTTTCCTTTCATCTGCAAAGAGAATCTTTTTCCAATCACACTCTCTGAATTTCTTTCATTTCACTCTTGTTTTTGCAGTTACTGCAGCTTCACATCCTCCACTGGCATTCAACCTATTGCCAAGATAACAAAATCCCTTCACAGTTTCCACTTCATCACACATTACCTCCTGTTGCACTTTCATGCACCATTTGTTGCTTTTTCACATTTGCTACAAACAAGAAATTTTGCTACATATGGAGTTACTTTCTTCAACTTAGAACACCTTTCATTAATCTATTATGATTTATGAAAATGCAACTTAATAAAATAATAAAAAAAGTATTATTAAAATAATAAAAAATGTGGTTCAATAGATGACAATGCAACTCAAAAAGGAGCATGAATATTCAGTTCATTCTTGTGCTTTCTCTTCAAATAACTCATTGTTGAAAAACCAGCTTTGGAAAGATGTGTGAAAAGAAATAAAAAGAGTGTTTTAATGGCTTTGTCACTCAACTCTAGATATTCTGCTTTCACTTTGATTTGGAAGCTTGCAAGTGAGCTTTATTTAAAAAATTGATACAGAAGTTTAATAAGATTTAATAACAGTTTAATAATAAGATTTAAAAGTTTAATAAGTTTAATAACAGAAGATAGCTCTAACAATTTATCTTTCAAATCAACCATTGCTTTTAGTTCTTATACATTTACATTCGATGCAATTGAATTTCAAATCCATTCATTTCCTTTCAGTGAATAAATTTTTCAAAAAAATAATGTTGAACGTATTCGATCAAATTTGTCCAAGTGTTCTGTGATGGTATTTTGAATAGCTGTGATGTATAAATTGTCTCCTGCATCTTTGATGACTGTTGCCAACTATTGAAACATGTTGCAATCATTTCTTGACATGCATGTAGCTTTTGTTACAAACCATCAGTTTTTTCTGCTGTTGTAAAAAGTGTGAAGCATTTCTTTCTTGCATTGATGTGTTGAGATCATTAAAATAGCAAAAACATCAGTTAGGTAAGCAAGCATGAAAGGCCAATGTTCATCTTAGAGCTTGTGAACAAATGATTATAATGCAAAAACACTGCCAACTGGCTTCTGAGTTCATGCATTCTCAACAAGACTTTTCCCTCAACAGCCAGCACAGGCTGAAATGAAGTAAAAGATTATTGTGATCTGCTTCCATATCATTGCATAATATGGTAAATAATCTTGAATTTAATTGATTTCCTTAACCTTTTGAACCCTGGTTTCTCTGATCATTCCCGCCTTTAACCTGAGCTTCCCCAGCAATTTTTGTCTAAATTTTCAAAAGCTATCTTTTTATCCTCAAAAGTAAATTATTAAGCAAGCAGACATTTTTATTGATAACAAAACACAAACAGACTTTTTTATTAATAGCAAAACACAATCTATTGCCAGTACTGAACTTTTAAATGGTAGGTTTCGAAACAATTTTCATTACCAGAGCCAATACACAAAAATACCTCACATGATTTGCACCAGTACACAGTTTTGCAGCACTTTTGTAAGTCTGAGTCTCTAGCCTCTGGCTGTGCTCTTTTTGCTTTATGATACTTTTCAGAACAGATGACACATCTGTTGTTTAAAGTTGCTCCTTGCAGTCGCTCAGGTAAATGTAGCGGTACCATGGCTTCATTCTGCAATCGTGTTTCGTTTAAACCAGATTTGTAAGTTGACTTCGGTGTGGGCATGCAATGTTATACCCCCACCAAGTCATGACAAAGTTCATCAATAAACATGCAGAAGGTGTGAACATGCTGGCCAGGTTGTTTGTGAGGCTTATAGTAGTCTTGTATGACGTATGAGTTAAATGCACACCACACAAAAAATTTTATCTTGAGACGTCTTGGCCATTTGTAGTGATGGTTTAGTGACGTGATATACTATTAGGAATGTTTTTTGGACCAACATTTTCTGACGGTTTGAATATGGCATCTGCATTAGAGAAAGAATCGGTTCTGTCTGTCCAACTTATATGACCAGGAACTTGATGCCCACAAAGTAAGTCAGTCTCTAAGTTTTCAACATCACTGCTTTCTTTTTCGAAGTCACAAGTGTCGTAGTCGCCAGCCAAAACATCTTCAGAGTCAGAATCCAACAACAGCTGACACGCTTGTTCTACTGTAAATCTCTGCCGTTTATTAGATGAGTTTGCACCACAACTTGGTTTTTGATTTGATGACTGTTCTGACTGATTATTGTCACTTGTTCGTTTTGACGTGGTTAAAATAATCGCGAAATATTTGACAAAAAACTTTTACTTTCACGCAGTTCTAAACATGCCAGCCATAAACAAAACTATTCTATTATTAGGTTAAATAACCCAGAAGTGCTAGTGATGTGAGCCCAATTTTAATAATTTGCTGGCAGGTAAACTGGATTACAGGGTAATGACAGTTTTTCAGGCTGCCAGGTTCAAAGGGTTAAATATGATTTACAGTTTTTACAACTTCTCAAAACACATTGTTTAAGTTTGTTGAGATTTTTTTGCTTGCAAGACCTTTCGTTTAAAGAAAGCAACAAATTAAAACATGATCAGTATCCAAATATTTTATTTGCCCAACTGCCCCTGATTTTATACCAATTTTGTAGCTACCACTTCAAGGATTTTTAAGCAAATATCTTTTGAATGTACTCCTGATTTGTAACAGCAATTTGTCATGCAACATTATTGTTTTGCAACTTTGTTGCTACTGCTTCACTGAGAATTTCTAAGCAAATGTCTTAAATCCAGTCTTTCACTCACATCTCAGCAACAGTGTATGGTTTTTGAGCTTTTGCAATCCTTAGCTCTATTTATAGATGTACATAAAGCTTTTATATTTATATATGAGAGTGTCTGTACATCTGTTTTTGCACAGCTTTTAATTTGTTTCGTTTCCTTTCAAAAAATTATTTTAGCATATTAAATATTATAATTTCTTTATTTTTAAATATAAGTGTCTCTTTAGATTTGAAGGTTTCTTTGAGTTGTTGCTGAACACAAGGACACATTGCAGTTTTGGCACACCACCATCATCTGTTGCTATGCAGCCAAATTGTAAATATGATGCATTGTGTTGTCAAACAAAACCTAACAACTTCTTTTACCATTAATACTTTGGCACTTCCAATATAATTTTTGTCTAAATCAGAATCAGAATTAACTGGGTCTGAAAGTGATAGTCCCTTTTGTATATGTCTAGAGGACGACTTTTTGCCATTTGAAAAATTAAGTTGACACTACCTTGGCCAATATAAATTCTAAATATCTGCAGCCAAATAGAGAAATTATACATCAATAAAAAAACTGATTAAATTAATTTCAAACTAATTGTATACTGGCATTCAAGTGCTTGTGTACAGGCACTGGTTTGCATACCATTGTTGGAGTAGTACTCTACTATGTCCTTTTATTAGCAAATCTCGAAGTTGCCTTTATACTGCAAACAAACAAAAGCATGAACCATAGCTATATACAATATAATATATGAAAGTGTAAAACTAGTAAAAAACAAGCACTAAAATATTTTTCTTTTTGGAACAAACACCAAAACAAATTTAATTTACAGAAAAATGTTAATTAATTGTTATTTATTTGCATTTGCTAACCAAAACATATATTGTTGACAAGAGTATTAACATTTTAATTTTAAAAAGTGTTCAAAGTTATTGCAAAACTCTAATTCCATATATTTTACCTCCATTTAAACACCAGTTAGTTGCTAAAGCAATTATATTTTATAAAAGTAAAAATTATAAAAATTTGATAAATTTCTAATTCCTGTGGTGAAAATTTTTTTTCTGTAATGAGCATCTCTGCTTATACATGTAGCTGGCTACCAGCCTATGAACATTGCCAAGAAAAAGCTTAAAGTCTGGTTACAGTTGCTCTAACTAAGTGCATTTGTATGTGAGTTGCTTGCCAAGCTGTTTAGACACGTCTTTTAAAGATTTTCTGAATCTTATTTTTACTATATTTAAACAAAATACAGTATATGCATCTAATTTGATATTGAACTGACGTGACAATTATATTATTTTATTTAAAAACTTTGTAACTCAAAAATTAACAACAAACACTATTGGAAGCCCATTGTAAACAATTTCTTTAGTGAGCTTTTCGCATTTTTGTCAATTTGAACTTTTTGCAATGTTTTTGCCTTAAGTTATATATTTTGCACATTTTTAATCTCTGGTTTTTCTTAAAGACTATATACTGTATATGCTCATTCAAAAGACTTGTGCAAGCCAATATTTACACAAAAACAGCAGTCATATTATACTTTGTTTTATTTTTTGGCCACAAATTTGCAAAGTTGTTGGTAATATTTTATATTTAAATTACGTCTGGTTCAATTTTTTCCTTCATGTCACAGTATTAACTTGATTGCTACTTTCTTGTTTTTAAGTAAAGTTGCCAGTGTAGGTAAGCAACGTGATGCCCTTAAGGAATTTGTTGTGAAGGGATTTCTCTAACGGGATAACAAAAATCACTCCTTATACTGAGCATTGGTGAACTGTGTCCTTCTGCGCATAGAGCTATCTCATTGGTCATTCAGGTCAAGAGTTTTAGGTTTTAAAGTTTTTGTTTGAACCTCTTTAATATAACGTGTTGTCTCATTAAATCAGTGTTTGGAGGGATAAAATGATATAAATGTAAGATAAATTAACTTGTACAATTTTGTTGACATCTAGTTTTTAGACCAAACTCTATACAAGCCATTGACTGTTGAGGGTATTTAAATTGCAACTAAACCTTTTGACAACTAAATTTCAATTTAATCCTTGCTTTCATTTATGTCGTATTTGTTGGACATATAAACTTGTTTAACAAGAAGTTAAAAGTTTGTTTTGTTTTGCCCAGATTTCTCCAAATACTAACTAATCCTCAATATTAGATTGCTCTTTACACAAAACATTTGTTTTTTGATTTAAGTTTCGTAAAGTGGCAGCCGCTTGTGTAAAAATTGTTCCATTTCATGAAAAGTTATTTTTTACTTTAATGTAAATTGTTCTTGTTTCAAATTTAAAAAATTTTTTTTTCCATTTGTTTATTGCAAAACTGGGTAATTTTGACAATTTCGATTGTGGAAAATGTAAAACACTTTATTCTTTTATCATATTTTTTAAATATTTATTCAAAAAAATATAATTAATATGCAAAGTATTGAAAATTTTTATTGAAATTTTTGGCTTGAAAATGTTTGTTGTATTATCAAAAGTTGTTTTGTTAAATTTTTGCAATTTCTGGCAAGCTCTCAATGTACCTGTTTTTGAAAGCTCTGATAAAAAATAGCTCATTGGTGATAAGTAAAGTCTTAAAAAGCTGAATATGTGCATTTCTTGAAAATAATTTTTTCAATAATTTGTGAAAATTTTAATATTCAAATCTGTATTGCTATGCTTGCCAGCCCTTTTGATTAGCGAGTAATAATTGTAATGCTACAGATTTTCTTGTTGAGTTAGTAATAATTTGGATTAAACCATACCTGATATTGAAGCTTCTGTTACAACTTAAAAGCTAAGAAAAATTATTTTAACTAAATTCGTCTTTAATTTTGTCCCCAAACAGAGTTTTGATGCCATTGCTGATTAAAACAGGTAAAATATTAAAGTTTCACAAGTTAGGATTTTGTTTAGCTAAACTAAACACGTCCTAAGCTCAGGATTCCTGGTTAAAAGTTTGTTTTGTTTTTTCTGTAAACTGCGTTGTTCATCAAAATATTTTCTAAAACATATTGCTAGGACATCCGGTTGATATGGCTAATAATTCATAGCTTAATTCTTCAGGCTATTGATCGGTAATATATTTTTTTAAAGAAAGATATAAATCTAAAGATTTTTGTAAAACGCTCAAGTGTTAATCTTGTGAGAATTGTTTTAACGTGAAAAAGTTCAGTAAACGCCACTGTGTGTTCATCGTGTGCGTTGTTTCCATGATGACTATGCAATCTCGCATTGATTTAAATTTTTTTGTATTATTGCAAGAAGTATCAATATAAGACTAAAATAGATGTACATATTCTTTAAATGTATTTGAAATTTGGTTAAATTTTTTTATATTTTGTCACCAGTTATCTTACTGCTTGGGTAACGAATGGTGTGTATCTTATGTAATCGCAAATGTTATGTTGATAAACTACTAGTTTTGAAATGAACATTGCGATTATTTATGCGTTTAAGTACAAAACGATAGTTAATTTAGATTTTTATAAAATGCATTTTAATTTTTATTGCATTTTACTGGATAAAAAAATCCATTAATCTAATAAAACATATAATCTTTTGTTTGTTTATTTAAAAGAAAGTGCCGCTTGAGTGAATCACGCCTGGTTAGCTGATAATAAAGCGCGTACATTCGGGTATGAGAAAAGTACGATTCTTAATGTGAAAGATAAAAGTAGCTGGACGTCATTCAGTAGAATGTGGCTCTACTGCAACGCCACCTTAATGTGCTTCGACGTGATGGAGAGTCGCTACTCTAGCACGACGTGATAAAGAGTCGCTACTCTATCACGACGTTCACATTGCTGCATATCGAGCTGGTTACGTTGATGCAAAGGAAGTTGTGGACAATTTTCACCTATCCTTTAAACGTCTATTACCCGATCACGACCACAATATACTACCGTGTTTTTCTAATACCCTTTTATTTTTTATTCATAAATTTATAAAAGTACAATTATTTCTAAGTTTCTACGTTTTCTAAAATCTTATTTATCTCCACTTCGACTTTTTGCTCAATTCACCTAATGTAACTCTTATTATCGTGAAGCGTCTCAATCGTTTTACTTTGCATCCACGAGATCCTGAGTCTGGCAATCTACTTAATTTCAGTCCAAAAACAAGAAGACTTTTACTCGGCTTCACAAAACCCTAAATCTTCTTCCAAGTTTTCCAAAACGACTACCTTTAATTACGCTTTGTACTTTAAACCAGGTCAAACTCACACCTCGCAAAATTTTATGAAGAATTTTTGATCTTAAGGTATGTTTCCACAACCAGTTCGGAATGCAGCATCAAAAACAAACAAGAATGCTCCATTCCTTGTATTGGAAGCCTAATGACTAAAACCTAAAAAAAACCCTAATGTGCCCTAATCAGTGATGCCCTTACAAAAAGCGGGGCCCCGGTGCAAGAAAAATAGGGGGCACTTTTTAGTGTTCCGAAACAAAGTGATCTCTTAAAAAAAGGTCATCATTTTGGGCGCGACCACTTTTTACAGTTCCAAAAGAAAGTCGTCGTTTGAAGGGTATCCACTCCAGGTCAAACACAAATAGGACTCGGGCCGAGGGTTTATCCTTTTACTACCCCAGACTGCTGTACTGCCTGGATCAGATGCTGGCAGTGGTGTCATTAAGCCAGCATCGAGTTTCGTCATCCAAAACCGTCAGACCTCGTGCTCCATGTGGTGCCCGATGTATAGGGCACATTGTTAGTACATGGTCTGCGGTTTGCTCAGAAGCGCCGCACTCGCAATTTGGTGAAGGAGCGAGACCCCATTTGTGCATGAACGAATGGAATTGCCCAACACCAGTCCGCAGGCGGTTGAGCTTAACCCAAGCTGCTCGGGGTAAGCCCATCCCAACAGGCCTGGCACCGGTCTCGGGCACAAAAGCACGGAGCCTGGAAGCATTTTGAAAATACTCCGTTTTTCATTTGTGATTTGTCCATTCAGAAGCGCGGATGCCAAGTCTGGCAAGGTTGTCCAAAAGATTCCGCGCAGCTGACACAAACGGGCGTCTGAATCTTAGTCTCACTTGGCGAGTATCTGAGAACCCACTTAGTAGACCATACAAGATATGATTGGGGTCCAGAGATCCACGATGAGCCAGGGAGAGTGTCGCTCCCATTCGGCGAAGCTCAGCTGACTGGATGCTTGAGAGTACAGGTAGGTGGTCCGTTGGAGTGGGACGCATACATCCAGTGACTATGCGCAAGGCGTTGTTCAAGACACTGTCAATGAGACGAGTGTGAGCACTGCGACACCAGACTGGTGCACAGTACTCAGCTGTTGAGTAGACTAGAGATAAGGTGGCTATGCATAGTGTTTTAGCACCAGCACCCCATCCCGAGCACGAGTCACCTCTGCAGTGTGATGCGCGAGGATAGTTTTTTGCGCAATGCCACTAAATGGTGACGAAACGTGAGCGATCTGTCCAGTTTTACCCCAAGATAAGTAGGGGTTGGACAGAACGGTAAAAGTCTATCGTTGTTGTAGACGTTTAGCTCACGTTTGTCCTCTCGGTTATTTAAGTAAAAGGCTGCCGTCACCGTCTTAGTGTGACTGAGCTTCAACCTCCAAGTCTGGAGATACGCTAAAACTGTACGTAGACATGTCTTGGCTTAAAGTCCCCTCCAAGTCCTTCCAGTTTTCAGAAGAGTGCAACAATGCTAAATCATCAGCATAAGCAAACTTGCTGGAAATCATGGAAGGAAGATTGTACGTATAGATGTTAAATAGGAGGGGAGCCAAGACCGATCCCTGAGGAACGCCGTTTTTAAGACGGCGTAGCCTGCTTTGCTTGCTGTCACCGGTAGTAAGGGTGAAACTTTGATTTCGGACAAGCTCCATGATCATTTCGACCATGTGCCTATCCGGAAGTAGTCTCAGCAGCTTGCAGGTAAGGCCACGGTGTCAGAAGTGTCATAAGCAGCTGTCAAATCGATAAATACGGCATCGGCTTTCTTTTTAGCCTCAAAAGAATCCTCTATGTTCTGGGTTAGCAGAACAATTGATCTATGGTTGACTTCCCGCGTCGAAACCCAGCCTGCTCTTTAGGGAGCAGTGGATCGACCAATGGTTCAACGCGGGCGTAGATAAGCCTCTCGAGAATCTTGTAGGGGACACAGAGCAGAAATATCGGTCGATAACTCTTTGGGTCCCCCACGGCTTTGCTGGTTTGGGGATCGCGACCACAAGCGCTCTTCTCCAGATCTTGGGAATTTTGAGTCAGCGCAAACAGGAAGAAAGGAAGTCATGTAACCAGAACTTCAAAGCAGCACCAGCAGATGGTAGGTGCTTTCTCACAGCCTGGGCCGTGAGCAAGTCTGTAAAGATGACAGACCGAAACCGAATCAACCAAAACAGAAGAGTATCCACCCATTCCGATGTTCAGTGTGGGTCTGCTAATCGGCAAACGTCCTTTTCAGGACAGGGCAATGTCAGGATAAAACTGCCCTTTTCAGGGCACATAGTCAACAAGTTCCGAAGACCCACTATTATTCAGCTGAACATCGAAGCCCTCACTGCAAGTAAGATGAACGTTCTTCATCACCTCGCTATGCAGTCTGAGGCACTCGTCATCCTACTGCAGGAGACCCAAAAGAAAATGATCTCTAAAAAAAAGGTCATAACTTTAAGGGTTCCATTTTGATGGTGCTACTATGAAAAAATAATTAGGGGGGCCTGGTGCGGCCGCTCCATTCGCACTGTACTAAAGCCATTACTGGCCCAAATACTCAAAACTTAACTTTATCTATGAAAACGACATGAATTTTTTTTTTGGAAGAGCTGATTAGATCTTGACCTTTTTTGGTCTCCACTTTGATTTCGACATAAAATTTAAAACTAGGTTTATGCTACCCTGCGTAACCGATATTCGCCACCCATTTAAAGCAAAGATTTTTTGATTTTATTATAAAACTTAAAAAAGTAAATCTGAGGCGCAAGTTCTAGAACCTAATGAGAGAAATTTCAAAAGTTGACTTTAAAATAAAAGTAAAGACGAAAAGGCTATCACCTTCTTGTTGACCGGATGATGGCTCGGCAAGTTTTTTAGTTAAAATTTCACCGATGCTGTCTGCAAAAGCTCACAACCCGACAAACACACCACGTGGATTCTACGTGGAATCAACGTGGGATCCACGTGGTGTGTTTTTCGGAAAGCTTGACACGCCTGGCTTAAACTATCTTCGTAGTCGTCTTGACTCGAAGTTTATCAGATTTCTAATTTACAACTCTCCCTTGCTTTTCACTCGCTGTTCTTTGTTCACCTTCAAGCAAGTCTTTCAAAAACTTTTCGCCCGTGATTTGTAAAAACATAGTAAACAATTTTCTGAAGTTTTTAAGCAAATCGATGCTTTGCATCTTGAGTTAATACAGCTATATAGAATTATATTATTCAAAACCTTTATTTGCATTTCATATATATACTATACAGTGTACATGTAATTTCAGCTCGATTCTCAGTCAGGTGTAACAGCAACTTCAATATTTTTACATTTTAAAACAAAATTCAACGTAAAGATGCTTTTAAAACTAATATTCTAATTCATTTTTTTTATGAAATGTAACTTTTTTTCTATTTAATTCAAATATATGCCAACCTAACATTGCTAAACCTGTTAAAAAACTCCTAAAAAAGAAATTTTATACAAAAACCTATTGGCTATCTCCAAGAAAAAATTTTAAAAACATTGCAAATTAGAATTATACAGACAAGCATCAATCCTTATGATCACTGTCAGTCATTTTCTAAATTCAGCCATCATCATTAAAATAAACTGGGTAAAAATTGTTAAGTAAAATTCTGTCTTTGCTACTTGCTCGTAGGGGTGTAACCAAAAAAAATTAAAGGTACCAAAATACTATGCAAAGATACCTCAAAAAAAAAAAATTGACAAGTAGTGTTCATAACTTGATCTTAAAAATGCAAAATTTTTTGTTGACGACTAGTACGTTCGTATTGAGTATTTAAAAGTTAAAAAATAAAAACAGTAACCTTGTAAAAACAATTATGGATATTGAAAATGGATTTATGTTTATGTTTGTAAATTTTTTTTCACATGGAGGTTTTGTGGTTGGGTTCTTAAAATTACCCTGTAGAACTTTTAACTTATTTGGCATTATTTAAAAATTCTACCAAGGGCTTTACATTTTAAAGTTTTAGTATGGAAACACTCGATTGCTTCTGCGTCGAAAAATTTAAGTGTTGATGAAACTTTTTAAAAAATATTAGTTTTTAGAACAGAAAATCATCAGAATCCAAAAAAATTTGTGTTTTATTCTAAATTTTTACTGTTTTTGAATGGTTTTCAATGCATAGCAACAATTTAATCTCAAAGTTTTTGTCTTAAAAACTCGCGTTGTTTTTCCAACACAGTATTAGTTTCCAAAGGTTGCAATTTTGTCAAGCATGGGGAGTTTAATGAACAAATTGTGTTGCTATAATTGCTAAATAATGGTAAATATTCTACTTTGCGTAGTTATTTTACTCAATTTTTTCAAAAAGAGCGTTTTCATAGGTTTAGAATACCATACCATAATTTAGCGAAATATCGCTTGAACTGTTTACAAACTATCGCTTAACTTTATTCATCAAACAGGAAAAATTCTCAAAAACTATTTTTGAAAAGTATCTTTAGCTGTCGAAAAAAGATTAAGACTTCTTAAGTTTATTTCATAAAAACGATCGTTTTTGTCAAATTTTCCAAATAAGTCCGACATTGAATATACAACTTTTTTACTGTTGATCAAAACAAAATTTTTAAGTTGCAAATCAAAAATTTTTGTTAAAATCGAAAAAATGTGTATCAAGACAGGTGCACTGTTGGTGAATTTTTACAAGTTTTGTAATCTCTTGATTTCATGGAGTTTTAATAAAAACAAGAAAAATTAAACATAAAAAAACTGAAACAACAAATTTTTAGAAATTCGACTTACCTCTAACAACAAAAATTTTATTGGTTCGACACGTGAGTGACGTGACTTTGAGTTTAATGAATAAGTTTGTTTTCGAATTAGGCTTGTCTTGGTTGAAAAATATCGACTTTTTGTCTTAAAGTTTCATCTTGTAACCTAAATGTTTGAATCAATTTCGCAATAAAAAGGATATTTAACATAAATATTAGGTTACAAGATTTTTCTAAAGTCGAAATCGCCTTGATTGAAAAAGAACAAGTTTGGCGTTAAAGAATCGTTCAATTTGCAAACCACAATCTGTTTTTAACAACTTTTTATTTAACAGGCGACCTAAATGCAATGTTTTAAAACAATTTTGTGATAAAAAAGTAGCCAACCTTACAAATTTTAACTAGTGTTTTACAAGCTGAAACCGTCTTGACTAAAAAATCTTTTGTGTCTCAAATAATTAGAAATAATACGTTTATTTTTCAGCATATGGTTTAATTTTGTAATTCCACAAGCAAACTTTTCCATTCTAATGAAAAAACATGCATTTTACTTTGTTCACATTTCAACAGTAGAGTTAGATCTAGGAATTTTTTATTTTACAGCTTGAAGTCACAACTTATGTAATTTGGTTTATTTAAAAAAACCTAAGCTTTCTTATTCTGTTATGCACGTAACTTGTAGAGCATATCAATTTCTATGTTTTCAACTGGTCTGTTACATTATTATTTTTATTTTAAAGAACTCTCTTGACTTTACGTATTGTTGTCTTTTAGACTTGGTTGTAAAAAATACAGCATGATTTTTAAAAAGTTTCTTTATCAGGATTTATAGGTTTGTTTGATGGTAAAATGTTATATAAAAGTTACAATTTGGAAAAGCTTTTATAAAAGAAAAACAAATTTCATAGTGTTTTTATTGGTTTCGAAAGCAAAAGTTCATGCAAAAACCTTAAAAAGTACACAGGCCGTCATCAAAATATTTATTAAAAATAAGTGCAGTGTTGTTTATTTCACCAATTTTCTGTATCGTGACAACAATAAACCTATTTCTCAAGTCAAAAATATAAAACGTGAGCTTTGAGTTTATAGTTTTCAGCAAGACAGGATGCAATCTGGCGCATTTCGGTATGATTTTACCGACATAAAAATAATGTTTCTTGTGTCATCACGCTTGGTATATCTCGAGTTTATAATTTTTTTTCCTCTTATATATATTTGTTTTCAGTTTCAGTTAATTAAATAATGCAAACAGAAAACTTGTATGCTTGAGATGAAATTGGTCCATACAACGAAATTAAATTCTTTTTGAAGCTGAATGCAAGAACGAATTAGCAAGCAAGTCACCCACAAAAAATATAATTAAAACTCGTTTAAAAATTATGATTAGTTCTACAACAAGCATTTACATGTACCTGCTTTAACAACTAAATTTTTTTTCGGGTACCGTCTGGCCAACACGAGGTCACGCGAGGTCGCACGTGTGACGAAACAAAAAAATAAGAACTGTTCAAATGTGGACCAAGAATGGAGTATTTCTTAAGTGTCACGCGCGACGAAATTCGTGCTCTCTATTTGAAAGATGATGAAGTTGACTTTTTAAAAAACCCAACACTTTCGACAAAACCTTTTAAAACTTATTATTTATCTTTTCTAGACTATTTGAAAACATTATTGAATTATAATTGGTTTTACTGTATTTTCGGTCTGTTTTGCTACCAACTTTTTGTACTTTTCCACCGCAAGGTTCTACATGCTTAACAGTACATTTGTCCACATTCGAACTATTCTTTTTTTTTTGTTTCGTCACACGTGCGACCTCGCGTGACCAATGTTCGCCAAAGCTTCGTTACTTTGAGTTTATTGTAACGAAAAAGATAACAAAAAAAATAAAAATAAAAAGTAAGCATTTTAGTAAATAATTTGTAAGAAAAACTTTAATTTTTACAACCAACACTATTTTTACCGCACTTTACAAACCAAAACTTTCATTTTGTTTTATTAGTTTTTGAAGTTTATCAAAGCAAAACTATTGAATTTAAACATTTTTAGAGCGACAAACCAAGAAAGCTGCCAAACTTCTACACCGATCGATCGTTAAAATCGTCAAGTTTTCAAAAGAACAACTTTTTGACAAGAACCCAACAAAAACAGCCAAATTTTAAGAATTATAATCAATTTCTTAAGCAAAATCTAAAAGACCAGACAAGTGAATGTCAACAAAAATAAGAAAAATAGTTGTAAAATTAATTAGTTTGTATGGGCTGGCGACGATGATGTTGAGCAAAAAAAGTGAGTTGTCATCATCTCGAAAATGACAAAGAATAGCGTTGAAAACGAGAATAACAGAAAAAAGAATACCCTTGAGTACGTTGGTGTGACGCAAAGAAGAAAAGTCAAATCAATAATTTAACGGTATTATTTTTTGTGCATGAAATAACAAATATTCACTCACACAATTGGTCGAAAAAATCAGCGACAGTATAACTTATTATCTTAAAACGTGAAGAAAAAATACTTACTATATAAAAAATCCATGGGTTCTAAAAAAAGATGAATGTTGACTTGGCCTGACGGTACCCGAAAAAAAATTTAGTTGTTAAAGCAGGTACATGTAAATGCTTGTTGTACTCTGAACAAGTCTTTAAGCATTGGCGAAAAACCTTCGAGAGGTTTGTCGCAGCTGTTGAGAATGGTCGTGAAACGACGAACGACAAACCTCTCGAAGGTTTTTCGCAGCTGTTGAGAATGGTCGTGATGAAAATGATCCTGAGATAGATAAATACGGACTATTAATTAATTACGTTAGCTCTTCCGTATATTATTATATAGAAGAAACTAATAATTATGGACTAGCAATAACCTTGTTTGAAAGAGCCTACATAAAACCTCGAAATAAAATTATGGCCAGGCATTTACTGTCAACGCGAACTAAACCGCCTGGGGAAAGCATCAACGAATTTCTCGACGACCTACGTCGACTGGCCAAAGACTGCTACTTCGAGGCTGTGGATGCTCAGACGCACTAGCAAAACATAATTCGAGATGCATTTATTAAAGGGTTAGAATCTGCAAGTATTCTAACGATTGCTTGAACAAGACGACATCACTCTTCAGCCATCTTTGGACCTAGCCTTGTCCCTCAATCAAGCTCAGGAACATGCCACACGACTTAATCGTCTCGAACACTAGGCGACTACTCAAGAGATCGGGCACGACGTTATTCAGCAAGAATACCAAATCCCTCCTCCTACTTCCACTTCGGCTGCAATGAAAAGAAAATTTTGCACAAAAACATGTTTCTTTTGTGGAGGTCTTTTTCACAATCGGGATAGATGCCCTGCAAAGGATATACAGTGCTTTTCGTGCGGTAAAATTGGACACTTTTCACGAGTATGTCGCTCCAAGAAAAAGATCAAAACTAGCGCCTCTACGTACGATCGTTTCAAGCATCTTTGCGGGGTTTCCCAAGTGCCTAAAGGCCTCTGTTGTCGAAAGAATTGTTAATGAAGTTAGTGTCCAAATACTTATGGATACAGGTTCCTCCGAAAGTTACATCGATCACCGGTTGTTAAAAGGACTTAAACTTTCTCTTGAAGGGGAGCCTTCTGCTATTACTATGGCGTCTACTTCACATTCTGCAGAAGTCAAAGGAGCGGTTCTTGTTAACCTTAAAGTATTCAACAATAACTACCCAAAATTTAAACTTGGGGTTATGGAAGAATTATGCGCAGACGTAATCTTAGGAATAGATTTTATGAAACTGCACAGCGAAATCGAATTTAAAATGCATGGCCCTCAAGAAGCTATCTCTGTTAATAGTCCTTTAAATAATCCTTGCAACGTAATGGCTGCTAAAATTGAACCACCGAGGATTTTTCGATCTATTTCCCCTGATTGTGTTCCTGTCGCGACTAAATGTAGACGGCATAGTGAACCTGACAAGAAATTCATTAAAGAAGAAATTTCAAGACTTCTTGAAGAAGGCATCATCGAACCATCTCATTCTTCATGGCTCTCACAGGTACTTCCCAGCCAACAATGCTATGCAGGGCCCATGCGGGTCCTGCAAGGGCTGCCCGTACGGGACCCGTACCGATTTGGCCGCGGGCGCTGCAGTGGCCCCGCATGGGCTTACCGCACGAGTTTCTTAATTTTCAAACTGTTTATTCAAATTTTTCTTTTTTTTAAATAATTAAAAAGGTTAGCTCATTTGCATGTTTTAATTTTTGATTACGGCTTAAAACTAAAAACCAAATTAAACCTGTGCGGTTAGCCCATGCGGGGCCACTACAGCGTCCGCGGCCAAATCGGTACGGGTCCCGTACGGGCAGCCCTTGCAGGGCCCGCATGGGTTGGGTTATTTCTAAAGATGAAAATTGTAAAAAGCGTATGGTCATTGATTATTCCCAAACAATTAACCGCTTTACGCATTTGGACGCATGTCGGCAGCGTAGTCGAGTGGTTAAAGCACCGTACTGATGATCAACATGGTCTCGGTTCAAAACTCACTTGCGCCACTCTGTTGTGTCCTTGGGAAAGACACTTTACGGCACCTTCCCCTGCTTGGTGGTCTTGACAAGCAGTTCTAAATTACAATAATATTTCTACTAAATTACTAGCGGACAGCAATATCTTGGCATCTCCGGAAGCAGGTCGGGGTAATTGCTTACCCTATGTATAGCGCCTCCGTCGCTTTCCTGCAAGTCAGGAGGATAAATATAGAGATAAAAATTTTTAAAATATATATATATCCGCTTCCGCGCATAGATGAACTAATAGATGAAATTGCGACAAAGTATTACAGTACTGTCGATTTAAAATCCGCGTATTATCAAGTCTCATTGGCAACGGAAGACCGAAAATTTACTGCTTTTGAAGCCAATGGAAAATTATACCAGTACTGTCGCATGCCTTTTGGGTTGACCAACGGGGTATCAACCTTCCAACAAATTATTGACAATCTAATCGAAAAATACAAATTGAAAAAACATACGCTTATCTAGATAATGTTACAGTTACAGGGCTTTTGCAAGTTGCGAAGGGTTCACGTTAAACAAAAAAAAATCTGTTTATTCTGCTACCGAATTAGACTTGCTAAGTTATAAGAGTTTCTCACAACACCATAACGCCAGACCCTGCGCGACTTCAACCTCTAATAAATCTTCCAGTCCCTTTATCTCTAATAAATCTTATCTTTAATTCAACCTCTAATTTAACCCTTATCTCTAATTCAACCTCTAACCTCTAATAAATCTCAACAAAAAAGGAACTTAAGCGTTACTTAGGAATGTTTGCTTATTACGCTCGTTGGATCAAAAATTTCTCTACAAAGATTGCACCGCTCACTGGAATGGAAACGTTTCCACTAACCAATAAAGCGGTATCGGCCTTCGAAACGTTACGTAGTAACTTAAGTTCCGCTTGTTTGCATTGCATCAATGATGAAGAACCTTTCACAGTCGAGTGCGATGCCTCTGATTTAGCTATCGGGGCAACACTTGACGAAAACGGCCACCCGGTTGCGTTTATGTCACGTACACTTACTAAAAGCAAACGACGCTATTCAGCTATCGAAAAGGAGGCTACTGCAATAATCGAAGCGGTACAAAAATGGGCGCATTTTCTACATGCACGAGCTTTACGTTAGTTACAGATCAACAATCTAGAGCATTTATGTTAGATCAGCGAAAAAGAAGCAAAATCAAAACCGCCAAAATCCAACAGTTGCGTTTGGAACTTGGAACCTTTGAATATAATATTCACTACAGACCAGGATTGAATAATTATGCGGCTGATCTTTTTTCTCGAATCTGTAGCTCACTTACTTCGGCTTCAAGTAATAAAAATCTATTATATTCACGAAACTTTAGGACACCCGGGAATTATGAGACTTTGGCACTTCATAAGAAGTAAAAACTTACCTTACTTGCTTTCTGATGTTAAGAAAACTTATCAAAACTGCAACACGTGTGTAGAGATAAAACCTCGCTTTTATCGGAAGCCAACCGAAACCTTAATTTCAGCAACCCAACCTTGGCAAAGAATCAGTTTAGACTTTAAAGGGCCTGCTAAAGATAAAAGTAATTATTTTTTGATTGTAATTTATGAGTATAGTAGATTTCCGTTTGTATTTCCTTGTCGTAACATGACAGCACAGACTGTAATTAACTGCCTCACGACATTATTTTCCATGTTTGGCCTGCCTGGTTTCGTACATACGAACCGCGGTTCTTGTTTTTCTGCTAAAGTTTTTAAAGATTTTTTTCATTTTCGAGGAATTGCAACAAGCAGAACGACACCTTACCATTAAACAGGAATTTACAAACCGAACGCTGGAACCAAACAATTCGGAGAACAATCAAACTCATGTTGAATAGCAGAAGATTTCCACCAAAAAGCTTGGGAAAATGTTCTTCTAGATTCTCTACATTCCACTAGATCACCTTTGTGCACTTCAACGAATTCGACACCTCACGACAGATTTTTTCAGTTTCATCGCAGGTCGATGCTAGGAAAATCCAGGGAAATTCTATACCGAGCTGGCTACTGAACCCAGGACCTGTTTTTCTTCGTAATTTTGTGAGAAATAAAGGAGATCCTTTATGCTACGAAGTGGAATTGATCGAGAGCAATTCACAGTTTGCCCATGTTCGTTTTAAAGATGGCGAAGAATGTACAGTTTAAACAAAAAATCTGGCTCCTAAACCGTTTCAAGGCTCTGCTAGTGACAGCAACGGCCTACAAACATCTGTACCTAATGACAACACCGAAATAGAGATTCCTACTAATCTCGATGAACAGCAACCTGAAATTACTTTGAACCCTTCACTTCCCGATGAATTGCAAAATGCAACTGAAGAAATAAGTCAAACTGACGAAATGTTACCGCAACCAACTACTCCCGATCCAAGACATGAACTAAGACGGTCTACGCGAATCCGAAAAGCACCGATTCGTTATGGAACCCGGTGCCTCATTGATTTTGTATTATTAATGTTTTCAATGTACATTGTTTAATTTATTATGAATTTTAAAGGGGGGAGAATGTGATAAGTTTCGAACCCCTGACAAATCACTTTAAGATTATAGTGATCTTGTACGTCATTCACCGCTCTCATTTAAAACCCGCAGCGTCTTCAGTTAGTTTCTGTTTCTGTTTAACATCTTAGTTCAACTGCCAGTTACTGTATGTGTTGTGTTTGCTTGGTATTTTAATTTATTTTGTTATTTAGAGTACTGCGGTTATAAGTTAATTAAAGCTAACCTTGTTAGTAGTGTAAATTCATGACAATGATGCATCGTGTTGTCAAACAAAACTTAACGATTTATTTTTACCATTGACACTTTGACACTTCCAATATTATTTTTGTCTGAATCAGAATCAGAATTAACCGGGCCTAAAAGTGATGGTCTCTTTTGTCCATAAGACGACTCTTTGCCATTTGAAAAATTAAGTTGACACTACCTTGGCCAATTTAAATTCTATATATAAGGGGCGTTCAGGAAGTAATGCAACTGATTTAATTTCTTGCAGCATTTATTTAAATAACATCTGATTCTTTTATAGATCATAGATTGGTAACTAAGGTTTACAGATTTTGTAAAAAAAATAAGGGTTTGAATTACTGCAATCTGCAATTCAAATTTTAAGCAATCCCTCTATGTCTTCTTCGTTAGAAGGTAAAACTGGCATGATTGCTCCAAAGCAATCTCGGCAGAAGCAAAGAGTTGTTATTGAATTTTTACTGTTGGAGGGAGAAACAGCTCAGAACAGAAGCAGAAGGCTAAAGCAAGTGCATGGTAACGGTGCGATAGACTACAGCACAGTGACTAGGTGGGTAAAACGAATCAATGATGGACAGGAAGAACCTGCTGAAAGCGATCTTCGCGATAGGCCAAGAAGTGGTAGGCCATCTTCTGTTCACAGTTCTGCTAATATTGATTAAATTAATTTCAAACTGATTAAATTAATTTCAAAATAATTGTATATTGGCATTCAAGTGCTTGCGTATAGGTACTGGTATACATACCATTGTTGAAGTAGCACTCTACTATGTCCTTTTATTAGCAAATCTTAAGTTGCCTTTATACTGCAAACAAACAAAAGCATGAACAATAGCTATACGCCTATATAATATAATATATATAAGTGAAAAACTAGTAACAAACAAGCACTAAAATATTTTTCTTTTTGGTAACAAACACCAAAATAAATTTAATTTACAGAAAAATATTAACTAATTGTTATTTATTTGCATTTGCTAACCAAAACATATATTGTTGACAAGAGTATTAACGTTTTAATCTTAAAAGTGTTCAAAGTTACTGCAAAACTCTAATCCCATATATTTTACCTCTATTTAAACACCAGTTAGTTGCTAAAGCAATTATATTTTATAAAAGTAAAAATTATAAAAATTTGATAAATTTCTCGTTCCCGTGATGAAAATTTTTCTTCTGTAATGAGCATCTCTGCTTATACCTGTAGCTGGATACCAGCCTATGAACATTGTCCAGAAAAAGCTTAAAGTCTGGTTACACTTGCCCTAACTAAGTACATCTGTATGTAAATTGCTTGCCAAGCTGTTTAGACACGTCTTTTAAAGATTTTCTGAATCTTATTTTTACTATATTTAAACAAAATACAGTATATGCATGTAATACGATATTGAACTGACATGACAATTATATTATTTTATTTAAAAACTTTGTAACTCAAAAATTAACAACAAACACTATTGGAAGCCTATTGTAAACAATTTCTATAGTGAGCTTTTTGCGTTTTTGTCAGTTTGAATTTTTTGCAACGTTTTTGCCTTTAGTTATATATTTTGCACATTTTTAATCTCTGGTTTTTCTTGTAGACTATATACTGTATATGCTCATTCAAAAGATTTGTAAAAGCCAATATTTATACAAAAACAGCAGTCATATTATACTTTGTTTTATTTTTTGGCTACAAATTTGCAAAGTTGTTGGTAATATTTTATATTTAAATTACGGCTGTTCAATTTTTTCCTTCATGTCACAATATTGACCTGATTGCTACTTTCTTGTTTTTAAGTAAAGTGGCCAGTGTAGGTAAGCAACGTGATGCCCTTAAGGAATTTGTTGTGAAGGGATTTTTCTAACGGGATAATAAAAATCACTCCTTATACTGAGCATCGGTGAACTGTGTCCTTCTGTGCATATCTAGCTGGTGCATAACTGCTAACTCATTGGTCATTCAGGTCAAGAGTTTTTGGTTTTAAAGTTTTTGTTTGAACCTCTTTAATATAACGTGTTGTCTCATGAAATCAGTGTTTGGAGGGATAAAATGATATAAATGTAAGATAAATTAACTTGTACAATATTATTGACATCTAGTTTTTAAACCAAACTCTATACAAGCCATTGACTGTTGAGGGTACTTAAATTGCAACTAAACCTTTTGACAACTAAATTTCAATTTAATCCTTGCTTTCATTTATGTCGTATTTGTTGGACATATAAACTTGTTTAACAAGAAGTTAAAAGTTTGTTTTGTTTTGCCCAGATTTCTCCAAATACTAACTAATCCTCAATATTAGATTGCTCTTTACACAAAACATTTGTTTTTTGATTTAAGTTTCGTAAAGTGGCAGCCGCTTGTATAAAAATTGTTCCATTTCATGAAAAGTTATTTTTTACTTTAATGTAAATTGTTCTTGTTTCAAATTTAAAAAATTTTTTTTCCATTTGTTTATTGCAAAACTGGGTAATTTTGACAATTTCGATTGTGGAAATTGTAAAACACTTTATTCTTTTATCATATTTTTTAAATATTTATTCAAAAAAATATAATTAATATGCAAAGTATTAAAAAATTTTTATTAAAGTTTTTGGCTTGAAAATGTTTGTTGTATTATCAAAAGTTGTTTTGTTAAATTTTTGCAATTTCTGGCAAGCTCTCAATGTACTTGTTTTTGAAAGCTCTGATAAAAAATAGCCCATTGGCGATAAGTAAAGTTTTAAAAAGCTGAATATGTGCATTTCTTGAAAATAATTTTTTCAATAATTTGTGAAAATTTTAATATTCAAATCTGTATTGCTATGCTTGCCAGCCCTTTTGATTAGCGAGTAGTAATTGTAATGCTACAGATTTTCTTGTTCAGCCAGTAATAATTTGGATTAAACCACACCAGATATTGAAGCTTCTGTTACAACTTAAAAGCTAAGAAAAATTATTTTAACTAAATTCGTCTTTAATTTTGTCCCCAAACAGAGTTTTGATGCCATTGCTGATTAAAACAGGTAAAATATTAAAGTTTCACAAGTTAGGATTTTGTTTTTTTAGTTAAACTAAACATTTCCTAAGCTCAGGATTCCTGGTTAAAAGTTTGTTTTGTTTTTTCTGTAAACTGCGTTGTTCATCAAAATATTTTCTAAAACATATTGCTAGGACGTCCGATTAATTTAGCTAATAATTCATAACTTACTTCTTCAGGCTATTGATCGCTGATATATTTTTTTAAAGAATGATATAAACCTGAAGATTTTTTCTAAAACGCTCAAGTGTTAGTCTTGTGAGAATTGTTTTAACGTGAAAAAGTTCAGTAAACGCCATTGTGTGTTTATCGTGTGCGTTGTTTCCATGATGACTATGCAATCTCGCATTAATTTAAATTTTTTTGTATTATTGCAAGAAGTATCAATATAAGACTAAAATAGATGTACATATTCTTTAAATATATTTGAAATTTGGTTGAATTTTTTCATATTTTGTTCTCAATTATCTTACTGCTTGGGATGACGAATGGTGTGTATCTTATGTAATCGCAAATGTTATGTTGATAAACTACTAGTTTTGAAATGAACATTGCGATTATTTGTGCGTTTAAGTACAAAACGTTAGTTAATTAATTTTGATTTTTATAAAATGCATTTTAATTTTTATTGCATTTTTTTGTACTTGATAAAAAAATCTATTAATCTTATAAAATATATAATCTTTCGTTTGTTTTGTTTATTTAAAAGAAACTGCCCCATGAGTGAATCATGCCTAATTAGCTGATAATAAAGCGGTATGAGAAAAGTACGATTCTTAATGTGAAAGATGAAAGTAGCTGGAGTCATTCAGTAAAATATGGTTCTACTGCAATGCCACCTCAATGTGCTACAACATGATGAAGATCGCTACTCTGTCACGACATTCACATTGCTGCATATCAAGCTGGTTACGCTGATGCAAAAAAACTTGTAGACAATTTTCACCTATCTTTTAAACGTCCATTAAAGCTTTACTACCCGATCACGACCACAACATACTAACGTGTTTTTCTAATTGCTTTTTCTTTTTCCTAAATTTATAAATGTAAACTTATTCCTAAAGTCTTATTTATCTTCATTTCGACTTGTTGCTCAATTCACCTAATGTAACTCTTATATCGTGAAGCGTCTCAATCGTTTTACTTTGCATCTACCAAATCCTGAGCCTGGCAATCTACTTGATTCCACTCCAAAAAAAGAAGAATTTTACTCGGCTTCACGAAACCCTAAGTCTTCTTCCAATGAATCAAGTTTTCCAAAACGACTACCTTTAATTACGCTTTGTACTTTAAACCAGGTCAAACTCGCACTCCGCAAAATTTTATGAAGAATTTTTAATATAAAGGCTCGTTTTTACTACGAGCGTAGAATGAAGCATTCTTTGTTTCTTTTATCAATCTTTCCGTCCTTAAATCAAAACTAGCGCTAAGCCAAGCAAAAAAATCAATAAATAAAGAATGCTCTATTCCACGCTCGTAGTGGAGACAAGCTCTAATCAGTTATGACCTCATAAAAAGGAGTCCCGGTGTAAGAACATAGAACAGACAAATTTATTTCATACGATTCAATATAAATACAACAATGTTCACAAAACAATAATAGTACAATCGTGGTCAAAATTTTAAGACTAAACTTGATTTATGACGATTTTTTGTTGTGTCGCAATATTGCATCAGATATTGTTTTGGTTGCATCATCTTTTTTTCAGGGTAATATCTAATTTTATCAGTCATTATTTAGAAAATATCATTTGAATGTCAGCAAGTAAAGATTAGTTTTCTGCATTTTTTAACTGTCTGAAATGGTTAAAAACTGCTCTCGGAGGTTCAACGATGTCAAATTGTTGTTCTTCACAAGGAAGAGCAGAAACAGAACGGCTTGGATGTAGCAAAACTGCTGTGCATCAGGCTATTGTAAAATTTAACAAACTAGGCACTTATGCTGATGCAAAACGAAGTGGTCGTCTCCGTGAAACAACTCCCAGAACTGACATTTTAATCAAAAAGAAAGTGATGAATTCTCCAACAGGTTCAGCCAAGAAAATCAGAACCGATTTGAATGAAACTGGTATCTTAGTCACAGGCCGACTGTTAGCCGTCGTTTAGTTGAAGAATTTGGTCTGAAGTCAAGAAAACCGAGGCTTACCCTAAAAATGAAAAAGAAGCGTCTTCAGTTTTCATAGAAGCATAAAAATTGGACTTGTGCCTAATGGTCTAAAGTATTATTTTCGAACGAATCTACAGCTCAACAGTTTGCTGCAAGAAAGAGAAATATCCGCCGACCTCCAGGAACCCGATATAATGAAAAGTATACCCAGGAAATAGTAAAACATCCGCCAAATGTGATGGTATGGGAAGCGATTTCGATTAAAGGTATTGCCGGGCTCTTCTTTTTGAAATCCAGAACCACGATGAACGGCCAAAGATACTTAAACTTAATGAAGGAGAAGCTACAACTGCACGTGTCGGTGCACGACTGTACAATCTTTATGCAAGATGGAGCTCCATGCCATCGTTTAACGATTGTAACAGACTTTTTTAGGGCCAAAAAAATTACTCTCCTGAAGTGACCAGGGAGCAGTCCTGACCTTAATCCTATAGAAAACTTATGAACTGTTCTTAAGGATGAAGTTGCTGATAAACATCCCTCAAATATTCCAGCCCTGATTGAAGCAATAAAATTAGTTTGGATACGTGAAATATCTGAAGAATTTTGCAAAGATTTAATTGAAAGTATGCCTAGATGAATGAAGGCTGTCATCAAAGCAAAAGGAGGTCTCACTAAATATTAAAAACTTGACGTATTAATGCAAGATACACCCTGTATAAATGCTTATTGCTGCCTTGTAGCCTAAATGTTTTTCATGCAGTTGTTACTGCTGAGCAAGAAATAAGTAAAAAAGAGAGATTAAATAAGACGAATAACTATTTTTCTTAAAATTTATGGCTTGATCTTAAACTTTTGGCCACGACTGTAAAAAAAATAATAAAGAAGAAGAAAGAGTGCATTTTACTAACGTAATTTGTTATACGTAAAAAAAAATGATAATAATATCGAATGTATACGGAGATTGCGAAGTGACCAAAAAATAATAAATTGGTCTTCAAGTCGAGCAGCCACCAATTAATTAAAATTATGAAAATAAACGTATGCTAGAGCAATAAGATAAAAAAATGGACCACTGTAGATTAAATTTAAAATATTAATGGATTTAAGAAGAAGAATTTAAGATATAACGTTTGTACATATAACCAAAATTATATAAAGAGTAGCAATTTTTTTTTAATTACATGAAACATCATTCCAAACTTCCAACAATTCCAAACAAACTCCTTTATATTTAAGAGATCTTTGCA
Source organism: Diplosoma virens (assembly GCA_963680785.1). Lineage (NCBI taxonomy): Eukaryota > Metazoa > Chordata > Ascidiacea > Aplousobranchia > Didemnidae > Diplosoma > Diplosoma virens. The sequence continues at coordinate 423,080 of OY796881.1, read as the reverse complement.
GACGGTTGGATTGGTATCTTGGTAAGTACAACATATTATTGTCTGATGAACGGGTTACACGGGAATGAATTTGAGATACCTTTTTGAAATACTTAGTGAAAGAATTCGGTAATTTACATCTGTAAAAATTAAACAGTAATTTTGAAGTTCAAGCTTGACTAAGTCTTCTAATTTTAAAATTTTGTTTTTTTTAAACAAAGGATCAGAATTTGATGACCATTGCATATTATTGATGAATCGCATAGCTTTATGTTGCAGTTTTTTTAATGGTTCGAGATAACTTTTATATGTAGCATTCCATACTATAAAACAGTAAAGTAAGTGCGAATGAAAGAAGGCAAAGTAAATTTTTTTTTAAATACAAAAAGGAAATAAATTTTTTAGTTTGCACAAAATACTAACTCCACAAGAGAGTTTGTTTTGAACTTGATCACGAAACAATAATTTGGAATCAATTAGGATGCCTAAATAATTAATACTGTCTGAAATTGCAATTGTACTAGAATTAAGTTTCATATTAATATTACTCGGCGAAGGCATAACTTGTGATAGCAAAGACGGACGGCTATTATTATAGCTTGCGACTTGGAGGGATTAATAGTAAGACAATTTTTACTCATCTACTAGGACACTCAAGAAATTTCTCCGTTTATTTTGATTTCGAGTTCACATATACTGAAAGCATTAATTAACAAGGCGGTGTTATCAGCAAAGAGTCTAGCGATACTTTTCAAACAATTTTATAGGTCATTAATATAAATTAGAAATAGAAGCGGGCCTAAAACAGATCCTTGAGGTACATCCATTATAACACTTCTTCGATTGGACTAAATATTATTTATGTACACATATTGCAATATAATTTAGGAAGAGAGTAAAATATTTTCTTGATCCATAACGCAACTAAGTACAACAGCATAAATGTATTCATCAGAACTTTAAAAAAAAAAATTAATACAAAAAAAAAACAAAAAAAACAAAAGAAAACCAAGATAAACGTTTTCGGCTTGCGTCAGTCCTCTTCAGATGAATAAAATGATTAAAGTGCACTGTAATTTAAAAGAAAGAACGAAGTCTATAATTTGAATTACGTAATTATTATTTTTTTCACATCTTTTTTCTCACACGCGTTTTATCAACATAAAGGAACCAATTTAAAATGTGACCGCCAAAATGACAACAACAATGCCGATACATCAAACAAATCCAACTAACACAAATACTAATCTAAAATATATTTAATAAAAATGATGATCCATTAGCAAATAGTTTTCGGTTAAGTTTGGGGTTATGTTTTTTTATCAATAACGCTTCATGAATTTTGGTTTCAAAATTAGAATTACATTTTTTAATTATTTTAAACGAATTTATGTTGAATTTTGTATTGGAGCAAATATCACACGACATGATATGTTCCTTGACGGAGCTTTCAGTCTTCAAATGGAAACCTAAGTGTTCACCCACCCTAGTGCTCAGATGACGGGTTGACATACCAATGTACGTCAGGTTCGAATCACACGAACATGAAAACTGATACACAATGTTTGAGCATAGTGCGGGGGGAACACGGGTCTTCAATTGAAAATAATTTGAAACTTTAAACGTTTTATAGACAGGATTTATTTTTAAAGTTATTTTAAATTTAGATTTGATAATGTTTTTTAGTGTAATTAAAAAACGTCTGGAGTCATGGCCAAAGTATGGGATATTCAGGTTATAAACATAATCGGGAGACGAAGAATGAGAATGCATACTTTTTTTATTAAACTTTTTTAAACACACTTTTTTTATTAAACTTTTAGATTTTTGTATTAAATTTAACAATAACAATATTGAGACATGGATATGGCGCAAACCTACACACACTGGTTTACTTTTAAATTACAATGCGAATTGCCCTAAAAAATGGAAATCCTGATTAATATCTTGCTTATTATATAGAGCTAAATTAATATGTTCTAACAATGTGTTATTTCTTAATGAAGTTGGTGTGCTTAGAAATATGTTTGCGTCTAATGGTTACCCAATTTGGTTTTTTAAAAAATGTTTAAAAAAGTTTAATAAAAAAAGTATGCATTCTCATTCTTCGTCTCCCGATTATATTTATAACCTGAATATCCCATACTTTGGCCATGACTCCAGACGTTTTTTAATTACACTTAAAAACATTATCAAATCTAAATTTAAAATAACTTTAAAAATAAATCCTGTCTATAAAACGTTTGAAGACCCGTGTTCCCCCCGCACTATGCTCAAACATTGTGTATCAGTTTTCATGTTCGTGTGATTCGAACCTGACGTACATTGGTATGTCAACCCGTCATCTGAGCACTAGGGTGGGTGAACACTTAGGTTTTCATTTGAAGACTGAAAGCTCCGTCAAGGAACATATCATGTCGTGTGATATTTGCTCCAATACAAAATTCAACATAAATTCGTTTAAAATAATTAAAAAATGTAATTCTAATTTTGAAACCAAAATCCATGAAGCGTTATTGATAAAAAAACATAACCCCAAACTTAACCGAAAACTATTTGCTAATGGATCATCATTTTTATTAAATATATTTTAGATTAGTATTTGTGTTAGTTGGATTTGTTTGATGTATCGGCATTGTTGTTGTCATTTTGGCGGTCACATTTTAAATTGGTTCCTTTATGTTGATAAAACGCGTGTAAGAAAAAAGAAGTGAAAAAATAATAATTACGTAATTCAAATTATAGACTTCGTTCTTTCTTTTAAATTATATTGCAATATATTATTTAAATAAGATTGCATCAGTTTAAAGGCTGTTCCTCTTATTCCATAATGGTCAAGTTTTATTAAGAGTCTTTTGTGGCATACAGTATCAAAAGCTTTAGTAATATCAAGTGTAACCATTCCTGTATACTGATTATTATCAATATTATCATAAGTTGAAGTTACTAGAATTGTGTGAAATGTACAGTAACCTGCCTCGAAAGCCGTCTTGATTTGAAACCAGAACAGAATGTTTATTAAAAAAATTTAAGAGACGATTAGAAATAACTTTTTCAAAAATTTTTGTGAAACAGGTTAATATAGATATAGGTCGATAGTTGTTTACATCAAGTTTATCACCTTTTTTAAATAAAGGAATTACCTTGGTTAGTTTTAATTTTTCAAGAAAAATACCTAGAGTCATAACCGAATTCACTAATGTTGAAAATATAGAGATAGGCACGGAGGAGAAAAGTTTAATAAAATAGCACAAAATGTCATCATTAACCTGCAGCTTTGTTAATTTAATTCATTAATAATATTAAAGATTTCATTGATGGAAGCTGGCTCTAGAAATATAGTAGATGTGACTCTATTAATCAAAAAATCTTTTACACAGGTTGCAGAACAATTTGGCAAATTACTTACATGTATAACACTACGTCCGACTTCATTAAAATAGTCACTAAAACAATTTGATACTTCAGTAGGGTCAATTATGATACGATTGTAAATGTTAAGTTTACATGGAGTAGACTGAGTATTACCTTTTGTACAAAAAAACTGAATTAATTGTAGATCAGGTTTTACGAGGATTTTTACAGTTATTTTTAAATAAATAATAGTAAAAAGTTTTTTTAGCTTTGGTTTTCACTTTATTTAATTTATTTGAATATTGCTTATTATATGTCTTTTTGCCTACATCATTAGACAAAACATGGGAATGGTAAAGTTTTTGCTTATACTTTATCGAAACAAGAAGAAATTTTGTTAACCAAGGTTTAGCTCGAAGACGCTTTTGTCTACGAGAGATTTGACGTAAGGGAGCGTAAAATTCGATTATTGATCTTACCCTTTTTACAAAATCTCCAAAAATAAAATTAAAATTATCGGCATTTATACAGTCAAGACAATTTTTGAATTGGTTCATATGTTTATCAAGGTCTCGCAAATAACTTTCTATATTGAGATTTTTATTGTCTCTACAAAAATATTTCTGTTGTTCTAACAGATTCAGAATTACTTTTTAAAGAAATTGCACAATAAGTAATAAAATAATCACTGGTATCATTAAGAATTATCCCCGGAAATATAGAATTACATAAAGCGCTTGTAAAAATATGATCAATTAAAGATGCTGAATTTTTGGTGACCCTGGTTGGTTTAGTAATTAATTGAAAAACACCATCACTCTCTAACATAGATAACTAATTAACAGAAGATGAGCAACAATCACTTTTGTTAATATTTAAATTGATATTGCCAATTAAATAAAAATAATTTTTATTGCAGTCGATTTTACCCAGTTTATTACTTAAGGGTTTCAATAAAAGCATTTGAATCAGTTCTAGGATGACGATATATGACAGCTATTACGACTGTGCGCTGGACTCCCGGAAAATTTAAAGAAACCCAGAGATCCTCATAGACAACACTAAGTTGATTTTCACCAAGTGAGTTATAAGATATCGAACTCAAAATACATAAACCAACACCACCTGCGCGGGTAGTAGAATTAGCATGTAAAAACGTATAATTAGGTACAGAAATATTAGTAAGAGGAGTAGGCCTATTATTAATTTGGGGAAGAGTTAAAAGCAACTGTAAAGTTTCATAAAAAGTGTCAAAATGTTTTTAAAGGGATCTAATGTTAAAATAAAGCATAAATAATGAATTGAATACATCTACTCTACTGTGAAAATTTAAGAAATCTGTATAAACGCAATTTTTCAAATTTGTCGAAATTACCTGATTAATGTAGCTGTCATTTGAACTATTTTTAAAATCTGCATCAGAGCACTGAAAATTGTCTGTATCTGCTCGACTTGAAGCCAAAAACAAATTCAAATCATCTAAACAATCAATTGTAGTCAACAGTGAATACGCAAAACTATATTTGACAAACAACCAGACTAAGAAGCTTAAATTCACCAGAGAAAAAAGTAAAGTTACACGAATAAAAAAATATTTTTTGTTGCCGTAAATTAATAAGCGAGAATTGTACAAGGTTCGATTCTTCTCAAGAGTAAATAACTAACAACAGCGGACATTAAAATACAACAACCCTACAAACATACCACGTGGATTTCACGTGGAATCCACGAGGAATCCACGTAGTGTGTTTTTCGGGAAGATAATTAGCTATAGCCTAGGGGACACCGGGGCAAGTTGTAACATTTGTATTTGTCGAAATAAGAATGTTACAACTTGCCGAACAGGAACACCAGCTTATCTTTACAAGACAATTTAAGAGCTGCTGCAGCAGTTGCTATAATTTAAAAGAGATCAATAAGAGGAGTAGCAAAACAATGGTGTTTGCCATGTAAAACTCTACAGAGTGCTAAAAAAGTTAAAGGTAAGTCCTTGGTGCAAAACAAGAAAAGGTCTAAAAAATGTGCCATGCTAACAGACACACCAGAAAAGAACAATTTGTTACAGCTTCAAACAAAGAAAAACCAATTTTTGAAAAAAAATAAAAGCAAAAGAGTAGTTTTGCAACATTTCTTGAGTCCTATTTTAACAGTCGTCCTGATGAGAAATGAGTGGTACAATGCTATGATACAAAGCAATCTATTTTATTTGCTTCCAGAACTATTATTTGGCTATCCTGGTCTTGGACCTCTATTGTTTTTGCTTTATATCAATGACTTACCTCTTGCCTCCAAATTTGATACCACACTTTATGCAGATGATACTGCTCATGCTATCGGATAGGGACTTAAACTCGTTAAAATATAAAGTTAATAATATATTAAATAAAGTTATTTTTTGGCTTCGAATGAATAAATTATCACTAAATTATTCTAAAACTAACTACATCATCTACAATAACCAACTACACAAAACCTGTAAAGATGAGTTTACTATAGTTATGAACAAAAACCGCTTACAAAGAGAAAATTCCACTAAATATTTAGGTGTAATTTTTGATGGCAAGTTGTGCTGGGCAAATCACATTGACAATTTATCTAGTCAACTTGCCAGATGCTCTGGCCTGTTCTGCAGTTTGCGCAATTTATGTTCCGAGAAAAACGCTTAGCCTGCTCTATTATAACTTAGTTTATTCACAAATTCAATATGGCATATTAACTTGGGATACTGCTACAAAACTGTTAACAAAAAAATAGAAGTTCGTCTAAATCGCAATGTTAGAATTGCAACATTCAGCTCTATTTACACACCAATCAACATGATGTATAAGCAATTAAATATTTTGAAAATCTCAGATATATATCATGTTGAATTAGGAAAATTTATGTATCAGCTATACTCTGACAGAATTTCTGCTGTTTTTGTTCAGCTATTCAAAAAAATAAAAGAAATACACTCTCACAACACTAGACAAACAGAAAAATCAACTTATTTTCTTCCACGTGTATCTAAAACAATTGGACAGCAGCTCCTTACTTTCCGTGGTGTCAAACTTTGGTATTTGATTGACGACACAATAGAAGGCAGGATTGGGTTTCTTTCAAAAAAACGTATAAACAGCACCTAATTGATCAGTATTAAATTTTACTCTTTTCATTGTCGCCCTTTTCTGATTTGTTTTTTTCTTTGTCGTTATTTTTCAACAATTTTTTTTTTTTTACTGCAATTATTATTATTATTATTACCTAAAGTGGTCACATTTAGCTTGTGCCGAAAATTTGAATACATATTTTGTCACAAATATGATTCTGATATTTATGATTTGGCTAATTCAGCAGTGAAAAAAACTGCTTTAACATTTTTAGGCAACGGCCAAATACCTCATTTTTTGTGCTTGATGTTCATGTTTATGACTAGGTTATGTGTGATTTCATTGTGTTTAATTTTTCATATGGTTATTTTCTTCAAGTTACATTTATATTTAAACATTTGTTAATAATTTTGTTGCTGTTACAATTTACCCCAACTGGTGTTACAACTTACCCCATTGACGGGGCACATTGTAACGCTTTCTTTAAATATTTAAATCGAAATTTTAACCACTAAGCTTTGAAAATTATTAATTTATTTTTTTGATATTAGCTAAACAGTGATCTAAATTTTTCGTATTAAACAAGAATTTTGAAAAAAATTATTATGAGAGAAATAGCAAAAAGAAAAAAAAGTGTTACTACGTCCCCGCGGCTTCCCCTATTAAAAACAAAATATAATTATACAATGATTGTCCCAGTATTTCAATTTACTATTTAGTAAAAGGAGAAGAAGAGCAAGTATTGTTTTTAACATAATCTACTTTAACATTATGAACATATAAACAATAACGACCATTTTCAGCTCTCCAACTTACTTTTTTTTTCATACGCTTGGCCTCTTTAAATTGAGGAAGTAAAGCTTTGCGTTCTTTCTGAAACTGTTTGGGCAAATGCTCGGTAATATGGTGAGGTTTCTTATTGAAGGACTTTCCTATTTCATTATATTTTTTGAGATTTTTACTTTAGTAGAAATCATTTTTTTATCTGTCGAGTTAGTTAGTTTAATTATAATGGGTCGATGTAGGGGAAGGTGGGGCATAACGGACCCCTTAACTTTAAACGCTTCTACCTCCTACGTCAAAGCTTGCAGAGAAACGATACCCCGAGTTTAGATCAAGGTCGTAGACATAAATCAAACAAACCAAAAACTGATATAATTGCCATTAGAAATTTTGTGAAAAAATTGATTCTTTTTTTTTCTTAAAAAAACCGTTTTGCCCCATATATAGGGCAATATGGAACACCCTATAGGGGCAATAGGGACCGGATCGCCCATCTTGTTTCAACGTATTTTTTTGAGAAATATTGTGAGGTAGATACATAGTTAGGCAAGATAAAAGACACGTGATGTGTTTTGAATATTTAATGTACAATAAATCCCAACAAAACAATAAAAAAGAACATAATTTTCAGTAACTTTAGGCCTACTTTAATACTACAGTTGCATAGGGAAAACTGGGGCAAATCGGGACATGGGGTAAGTTGGTCCAACCTATGTACTGCTTATACTGTTGGTTGAAATAATCTGTAGCGCCAACAGTGGTTACGTCTTTCATTAGCAGCAATACTGGTTATGCGATACAGTCGTTAGCAAGTACTCATTTAAGCTGACAAAAAAAAATTCAATTTTTTGCAAAAAAAGTTAATCTTAAAAAAACAGGTATGTTGCTTACTATTTCTGTATGTATATGGTTTAATGCCTCAATGATTACAATGCTGATTATGATAGAATAATGTGATAATTTAAAATCTATAGCTGGCCTAGATCTTGAAGTGAAGTAAAGATATAACACTTAGTTTCAAAATGGCGCCTTTGGGGTAAGTTGGGACATTGTCATTGGGGCAAGTGGGACCACTGTCCCAACTTACCCCATTACACTTATAACTTAACTTCCAAGCGGTAAGCATTTGTAATGTCGGCTGTGTAATAAAGAAAAATATTCAATAACCTTGAGCTATTTACATGTAAGTTTATGTGATAGTATAACCTTTCAATCTAGCTAATCAGAAAGTTCACGTGTTCAAATCTTATTAAAAGCAAGAAATATAACCTACCAGTAAAAAGCTATTAATTATGATGTTATCTACAAGTAGAACCAAAACAAATAATAAAAATAATGCTCATTTTAAATTGCTTATATTGTCTTTTCTAGGTGGAAGAGTTATAGCCTATGGCTCGAAAATATACAAGAAAGACCAACAGAGGACAGACTCCAATAGATGTCCTGAAAAGGGCAGCAGGTGCCTTACGGCAAAGTGGTAAGCTGCGGCAGTCTGCTCGAGAGTTTAACGTGAGTAAAACCACACTGAAGCGCTTTGTCGATCAGATGTCAATTGATGATTATACAAAAAAAAAGTCAGGCTACCAGCGTGTGGGTGACAGGCATCGCATTTTTTCTACAAAAATGGAAGAAGACCTCGCAAACCATATCAAATCATTAAGTAACATGTTTTATGGACTCTCAACGAACAAATGTCGCCAACTAGCTTTCGAATTCGCAATGCAAAATAATATCACGATACCGGACAACGATTTTTCCTGTGGGTGACAGGCATCGCATTTTTTCTACAAAAATGGAAGAAGACCTCGCAAATCATATCAAATCATTAAGTAACATGTTTTATGGACTCTCAACAAACAAATGTCGCCAACTAGCTTTCGAATTCGCAATGCAAAATAATATCACGATACCGGACAACTGGGAAAAAAGAGAATAGCAGGAATTGACTGGTTCTTATCATTTAAGTTTAAATATGGACTATCTGTGCGAAAGCCTGAAGCAACATCTCTCGCACGTGCAACAGCGTTCAATCGCCACACTGTTGGCAATTTTTTTGATCAATTAGGCGATTTGTATGACCGCTACAAATTTGAAATGCACGATATTTACAACTTAGATGAAACGGGTTGCACCCACAGGAAAAAAGCGCATTGGGTCAGTGGCTAGCGCTGAACGTGGAGAACTGGTCACTGTCTTATACGCAGTGGGAGCATCTGGAGTTGTAATGCCACCAATGTTTGTCTTTTCCAGGGTTAATTTTCGGAATAATTTTATTGTTGGTGGGCCATTAGGATGTATAGGAGGTGCTAACAAGTCGGACTGGATGAACGAAGACTTGTATGTCAACTTCATTAAGCACTTTATTCATCATGTGCGTAGCAGCAAAGAGCGACCAGTACTACTGATTTTGGACAACGTGGATGCACATACTCGTATAAGTCCTACAGCAATTGATCTGGCACGTGAAAATGGTGTAGTTATGTTAACCATACCTCCACACACCCCGCATTACCTCCAACCGTTAGATCGAACATATTATGGACCCTTCAAAACTGCCTTTGGTGTGGCAATGGATGGGTGGATGCGCTCTCACCCAGGTCGTATTGTTACAATATATAAAGTACCACCTCTAGTTGCTGAAGCTCAGCTTCATTCACTTACTATTCGGAATATTCAGAATGGCTTCCGTGTCTCGGGTATATATCCATATAACAGAAATGTCTTTACAGATGAGGATTTTGCGCCAGCCGAAGTCACTAATTGCCCAGATATGGGGATTGTCGATTGTGCAAGTGATATAAATGACCAACAAGATCCTAGAACCCAAACTATATCAGATCCGGATGAATTAAGTGAACAAGAGTCTAGCAATTCAACTGGGCAAAAATTTGCAAACTTCAAACAACCAAGTACCTCAAGTACAGGTTCATATAACATTCCGCTACGTAGACTTGGAAAAGCACTTTACAAAGAAACGTATGTCTCACCTTCACAGATATTGCCTATCCCAAAAGCTGCTGCAAGAAAAAATACGCAAAAAGGCGGAAGAAAAAGAGCGTCATCAAGGGTGCTGACGAGCACCCCCGTCAGAGATGAAATTGTAGTTAATAAAACAAATCGTCAAACAAAAATTAAGAAAACAAAAAAGGCAAGAAAGTCCCTATTTTGTAAAGTTAGTTCTGATAGTCAAAGTGAAGTAGAATTAGTGCTAAAAAGTGGTACATGCACTGAAGAGAGTGATGACGAAGTTATCGAAGGCGATTTTGTGGTTGTAAAAGTGGAAGGAAAATCTCGAAAAGTACGATATATCGCCAAAGTGGATACTGTTGACGGAGATGAGTTTGAAGGTACTTTTCTTAAAAAAGTGCCTCAAATTGTAGGACATGTGGCAGTGTTTATAATTAACAAAACTGACATCGCAGCATTTCAACGGAATGATGTGATTGTAAAGTTACCCAAACCAGTAAAGAACACTGGAAGCACCAGAAAATGTAATCAATTGGTGTTTCCTGTTGATATAACACATTGGTTAAATTAATTCTTTGCTAGAAATTGGTAACTGGGAAAAAGAGGTGTTGTTCTTGTTGTCCACAATGTACTGTTGCATGTATGTATAGTAGTAGCCTACAGTTGAATGTACAATGTACAGTTGCATGTATGTATAGTAGTAGCCTACAGTTGAATGTACAGTTGATTGCTTTTAAATTCTTCTTTTTCTAATAAAACTGCCTTTATGCGTATGTGTGTGATAAATGTTGTAGCTGTCCCAATTTGCCCCATAGCTCGTCCCGACTAACCCCATGCATGGGGTAAGTCGGGACGTTTGAGTGCGTCATTTCAAACCCTGTTTTAGGCTGTTTCCCGATTTTGAAAACAAATAATACTGCTCATGTTAATTCATTAGTTTTCAAAGTTTTCTATCCAAAGTTTTATTTTAAAATAGCTCGTGTAGTTTCCGATTTATGGTCCAAAAACTGAAATTTGTCCCGACTTACCCCAGTCTCCCCTACAGGGCAGTAATAAAAATTTAGTTTACAAGCAGGCCTACAAAAAGTTCGTTGGTCATTTAACATAGATCACAAACAAATTCAAGGTCAGCTTCTTTTGTACCATCACACTTAAAGTGAGCCCAGTTCAAGCATATAGTACATTGTATCATACGGTCATGACTGGTCTCACTCCACTTTTCCGAGCAACAGATGCATTGGGTATTCTCTTTTTTCTTTGAATATGTTGTAGTCAAACTTTTCTTAAAAGTTGTGGTTTGTGGACCTTTAAGCTTGCTCTGTAACTTTGCTTTTTTTAATGTTGTTAGTTTTTTACACTTTACATCCATGTCCTTTGCTTTTGCCTTTTTTAACATTATGTAGGTGAGCTTTATAAGGACTACTTGTTAAAATAGCAGCAAATCCACGTCGTGTTTTCGGCTTTCTACGAGGTCTTGTAGATGCTTTTGGAGGAGGTGCAATTGCACGTGATATGTACGTCGATGCAACGGGAGAGTAGGTATGGCTAGCATTTGGATTACATTCCATTGTTTCGTTTTCACGACCAGTTTGGTTGCTTTCTTGTGTGGAAATTGGTTGGCTTTGTGGCGTTTACATTAGTGTGAGTAATTAAGAATCAGATTTATCTGCAAACTTGTTTGATGGTAAGTCAGTTAAAATTTCAGTTACAGAAGCTAATCCATTTAGCTGGTCATTTTTTCCAGAATTGATGTTTGTTGGCTGGCATGGAGCAAAATCGTGTGGCTCAAATATGTCTCTATTTGTTAGAAACAATCCAGTTTTCTTAAATCCGTTTATGGCTGTTTGTGCTGTGGCTGCTTTAGTGTAAGCTATTCCAAATAATTCGGCTACATGAAAAGTAGTTACCACCCGACCAGGATGATTACGAAGCATTTTTCAAGCTCCTGATCTTAGTAAATTGACAATGGCTTTATGAAACTCACATTCAGCGGCTGCATCTTATGAGAGCAATGAGGTGGTAGACAAAGCAAAACAATCCCATTAGCTCTTGCAAAATCAATCACTTCCATGTTCATTGTATGAGTTGAATGACTATCCAAAATTAGAAGAACAGGATTTTCTTTAGTTGCTCCAGTTGATTTTAAAAAATGCTTAAACCATTCTACAAATATTTCAAGTTGCATCCAACCACTTTTATGGCATGCATAAATGGAACCTGGAGGAGCTCCATTCATGAGCTCCGCCTTCATCCTAACTCTGGGAAAAACAAAAAGGGGTGGAATAAATGTCCCTGTTAAGTTCATACATATTTCAACCGAAACCAGTTGCCCACGTTCTGCTGAAACTAATCCCCAACTTGTCGCCTTCCAGTTTTGGCTAAAACTTTTGAAGACTTGCCTTGCATCGTAGTGATGCTAGTTTCATCACAGTTAAAAATTCGCTGTGGAGGAAACCTATATTTATCCATCACTACTCCAAATAGTCAAAAAATTTATTGACTATTTGGGGATTGAAAGACTTAGCTCTAGCAGCGGAAGTAGCTTCTGGTTATCTTAAAGATAGTTCTTTGTGCCAGTGCATAAACCCTTGCAGCCAATCTTTACCTGCTTTTCTTTTAGCTTTATTGAAAGAATTTGGTAAATCATTTTTTTCTGCTTGCTGAAACGCAAGATTTCTGACATCATTAGTTGTCAAACCAAACATTATGCTCTCCAAAGACAACAAATATTCTACTAACTCTTTTTCCAATGTTGGTGAAAATATGGTCTAAAATATAAACAATTGCATATAAATGAGGGCATTTTACAGGTTTCTACTGGTTAAGAGTACTTAAGCCTAACTAATCTTTTATACCTTTTTAATGTTATTTAATGGGCTGTATTTATAAACCAAATTATGATTTTTCTTAAAAGGTTTAAAGGTTTATTAAAAATTTAAAATCAAGTTTACCTTATAGTTACCAAAGATTTTTGTATGGTTTTTGGCATGTTTGTTTTGGTCTTTAAATGTTCTTTGAAGAGTTGTTTTCGGTATCTGAAATTCTTTTGATCCCGCTCTTAAAGAGGTTCCATTTTCCAATGCATGTAATGCTTTTTTTATGGAGTCTTTACTCCATGACTGTCGATTTCTTTTGCGCTTGTAATTACGAACCATGGTAGCCTACAGCAATTTTCAAACAACTATTAAAATTGTAAAAGGTTGAATGAATAAATAAAAAATAAATTCAAATGTGGATACTAATAGCAGAATTTAGCTAATTTAAAGTTTCTTATTCGTACCTCGTATAGCTAAAAGCCAATATTCTTATTGGTATAGCTGAATGAAAACCAGTTCGAGTTTAGACATGCAATTAACAAATTTACCCTTAGACAAGGCCTGCTAATATCGGTAGACTATTATAGGATTAGCCTACCTTATTGATAGATTATAGAAAAGTTGTATCAGTATAAAAAACATTAACTTTTATAAATAAAAGTTGTTACACTACTTTGATGCAGTTCATGAAGAGAAATATTGTTAATGAGCCTTTATACTAAACAGCAGTTTGTGTGAGGAAAAATGAAACTTTAGTCTGTTTTGTCCCACTCATAGCTGGAAAATTTTGCCCCATTGCCTAGTTTTAACATGTCATCTTATGACAGATATTATTATCAAACCTGATAAATTCCAAACCACCCGAAGAATAGCCTACGGTATTACTCTTAAAAACATAAAGTCCAATATTTTAATTCCATAACCATAAAGCAAACTACTCACTTATTAAAATATGCTCTTTTTAAATCAAGTAGGTCAAAATTCTTCTGATCGTTCTCAGTTCGTCGGTATAAGTTTGACGTTCAAACAAAATGGCTGGAATAACATGGTTCAATGGCTGATTATGTAATCATAGTCAATAGGTGGCTGTATTTCTTTTTTACGAATTTATTTAAATGTTCCGTTTTGCCTCACGGTGCCATATTGCCCCACCTTCCTCTACCTAGTGATTGTTTCTAAAAATTGGTTATTGTGGTAGACGATGATAGTCAGCAAAAGAAATCGTTAATGGATCATCGATCAGAAGACTATCTTTCATAAAATTATAGAATAATTTCTTAGTTTTTTCAAGCGTTTCCCAAGCATTGGATTCTTCTAAGCCATGAATCAACAGATTAAGTCTTTTGTCATAAGACTCTTGTATAATGTCTTTTATTTGTTGGGTAATCTGTTGCTGCTCAATATTTTGTAATCTGAAGCTTAAGTTTTCCAAAATTGAGCAATCAACTTTAGATACAAGCTTTTTATCCAACTTATAAATTTGATCGTCAAAGGTTTTTTCTAGATTGGATAGTAACTTTCAAAAATATTAATAATAACTTGATATATAGACTTATTGTTAAAACTTATGGTAGCTTATTAAACAAGGAATATCGACAGCATAAAAGTATGGTAAATCCTTTTAATTATTGTATGACGAGTGCCTCAAACTGCAGAGCAAGATAATGAAGAACGTTCTTCTTGCTTGCAGTGAGATCTTCGATGTTCAGCTGGAGGATAGTGAGCCTTCGGACTTGTTGGCAATGTGCACGGAAAAGGGTAGTTTTTTTCAGACATTGCCCTGTCCTGAAAAAGACGTTTACCAATTCGCAGACCCTCGTTGAACATCGAGGCGGATAGATTTCCTTTCGTTTTGACAGGTTTGGTTTCGGTCTGTCATGTTTAAGAGCAGTAACAGACGTACTCACGACCCAGGCTGCAAGAAAGCACCGATTTAGTATTATTCGACTCTTCTGGAAACTGGAAGGACTTGGAAGAAAATTTAAGCTAAGGCATAACTACATTTTCAGCGTATCTCCAGACTTGGAGGTTGAAGCTTAGTCACACTAAGATGATGACAAATCGAGCTGCTTTGAAAACAAGAAGCACCAGACTCGAGTTTCGCCCTTATTAGAGCTCGTCAGTGATGTTTATCTCACTGCGAATCGAAACGAATATCTGTGGTCTTAAATTTATTGAAACTCGAGTCTGGTGCTTTTTGTTTTCAAAGAAGCTCGATTTGTAATCAAATAAATCCTCGTGCTTAACTATATAAAATTAAAATAAGACGATGACGGCAGCTTTTCACTTAAATAACCGAGGGGACAAACGTGAGCTAAAAGTCTACAACAATGATAGACTTTTACCGTTCTGTCCAACCCGTACTTATCTTGTGGTAAAACTGGACAGATCGCTCACATTTCGTCACCACTTAGTAGCATTACGCAAAAAATTATCCTCACGCGTCACACTGCTGAGGCGACTTGCATTAAATGTAAAGTTGTTATTTTTTAAAATGTATTCAATACAGCGTGAAATCCAATAAGTTATTTTGGGATCGGTGTTGTGTTCATTTATGATTTGTTTAACTGCTTCAACGCCATCTTTATGAGGTATGTTGGTGTATAAATTTTTAATATCTATGGTGACTAAAAGAGTATTATCAGAGTGCAGATAAATCTTGTAGATGGTTTAGGAAATGTGTTGTATCTTTGATATAGTATGGGATAAAGTTGTTATTCATGTATTCGGTGGGATAAAAATCTACAAAAGCTGATAGTTTTTCAGTTTCAGTATCATTGCCCAATTTATCGGCCTGCCTGGATTGCCAGTCTTGTGTACTTTAGCTAAAAAGTATAAACAACCCAATGGAAGGTAATTTGTGATAAAATAATTCATTATCTATTATATTGTCTTTTTCCAACTCTATTAGTCATTTTTGCACTATAGTTTTAATGTGGTTTGTTATGTTGTGTTTTAAATTTTTGTATGTAATAGTGTCTTTGAGTTGTCAATTTGTTTATGCAATAATACAAGTGCCGCAGCTTTTGTCAGCAGGTAAAATGATTAAGCCTCTTTCTGTCTCGAAATTATGATATTTTGCTGGGGTTTTTTCTTAAAAGTTTTTTTAAATTAATTATCCCTGTTTATAAATCTATCATTCATTGAAGTTTAGACCGGGTTTAGTTTTCGATAGTTTTGGATTATTTTTGTAGTGCAACTAGTATGAAATTTTTCATGTTGATTACAGTTTTTTTAAATTCAATATATAAAAATCTGTTCCGCAAATTAAAAAATTAAATATAGTATACATTTATGGTGGTTGCTATGTTTTCAAATAAAAATTTTTGTTATCCTAAAATGAAAAAGAATAGACGAAGAAAAACCTGCACCTAAATAAAACAAACCAACAATGATGGCAGCTTGAAACATATATCAATAAATTTAATTCATATACATGTATGAAATACAAATAAAGCTTTTGAATAATATAGTTCTATATTAGCTGTATTAACTCAAAATGCAAAACATAGATGTTCTCAAAAACTTCAAAAAGCCGCTTATTATATTTTTGCAAATTACGGGAGAACTGCTAAAGACGAATAAAGTTTTTGAAAGACTTGCTTGAAGGTGAACAAAGAGCAGCGAGTGAAAACAAGGGAGAGTTGCAAATTAGAAATCTGATGAAATTCGAGTCAAGGGGCCATTTTTTAGTGCTCCGAAACAAAGTGATCTCATAAAAAAATTCACCACTTAAAGGGTTTCTATGTAATGGTGCTACTATGCAAAATTAGAGCAATATCTTGATTGGGGAGGGCCTGGTGGGGCCACTCTATTCAAACCGTACTAAAGCCATCGCTGGCCCTACTGCTCAAAACTTAACTTCATCTATAAAAACGACGTGGATTTTTTTTGGAAGAGCTGATTAGACCCCGACCTTTTTTGATCTTCACTTTGATTTTGACATAAAATTTAAAACTAGGTTTATGCTGCCCCTGGTGGCCGATATTTGCCACCCATTTAAAGCAAAGATTTTTTTGATTTTAACGTAAAATTTAAAGAAGTAAATCTGACGCGCAAGTTCTAGAACCTAGTGCGAGGAATTTTAAGAGTTAACGTCGAAACCAAAGTAAAGACAAAAGTCATCATCTTCTTTGGTGGCCGGATGGCGGCCCGCGGCAAGTTTTTAGTTAAAATTTCACCGAGGCTGTCTGCAAAAGCTCACAACCCGACAAACACACCACGTGGAATCAACGTGGGATCTACGTGGGGTCCACGTGGTGTGTTTTTCGGAAAGCTTGACACGCCTGGCTTAAACTACTTTTGGAGTCTTGGTCGTCTCGACTCGAATTCCATCAGATTTCTAATTTATAACTCTCCCTTGCTTTTCACTCGTTGTTCTTTGTTCACCTTCAAGCAAGTCTTTCAAAAACTTTATTTGTCCTTAGCAGTTCCTCCGTAATTTGCAAAAACATAATAAGCGGCTTTTTGAAGTTTTTGAGAACATCTATGTTTTGCATTTTGAGTTAATACAGCTATATAGAACTATATTATTCAAAAGCTTTATTTGCATTTCATACATGTATATGAGTTAATCAGTATATAAGTTATGAGGCAAAATTATAGGGATCTAGAGGAGGATCTGGAGATTTGGAGAAATGCACTGGAGAAAAGAGGCCTGAAAGTGAGCCGGAGCAAGACCGAATATTTGAGGGTTGGGGGTGTGGATGATGGAGAAGAGTTGAAGGTGCAAGGAGTAAAGGTAAAGAGAGCAAAGAACTTCAAATACTTGGGTTCAACAGTTAGTAGCGATAGAAGATGTGAAGAAGAAGTGAGGAGAAGGATCCAAGCAGGATGGATGAGGTGAAAGAAGGTGTCTGGAGTTCTGTGCGACAGGAAGTTACCAGCAAAGGTTAAGGGTAAAATGTACAAGAGTGTTGTTAGACCAACCATGCTTTATGGAATGGAAACGGTGGCAGTGACGGAAAGACAGGTGGAAAAAATACAAGTTGCAGAGTTGAAAATGGTGAGATGGGCACTGGGAGTGACAAGAAAGGACAAGATAAGAAACGAATACGTGAGAGGGACCGCGAAAATTGCAAAGCTGGGAGACAAACTTCGGAATGCAAGGCTACGTTGGTATGGACACGTAAAAAGGAGAGAAGAAGACTACGTGGGAAAAAAGATGATAGAGATGGCGGCGCTAGATAGAAGGAAAAGAGGAAGGCTATGGAGAAGGTGGATGTATTTGGCTAAAGAAGACATGGAAAGGGTTGGAGCTAGGGAAGTAGACGAAGTAGACCGAGTGAAATGGAGAATACTGTCGCGCTGTGGCGACCCCGAATAGGAAGAAGCCGAAAGAAGAAGAAGACATGTATATGAATTAAATTTATTGATATATAGTAGTAGTAGTAGTTTGTTTTTATTCGCACCCAAAAGAAACAATTGATAATAATTGAAGACAAAATAGAGCAAAGGTTGCAAATAGGGAAACGGCAACTAAACGATATACATATATGTTTCAAGCTGCCATCATTGTTGGTTTGTTTTATTTAGGTGCAGGTTTTTCTTCGTCTATTCTTATAATCCAAAACTATCGAAAACTAAACCCGGTCTAAACTTCAATGAATGATAGATTTATAAACAGGGATAATTAATTTAAAAAAACTTTTAAGAAAAAACCCCAGCAAAATACCATAATTTCGAGACAGGAAGAGGCTTAATCATTTTACCTGCTGACAAAAGCTGCGGCACTTGTATTATTGCGTAGACAAATTGACAACTCAAAGACAGCCTTCCTTCAATCAATCAATCAATGAAATATCAATTATAGTCTTCCTTCAATCAAGCCACTGCAGGGACAAAAAAAATCCAGAGGGGACCGAACGGAGAAGAAGTCCCTACAACGAAAACTACTGTACTTAGTGTTTTGAAATTGTGCTTAGTTTAAATTTGTGATCATTATTATTTTTTGTTTTGTTGTAAATTGGCTTTGTATTTGCTATTTTTAGAGATGTCCTGTGATAGAAATAGTATTGGGGTAATGACTCGCTCTAGGAATAAGGACTTAGAAGCGCAATTAGAGGTCCAACTTGAGGACAGCGTTGCAAATATAGGTTCCAGGGCCTCATATACGTTTGGGCTCTCTGTAGCTCAGATTGAATATGAAGAGCAGCTGGAAACCCACCGCATTTTGCTTGACTCACAATTAGAAAAGCTTGCCTGGGATGAGGTTCAGGCCCAGGCAAAGGCACAACGGGAGGCGGCCCAGGCCTAAGCACATGCATAACTTGCCTGGGACGAAGCGCAGGCATAACTTGCACGGGACAAGACACGGGCTGAATTGAAAACACAGATGGCACTTAAGGAAGCCGCACTTAGGGCTGAATTTCAAAAAAAGGAGTTAGAGGAACGTAGGTCTAGGTTGGGGACCGCTTCTCTAACTAGTTCAAGGCGGTCTAGGAACTCTAAAGCAGTTGTCATGAAAACTGGTCGCGAGAGAATAGATGTTCCTACCGAAATCGCTCACTCTGCACCCGCTGTTGGGGAAAGAAAAAATCGGCATGAATTGCCCCACGTTAATGATGCCACAAAAGCTGTTAATTGTCGCAAAGAAAAATATGTAAATCGAGGGGCCGCTAATGAAGCAGCGATGCACAATAAATATTATAACAAAGGCAATACTTTCCCTTCCTCTAGCTTTGGTGTGCCTCTAAACGATTGTGTGAATGATTTGAGTAATCTGCGATACCCTCGTGGTCGAGTTCGCCTGGACAAAGATCAAAGTTGTCAACGCGCCTTGACAGAGGAACAGCACGGAGCAACTGTTGAACCTCCAATTCGTGCCAAGGAATTAACATCGCCTCATGTTAATTATTCGCTGTATTCTCAGCAGGGCTGCGAACTCGAAGCATTTTTAATCGAGTTCGAGTTCGAGTTCGAGTTTACAAAAAATTTGCAAGTCCGAGTTCGAGTTCGAGTTCGAGTTCACAAAATAGAGTTGAAAAAATACAGTCGGAATAGAGTTAAGAGAATAATTCAACCGCGAAAAACTGAGCACATGTTAAAAATGCTTTGTCATCAATGTTACCAATTTTAATCTATTATTAAACAAAATAAAAGAGGATAGCAAATTATAATTTGGCACCAACGCTGAGAAATGTTATAGTTAAATTTACTCATTAAATGAACTCAAACATCACAAACTTTTTTCAAGTTCGAGTTCAAGTTCGAGTTCAGAAATTTTTATTTTTCGAGTTCGAGTTCGAGTTCGGCCAAAATTGCCGAGTTCTTCGAGTTCGAGTTCGAGTTCGAGTTCGCAGCCCTGATTCTCAGTCACCTATGCGGTCAAGTTCTACCCAATAAGATTCCTTTTTCGAGTATCAGAATTGTAAGTTATTTTTTGACAAGGCTGCTTTAATAGGATACAATGGCTCTAATATGCCGTTTATTTTCTTTAGAAATAGAATTAATGCGCTTATGGACGTCTGCCCTTTTAGAAATTCACATTTAACGTTATTAGGATGTTCTTGTGTTGGCTTGGCTGGGCGGACGATTGCAAATATTGTTGCCGACACGCTTGGTCTGTCGGAAAATTCAGCACATTGATATATGATTAAAGCGCCTTTCTCAACGCTTCGGCGTCCGAGGTGGTTTTTTTGCCGAGCTTGAGATTAGAAAATATTGTTATGGAGCTAAATTGCCGTCAGCTTCGGCCTTTGCTTTAGAAGAATTTAAAGATCAATTGTCGCAGTGTTTACTTTATGCTAAAGCGTATAATCAGTCCGATAAACTTGAAGGACGGTTTGTGGTTGATTTGGCAAAGCTATTGCCATTTTCTACTAGGCAGGACTTTTTGAGATATTTGTCAAGTCGTTTTACAAGTCAAGTCATACGAGTACAAGTCATACGAATGAACATAGTTTCCAGAGTTTATTTGAATTTGTTTTGCACGAGGAGGAATGCAAGTCCTCTGATTTTGGGATTTTGTTGTTAAGTGATAGAGATGATGCACGTGCCGCGAAAGAAAGTTTTAAAAATAAGTTGATTTTTCTTGTCAGGCAAACATTGCTTGCATCGCCTGATAAAAGTAAATGGTAACCAAAGAATAATAGAAGGCGTTCCAATAATGTATTTAGAAATAAGTCAGATTTAGTCGAATATAGTGCGGAGGCACCAGCTTGCATTTTTCGTTGTTCTAAAGAACGCCAAGAGCGTCATTGGCTAGCGAATTGCCGTGGATTTTTAGAATTAGACCCTAGCGAAAGAAAAAATGTTATTATCAAAGCTGGTCGCTGCTTGAATTGCTTGCGTAAACACATGGTTAAAAATTGCTTATTTCCGAACAATTGTCGAACATGCGGCGCGGCTTGCAGCCAAAAGCATTCATTTCTTTTGCATGAGATATATGTGAGATCTTCTGAATCTCGTAAAGCAGTAGATCGGGAGTCTGAGGTCTCTGGTTCTGTACCTGCTAGGAAGGTTAATATTACCTCAATAAAAGCAGCTTTTAATAGAGTGACTGCTGTTCGCTTGATGAACCCTGATAACGGGAAAAGTAAATCAGTTTATTGTCAACATGACCCTGGATCACAGTTGACCTTCGTTTCTAATAAGCTAGTGAGTGAATTAAAACTCAAGGCCTTTGATAACGTGTCGTTCGATATGGATACTATGACTGGTAGAAAAAGTAATACCGCGAATTTGGTTAAATTTAATACTCAGTCGTTGTATAATAATGAAATGTTTTTTGATATAACGTCTGTAGTGAATGAACCTTGGTGCAATGACGTAAGTACTTTGCCACATATGCAACAATTGAGTCAATTTAAGCATTTTGACAATGTTGAAATTTTAGGCTTAGATAATTGTGATGCTGTTGATGTTTTAATTGGTAATGATAATGCTCATCTTATGTGCGCTGAGCAGGAACGCGTGGGCGATAGTTTAACCAAACCGCATGCAATTCTTACTCCCCTTGGCTGGTTAGCTTGCGGCGGAAGGTCTGACAGAAGTGACAGGTCTGCAAAAATATTTAGAACGAATTTAAAAGAAGATGTTAGTGACACGAGTAGATAAAATAACAAGTAGATAGAAGCAGACTATTGTTGATAAAGATAAGCATATTGCTGAGCTCGAAAGCGTAATAAAAGATTTAGCCATGAAGGATGAGTTACCTCAGCCATCTCGCAGTGACCTTGCAGCTAGAAAACTTAAAGAACCTTATGTTAAGTTAAATTGCAATCGTTTTGAGATCCCGGTGCCGCTAAAAAATGACGTTATTTTACCAAATAATTACATATTGGCACGCGACAGAGTTTATACATTGCGTAAGAAAGCCTTGAAGCAATCTGATCTCGGTGAATTCTCAGTGAATCAATGTCAGAATTGCAAGAAAATGATTATATAGAACGCGGGCCTGAGTTTCTAAGGCAACCTAAGGAGCTTTCAACTCCACAGGAGACTAAATTTGTTCCTGTACGTAGAGCCGACTTATTAAATACTCTTAATTTAACTGAAATGTTAAGAGGTGACTTAGAGCAATTTATTGAAAGTGCATCGTTTTTATGCGTGCTGAAAAAACGCGCTTCCTATCTTCTTGCCTTTGTTGAATATGTCAAGTGTAAAGCTCAAAAACGTAAGTTTGTACCGGCCAAGTTAAATGCGTTATATTTTGAAAAAGCGCTGGATCAGATTGTCGTTCTTGTTCAAAAGTGTGTGTATAAAAAATTTAGCGATCGGATGCGTGAGAAAACGCCCGAAGCCCTCGATAATATAATAAAGTGCTGTAGCGTCGATGTTTCGCTACAAGAAAAGTTTCGTCTAAAAGAGATAAGTGCGCTGAAAAGATATAGACCGTGCGTAGACAAAAAAGGCGCCTTGCGCATAGAAGGTCGGCTTGATAGGTCACCTGATATTTCATTCGAGGCAAAGCACCCACTCATATTGCCATCAAGGCATTGTTTAATCAGACTCGTAATTTTATGCTATCGTAATCGTAATTGGCATAGTGGGATTCAGCACACGCTGTTGTCCTCTAGGCAAAAGTTTTGGATCACCAACGGACGTGCTTCTGTGCGCAGATATTTACGAGAATGTAGTGTGTGTGCAATTAATAGGGCTCAACCAATCAGACAGAAATCTACGGGGCTAAAAACTTCCCTTCGAAAGCAAGCAATTACTTGGGAGTTTATTCCCCCTTACCCTCCAGTTCAAGGTGGGGTATGGGAGTCTATGGTGAAACAAATTAAAAGAGTAATCTTTCAAGTTTTAGACTCTTTAAAGCGAAAACCTAGCTTAATAGAATTAATCACCTACATGGGAAGTACTGTCAGAATAGTTAATGAACGCCCCTTGGTTCCCCTTGGTGACGACGCTAAAGATTGCACGGTCATCACGCCTGCCTCTCTTCTGATACCTTACGCCAGCCCGTATTCGATAGTCGGGGAACCGCGACATAAAAATAACTTGAAAAGAGATTACCGATTTAATGTATCTCTCAGTCAAAAATTTTGGAAAAAATGGCTGGAATTTTATTTACCTTGGCTGCAGGGGAGAAACAAATGGCACACTAACTTGGCAGAATACTTGAGGTAATACCTCAAATAAGAAATGGGAAAACTTTAGTTAGAAGGGCTAAGGCAGCTATTTCGAAGAAAGACGAAAACACGGGGAAAACTAAAATTATTTACGTCTTACGAGATCTTTCCTTCATTGTCTGTATAGGAAATCGTGGAAACGTGGAAGGCACTGAAATAAAATAATTGCAACAGTCGGCCAACTACTGTATAAGAATTTAAAGTCGAATTGTTTTGTGTATATTTTTGTACGTTGTGATGTATTATTGTTGTTATATATATAGATATATTTTTGTTTTGTTTGTTTTTTGTTTGTTTTAGTGTTGGTCACATATCTTGCATAATACTTTGTGCTGCGTATTGTGTCGTGCCTCACAGTACCGTTATTAATCATTTCATTTGTGTATACCTGAGATCGAAGTGTAATGTTTGCAATTTGCTTACTTCCTTTTTTATGTAATTTGAATTATGCCAATGCAGTGTCATGATTGGGGCCGCTTTGTTACGTAATGCAAATCGCTTTTCGGGAGAAAAATTATATTATTTTTGTGACCTCTCAAAATGCAAAATCGCAGCTGCCGATAGCGAGGAGATTTAATATATTTGACGTTTTTTAACAGATCAATCAACTTATAGACCATTTTAAATTAGATGTGATGACCTATCTCCGCTTTTAGTGACCTAAATACAGTGATCTGCGTAAGGGCATAAAATTGATTTTATTGTAAAGTTTGTCGTCTGAGCCACGTGGCCCAATTCAAGTTTATCATAAATAGAGAGAGATCGCTTTTATCAAACAGTGACCATAATTTCGCTCAGGGAACGGTGACCGTGATTTTGCTGAATGGTCAGGTGACTATTGTTTTATGCTGTATTGTGTTAAGTAGCTGCGCGTGTGAAACCGCAGGTAACAAATAAATTCAATCCTCTCTTTCGTATATTTTTCTGGATCCGGCGTCATAGAGTTACGCATATTTAAATAAGGGTAGTTTGTAACTTGGGGGGATTTCGCTGACCTTATATAAACAAGTTCAGCACTTCGATGACGGATAAAGCTATTAAACTCCGTTAAATCGTCGGACACGCCAGCATCTTTTCAACGACGAGTGAATCTAAGAATCGCGAGTCTTTCCTTTTATTAACAAAAATTGAATTTAGTTATGCTTTCTCTTTATACCAAAAATTGAATTTAGTCTCTTCTTCTCTTCTACTAATTACTCTAATATATATACATCCATTTAAAACACAACATAACAAACTACATTAAAACTATAGTGCAAAAATGACTAATAGAGTTGGAAAAAGACAATATAATAGATAATGAATTATTTTATCATAAATTACCTTCCATTGAGTTGTTTATACTTTTTAGCTAAAGTACACAAGACTGGCAATCCACAAGACTGACAGACTGGTAAAAGTCTATCATTGTTGTAGACTTTTAGCTCACGTTTGTCCCCTCGGTTATTTAAGTGAAAGGCTGCCGTCATCGTCTTAGTGTGACTAAGCTTCAACCTCCAAGTCTGGAGATACGCTGAAAATGTAGTTATGTCTTAGCTTAAATTTTCTTTCAAGTCCTTCCAGTTTCCAGAAGAGTCGAATAATACTAAATCGGTGCTTTCTTGCAGCCTGGGTCGTGAGTACGTCTGTTACTGCTCTTAAACATGACAGACCGAAACCAAACCTGTCAAAACGAAAGGAAATCTATCCGCCTCGATGTTCAACGAGGGTCTGCGAATTGGTAAACGTCTTTTTCAGGACAGGGCAATGTCTGAAAAAAACTACCCTTTTCCGTGCACATTGCGAACAAGTCCGAAGGCTCACTATCCTCCAGCTGAACATCGAAGATCTCACTGCAAGCAAGAAGAACGTTCTTCATTATCTTGCTCTGCAGTTTGAGGCACTCGTCATACAATAATTAAAAGGATTTACCATACTTTTATGCTGTCGATATTCCTTGTTTAATAAGCTACCATAAGTTTTAACAATAAGTCTATATATCAAGTTATTATTATTATTTTTGCAAGTTACACTTTTTAACCTTAATAATTCAACGATTAGAAGTTCATAAAACAGTAAAAACTTCAAATTAAGTTACTATGATCTTGTAGTTTGAGTCTATCTGGCTACTTTTGCTAAAGAAGTCTAGAACGTACTAGCCAACTCATGAATGACATTTTTGATCTCGTTACCAGTCCAGTTTGTATAAACGAGCTGCATCCAATACAGCTAAAACTTAAGTTTAACGTTCCATTTAAAGCGTCAATGAATACGTCATTTTGCGTCACTTGCGTGGAATTTTTGAGCTGCATTTAAAACGGTCAAGTCTAATAGGAAGAAAAACCATTGAAGTGATAGTAAAAAAGAAACAAAGTTAGTTGCTCTAAGAGATAAAAAGAGAAAAAACGCAGCGCTAATTGTTCTCGCGGGCCCAAAATTTATTGAATTTTTTAAAATTTGTTAAGATGGTCAAAAAAAACTTAGTTTCTTTTGAACCAACTACTTTATCCCTAAAACTAATAATCACTCCAATCGTTTTTTTTTTCGAATTAGACACGACCATCTAAAAACGGTCGTGTCTAATTCGAAGAAAAACCGATTGGAGCGAGAGTAAAAAGAAACAAAACTAGTTACTCTAAAAGATAAAAAGAGAAAAAACGTTGCGCAAATTGTTCTTGCGGGCCCAAAGTGAGCCCAAAATTTTTGAAATTTATTTTAATTTGTCAAGATGCTCAAGAAGAACTTAATTTCTTTTGAACCAACTACTTTCTCTCAGAAACTAACCTTGTATCTCCCTAAAACTAACTCTCACTTCAATCAGTTTTTCTTCGAATTAGACATGACCTTTAAAAACCACTCAACGTGTTGCCATTTAAATTTTTTTAAATTCCGACTGAATTTAACGTAATGTGAAAAAAAATTTATATAGCCTAGCTAATAACGGGCAAGCCGCCACTGATTGCGTCATTCAAGAAAAACACCAGAACATCCTTCTCTATCAAACAGGATTCATCTTAACAGAGTGGGCAAAAGTGGACACAAAAACACCTTTCGCAATATTGCTATAACTTTATTTTAAACATAGCCTACCAGCGCAATTGCGTTTATAGTCCACTCTTCCGTTTGAAGGTAGTTTTACAACACTTCGCACAATGAGTAATAGAATGGTTTTCAGGGATGGCTTTAATAAGGTGCATACGGTGCAGTCACACTGAGACTCCCAAAATGCATCAAAAAGTGGGCCCCCGTACACAAGAAATTGCTTTATTTCTTCATAGTAGCACCAGGACGTCGATGCATGTAAAAATGAAAATATAAAAATGTTGAATCAGTGGTTGCAGCATGCTCGGCTTCTCTCATTAGATTGTTGTCAATTGTGTTTGTTAAAGTAAAGACCTTTTTTTTTAGAGATCACTTTGTCTTGATTTATTGACAATCAAAAACTACAAAAAGTAAAGTGTCATTACACCATTGTTGCATCATAAAGTAGTAAGGTGGCTTGATCAGAAGGTGAGTGTGTGGCGTAATCAAGAGAACAGCAAGAAACAAAAGCAAAAAAATTACTTATTGATTCTAAAGCCAAGATTGATTTTTAAAGATGAATGCGAAAAAATTAAATTATTTATTTGTCTTGATAAGGTAGCTGTGAAAGAATATAGAAGTAATTTTTCCATCCTATTAAATGTGCTTGATAACGTTTATTAAAAAAAGTCTGTTTTTGTACGTTTGTTTATTCGCTTTAGGTTACTATTTTCATTTCTAGTTGTTATTACATGGTTTTTCATGCACAGGCGTGGTTTTGCATGAAAAAAAATGAACGTAAAATTAGCCTATACATATTGGGTTTGCACAAAAATTTATTTTTTAAAATGGATCGCAGAGCAAAAAAGTTTTGAGAAGCCCTGTTTTAGATTACGTAAAGCGCAGCGCAATAAACGCAATACGCTTTTGAAATTTATGTAAAGCGCAATGTAGACCATTTTTAAACTATATTAAGCGCGGCGCAACGTGATTTTTATAGCAATAAAAACGTAATATATTTTTTCATAAAGTCATAACTCATAAGCGCAACCATATCGTTTTTCCAATCGCCTACATTAAAAAGAAACCAAAGTGGATTGCACTTTTGCAAAATAGGACTATATAAAACGCAATTAATTTATTTAATCTTTAATGTGCAGCGCAATAAAATGGTAGTAGTTTTTTCATTTCTGGGTGCGCAACGCAATTAAGCGCAACTAACAATTCTCTAACCGAGAGTGGAGCGCAAAGTGCAAAATGCTTCGAAAAAAAGTATGAAAGCGCAGTGCAACTTTCGCAAATGCGCAATTTGCGGAAGTTGCGCTCTGTCCACCTCTATAAATAAGTATAGTTATAATGCTGCACATACTTTCAGTGATATCCCAATAAAATAATTTTTCACGTTTTTTTCAAAATCTCTTGAAATTTAGAATTTTTATAAAACTATTAAGAAAATAAAAAGCAAACAAAGTTTTAAATTAATAATAATGTACGTCGCAAGTTAGAAGGCCTTTTAGTTTTTACAAATTATTTCGCCCAACAGAATGAAGCCCGTTATATATTATAGGAGAAACGTATTTTTACTTTTTTGAACAATTATTCAAGGCGTAAAAGAACAAAAAGTTATTATTAAAGTTGAATTAAAAAAAATTAAGTTTGCAACAATTTAAAGCGATAAGCCATTTAAATTCGTTTCTATTTTGTTCTTTCTCTTTCGTTCTTTTTGGTGACGCAGCCATGCTGTGAAGTGTTTTTATTACTAGAAACCAAACTGCTTAAAAATGAGAAGCACCAGACTCGAGTTTCGCTCTTATTAGAGCTCGTCAGTGATGCACATGTCACTGCGAATCGAACTCGCTACATGTGGTCTTCCACGCAGGAGACAACACCACTAGACCACGCGAGCCCGACAACAACTCGATCACAAGCAGCTGGAAATGATTCCCGGCTTTGCCACGCAAGGAATACACAGAATCCACTGTGTGGTAAGACCAAGGCCGCACCTCATGACTGGGACTCATGAGTGTTTTTATTCTTTCCGTGCCTTCTTGCTTGCTTTAACGTCTGACGTTTTCCTGTTTCTTCCTTTTCTTGACTCTCGACTACTCCTTATTGTGCAAGAGTTACTATGTTAGTTGTCAAAAATAAAATTAAAATAAATAAATGAGCATACTTTTTGTATTTTATATTTTTTGTAAAATTGGGAGTAAAACCTGCTTTAAAAGGCCATCTCTTTTTATACGCGGATAAACTGCAATAAGCTCTTTACATATGATGTTTAGCCTATGAAGTAGACTAGCTATTGCATTTCAATATGCTTTGTTACGCTAATTTTTACAATTTAGGGTCTTTGAAAAACTTTTTTGACGTTAAGCAACATACAAAAAGTCAAAGGTTTGCGATACATGCGTCTTGTAATAGAAAATAGCTTCTCGTCGTCGTGCCTGAGAGACGCTGAGCGCTGTTTTAAAAATGAAAATAATCGCGGTTCAACTTCTGTCTTGTTTAATTTACAGTGGCAAAAGCTTGAAGCAACGTCATGTTCCTTGCTTGAGTGCTTGATGGTGTTGATGTAAGGTGTTGCAACCATGCATCATTCTTCTAACTACTATGTCAAATATTACTGTGTGCATACTATAAGGTTTAACGTTTTGTTGCTTCTTCCTTTTTCTTCTTCTGCTATAGTCCTATATGTTTGTTTATTTTTTTCTGTTTTTATTGTGGCGGAGCAGAAATAAAAGATACTGATGATGATGATGATGATGGTGCTAAATAAAGCCGCTCTGAATATCAGTCACATCATTCCTGGAAAAAGATAGATAAGGACAGTGTGGTCCAAGCTCTTGACTCCTCTAGGCCTCTTTTGAAATTGTTTGAACTTGCGCGCCGCAATAAGTCTTGTACAAACCAAAGACAAAAAGGGTTATTTTTCATATTGAACTGAAAATAAAGACTAAAAAAAGGTTGGGAAAGATTAAAGAAAATTCGTAATAAATAAAAACAATTTGCGCAATCTCGAACCATTTGCTCGAGCTATTTAAACAAAAAATCTATCGCTGCCACTAATCAACAATATATAAAATTACAATGAAAGCAATGTTCCACCAGCGCAACTGCAAAAGACACCGCTAAGCCGCAAGGGCATACTGGCGGCGGTTCCGATATGCTAACCACAACGAGTTAGCTAACACGGATACGGGTTAAGACAAGCAAAACCCTGCAGTTCCCATTACAATTCCCATTACAAACACATAGTATCTTACTATGTGTAAGATACTATGTGTTTGTTATACATTACATGTGTTTGTTATACATTAAGATACTATGTGTTTGTTATACATACAAACACATAGTATCTTACTATGTGTAAGATACTATGTATTTGTTTCTATTATATAGATTAGATTACAAACACATAGTATATTACTATGTGTAAGATACTATGTGTTTGTAATGGGAACTGCAGGGTTTTGCTTGTCTTAACCCGTATCCATGTTAGCTAACTCGTTGTGGTTAGCATATCGGAACCGCCGCCAGTATGCCCTTGCGGCTTAGCGGTGTCTTTTGCAGTTGCGCTGGTGGAACATTGCTTTCATTGTCCTACCTACCCAGCGTTCAGGTCCACAACTGGATGTTTGAGGTGTAAAAACCACAAACAGAAAGTTGTGCCAGCTGTTTAAGTTCAACTTTTTCAGCTGGGGTCAACAACAAGCTGTAGTGTCCTGACGAGTCCTAATAAGGACGAAACAGGTCTGTCGGCACTTGCTTGTTGATTGACTTGACCATTCTTACTATGTGTTTGTAATATATAAAATTGTTTGCAAGCTGCTGTTTGGATCGCATTCGATAACAAACTTTTATTAGTAAAGCGCATCAAAAATAACCAATAAACAATAACCAAGAAAAAACACTTGTCCGGAAGCGCATCAGAAATAAATTTCCGCGTTTTATTCCTTCCGAGTAAAATCCAGCAGACATCGCAACGAGAAGATGCTCGAATGGGGAATCGAAAAAATTCTAGCACTGGACTCAAGGTCGAAATGCTTTTCATTCTCCCGGAGTAGGATCAACTATTCATTTCCCAACTTCAAAGGTTTGCACAGTTGAGCAAACCACATCCGGAAATCGTGGCGAAGCAATGGTGAATGAAGTAGGATTCATGGAACATACTCTCAGCCGCGCTAATGACCTGACTAAGGTAGTTAAGTCGTAAAATTATATTATAGTTGGAGACAACGGCTTGCGAAAGATCGAAGCAATTTAATAACCTGGACCGAAGAAAGAGAAAGAATAATCTGAATCCGGGCGGCACAACGCGATTATTTTTTCAAAATCATCGACAGCACGCATAACGGTGCTACTTTGAGGTAGCTCTGAAGCAAGTTTAAGGTAAACAACCAACTTCGTTACACTCTCTAAAAAATTTGTTTCCTTATTTAGATCAAAGCTATATGTAGGCTATGTTCTTCGTCTCGGAGGAAGACTTGACTGTGCCACGGACTTGAGTGACGCAGCCAAGCATCCAGCTCTTCTCCGTAAAGATCACGATGTAACTAAAATCTTTATTTTAGATCGACATCAGAAGTTGGCTCATCGATCTGGGGAATGGTTGCTTGCTTCTCTAAACTCTGATATCGGAGTAAGACCGATCAGAGGAATAAAAACGGTACTGTTTTACTTGTCAAATTGCTTCATATGTAAATTGCTTCGCAGAAAAGCGCGGAGCAAAGCGAGGACGATGTGTTAAGAAGGGGTGGATTTGTCTTTTGGTCTGCAATTCCACAACGGCAATACGAATAGAAGTAGTGGAATCCCTTTTTACGTCGGCCTTTTTTAACTGTTTGCAACGTTTCCTTTGCCTGACGGCGAGGAGGACTCAACATATTCGCATTGACTGCAGCACTGCATTCGTGGGTCCGAACAATGTTTTACAGAAGGAATTTCAAGAACTTTTCAAAAAATTTTCAATACCCGCCAGTTCCCACCATCAAGGAACAGTAGAACGCCAAATCCGCACCTTCATGGAAGTGTGTGATGGCATCCTCGGAGCAGACAATCAGAAGCGTCTACCAACGGACTTTGAACTGATCACAATTTTTCGCGAAGCAGAGTATACCATAAATACTCGGCCTTTAGGAAAATTCATTGGGCGACCAAGACGACCCCAAATCACTACGACCTATCGATTTATTGTCAGATTACTTCAACCCATTAGATAACGATTTATTTTACAGTGAAACTACAACAGCCAAGGACAAGCTGCATCGAGACATCAATACACCCACTGCCTTTCTTAAGAATGGTGGCAGAAGTGGACCAACCGCTACATGCATTCATTAGAAAGAAGATCGAAATGGCGTTGCGACGAACGAAATTTCAAAAGGGGCGATTTCGTTTTGCTGGACGATCCTACCACCCCACGGATCGGACGCTATGCCTACGCGGTGGTTGAGAGTCTAAAGTACTGCCCAAATGGGAGAGTTCGCTCTGTTGCGGTTCGCTTGTCCGATGGTCGTGTTCGCGAGAGAGACATTCGCAAGCTGGTACTCCCGGAACCTGCTTCCAATGGAAAATAATTATTGTTTGTTACTGTGTTATTGTTTATGACTGCTACCCTTTTTTTTCCCGCATAACATAGCTTGAAAGTAGCCTAATTGATACTGCGGCTACACTTCCTTTTACGAAAAATTAACTCGATGGTCACTCTTTCATTTTTGTGGGGATTATTAGCGCTCGCCGTGGATTTTGCACCCACCAGCTTTGATCATTTCAATCACGCACCCGCCGCGTGATTCTTAGCAGCCAGCAAATGATTGTGATAAGTGCCTTTTGCCGGTGTGATAGCGCCTTGCGCACTGTGGAATTTTGTTCTTTATAATCTCTTGAATCTATGTTTTGTGAGAAGAGTTGAAGGCAGTCTAATTGGTTGTTATTTTGATTGATCACGTCCGGGACCATTGTAACGCTTTGTTTATTTTAAGAAAACGCATTTATTTATTTCGTATCCGGCTTGCTGGCTTGCTGTCTGGCTCTGGCAACTGCAGCCATTAGTAATAAATTTGTAACCTTTTGTTAAGCTGTATTTGGCTTTGTTGAGAACATTTTTTTACTAGTAGTATGTAGTAGTATTTATTTTTATCGCGTCTAAAATTGGCAATTAATCAACGGAATGAAAATACACTAACAAAAAAAAGCGACGAGGTGAAGCGAAAGACCATTATTAGTAGCCTGATGGCCACTCGGTCGCCGAGTCTGCTTCACCTCATAGTAAAAGAAATTAGTACTATAAGCAACAAAAACAAAACAATTACACATTAAAATAAACGTATAATGACACATCAGAATAACAATAGTAATATAAAAAAAAAAAATAAATTAGAAGTTTTTTTTTTAAAATGCAAGCAAGGAAAATAAACATATATAACAACTAGGAAAAAAACAAAAAATAATATTTATAACAGCACTGATGGAGAACCAAAAAATGAAGAATATATAAAAGTAACAAGAATTTGAAAAAGAGACTAGAAAATCAGGTGATTGTAACACAATGTAAATAGACGATTCAACCAAATGTTATAATAGCAACAAAAACAAACAACGAGGATGTGCAATAAAAGTTTTATTTTTGACGATTTAAGAAGAAAAAAGTAACAAGAAAGAAAAAGTTTATTTTAATATTAAGTAACTGTTACCAAATACAAAAATGTTTACACAACACAATCAAATTTAAAATGAAATATTTCTTAGGAAGGATTTGATAAGTAAAAAAAAAAAAAAAAAAACAGATCAGGCTAAGCGAGTCATTGATTAAAATGAGTACCAAGAAAATGTTGTTTGAGCAATTTACTTGAGTGGTTAATGGAAGTTGTTATTAATTTATTTCTTAAACATTTAGGTAGATCGTTCCAGATTTTAGCTCCAATAACTCTAAGGGATTGATCAGTTTTATGATAAAAGGTTCTAGGTACATAATACTCATTTGAAAAAGAACTTCTAGTGTAATGGGTGTGGACGGAGGACACCTTTACAAAACTTTTTAGGTATTCCTCACAAAATTGGGGCAACTTGTTAGAGTGAAACTTAACCATAAATTTAGCTATTTCGAATTTAAAAATTTTATTAAGCCTCAAAAAGTTTAATTTTTGAAAAAGAGGTTGTAACCGAACTTTTTTACCAAATTTTTTACTTAAAATTTTAATAATACGATTTTGTTTAATCTGTAGTCTATTGAGTACCTTTTTTGAGGTGTTTCCCCAGCATATAATTGCATATTGTAAATGTGAGTAAACTAAGCTGTAATAAACTGGTGTAAGTGTGTTACTGGGAAGATATTTGCAGAGTTTTGAAAAGGCACTGGTGGCGGCTGAGAGCTTTGCTTCCACGTATTCAACATGCTTGTGCCATTTAAGTTTATCATCCAAATGAACTCCAAGATATTTAATACATTTTGTCTGCAATATATCAGAGCCGTCTATTTGAATAGCGATATTCTTATTACTTTTACTAAAATATAGATATTTGGTTTTCCTTAAATTTAGCGATAGTCGGTTGAGTTTAAGCCAATGATTAAGTTTCGGTAATTCTGCATTTAATTTGGTTTGCAAAGTATTTGCATTTTTGTGAGATAGTGTGAAAACACTGTCATCCGCATACAAGGTTGCTTTTAGATTTGAACATAAAGATATATCATTTATGTAAATCAAAAACAGTAAAGGTCCCAAAACACTCCCTTGCGGGACTCCAATATTGATATCTAAATAGGAAGATGAGAAACCGTCACCGCAAACAAGTTGTTTACGATTAGTAAGATAAGACCTAATCAAATCATTAGCAAAACCTCGAATACCGTATTGAGTGAGCTTATACAAAAAAATTTCGTGATTTACTGTGTCAAACGCTTTTGCCAAATCAATAAATAAAGCGCAAATATTCATGTTGTTGTCTAATTCTGTTAATATATATTCTCGTAGATGTGTTATAGCTAAAGTTGTGGAGTAGTTTTCCCGAAAACCGAATTGTGTTGGCGAAAAGACCTCAAATCTATTCCAAAAATTTACAAGTCGCTTTTTTATTATTGTTTCAAAAACTTTATTAAATGCAGTTAGGATAGATATCGGGCGATAGTTTTTTACTTCGCTTTTTATACCTCCCTTGAACAAAGGAGTAACGCGGGCAATTTTAAGTTCATCGTAATAATGCCCTTTTTCTAAACCCAAATTGAAGATAATGGTTAGATAAGGACTTAAAATATGCTTGGCTGCTTTGATCAATTTTGTAGGAATATCATCAATTCCTGATGCCTTGTTTGGCTTAAATTTATTTATAATGCTTATAACTTCGTATTCGTCAGTAGGGTTTAAAAAGATGGAATTTTGAACTCTATGTCCACAGAAAGTATCAGTAAGCGATTGATTTGCCCCACCGACAATGCTATTTGCCATATCATGGCCAATGCTGCAGAAGTATTTGTTTAATTCACGACAAATTTCACTCGGTTTACTTATCATATTTCCTTTAACACTTATTTGAGTCGGTAAAGAGTTAGATTTTGGCGAGTTTTTACGAAATATTTTGTTGACCACTTTCCATGTTGTAGAGAAATCTCTACTATTTTTAACCAATTTTTGAAAATAGATTGCTTTACTGGACTCTTTTACATGAGTCAGTTTATTTCGAAAAGACTTATAACGTTTAAAATCTTTTGCATCCAAAGATTTTTTAAATTTCTTATAAAGCCTATTTTGTTGCTTTATCGAAGTTAGGATACCTTTGGTTATCCACGGTTTTTTAGCGGACTTGTATTGATTTCTAGATTGGCGAGTTTTAGGAAAAAGATTATTCGTTACTTTTGTCATGCAAGTGGTCAGATCAGAAATGTTCGTTGGGACGTTTTTTTTTAGAGTTGAGTCCAGTTCGTTAAGAAAATTTTCAATTTTTTCGGGTAATATTTTCCTTATCAAGGGCCTCCTAGTGTTTTTTCTTTTTAATGGAAGATTTTGTCCGACGAAAATTGGATAATGATCAGATATATCGCATTCAATAACTGCGGTTGTGAATATTTCATTAAACATAGAACAATCTATATAAATGTGATCTAGAATCGATTTTCTAGAAAAGGACACTCTGGTAGGGCATGTAACCAATTGCTCACAACCAAGACTAGAGATGCCATTTACGTAGAGTTTAACGTCAATTGATGTGTCATGGCAATTGTAGTCAATGTTGAAATCTCCAAGCACCACAAACTTGTTGTAAGTTTTTAAACTAATAATATTGTTTTGAAATTTGCTAAAAAATAGTTTCAAATTTGATTTAGGATGTCTGTAAACAGACCCAACAACTATTTTATTCTTATCACTGATAGTGACCTCCGTCCACACGTCCTCACAACCATCAATTTTTAAATTCAATGTATGAAGTTCGCAGCTTTTTAATGATTCGACAACGTAAACACCAGCACCACCTGCTTTGGTATTGGAATGATTACAAAAAAAATTATACCCGGGTAAGGAGACAAGTTCGACGTTACTGGCATTAGTTCTGGTTTCACTTATACAAATAATGTCAGGTTTTGGAGCAAAATTATCTAAAAAATCTTCTAGTTTTTCAATATTTTTGACTAAACTTATCATGTTTAGGTGACAAATGGTTAAGCCAATTAACCCATTGCAATTTGATTTAAAGTGTTTCGTTAA
Source organism: Diplosoma virens (assembly GCA_963680785.1). Lineage (NCBI taxonomy): Eukaryota > Metazoa > Chordata > Ascidiacea > Aplousobranchia > Didemnidae > Diplosoma > Diplosoma virens. The sequence continues at coordinate 386,820 of OY796881.1, read as the reverse complement.
ATCATCAATTTCATTGAAAGTTAGACACAAAGGTTTGTCTGGATTACCCCATGGGTAATTTTGTTGTGGGTCATTACCATCGAATACGCTTTTTCGTAGGTTATCTCATATAAAAAGTAACAGACATTACTTCACAACTTACTTAAATCATTTTCATTATGAATAATGAACGACGAAGAATCTTCATTTTTTCGAACATAAATTTTGCCATTCATTGTCCAGATGTATGTGTAGTTCAAATTTTTTGCTGTTTGCTTAGTCAGCCACAGCAATCTTTTTCTCTCTTGCGTAAGGTTTTCGTTAATGAACAATTTCTTCATACCAGAAATAGGATAATCCGTTTCTTTTAGATGCTTTGCAGCAATGCGTTTGCCATAAATCTCGTTGCGCAAGTTCCTATTAATGAACCGTGCAATAATAGCAGGCGGATCTGCAACCTTCGCGTGTCGCTTCGGCGGAAGTCTGTGCGCTGTTGATATGTCCGATTTCTTTACGTCTACACCAACCAAATTGCTGATTTTTGTAACTAACTCAATAGCATCTTCGTTTTCAGTTAAAGGAATGCCTTGAAATTCAAGGTTTTGTCTGCGGCTATATTGATCAATCCCATCTAGCTTGATGGCTTCATCATTGGTTTTCTTGTCTAAAACGTCTGCTTTTTCCCTCAGTATTTTCATATCTTCATTTTGCTTTTCATTTATTGCCTTCAGTTTGTTATGGTTAAATTTCAAATCTTCATAACTGTTCATTAAAATTTTCAACTCATCACTTTGATTTCGATTTATTTCCAAGATTTCATCATATTGAGTTGAAATAAAAGTTTGACTTTTTTTCAACTCTGAAATTTCTGTTTTCAGTACAGCTATTTCCGCTTCGAAAATGGATTTAAAATCTTGCTTAATTTCTTCACAAATTGTAGCTAATTGCTTTTTAAATATTTCGGCTGTTCTATTTGCGCAGCTGTTTAAAAACTTTTCGTCTGCAGCTAAAACCGATGTAGAAGATTTTGATTTTTCTTTTGACGTGACGTAATTAAAATTAGCTGTTTCTTTCAGAGCTTTGCAAAAACACGTCTGCACTCTTCAACTGTAAATTAGTAACTGTAAATTAGTACTAAGATACGACTCGGATCTTAGTCAAATAGATACAGAGGCTAGAGATCGTCAAGACTCGTTATCTCTCGCTTTCAACTAAGATAGTGGTACAAGGCTATAGCATGGTGTGAACATAGACTCTAAAATAGCGTTATTTTGAGTACGTATCGTTTGAGACTCACAGCTGTTCAGATATTTAGATTAAGTCGGCCTGAAAACAATGAGTTACAAAGACTCTGGAAAGTTATTGTAGTGTCTATGATTTGAACGACAGAGCGAGTGCCATTAACACAGTTTTGCTTCCAAAAAAGATGAGAGACTTTGCAGCCACGAAAAGAGTAATAAACTTAAAACAAAAAAATTAGTGATCACTATGCTCCTCATAAAGTAGGCCTACCACAAATGACCATATGTGTATATGATGCTTTTGATTGCAAGATTGTATTTTATTCGATTATCTAAAAAAATCACTTATCCGAACCACCCCTGGTCTTAATTAGTTCGAATACTCGTTGTACTATATGTTATTTACGTATAGGTGCATATCTCAGATCACCTTTCAAGAAGGTTGACCCCAAATCCCTTTTTGGGTACGCCTATGAGTTGAACCAATATCAACTTTAAAACTAAGACAAATATATTTTTGTCGACAGCGTGGTCGTGGTAAAAACGCCCTGATTATAATCGACATGGTCTAAGTTTAAAACCTATTTGCGGCATTCTTTTATGTTCTTGGTAAAGATACATTACGGCAATTTCCCTTGCTTGCCGGCTTAGCAAGCAGTTCTAAATTTTAGTCATAACTACGAGGGTCAGTCAATAAGTAATGAGACTTTTTTAATAACTCAAGTTTGCAATGACTGGTAATCAAAAAATGCTTTTTTATTTTTCAACATAGTCTCCCTCCTTTGCAATACACTTGTTCCATCTTGATATTAGATTGTCTATTCCTTTGGCATAGAATTCCGTGGACTGGGTCCTTAGCCAGTTGCTCACAGCAGCCTTCACTTCTTCATCAGTCTGGAAGTGAATTCCCCTCATACTCTCTTTGAGTGGGCCGAAGAGGTGAAAATCAGATGGTGCAAGGTCTGGGCTGTAGGGTGGGTGTGTTAGAAGTTTCCAGCCTAAATCTTCAATTTTGGCTAGGGTTCTTGCTGCTGTGTGGGGCCTTGCATTATCCTGAAGGAGAATCACACCTCTTGATTGAAGTCCTCTCCGTTTGTTCTTAATGTCTTTTTTCACTTGAGTTAGCAGCTCACAGTAGTTCTCTGAGTTCACAGTATTGCCCCTTTCCAAGAAACTGATAGTGATCGGCCCATTTCTGTCCCAGAACACAGTGAGCATGACTTTCCTTAAACTTTTCTGAGATTTGAATTTTTTCTTCACTGGGGAAGAAACATGCTTCCACTCCATTGATCGTCGTTTCGATTCAGGTTCATAATGAAAGACCCAGGTCTCATCAGTTGTCACTATTCTCGATAAAAATACATCTCCCTCCTTTCTGTATCTGCGTAGTGATGCTCTGGAAGCCATCAGGCGCTGCATTTTGTGATCATCCGTTAACATCTTTGGAACCCAGCGACAGCTGACTTTTGAAAAACGCAGCTTCTCACGCACAATTGCGTACACTGTGCCATGGGAGATGTCCAAGTTTGTAGCAATTTCATCTAAAGTGACCCTTCTATCAGATTTGATCAGGTCTTCAACTGCCTGTACTGCTTCTGGGGTAGAGACATCCACAGGTCTTCCACTTCTCAGATCATCAGTAATGCTTTCGCGTCCATCTTTGAATGCTTGCACCCATTTGTAGAAGTTTGCTCTAGACATACAGGAAGGACCATATTGTCTTTGCATTCTAGACAGAATCTCACATGATTTTACACTCTCTGCCAACAGAAATCTGATGACTCCTCTTTGTTCCAAGCATGAGCTGTTTCCTAGCCTAGTAGTCATTTCAATTTATCGTCACACCTACAGTAATCTGAAAATAAACAAGTTTTGTTGTAAATAAGATGACAACTCCATTCATAATCATCACATAAAATTTCAGTTGCATAACTCCAAGAACACCAAAGTAATTGAGAAAGTCTCATTACTTATTGACTGACCCTCGTAATAAAAACCTAATAAAAATTTCAACCGGACAGCAATATCTTGGCGTCTTTGGAAGCGGATCGTAGTAATTGCTTGCTCTATCCATTAGCGTCTCCGCCGATTTCAAGCAAGTCAGGAGGATAAATATTAAAATGAAATAAAACTAGAATTTTAATGCTTTCACCCTGATATTCTTGAAAGTTTTTAAAAATTTGGATAGTTTTGTTTTTAGTAAAAAATATAAACTTATACTTAATGTTCTTAAGATTTTCTTAAGTTTTTTGTAAAACAGTGTTATGTTTATATTTTAATTTTGAAAAAAAATGATTGATATAAATCGACAACCATTAGCTGCTAATGCTATTAATTCCCAATTACTTGAATTTTTAAAGAAGTATGTACCAAAAATAATATCCATGAGAAACTCGCTCACAATTGGATCATTTAAGCATGATGAAGCATCAAATAAAATACTGGAACAAATTTCATGGTAATTATAATGTGTTTTATTAAAATTTTTTGATTCACAATTGCATTACTTAATTGTATTTTAGAAAATTTAAGTCTTATAACTGCCATGTAATTTTTTTTCAATTATGAAGTTTTGTCAAAAAAATTAATTTATATATTGCAAAGTTAATAAGGAGGGTAATTATGCTAACCTAATTGCATATTGAAATTTGTATAATAAGTTATATTTACATAAATATAAATGTAGTTGTTTGAATAAACATTTTTTTTAAATTTTGGACAAAAAAGGAAATAGTGAAAATGGTCTATGATTAATGCAGTTATGTTTTCTTTTTTATTTAAATAGCAGTTTAATTTTTGACATTTTAAAGCTATTAGGGAAAGTAGATGTTAAAATGCATTGGTTAAATAGGAAAGTTAGTGTTAGAGCAATTGCACTTGCAGCTGATTTGATGTATTTATTAGGTGGGCTAACAGAATTAGTGCTTTTTGTTGAATCTACATTATTATTAATTTTATTAATACTTCCTCAATGAAAATTGGTTTTAAGAAGAATGAGTTGGGAGATGAGTGAAGAAGTGATGTTTCTGTAAAGGGACAACTAGATGAAGGCTGATGTATTTTATTTGCCATATTTTCACCTAATGAAACAAAGTATTCATTAAAGTAATTATTTTTGCAGAGGATTAACTATAAAATTTTCTGCATCATTTGTGATATTAATATTTTTTAGACTTAGTATATCATTAATTGTTTTCTATGGAATCCCAGTATTGTGTTGTAATTCCTTGATTTGTTGATTAAAGCATGGCTTTTTGGCTTGCTCTTTGATATGAATTAATTTATTTCTGTATATTTTAAATAGTGTTTTTGTTAGGTAGTATTGTTAGTGAGTAGTTCTTTATACATTTTATTTTTAATTTTAATTGAAGTTAATATACCCTTTGTTATCCATGGCTTGGCAGTTACTAGCTAGGCATTTTTCTTTTGTTAATTTCTGTAATGGAGCATGCTTGTTTAAAACTGTTGTAAATTTATTTATAAACTCTTCATTAACATCATAAGGATTTTTATTTTTTGATAAAAACTATGGTTTAACTGTTGGTCTAAAATAATTAAAAATTCTTCAGCAACAAAATGTTTGGTGTCACGTTTGTAGTTATTGCAAAATTGTTGAAGTGGTTTAGTGTTTTTGTTATAGTGACTGTAGGTAGATGATCAGATATATCATCTATAGGAATATGAGATGATATTTGAGATGCATCTTCATTTGATTAGAAATGATCAAGTAGGGAAAAAGGGGAATCATTTACAACATTTAACACTAAAAGGACCAAAATCTGTGACTACCTAGAAGGACCAAATGCGTCAGAAATTTTTGTGTGTTTCTCTCTATATTGTAAGGCTTCTAAAATGGAAACTGTACGTATTTGAAAAGTTACAACATTGCCAAGTATGCAGTATAGGTCAACAAAAAGAGCATACTTTCAAAGCTTTATCACAGACATGACAAGCATTGCTTTCTGCAACACTTTCCACATATAGGGCTTTGACACACCATAGACATACACGGCACAGACATACACACCATACAGATGTCAGTTGTTCTATTTTGGCACCATTTACCAGAACATGTACAGCCATGGTTTAGTGGATCAGAAGAAGCTGTATTGAATCTCGTAGGGCTTTCAAAAGGTAATGACTCCATAGCACAATTGAGGCTACCAGTGAGCTCTTCAGATACTTTTTGTATGTATGCTCTGTAACTGATGCTGCTTTTGCATAAAGCTTTGTAGATAACCCAACTGTCTATTAGAGCCATGTCAATGACATTATAAAAGATGTGTACTGACTATATTTGGCTAGCAGCTTTCACTGAATACAGTCTGGACATTTGATCCAAAACATCCACACCAACCTTCATCTGGTTATAAAAGAGCACAGTTTCAGGCTTATGCTTTGGATTATTGTCCTATGGCATAACAATGTCTTTATGTAGGGTGTTCAGAATGTTTACAGACTTTGACTGTTTGCACTGATAAGAAGTGATAGTCACTGTAGTGTCCCCTGTGGAGTGTGCAACCATGGTGTCATGCAACATATGCTTCTTCTTCAACAAGTCTGGAATTTCCTTTTGGTTTGGTCGAATTGTCTCCACCAAACTACTCTGCCATTTTGCGAGTTTCAATGAAAGGCCCAAGGAAGTGAAGTAATTGTCACATGTGATATTGAAACCTTGTCTGAATAAAGAAATCATTAGCTTCATCATCACATCTGTTGGCGAGCAAGCATCTTCACTTCTTGTCAAGTCCTTCCCAAGACAAGGAAATCTGTTGCATAGATACTTGCTCTCTACATTGACGGCCATCCGAAACTTGTTTGGCCTATAATGAATAAACTTACACCTGGCCCTGCAAAGAAGCAATTGGTCATCAATGGTTATATTCATGTTGGGATTGTAGGGCTTTTGGCAATTCTCTATAAACAGATTTCATAGCAAGGATGCCAAGCATAACTTATCTTCTTCCAAATTTCCCCTCCTTTCAGTTTTACAATCAATCCTGAGATACTTCATGATTTTCAAAAATCTCCAACATGGCTTAATAGCGTTGAACAAAGGGCATCCTTAAGATTTGTCCCACATACCTTTCATAGGCAAAGTTCTTTCACCAATTATGCCACATGCCACAATGAGTCTCACAAATTTGTCCAGTTCATCTAACGCAACCATCCAGCTGTTGTTTCCAATGGCACAATGTGCCTCTGCAATAGTGCATTTCTGAATATTATTCAGCATGGGCTTGTTGAAAAGGATGCAAAACAAAGAAAGAGGACTGCTGCATATGATGCAGGATGTGGAATATGATGTACAGGGTGTCAAGAAAGTTCCTGATCGATTTTTAAATTTAATGTAATTCAAAAACTTCAATGAATTATGATAAGTTCTGTACGTCATTTTTCCACTTAATCCTCCTTTTCAATGTTTCAGATACACTTTTCAAATTTTTTTGGCTAAAATAATAATAAAATGAGTAAAAGAGCTGCAATCATTCAACTTCATCGTGTGGGACATTCAAATTCTAAAATTATGAAGTTGCTAAAAGCACCAAAATCAACTGTTCGCGATACAATCTTGCGCTTCCAAAAACTTGGAACCATGGAGGATCGGGATAGGAGTGGACAACCTCGATCTGCTCGCACTCCAGCAAAGATCAAGGCCCTCAGGGAGAGAATTCGGAGGAACCCCAAACGATCCTTGAGGAAAATGGCTAAAGACATGAATATCAGCCATGAGTCTGTCAGAACAATTGTTGAACAGGATCTCAAAATGTCCCCATACAAAATCAGGACAAGACAACTCCTAACTGACCTCCAGAAGCGAAAAAGAAAGGAGAGGGCCAAAATTCTGCTGAACCGTCTGAAGGGAGGCACGGAGAAAGGCGAAATCGTTTTTTCAGATGAAAAACTCTTCTCGGTGGAGGCGAAGTTCAACACCCAGAATGACAGGATTCTCGGAAAGTTGCCCAAGGACCTCCCTGATCATCTTCGATTCGTTTCACGCCGACAGAAACCCTCGTCTGTGATGGTATGGGGTGCGATCTCCAAATCTTGGAAATCTCTCCTCATTTTTGTTAAAGAGGGGGTCAAAGTGAATACAGATTTGTATGTCAATGATATTTTAACCCCTGCCCTCGCATCGATGAAGGAAAAGTTCAAAAATAAGTCCTTCACCTTTCAACGAGACGGCGTGCCTTCTCACACATCAAAGAAGATGCAGAAGTGGTGCAAAGAGCACTTTCCTTCATTCTGGACCACAGATTTGTGGCCACCATCTTTGCCCGATCTCAATCCTATGGATTTCTGTGTGTGGGGTATTCTGGAAAAAGAAGCCTGTTCTTCACCCCATAACAATCTGGAGGATCTTCAAGCTTCCCTGAAACGAGCATGGGAGAAAATTCCTCAAGATGCCCTTCGTGCTGCTTGTCAGAATTTCCGACAGAGGCTCCAACGTGTTATTGATACAGATGGGGGTCATTTTGAATAAACCAGATTTTTTTATGTTCATGGAGCTTTGTTCTATCACCACAATAAACCTTTTGTTAATTTAACCTTCTGTCATTAGCCCTATATAATTTTGTTAGGATCGGGAACTTTCTTGACACCCTGTAGGTCCTGCAAGGATTCTAACAATATTGTACTGCTGTAGTTGTCCTACAGTGACTTGGGAGCAAACTGAGCACAGCCAGTGGGATCTGTTTTTGCCCAAAAGGGTTTGTTTATCATTATCACTGCTGCTTCGAGCATGTGCATCATCATCTGTGTTGGTTGGTGCTTTCTAGTTTATATATTTGTCATTCAAATCAGAAGAATCCTCCTCATTTTGAATATCTGCAATCACATTGTTGACTTTATCAGATTTGGAATCTGAGTACTCACCATCAGAAGACTCTAAAGCAATAATTTGCAACAATTGTAACACTTGATTAGCAGCAAACCTTTGAGACATTTTACACACAAAGAAAATCCTATATAAGTAATTTATTTGGTTTCTGACCTGTGAAAACACAACCCATTGTTAGACACTCTGTGAAACGCTTGTTGCACAAATTATTTCAAACTTGCTTTTCCTGTGGTTCAGTAACAATCTATCTAGAGCTTCCCTGACTAATATGTAGCCTAGTGAAGATAATATTGATGGGCCTTAAATATAGCTTATCCTTTTCTGCATCTTATTGCTCACAATATTAACTTCTATGGCAGCAATATTCACAACACTAGGCTAGGCTATATTTGGTCTTCTTATAGTTAACACAAAATAGAAAACTACTACATGTTGTCCGCCAGCCTCCTTCACAGCCATGCGCTGTAAATTTCTCATAACACATATTAGCTTAGCTGGTGACACTGAGAATTACCAGAAAAAGAGTAACAACCAATTGAAAATACTTCTTCATACTATAGATCAGGACAGTAGCAGCATAATGAGCTATTGATATGACTAACTTGAAAGGGAATAAAAAAACACAATTATTATGTCATAAGCAAGATACACTGCCTACGTTCTTTAATGCCATGGAAAAACTGTTTTAGAAAAAGACAATACAATGATATCTACCAAGAAACTGTTGCTGAACAGGTTGGTATGGGTATTTCGATGTCTTAACAAGTCTTGCGTCAATTGATGCCCATGGTCCTTCTCGGTAGTATTGTAATTTTTTCGCTAATTTTTGCCCCCAAATCACGAAATTGGGTCTAAGAGTGTTTACCAATAAAAGAATAAAACTCAAAAAGTATGAAGTGATAATACTTCAGAAAGTGCATGATGAGCTTGGTCTTTCTAGTGTTAAACAATTAAATTATTTAAGGGATCATTTAAATAAAACTTTTGTATTTTATTTATTTACAGATTTTTAAACTTCCTCTCACAAGCCTAATAAGCCAAACAAGCTTCTGGAAAAAATACATTAATGCTAAAATAATTTTGTTTTGCAATAGTTTAAATTAATATACATTATGAGTCGAGCAGTTTTTTACAAAAAAATAAATTTAAAAAAGAATCTAATTAGGAAGAATATGTACAAACTGTTGTTATTTTTACTAATTTTAGACAATATTGTAAGTATTGCAAAACTCTGGTGGGGTCTTTCATTTACAATCAAAATATGCATTAAATGTTATCTGTAGATTAAACAGTTCTATGCACCCAGCCAAAAATTACTTTCTACCTGCTTTGACAATGGCAATTTAAACAGCATTATACAGCTTCTATTTGCTTGTAAAGAATTACTGTAAATCCTTGAGTATAATACGCAGGAGATTTTTAAGGGCTTGTACCTTTGAAAAATCTAAACCTTGTGTATAATATGGACCCCTTTTCTAAATTGAGTCAATGAGGTCTATATAACTTTCTTGTTCTGTAAACATGTACATGGTAATGTTCTTCAATATTATTGTATATACAACATAATGCAAACATATTGCTTTTTTTGAGCATTTTGCTTGCAGAAAATAAGGAAATGACAGTAGTATCATTAGTAAAAAATTAATATTAAATAAATTTTTATTCCTATCAGTTATAGCAAAATTCTGTGCATTTGTAATACAATTTTTGCACCTGACGTCAGATATCGACAAAGCTTAAAAAATATTTTTCATTTTTAACCTTGTATATAATGCACACTAGGAATTTTGTTTGTTAAATTTTGGGGAAAAATTGCTGATTATACTCCAGGATTTACAGTAAATGTGGAACTGAAAAATTATTCTTTTGCTATGTATTTTATTTTATTTGATCTCTATATTTATTCTCTTCACTTGCAGAAAAGCAACAGAGGTGCTGTTACTTAGGGTAAGCAATTACCCCAAATCAGATATTGTAACAGTTTCCAATTGTTTTATTTTTTAATTGTTAACTTGTGTTTTGATATTCAACTGTGTTTAAATTAGTTTGCAACTGCATGCTGGTAATTACTTACTATATTCAGCTGTTTTCACCAAAAAACAATTAGCTGTATAAGTTTCAAATAAGTTTCAAATCTGTACACAATATAATAATAATAAGTTTCAAAATTTCAAATCTGTACACAAATAACACAAATAAGTTTCAAATCTGTACAAGATGCTTAAGCTTCATGCTTTGATGCTGCAGCATGCCACTTGCTATGATGAATATAAGCATTAAACACTATTTTCTTGCTCCATTTAAATTAACTTGACATGTTTGCTAACAAAGCAGATATTTCTGTTTAAATAATAAAAATCAAATTAAATATGACACAGTTCAAAATATTTAAAATTATATTTAGAACATTCCTAAGTAGTAAGTACTGTATTTGTTTATTGCTGCATATATCAAGTTTGCTGTTGTTCAACAAAACCTTCTGAATGCTATTCCCAAAATGACTTACCTAAAAATTCTACATCACTGAGCTACATTTTTCAAAAAATGTTTGAGATCTTTTCACATTTATAGCAAAAATAACATCATAACTAACCATTTAAGCAATTTGAAGTTACAACTAAAAACTTTTAAAGATTAGGGTTGCAAAAACATGTCAGTGTAATGAAATACACAATGTATTTTTATGCACACTATATGTAGTGTTTACCATTCTTAAAATAGAAAAAATTTGGATCTAGTAAATTATCCACCCCCACGTGCAGAAAATTTATTAGTTCATTGACTAGGGATAAATAATTTACTAGTGTAAAATTAGGGTTAGGGTTAGGGGTAGATAATTTACCAGATCCAAAAATTTCATAAAAGCAATGGGTAATCATTTGTTTTGCTATACATTAAAAACTATTTGCATATATGGCCTAATAATAACACGTAGAAGATAAACTTCTGTGCTGGCTGCTTTGCCAATGTGTTGTTTTCATTTTTTTGAAATTTATAGTTTTGTGCATTGCTGTTTAATTTTTTAATATAATAAAGTGTTATATAAAAATATTGTGCAGGTGGTTTTTTGAGGGAGAACAAAATGAAGAACTTTCTAAACTAGAAAAGTTTAATAATCCTTCTAATTTATGTGGACATGTTTTCAAACCTGGTGAAGCCACTTACTCATGCAGGTATAAGTTTATAATATAATTTTGACATAAGATAATTATTTTGTTAATCAAGTAAAATTAATCTAAAAAAAGGGGCAATTATTGGTTTGTTATTTACCTACATACAAAACAGCTTTTTTTATTTTTATTTTTACATTTATTCTCCAAACTAACAGAAAAATATCCAAAGCACTAACAGAGCAACTGTCAAACAATTTTTTCCCCTGCTTTTAAAAATGCTAAGACATTGCTTTGCAGTTGAAATTTTTTTTAGTTTTTTAGTTTTTGTTTAGCAATATGACTTAAAAATTAAAGCTGGAGTGAAATTACATATTATATACTTTATTTAGAACTAATACTGCCAAGTTGAAGAAAGTCTTGTAAAGTTTCTTCACCAAGAATATAACAAAATCACAAGAGTAGGTTAGAAATTGCTATTCTGTCAATCACATTTGCCGTCAATGCAGCATTTCTACTTTAACACAGACAGGCAGCCTCAACAATTATCTTTTACTTTTAAATGTTTATTATCTATCATCAGATTAAGTTTACATTGAGTTTCAGGTTACATTTGTATTGTTATTAGGTTAAGTTTGTATCATCTATCACATTATTTATCATCATCTACCATCAATCTATCATCAGATTGAGTTTGTAGAGTTTTTGGCACACATGTTTAAAAAGTTAATTTCTTTTATTTTAAAAATTAGCATCCAGTTGGAAATGTTAGCAGGTACAAAATGGCAATAAGTACATATAACAAAAATTTATATGTAGACCATTCACTGGTGATTTGTCTGTGCTGCTTTAGTTTGGTCTTGACCCAAATTATCAAATTATGATTAGTAGCAGAATTTTCAAAAAATCTTATTTTCATTTACCACAAAAATCTACTATGGAAAGCAGCCATATTAGATTAAGTTTTTTTGAATTTATTTATTTATATTATTAAAGCAAGAAAAAAACAAGACAGAGTTAAATAAATGTTTTTGGCTACCTTAAGCCCTTATCAGGTTTCATAGTGAATAGTTTTTCATGATTTTGGTTTAATTTAAACAGAGAATCAATTATTTTAAATGCTAAGTAACTTTTAATAAAATTTTAAAATTATTAAAAAGTACTTAGTTGGCATTGTGATCATAGGGATTATTTTACAAAAGCAAGTTAATTGATAGAGTAGAGAATGGCTTGTAGAAGATGAGTTAGCTGTAAGTATGACATGCTTTAGTTCAGGGGTTCCCAAGCTTTTCTTAGCATGACCCCATTCAGGACTTTCAACTGTTCAGTGCGACCCCGTGTTTGTGTGAGTTCATGTGCACGTGCCCGTGTATAAATTATTTATATCAGGGTGGTTCAACTTCTGCACTCTTGTGGGCCACTTTTCAAAATTATTTGAATTTGTGGGCCTCAACCGGCTAAAAACACTTATTTTTGTTCCAAAATCAGGGTGTTTTCTAAAAAAAAAAGGTTTTCACTTGGAATTGATCTCCGAAATTCCTATTTTCGTCCCAAAATCAAGGTGTTCTCCAAAAAAAAAAAAGTCTTCACTTGGAATCGATTTCCGAAATTCCTATTTTCATCGCAAAATCATAGCGTTCTCCAAAAAAAAAGGTTGCCGCTGCTTGTGATGACTTGTGCAAAATTGTTCCGTGGGCCCATAGTTGGACTGCACTGACCTATATCATGACAATACCTCAGCAACCCCAGCAACCCCATGACCGGTTTGTGACCCCATATATTGACCATTCTGACCCCTGATTTGGGAACCCCTGCTCTAGCTAATTATCACAAAACTGCATAATTATGGCAGAATATGGTACTAATTATAACAATTAAGAAATGTAACATATAATGCAAACAAATAAAGGCACCACAACAAATAACTATTTATTGATTTCTGCCATTTGATCAGCTGTAAATTTGGTCTCTAAATCATTTGATCTTCATCATACAATAAACATTCAAATAATTTTGGTTAAAATCCTACTTTGTTATTCTGTTGCCTTTTTAAAAAAGACACTTTCTTCTTGGCAGACTTGGCTAGTAGCTTTAAATTTTAATCATAACTAAAAACAAATAAAAATTTCAACCAGACAGCAATATTTTTGTATCTCTTGCAGCAGGTCAAAATTATTGCTTGATGGTTACCCTAAATTTAATGCCTTTGGTCAGGGCTGCAAACTAAAATGTATTTTTACAGAATTCGAGTTAATAAAAAATTTCAAGTTTGATTTTACCATTTTCAATTTATCAAGTTCAAGCTCACCAATTTCAATTTAAGGATTACGATAATTTCTTATCTTTAAAGACGAAAAAAAATCTCTGCTTTAGATTGTAGTTTTATGATGACTTGTTTGCTCAAATGCATGTGCTTTAAGGGTTTGATACCAAGTGAGGATCTTTTCACTCCTGCAGTCAAACTTGATCAACTTTTTTTAGTTTGAGTTTAGGAAATCTTATTTGTAGATTTCCTAAACTCAAAACTCGTCGGCAGTATGGTTAGAGCACCAGGATTGTGATCGACATGGTCTCAGTTCAAAACCTACTCAAGTGATTATGTTGTATCCTTGGGAAAGACACTTTACAGCACTTTCCCCTGCTTGGTGGTCTTGGCAAGCAGCTCTAAATTCAGTCATATCTCTATTAAATTTCAAGCGGACAGCAATATCTTGGCATCTTCAGAAGCAGGTCAGGGTAATTGCTTACCCTATGTATTAGTGCCTCCATTGCTTTCCTGCGAGTCAGGAGGACAAAAATAAAGATAAAATAAAATAAAAAAAAAAACAAGTTCTTCTAGTTCAAGCTTGCAGTCTTGCCTCCAACAACAGCTATCCAATTTTGATCTGATTTAAATTTTGCAGCAGTGAATGGAGGGGGACAGATGCATCTTACTACTTCTGCAACTCTTTCTACATCTTTTCTCCCTGCTGCTTCCTTCAATTGCAACATATCCATTGTCCATCAGCTTTTCTGTATTCCTCTTGTCCAGTGTCCACCAACTGCATATTGTCTTCACCATAGATCTTTCTGCTTTTCTCAAAATAGCTATTGCATTTTCTTGCAAACCTTTGTTAACATAGCTCTTATATACCTTTCCTTTCATCTGCAAAAAGAATCTTCCAATATTCTATTTATTCTATTGAATACTGATTGTGGGATGAGCATGAAATAGAAAAAATAATAATAAATACATATTTTGTAACTATATCATGATGCTATGTTTATACAATTTTGTAATTCTAGAGAATGCGGTGCTGATCCTACATGTGTTTTATGTCAGAAATGTTTTCGCCAAAGTGAGCACATCAATCATAAATATAAGGTAATTTATACTGTTTTTCTTTATCTAGAAAGATTTATAACAGGGGTATGCAACCATGCCCCATGTCTACATTTGTCCTGGATAAAGATTCTAAGTTGTTTTTGGAGTATTTTTTGAAATGACTCAAACTTAATAGGGAATTGTGCTTCCAAAGACTTTAATCAAATAACAAAACTTTGTAAGTTTTGAAGAAAAAAATCTTAAAACAAAGTAAGGACCACAAAAAGGTCTTCACTTGTAAAATTCAGATATGTGTTTTATTGACATAGCCAGAAAATATGTTTGATCAGCTGAAATGGCTTCTTAAAAAGTTTGAACACGCCTGATTTTTAACTAACAATAATTGTAAAATTTTAATTTATTTTACAAGAATGAATAAAGATTATTTTAAGTCATTTCATACCTAAGAACAACTAACTATGAAGCAGTGATTTCTAAATTTGTATCAAGAAAAGATGATGATGGTCTAATTTGAGTGCCTTCCAGTAAGAAACTGTTTGCTTTTTCCTATTTTTCCTTTTTATGACTCAAATGTTTTTCAGTAATGAGACTTTATTTTTCAAATAACTGTCTGGCTGAAATCTTTGCACACTTGTGTAAATATTTTTGCATTTTCAACTTTTTTATATTGGATGCAGTGCAGAAGCAGGTGTAATATTGATAGCCTAAAATCTAGCATTAAAGCTTTCCAATTGACTGGAATATTCCTAAGCATATGGAGCACAAGAAGTCAGATTGTGTTTTTTTAATGGTATAATGCATGTGCTGTTATATTTTAACTGATTTTCCCAGAGGCTCAGCATTGACATCTTCTCCTTTTGGCCTTTTCCTTCAGTCAGGGGTGGCTACAGCATATCATCATTCTCCAAACCTTTCTGTCTTTAACATTTGTCTCCTTTGCACCAACTTCCCCCATATCTTTTTTCACTACATTTAAAAATTTTCTCTTTGGTCTCCCTCTTTCCTCTTTCTCAATAACTCCATTTTCATCATCTTTCTTCCTACATATTCTTGGTCTCTCCTCATGACATGTCCATACCACCTCAGCCTGCCCTCCCTCATCTTGATTCCTAATCTTTCTACCTTAAAGGGGAAGTCCAGTCAAAATACAAGTTGAGCTTAAAATATTCTTTAAGTGGTTAAAAATCAACCCTAAAAAAATTTTTACTCAAAGGTCTCTGCTATTCTAGTTATCTCCAAAAGAAAAAATCGCCATTGGTGGCGCACGTGAGTGATGACGTCATTGGCTGGCAAAACAACTGAGACTAGCATTGTTAGAAGTATATACTACAGCTGCATCTGCTTGCAATTAGCAAAAGTACAGATCCAAAGCTGGTAAAAAGAAAAAAAAAAAATGGAAAGCATTGCTACGAAAGAATTTAATGAAATAGACCAAGAACAACAGCTTGATAAAACCTCAAATAATTTTCCAAAATCAAATGAAGAATATTTTCATTGTTCCTGCGAGCATTGTTATATTATGCCATCGGTACAGTTAACAAGCAAAACTTTTGATACTGGGCTTCAGAAAATCCTCATGAATTACATCAGCGACCACCACAGAGCCCAAAAGTGACTGTTTGGTGTGGTTTGGGAAAGTGCAGGATATTTGGTCCATTCTTTTTCGAAGAAGAAGAGACAGCAACGGTTACTTCAGACTGCTATATTTGAATATTTGAATACTGTTTCCTTCCTGAGCTTCGCAGACATAATGGCATAGTTTAGTGAATTTTTTTATGTACATTATAAAATTTTTGTTAAAATATTCACAGAGTTTTGTCTTCATTAAAAACATCCGTTTCCCGTAACTCACCCTGTATATATATATATTTTTTTTTTTATTCAAAAATAAATATTTTTGATAAAATAAAATTATCCGAAAATAAATATATATATACGTATATATTTGTCAAAATGATTGGATATAGCCAGGTTACCGTCTAACAATCCAAACAAGAAAAACTGCGAAAGCCTTGTATTTTGCAACGCACGAATCAAAGCATAATACACGACAAGGCCCTGTTTTGCCCTTATGGGGCTCATCAGGTATACGATTTATCAATGAGACGAGTGCAGTCATTACCACGAGGAACGCATGTTAGTAAGTTATAATCATCTGATATTCACATTGATCCTGGATGGAGAACCAGGCACGAATGAATATGTCTGACACAAGATCGAGAACTTGCCACCGACATACAAAAAAAATACGATTGCACAATTACACACTTAAACAAGACGGGAGAGTAAAAAAATTGCATTTTATATAATCAATGAAAATATTAACAGAGCTAATCAACAGGCTGGGCTCTAAGCTTGATTCTAAACTTAAAAGTTTTATATATGTATATATATAAAAACATCAAGTCTGGAAACGTGATATGTGCAGCTTCACGGCTCCAACCTTGGATTGTTTCTCTTCGCTTTGCTTGCTTTGCCAAAGCAGGCATGTGTATGTCTTGAATTTCTAAAAATCAAAAATTTAAATTGCAACAAGGGGCGATAATCTTAAATTTATTTGATCACAAACACCTTTAAAAAATAGGTTGGGATACGATTCATAATACGATTAATTCCTTCTAATCTAAACAAACAATTTGCTGTAGCTAGCATACTTGTAGCATCTTCCTTACTACCATGCGTTATGCTGCCCCTTACATGGGTTAGAACCGCTCCACGCAGGCCCAACAATCATGCAA
Organism: Diplosoma virens; assembly: GCA_963680785.1. NCBI lineage: Eukaryota > Metazoa > Chordata > Ascidiacea > Aplousobranchia > Didemnidae > Diplosoma > Diplosoma virens. Next base: position 369,586 of record OY796881.1, on the reverse strand, counting down.
CTCACAGGATTTGCAAGATGACTGTGAAAGAAGACTGGTAATAGTTTGGATAAGCAAATTTACAATAAAATTCTTACAAAAAAATACAAATACAAAACAATTTGGCATATAAGAATTTCACAAAAGCAAATGTTAATATAATATTGACATGAAGGATAGTAAAAAAAAAGCAACTAAACTTAGTGAATAATACAAATTAGCAATTTGTATCAGGGACATTCCTTTTTTACCTATAAAAAATTACCAACTTTGGCAAGTGTGCCAAGAGACAGCAAAATAGTCAAAATGGTCTTTTATAAGGTCTCTTGAACAAGTCACCGTGAGCAATTTTTTTTGGTGCAACTAACCTGGATCCCCTTGCAGTTCCTATCAGTTCTTGAGAGATTCTTTTTCTCTTAGTTTTTTCTTTATTCCATTCTGGTGCCGAAAGGGAGATTCTGGGTTAGTTTCACAGAAAAAATTGCTTACGGTGACTTATTTAAGAGACCCCTTTTATGTTTTCTCAATTGACGCATACAAATGAATAATGATAATATTAAAACTAAAACAAATTAAAAAAAGTCAGAAACTAGAAAAAATCCAAATAACCAATGAACAAACAATCAAACAACAATAGCAAAAAAAAGTGAACCATGAAATGTAAAATTGGATAATTTATGAATTTTTGACATTGTTTTATTTTTTTAAGAAACATATTTTCAATAATTTTGCTCAATCTTAATTATTATATAAAATAAAATGAAATTTTAATTAATTGTTAAATCTTAAGTAAACAGGATTCTTATTTCACTTGGTATACCATTTTCTGTTTTGGGACCAAGAATTACAAGTTTTGATTATGGTTTATAAATCTTTTGAAAAATAAGAATGTTTTTCTTAAGAAGTGGTTGTAAGTTTGAAAACAGATAAGAAAAATTTTCAGATTAAATATAAGCTTATTAATTTTAAGTTTACATAAATCAATAACCAATTAGATTGATAACATTCATATAAGTTATGTATATGAAAGTGTATTGAGCAGGAAACACCAAAGATTTTTTAAAATTTTAGCAGTCAAATTAAAAACACTAAAAGTTGCTGCTCACCTTTTGCAAAAACTTTTTTTGTTCTCTTTGTTCTATCCTCATTTGTCTTGCCTTTGATGTTCCTGACATTTTTGGATTATTTTGTTTTGTCTTCTTAAATTTTTTACCAGTTAACATGTTATAAGAGGAAAAATCAAACAATGTTGGAACTGCATCTCTTTTTAATTTAACTTGTTTTTTGATTCCTAGCAATTCCGATTTCAGGTCTCGTTCATAACAATCTTCAGTAAAATGCTTGCTACATAACTGGCTATATTTCAAATTTGGTGGCTTTTTTAGCTTCATGTTGTTAAACCATTTCTGTAGCATAGTGGAATCTTTTATTGGTAATTGGTGAAAACTAATATCATTTTGTTTTCCTCAATTAGAACAACCGGGAGCCATACAAGAAATAACCATAACTTGAATTAGAATAAACTTATCAACCAGAATAATATTATAACATGTACTGTACTTATGCAGTCTTTACACAACTTGCCAGCCATTGACGTCATAAAACTGAGGACCAATCAAAATCGCTCATTTTAACTTTAGTTTTTTTGAAATATTGGGGCAATGGGAAATCGGATTTACATCAAACCAAAACCAATGGGTTAAAAAAATTCTACTCCATTTATGAAAAAATTTTAGATTTTGGGTGGACCCTACCTTTAAGGGTACTCCTGATGTACTCGTTTCTAATTTTGTCTTTTCTTGTGACGCTTATAGCAAACCTCAACATTTTCATTTCTGCAACTTCCATCTCTTCCACTTGTTTCTTTGTACCACCACTGTCTCAAGTCCATACACCATTGCTGGTCTTACCACTGAACTGTACACATTTCTTTTTACTGTAGCTGGCAACCTCCTGTTGCAGATTACTCCTGATATTCTTCTCCATCTGTTCCATTGTGCCTGCACTCTCTTCTTTACCTCCCTCTCACAACCACCACTTTCTTGCATCGTTGATCCCAAATACTTAAATTCCTTTACTCTTGGCACTTTTGTATCATCCATCTTCATTGTTTCGTTGTCATTTCTTCCATATATGCACAGATATTCGGTCTTTGACCTGCTTACTTTCATCCCTTGTCTTACCAATGCATACCTCCAGGATTCTAATCTCTGCTCCAATTCTTCCCTGGTCTCTTTGCAAATCACAATATCATCAGCAAACAACATCATCCACGGTGGTTCTCTCCTTACTTTATCTGTCAGCCTGTCCATTATCACTGCAAACAAAAACATACTTAACGCTGATCCCTGGTGCAGTCCAACCTTAACCTTGAAACTTTCTGTAGTTCCTACTGCACACCTCACCACTGTTTCGCTTTCCTCATACATATCCTGTACAAGTTGCATATACTTTTCCACTATTCCAGATTTTCTCATACGGTACCACAGCTCTTTTTGTGGAACCCTGTTGTAAGCTTTCTTTAGATCCACGAATACACAATGTAGCTCTCTTGGACCTTCCCTGTACTTTTCCATCAACATTCTTAAAGCAAACATGGCATCGGTGGTTCCCTTTTCTGGTATAAATCCATATTGCTATTTGCTGATCTCTGCTCTATCCCTTAGCCTGACTTCAATAATTTTTTCCCATACCATCATTGTGTGGCTCATTACCTTTATTCCTCTGTATTTCCCACAGCACTGTGCATCCCCTTTGTTTTTATAGATTGGAATCATCACACTCCTCTAATCTTCTGGCATCCGTTCACCCATCAATAGTCTGTTGAACAATCTGGTCAAAAACTTTATCCCCGTCTTTCCCATGCACTTCCAAACCTCTACTGGCAACTCATCTGGCCCAACTGCTTTATCTTTTTTCATCCTTCTCAATGCATTCTTCACTTCTCTACTGACACAATTTACCTCTTAATTAACCACTTCTGTTTCCTCTATCTTAGGGTCTCTGTTATTTTTCTTGTTCATCAGTTTCTCAAAGTACTCCTTCCATCTCTTTAACACTGCCTCCAAATTTATCATAACATTATCATTTTCATCCTTTATAACCCTCACGTGCTGTACATCTTTCCCTGCTCTGTCTTTCTGCCTAGCCAATTTGTACAACTCCTTTTCACCTTCTTTTGTTTCCAATCTAGCATATAAATCATCATAAACATGTCCCTTTGCCATTGCAACTGCCTTCTTTGCCTTACTCTTCTTTGTAGATCTTTTTAGTATTTTCATCTCTTATTTTGTCCCATGCATTTGCCTCTTTCTTTTCTTTTATGCTCTCCTGAGCTTCCTCATTCCACCACTATGTCACCCTGTCTTCTTTTCGTTTCCCAAATGTCACTCCCAGTACAGTTTCAGCTGTTTTGTCTCACTCATCAGGAAACCCATCCTTGCCTCCCAGAATCCTGGTCAACTCTACGGTGCTGCTTTGTGACACACTCATTCACTATTACCTTACAATCGCACATTTCCTTCAAAGTTCTTCCTTCTGCACATCACATAATCTACTTGGGTACTTTTTCCTCCACTCTTATATGTCACCTTGTGTTCATCTTTTTTCTTGAAATAAATATTGACAATCGCCAAATCCATCCTTTTCTCAAAATCCACAACCATTAATCCTTTCTTATTTCTTGTTTCAGCACCGTACCTCCCCATTATTTCCTCATCCCCTATGTTTCCTTTGCCCACACGTCCATTAAGGTCTGCACCAAGAACTATCCTCTCCTCTTTTGATATACTTTCTATCAACCCATCCAGGTCTTCCCAAAAATCATTTTCTCCTCCATGCTGCTGTTAACCTGTGGAGCATACGTGCTTACTATATTTAAGATGGACTTTTTTACCTCTAGCTTCATGGGCATTAGTCTGTCTGACACCCTCTTCACCTCCAGGACACTTTTAGCCAGCTCCTCCCTCACCACTATCTCTATCCCACTTCTTCCATCAGCTCTATTGTAAAATAGTTTGCATCCACCTCCAATGTTCCTTGCTTTACTCCCTTTTCACTTTGTTTCCTGTAGGCACAATATGTCTACATTCCTTTCTCCATCATATCTGCCAGCTCTCTTTCCCCTTTAGTCATTGTCCTAATATTTAAGGTTCCCACCGTTATGAGTGAGTGTATTCCTTTCCACACTTCTCACTGCTTCTTCACTTGCCTTCCTGCTCTCTTTTTGCTCTTATTTTTACTATGTTTAGGAGTAGCATAATTTCCACAGGTGCCCTGCTGTGCGACACCTGAGCTGGTCATTGGTAATTCGGGCCACGACTGATCTGGTATGGATAAAATTTTTATGCCAGATGTCCTTCCTGCTGCAACTCTCCCCATTTATCCAAGCTTGGGCCAGCATCAAGAAACACAGGAATGTGCCTCTGATGGTTGGGTTGGCTCAGCATTGACATAAAGGATTTAATTTTGAAAAACGTCAAATGCAGTAGTTGATTTTTTTTTTTTATCTCTATATTTATCCTCCTGACTCGCAGGAAAGCGACGGAGGCGCTATACATAGGGTAAGCAATTACCCCGACCTGCTTCCGGCGATGCCAAGATATTGCTGTCCGCTAGTAATTTAGTAGAGATATGACTGCAATTTAGAACTGCTTGTCAAGACCACCAAGCAGGGGAAAGTGCCGTAAAGTGTCTCTCCCAAGGACACAACAGAATGGCACAAGTGGGTTTTGAACCGAGACCATGCTGATCATCAGTCCGGTACTTTAACCACTCAACCACGCTGCCGACCTTTAAAGTTGTTTAAATGCTTCAGTGTTTCTCAACCTGTGTGCCACAAGTGTGCTGCAAAACTTTTTTGAAAAATATTAGTCCATTGTTCTCCTAACCTTTTTTTAGAGAATACTACTTTTTAGGACCTGTTGCGACTTAATTTATCCCATCTTGCAATTGCAGGATGGCAGCTTTTTTTTTTTATGCAGATTTAAGCTTAATGTTTAAAAGCCAAGTAGTGCTACCAATTATTCTAGTGTTGTTTTAAAAAAAGTAAGTAAAACCCTATAAGTCTTGTTTTTTCATTAGCCTTATTTATTTTATTTTGCAGAATGAGCTCTGTCAGGAACAATGTTAAAGAACTATAGTCTACTTAAAATTTTACAGAAATGGAATTTAAATGCTCAAAAATTTTGTTTGCATATGAACAATAAATTTAACAGATATTTTGGAGATTTAATGGTTTTTGTAATAAAATTAAACTCAATATCACCGAAACGCTGAAAGAATTTTTTTCCTTTTTCTACCGTAATTGATTAAATTTTAAAATCTTAATTTTATATGTATGGCCATCAGAATTTGCCAGAATGAACTAGCCATAGAAATCATACAATAAAAAAATCACATCATAGAAATCATTACGATAAAAAAAACTATAGTATTACAAGTTTCTAAGTTAAGGACTATTTTAAGGTTGCAAAGTAAAATGTTACATCACAATTAATAATTTGAGATTGCAAAATTCAACTTGTGTAAGTGCCTTACTACTTTATCAAATAATGCACTTAAGCTAAGCAAAACTACAATATCCTGTATATTGCATAATCTTTTGAAAGCAAACTGTGTCACAAAAGATCAGTGTGATGTCATAATAAAAGGTATGATAAACTGGATAAATTTATAGATAAAAAACTTGGAATGAAATGACTGTTGCCTGGGCTTAAACAATGGCCATCATTTGCCACATCCAGTATGATTTAGTTTGCAGCCAGTTGCTCATGTCCTCCCTGTAACCGTTCATGCCCCCCAGTTTAAGAACCTAGGAGTTAAAGCATCATGCAAAATTTTTGTTAAACGTTGTACAGGTGGGGAAAAAGTCCCTGGAATTATTTTTAAGCTTAAAATTTAAACAAATTTTAATTGCTCTAAAGCATAAATTGATGATCAATTGAATGCTGTATTATCATTCTTCGTTTAAAGTTTGATTTTTTAATTTTAATTGTCTTTTTGTCAAAAATGAGTAAATTTCATGCCATTATTGAGCTTCATCACATGGGAGTTTCCAATTTGATGATCATCAAACAGCTTAAAGTACCAAAATAAACTGTATACAACACTGTAGCAAGATTTAAGGAGCTAGGTGATGACAAAGACCGTCCTAGAAGTGGACACCCTCACACAGCTCGTACACCCAAGATCATCAAAATGGCTCGTGAGTGGGTCAGAAGGAATCCAAAACGATCAATCAGGAAAATGGCTCAAGAGATAAATATTAGTCCAAAAACTATGAGGACCATCATAAAAACAGACCTCAAGCTTATGCCTTTCAAACTGAAGAAGCTCCATCAGCTTATTGATTTTTAAAAGAAAAAGAGAGTGGACAGAGCTCAAGTTCTCCTGAACTTCATGAAGGATGGCACGCAAAAAAGAGACATTGTGTTTTCAAATGAAAAATTGTTTACAGTGGAGGCCAAATTCAATTCTCAAAATGACAGAGTGCTGGCAAAGAAATGCGATAATATCCCTGAACATCTGAAAACAGTTTATTGCTGACAACAACCAGCCTCGGTCATGGTTTGGGTGGCGGTCTCCAAAATGTGGAAGTCACCACTCATTTTAATCAAACAAGGCACAAAACTGAATACAAATGCATATGTTGAGGATATTTTGATCCCTGCATCTCAGGCAACAAAGAAACACTTTGGAAATGAAAACTTTACTTTCCAACAAGACAGTGCTCCTTCCCACACATCCATAAAATTCAAGCATGGTGCAGAGCCAATTTTTCGAATTTTTGGAGCAAGGAAATGTGGCCCCCTGCTTCACCTGATTTGAATCCTCTGGACTTCAATATTTGGTTGATATTAGAGGCTGAAGCCTGTGCTAAAACACACGACACCATTCAAAGGTTTGAAAGTGTCTCTGAAGAAAGCCTAGGCCAAAATACCACAAGAAAAGCTCCATGTTTCAGTAGAGAGTTTCAGAGGAAGACTCGAGAGTAGTAAAAGCTAAAGAAGGACATGTTGAAATATAGACACATATTTTATTTTGCGATAATCCTAGTAATAATATTATTATTATATTTATTTCATATTCCTTTACCATAATTGAAATATTGTCAGTTTAATTTGTCTGGAAACTTTTTCCCCACCCTTTAGATACTATTTTTTTGTTATAGATCAAACTTTTCTACAAACCATTTAAATTTTTTTTAAGACATTTTGCCTAAAATGTTTAAAATTTTTTGGATATTTCGCTGAAAATTCAGACACTGTCTGAAAAAAACACTAAAGCGAAAACGTGCTTGTCTCTACCTTTTGAGGAAAGAAAAACAGAAACCAATTATTCTAGTTAAGTTGGCACAAAACGTCACTTTTCAGTGCAAAAGTTAATCTTGTTGCATATCAATGCACAAAGGGGACTGACACAGACAAAAAGAGGGCTGACAAAAATCTTTAATGGGGGCTGACATGACCTCCAAATCAGCACAGGCTGACATCACCAATCAGACATGACCCTAGATGCACCTCTGCTTGCCTTATCAAAAAGCCCATTAGCAACGCTTCGCACATAATGACCAGATGCTTGCATCCTACATCAATGGACAATCTTTTTATCCTAGGTGTCAACCAAGAGAGCTTTGCCAGCAAAAAACTGTACTGTTTTTTACTCACCACTCTAAGGAGCCATAACACTCCCTACATGAAAGACACCTGTCTACATTTGGTGGACAGCTGCAGCAACGGAAATCAAGATACTCATTTGTGCCTGCTGCACTGGAACTGCTGAACAACTTTGCCCAGTAAGGCAACAGTATAGCATGATGAGTGGAATATAATGGAGCATGAAGTTGCAAAAAAACACCTTTTTGACTCCATACATTTATTAAAGATGTTAGCCCAATGCTACCGAGAATTAGCTTTTTCACACCTTTAAAGGTTACATTTAAGCTCCTTCAAACTGGTATTGGCCTATTTTGCTTAGAAACAGCAGCTTCTATGGCAGCTTGTGAGTGTGTGACAAAAGAGTAGACAGCTGAGCACATAATAAATCTTGCCCCTTTTATCACCATCCAAATGGAGTTCATGCTTTCTCAGATGTTGACAAAAACCTGGTAACCTGGTGAAAAGAAACATGTCTGGCCATTTAGTGGACTGTTCAGTTCACATCCATACATCCATCTCCTCAAATGAAAAAAAAGACTATTTCTTTGGGATGAAAATCAAAAAATTCAAGACAGATTCAAAGTGAAGACCTTTTTTTAGAAAACACTACTTTTTGGGAATGAAAATCAACAAATTCAAGACAGATTTGAAGTGAAAACCAAGAAATCTGGTCCAAGTATGCTGTGAATTTCAAAACAGTCCCAAAATGTGCTGCAGACAGAAAAAGGGTGAGAACTACTAGTTTAAATGCTTAAATTTAAGTCGTTTAAATGCTTAATGATATGTACTTCAAATCCTAAGTACTCTAAAACTACTCTAAAACCTATTTTGTACCATTCAGTAACAAAAGAAAAATTTTACTATGTAAATTCAGGCACTGTGCTACCTTAGTGACATTAAAAACTATCTATTTTGCATTATTTCAATTCGAAGTCTAAACTCTATATTGAATTGGAGAAGAGCTAATAAATCAATGCTGGCTCCTATTCTGGTCTTTCAAAATAAGTTCATTTGTTCTTGTTTATTTTTACCAAAATCAACAAATATAAATTATTTTTTTCATAAATTTAATGTGTTAAAAATAACAATATTATTAAATTTACTTATGCAAAGTTCATGCATAATACGTTACCAAAAACTTTTTCGGATTACTTTCAATGAACAAATTTATAATTATAATACTCACCACATAAAAAATTGATTTGTTTTTACCAGAGGTGTGGAGCTAGCAATAAAATCTATGGCTCTAGTTCCTGTTCCAGCTCTGGCATTTTAAAATGACTGGCTCTGGCTCCAGCTCCAGCTCCAAACCCTAAAATTTTTTCCTGCTCCAAGCTCTGGCTCCAGCTCCGGCTCCACACCTTTGCCTTAAACTGTTTTGTTTATGTGTGCTATGATCAAATTCAATACTTTATTTTTTCTTTTATTTTTATTTCTATATTTATCCTCCTGACTTGCAGGAAAACAACGGAGGTGCTATACATAGGGTAAGCAATTATTCCAACCTGCTTCTGGAAATGCCAAGATATTGCTGTTCGCTTGTAATTTAATGGAGATATGACTGTAATTTAGAACTGCTTGCCAAGACCACCAAGCAGGGGAAAGTGCCGTAAAGTGTCTTTCCCAAGAACAGAACAGAATGGCACAAGTGGTTTTTGAACCAAGACCATGTTGATCATCAGCTTGATGCTTTAACCACTTAACCACGCTGCCTACTTAACCTTTTTTTGAAATGTTTCATTCTAAAAGTGACTATGACTCTTAAATGAAGCATTTGCTCAGTAAACAATTATTGAATTTGGTTGGAGCATGCTTAAATAAATTGTTTAAGGTAAGTTTAATTTCCATTTCCAAGAGGCATTAAATATTCAAACTTGACCAGATTAAGTAACATCATTTCATGCCTCTCTGGGAGGCAAAACATTAACCAACTGAAGCAAAGGATAATACCACTATATATTTCTGATTAACTGAATATACTAGAGGCAGCTCTAAAACATAATATTTAATATGAATAAAAAAGTTTGCCTGTGTTCTTTTAATACAATACAAAGCTGAAACTTCTTGCCTCCAAATTCTTTTTGCCTTTGCTTAAAACAGAAAATCTTTACTTTTAATAAATTTACATCAGCAGAATCCTTCGAAACCAAAAAACTCTTAAATGAAAACCATTTTATTTTAATACTTGAAAAACCTATGAAACTCATACTGGTAATTAATTAGCTCTACAAGGAGACAACTTGCAGCAGCTTCTATCTGTCCTCCCACACCTTATTATAAACCACCTTGCCTTTGATTGAAGGTAGCATGTATGACATCATATGTAAAAATTTTGCATAATATTAGCCTTGAAGTGCAACAGCTTTATTCACCTGATCAAAACTTATTTTGAATTATTTATTTTTAAGTGCTTTCTTTTTCCTTCAGGACAATTATTTTCTGTGGTCAAAGCAGCATTTTATGGGTGAATTTTTTAGAAAGAGTTAGTTTTGTAGGAAGAGTTGATTTGCAGGCAACCAACTGATTTGCAGGCTGCTCAAAATTATTTTGCAGGCCTGGCCATATGTGTTACCACCTCTGATTTAAACATTGAAAACACTCAAGTTGGACATCTTTTACTATAACTACTTTTATTTGTAAAATTTTATTGCAGTTTCATTCTTCAAATGGTGGAGGTTGCTGTGATTGTGGTGATAAAGAAGCATGGAAAAAATTTCATTCATGTTCTATACATAATGTGGATGAAAATAATATTGTGGTAAATTTATTTTCTTGTTATGTAATAATTTGGTATATTAGTTGCATAATTTTATAATTATTAAATATTTACCACTTGAATGTTAGTGCAATGATTCCAACTTTTTTGGACATTGATCCCCAATTCAAGTATAAAATTTTTGGTGTTCTTTATTTTTTCCATAAATTCTATCATTTTGAGGGTTTTAAATGATTTGAATAGTTCATCTATCCACAAACCAGTGGCCATGTGTCATCAGTGAGTCTTTCAAGCAAAATTTTGGCTTCATTTTTCCATCATGATAGGATAAATTTCCTGAATTTTAGCAAAATAATTGATTTTATATAGAAAAGATCAATCTTTATATCATATAATTATGTGAAAAGAAAACAAACATTGGTTACTAAAAAAAAACAAAAGTAAAATTTGTCTACACTTTATTTGGCCACCCTGTATATGATAGCAATTTTAATTTTTTCTTCAACAATTAAACTGAACTATTTTCAATTTGTGCACTTCCAATTTAGTGTTTGGCAATCAAGTTTAAAACACAATTTTTGTTTTAATAATATTAGGATTAATTAATAGTCATACTTTTTTTTATTTTCTGCTATAAATAAACCATCTTTGTTTTGCAGTTCTTAAACTGGAATTATGAATTAGCAGTAAAGATAAATTTTTGCTCAATTTAGTTGCAATCAGAAAATTTTAATTTTTTTTCTTACAACAATAAGATTGATAGCATTGATGACAATTTATATCTTGTTTTGCAGTTCTTAAACTGGAATTATGAATTAGCAGTAAAGAAAAATTTTTGCTCAATTTAGTTGCAATCAGAAAATTTTAATTTTTTTTCTTACAACAATAAGATTGATAGCATTGATGACAATTTATATCTTATGCAGATAACAGGTTAAACCTATTAGGATTGGTGGGAGTGTGAAAAGTCCCTGTGCTGTTAAAAAAAGAACTGCGATGCTCTCAAACTACTAATACAATTTGTCTTCAGATTTTATGACTTTGCTCCTTTTTTATTCATTTGAAAGTTGGTGCAATTTGTGCAAAAAATACTTACCTGCTTGGTGAGGTCTAGGTATTGCTACTCTTTTTTAATTCTCCAAAAAAAGTTTTCTATAAACTGAACAAAACCTACATATTATTTGTCATGAAGAGACAACCAGAAACTGGTACTGTGATTCTCATATGCCAGTTGCATTCAAAACTTATCAAATTGCCAGCTCCTATGCTGCAGCAAGGCTCTTAAAATTAAAGTCTTAAGATTAAATTAAAGAGACTCTTACAATTAAAGTTAATTTTAAGAGTCTCTCTAACAATTTTGAGAGTCTCTCTAACATTGAATATTTAATAATGTCTCACTGAAATAAAACTGCAATGGAAAGAAAATGCAAAAAAATTACTGCAATAAGGATTTAAAAGAAGCAAAGCCACAAGCAGTGGTCTACTTGAGCAGGATTTTTCAAACTGGGGTCTGCAGACTCCTAAGGGTCCATCATGACTGACCAAGGGGTCCATGACAACATGATAAAATTTGTCAAACCTATATACTTGGAAAGTAATCTATACCATGAAATCAGAGACTGATCCAAAGTGAAGACTTTTTTAAGGAACACCTTGTTTTTGGGACAGGAATCATAAAATCAGAGACTGATTGAAAGTGAAAAATTTTTTTAGGAAACACCTTGTTTTGGATTTGTTTGGGCCGTGAAAAAAAGATTTGCAAATAGGGGTCCATGGCCCAAAAAGTTTTGAAAACTCTATACTAGAGGGCCCCTTTATAAAAAATGTGCCAGGGACCCTGTTGAGAAACTCTGACTTTGTCATTGAAAAAAAGTTACAATAATAAAAAACAAATTGAATTTTTACTGATGGCCCCTCTTTTTAATAAATATACTGTATTTATTCAAATGTAACGTGCACTGAGCTTTTTGTTGGTGTTTTTGGTACAAAATGTTGCGCATTACACTTGAATAAATATGGTAATTTAAAATAAAGAAATTGTTCCATCATAAATTCTACATGAGTGAATCAATTGTTGTTTTTTTGACTAAATGTCGTTTCACTCTATGTGATTTGATCAACTGTCATTTGACCAACTATCATTTTATCAATTGTTGTTTGATCAAGTGTTGTAGTAACATGTAGTAGTAATTGCTTATACATGTTATCGTTCTTTTTACACTGTTGTGCAAATTTTTGGGAGTATGGAGTGGATGCTTTTGATTTTGTTAGTTGTTCTGATGCTCACAGCCAGCAGCATGCTTTAGTGGTGAAAAGCACTGTGATTATAACGAACATGATCTTGGTTCAAAATCTACTCTGGCTATTCTGATGTGTTCTTGAGAAAGACACTTCATGGTGATCTTGGCAAGCAGTTCTAAATTTTAATTACATTTTTATAAAACTAAAAAATAAAACAAAAATTTTTTTTCAGAAGCAGGTCTGGTTAGTTGCTGCCGTCTGCTACTTTCTTGCAAGTCAGGAGGATAAATATAGAGATAAAATAAAAATGCTAATCTTCAAAGCATCATGCAATACATCACTGAGCTTCTTGGCTAAAAATTTTGTTTGTGTGTCACAACTTTGCTTAAAATGCAAAAGGACCAGTTTAAGTACGTAAACCAAATAGTTGTACTGAAGTAATGCTGGAAGTAAAAATGGATTCTCTAGAAAACTTCTTTCAACAGATAAAAAATGGTTTCTAGCCATAAAGAATATATTTCCAAAAAATCAAAAGAACTTGATCAATTCTTGTAAAATTTAGCTCTCAAGTTTCACCTAACTTCAAAGCATATCACCAAGCCAACAACTGCAAATAATCACTCAACAACTTTGTACTGACAAACTATAATAATAAACTAGCACCCTGATACCTAATATTAAACTTAGTACTAAAACAATTTTTTCTCACTATATAATTAATTTTCAAGGCTTCAACACTGATCCTTAAAAACTTAAACACAGCATGAAACTATTCTAAGCACCACAGCAATCGAATGTTAAGAAAAATGCAAGCTATTTATATACGTAAATCAGGCAAAGTTGCTAGACAGCAATCAAAGTTATATGCTTGGGCCAGAATTCTCAAATCAACTATTACATTAAGTTTACAATTGGACAAAGCAGTTTATGACGTTGCAGTACAGTCAATCAGAAGACATGGCTGCAAGCAATTATGTAACTTGTAATGTTAAATCAGCTAAATACTTGTATAAAATTCCATTCAGCATTTCTGAAACATTTGAGATAAAAACAAACAAAAAGTGAAAAAATGTGTAGAACTGTTCCAAAGGTCATAATGCTTTCAAGCTACTAGCCAAGTGTTTTGAGTTAAAATGGTAAAACAAATTTTTTTTAATTCATTATAAGAACAATTTGCAAACAAATAGACTAAGTAAGGGTAGTAGTGTAATGATTATGCAATCACTATGTAACAATGAAAAGGATTACATAATAAAAAGGTTAAAATTACTGAAAAAGATTACAAATCAATTATACAATTATATGATTAAGACTAAAATTATAAATAAAATGTGACACTGTGCTTATCTTCAAAGCATTGTAGAATTGCAAATCTTCTGTTACAACCAACCATTGCTGGAACACCATCAGTGACCACTGTAGTAATGTTACTAAGAGGAATATTGTGCTTTTGAAAATACTGCTGCCAACATGTTAAGATTATCTAACTTTTTGAATCAGCAGTGAGGCATTAAGCAAACAAAAATTCATCGATAATGTCCTTTTGACTTTGACTATAATACAGTTGACCTTCAAAAATCCGGCAATCAAAAATCCAGACCTTTCGATTTTCTGGCACAGATTTTAAGAGCGTATTTTCATATTTTCTGCATTGGTGAATATGTGCACCACTATTTTCATAAGCTGTCACTTATATTTAGATGGTGCTATATCCCTAAACACCATTTTGGTTTATTCTTCCACATGCTAACAAGTAACCCTGCTGATTACTGATTTTGCCTTATGGGTGGTAATTTTTTTAAAATATATTGGGGCTATATCATACAAAATTATAACCTTCAAAAACATCTGGCAGTCCTCAGGCCCTGAGGTTTCCAGTTTTTTGAAGGTAAGTAAGCCATGAGAAGTTTAGAGCTGCCAAAAGTTGACTCATCAAGTTGCATTAATAATTTATTCTCTTATTCTAAATCTTTAATACCTATGTATTTGTACATTATTTGAAATTTCATCTATTCCTTGACTGTACTGTTACTTAATGGTAAATTTTTAGAGTAGAGTGAGAACAATTTTTATGAATTTTTTAATGGCTAGTATTGTGATATGTTCACCATTATTTTGAGCTGCTTTTTTTCTGCTATACTGAGAAATATGTTGCACAAGATTTTAACCTTTAGCATCACCCTGGACTGGTACCTTGAAAAAAATCTTCCTGTTTTGATGGCATTTTAATTTTTCTTTTAATGTTTAAAAATAATCAAGCATCTTTCATCAAAATGAACCCTTCCAAGAGGTCTTTCATCTTTGCAAGATTCATGGCATGCTTACTGAAAGTTTTTCATACAAAAAAAAAAGTGAGATGGTATCATTGGTAGTGAAGATTATTGGCATTTGCAACAATAGCTGTCATTTAAACCTTAATTTTAATGCAAGTTGCAAAAAAATGCAAGAGGCTGCAAACAACAATTTTTCATGTGCCTATTCAAAAGTTACTCTGCATTGCAAGTATTGGTACTGCAGCTGGGGGCATAGTGGTATCGACTTGAACTCCCATCTGGTAGCCCTAGGTTTGATCCCAGACTGGGGTATCAAGTGCTATAAACTTTTGAGGTGAGCTTAAAAGGAGTAACAAAAATACAACTATCACCAATAGTTGTATATTGGTGACATTTATACGAGTATTTATTATTTGGAGGAAAATACTGAATAGATTACAAAAAACAAATGAGAAAAGTTAATACTCATTGACATGTTTAACCATTTAATGACTTCCTTGAGATTGCTTTTGTTGAATCAGCATTGGAATACTTGGAATCAGATTGCTTTTGTTGAATCAGCATTAGGATGTTTTGAGCTTTAGGCCACCCTTTGTGGCTTAGAAGTCTGCATGTGGCCTATAGGTTGCAGGTTTCCCACCCTTGGTCTGGTGTTTGTAATGATTCTTGGTACACTTTAACATATATAAAAATAAAATTAACTAAGAATTGATGCTTGGCAATATGAATGAGTTGAGGCCAGACGAATGAGTGCTAATATTAATACAGTTTAAAAGGATGTCATGTCTTGTTTAGTTATATACAGTTTTGTATCATAAAGTACATATACAGTACAAATTTGTTTGTTTTTTCAGGAAGATGTCTGGAGTCAGCTTCCTTGTGATTTACGCTTTCGTGCTGAAAAGATTTTTTCTCTGCTTTTGGATTATGTTGTAACTTTTCTTACTGTGGAGCGAATCAATTATGATGACGTTCCCGAACCCTATTTTATAAAGTAAGAAAGGGCTACTAGTAAACAATATATTTAAATGTAAACTGAACTTGCTTTGATATTTTGTAAAAAAAATCTGTTTTGTTGATGGTCTTTATATCACCCTGGTTTTTATTGACATATTTTAAGTGTTTCAGCTTGATTAAGTGGTGTCACACTTCATTACTAATAATTTTGATCATAACGATGCAGTTTGTCCCCGTTAAAAGTATAATCAAACTGGCCAATGCGCAGCAAAAATGTGGAAAAATTTAACTTTTGATTAAATAGCTTCCCTTTTGAATGCAATGAAGTCGTGAATTTAACTTATTTTATTGAACAATTTATTGACGTGTTTAAAAAAAAATTTTTTAAATTTAACTACCATTTCTGGAGCCAGCATGGCTTTTTACGAGATACAAGTAATGCTCCAGCGATTGCGGTAATGCACAGGCGATCGCAGTTATTGCGCATTTTTTGTACTTTAAAAGTTAGACAATCATAACATAGGTGGAATGATTTGAAAAATTTTAAACATGGAAAGGACTACCTGAGTGGGGGTTAAAGGGCCAAAGTCCACCAGTTAAACAAAATAAAAGTAGCTTTAAAATTTTTTTTTGCGATTCAAAAATTTGTCTCAATTTTTTTTGCTGACCTCTCCTTTCACATGTTGTTTCTGTTTGATCAACGCATTATATACAACTGGAAGGGAATAATTAAGTGCACTGATCACAGGATAGAATTCTTCATTCCTGGTAATGAAAATACATCTCTAAACAACCTATTGCATAGTTCATTATTTTTAAATCTATTCGATTATTTATATGAGCAAAGAGCCTAACCTGCTTTTTCCTGGTATAATTAGATTCAAATACAATTAAGGCAGGCATAGAAATAGTTAGGCTACGCATGGAACCACATAATGAATAAAAGATTTTTTTGTGATTATAAAAAAAAAAGAAAAAAAAAGTTATTGGAATTCTAACAAGGTTTTGTTGTTTTAGAGAAGTGTTCGATCAGAGAAGAATAACGCTATATTAGTTTTGAAGAACAAATTCAAATCGACAATGAAGATTAGAGCACACTTAGATTATTATAGAATACGTTGATTTAGCCTCTTGTTATTCGTAGTGGTCTGCTTTTTACAGATATCAATTTATTTCAGAATTTAGTGTGCTTTATGTTGTCTCATTGCGCATCATTAAGTAAGCAGTAGTTCACGAAAGCTAATGCAATTAAATAAATTTTGATCAACTTCAGTGCATTTTTTTTTGGTTCTTATTTTTATGCCACTTGTATAGGCCTCTGGCTCAAAAATTTTCTTCTTGTCCACTGTTGATTTTCTCGATATGCTTCCAGTGATGCCAAAATATAGCTGTCTGGTTAAATTTTATTATTTGGATTTTTGTTTATTCATTCATTTCAATATAAATACTGTAATATGTAAATATGCTAACTAAGAATTCCAAGCAGAGATAAGTGTCGTAAAATTTCTTTTCCAAGGATACAACAATTTGACCCAAGTAACTTTTAAACCTCAACCATGTTGATGCAGTGCCATCAAAATGGTGCTCTTAACCACTCGACCAGGTTATATAAATTTTTTAATTCTTAAAAAATAATTGTCATACGTAAGGATAGGCTACTTAACCTTTTTGTATGTTCAAAGATTTTTTAAAAATGGCATATACCTTTTTCACAATTTTTTTGTTACTAATTAAACAAGCAAAACATCTCATTAAAATTTTGTTTTTGTATCTAAAAACATCTAATTCTCCAAATAAAAATGATTTAAATATAATTTCAGAAAAAAAAATCATCAAACCCTAAAGAAATCTCTGCTCTTCCCTTGCCCTTGATCATAAACATCAAATCATAGCACTAAGTTTACTGTTTCTGACAAAAGATGTGAGTTGGAAGCATGTTGATGCTATTATGCACGGTTGGGTTTAATTCGAAAAAAAAAAATGATTGAAGTGAAAGATAGAAACAGAGTTAGTTTTAGAGAGAAACTAGTTAATTGAAAAGAAACTAAGCTCTTCTCAAGCTTCTTAACAATTTAAAAAAATTTTTTTTTAATTTTGGGCCCACGAATTCAATTTGCACGGGTTTTTTCTTTTTTTATCTCTTAGAGCAACTAGTTTTGTTTCTTTTTTGCTCTCACCCAATTGGTTTTTCTTTAAATTACTCTTGACCATTATGCGCATTGGACAAAATATAATGAAAAAAATATGGGTAAAGAGCGTCTTTTTATAAGAGAAAGAGAAAACTTTTTTTTTTGCTGTTTTTTGTTCAGATATGTTCTTGACCATTAGTAGACCAGCTAGAAACTATAAATTACATTAAGCGTTCAGTATATTTCACGATGTAAGTAAAGTGAGCAGGTTGAAGGGCAAAGTTAAAAAAATGAAGCAGTTTGAAGAACGTGTAGTTTAATGTCAAGAAACACTTGGATTCGCTTGATTTTGATACTGACACTTTTTAAAGATATATGATAAATCATGGAGTAATTTTTTTTTTCTTTTTTTTGTTTGTTTATTAAAAAGCTTCTGCGCATTAGGCAGTAAGAAATGGGTAGCTGCACATTGCCCAGTTTGACTGTAATTTGTAGTTTTATTATAAGAGAATAATCGCATCTCTTGAGCGCTGCTCTTGTAGCATGTGATATAACGTCCGATTTGCTTTCTATTGCATTATATGTATCTTTTTTCTCTTTTGCTCAACAGTATGATGTAATATGTTTTTCAAGCTTTACTACAGCTCGCATATTGTAGAATGTTCTGGAGCATTCGAGCATAGTGATCTCTCCAGAAGGTTCTGGCAAAATCTTGAATATACAAGCAAGTTTGCATCACGTGATCTTGTTTTCTATATAAAGCCGATGCATAGCAATTATTATTATTATTATTGTGAGGTAATTTGAAGCGACTTGAGGGATGGCTCGAGTTAAAGTGATTTTGTTTGGCCACAGGAGGTGGACTGTTAGATTTTGTGTCGGTTGACAATTGTTGAATTTATTTTGTGCCAGGGGTTGGGAGTTGTGTTCTACAGGAGTAGATTTAGTTGTGTTGATTGAATCAAGTTATAGTGTTGATTTTCGCTTTGCAGTGTGGCAAAGCGTGGAATAGAGTTTTGTCGGTCGTGATTTTTGTAATATATTCGTTCTTATTAGAGGCAGTGGTCTCTGTTTGTTGTGAGGAAGAGTTTTCAACAAAACCAATCCGAGCTTTTGTTAAATCAACTGTACAAAAGCTTCAGGCTCATAGCAAGACTACTTCTTGAGCCGGAATAAAATAAAATTTAGACACAGCTTTGTTTCAGCGCAGGTATTTGGGTTACCTAGCTCAACTGGTTCTTTAGGATTCTCGAACAAAGTCTGTGACATTCAGCATTCACATGCCCAAGGCATGGAGATCCAACTCTACATTGGACCTATTTAAATCATTGATTCACTTAATGTTGTCACAACATTGGCTAGCTTTTGGCTACAACTGTATCAGATTTTACCTGGTTGGAGATGAAATAATAACATTGCATGTTGTTAAGTTTAATTACATTGTTTATGTCAAATTTCATTTAACAACATTGTGTTTGTTTAGCAATTCTAAAGATTCATTCACAACTATGGTCTACAATGATGAAACTCATACATTTGATTATGTTATTGAAATACTTCAAGATGCTGTACACTGCTCAAGCAAACGTGCTTCAGATTTTGCCACAGTCATCGATAGAGAGGTCAGTTTTGTAAGAGTTTTAGAAATAGTAAACATTAAAAAAAAATTGCATACAGAAATTGACCCAACTTTGTTTTTTTAGTAATGTAATTAATTTTTAACTCTTCAATAACAAAAGGCTTTTGAAGCACTTTCAAATATTAAAAAAAGGAGCAAAATAGTGCAACAGTTTTTTCTTTATCAATGTTAATTAATTGTACCATGGCATATAGTAACACTTTGTACAGTGCCCAACTACAATTTAATCATAAAGTTTAACTTTCTCTACCACTACCTTTAGCAGAAAACCTTTACCACTATCTTTTGCAGAAAATGATTAATCGATATATCTAAATAACATCTAGTTTAGTAGTTTTAAATTTTGACTGAATTTTTTTCACTAATATATTCAGTTTATTCAAAAGTATGCAACTCAATTTACAAAAACATATTAGACAATTTGAATAAACATTTGGTGGTACAGAATTTGAAGATTGTGTGAAGTAAAAGATTTTTTTTCCCAAAGCTTTTCATCTGACACTCTTCAGGGGAAATCGTCAGAATGAAGCAGAATTGAAACCGAACTAAGTTATAAAGGAAGAAAGTAGAGTTCTCATTGGCTGACTTCTTTCAGCTTAGTGTCTTTCAGCTTCAAATTTCTTTCAGCTGACTTCTCATTGGCTGAAAGTGCTGACTTCTTTCAGCCAATGAGAACTCTACTTTCTTCCTTTATAACTTAGTTTGGTTTCAATTCTGCTTCATTCTGACGATTTCCCCTGAAGAGTGTCAGATGAAAAGCTTTGGGAAGAAAAATCTTTTACTTCACGCAATTAGACAATTTCTTTATAAAATAAACTATAAACTGAAATGAGTTTTAAAGTTGCTTTAGCTCTGGAAATTTCTTTTATAATTACTTAGCTTTTGTTATCACTCCAAAGCTGTATGATACCACTATTCTGACTTTGTTATTATTATATTTGAGACATAACTTTGAACATTTTAAAGCAATTTGAAATTTTAAAAATTTGATTAAATTTTTATATAAATCAATCACTTGAAATGAATAAATTTGCCATATATTTCAGACAGAAATTTCCACCACAGACCACAACACCACAGAATGTTTCTGCTCAATCTTCAGCACAAAAAAGTGTTCTGATGAGCACCAAGAATAGAAACAGCCAGCACCTGACTATAAGGACTATTTATTTTGCTAAATAATTCATAAAGTTTTTAGAACAAAATTGTTCAACTTGATTGAAATTAGTGGAAAAGTTTGCATCTAAAAAATGTGTTCTGCTTAAATCAATATTTCTGGTGACCTCAAAATTTTAAAATTTGTAAAATTTTCAAAGCAAAACTTTTTTTTCTAAGTTAAAAAGGCTCTGCCAATGATCAATAAACTCTCAATTAAACATTTTTACTTGTTATGCTGTTCTGTTTTTCATATGCATGTGTTTGTAACTTTACTGAATGTTTTTAACTGACAGCTCTAAATTACAATAATCACAACAAAGTTATGCGAGAAGCTTTTTGTGTCACACTTTTCTGTGGCAATTGTGGCAATGATGAAAGTAAAGAACCATGTGTATTTATAGGCAGAGTAAGTATTGCACAATTAATTGCAAACCATCTTGTGTTGTTTTTATTGTGTCATGTGACCAATTCCAAAATTGTGCATGCTGCACACTGTTGTGAATGCTTTCAAGCATGAATTGATTTAAGAAAAATTGATCACATCCTGATTATCAAACCAGACAAAAGTTTTGGTATATCTTAAACAAGCTTGATTACATGGACAAAATGAATCAAATTCACAATGATGAATCTAAATTTCAATGTCTAAGTCCTACAGAACTTAATGACAACATGGTTAAAATTGAAGCAAAACTACAGAAACGTTTACTCGAGCAAGTCAAATCTTATCAATTGCCTGAAGATGTTTATGAAGCAATTCACCCAACTGGTTTGCAAAGACCACAAATGTATGGCTTGCCGAAAATTCAAAAAGTTGATGTATTATTACGACCAATTTTATATATGGTAGGTTCAGCACATCATGAACTAGCAAAGTGGCTGGCTGGTTTGTTGCAACCAGTGTTAGAATGTTTTTCAGTAAATTGTATCAAAGATTTTTTGATGTTTGCAGAAATGATCCAACAAATAGAGTTTGACAGTGATAATGTAAACCTCTGCTCTTTTGATGTCACCAGCTTGTTTACCAATGTATTGTTGACAGGTAGCATCAAAATGTGGTCATATACACTCTACAAAGACGCAACAATGACCACACCTATTCTACAAGAAGTATTTGTTGAGCTAATGGAATATGCTACCTCTTCTGTAGAATTCAATTTCAACAACAATTGTATCACCAGATTGATGAAGTAGCCATGGGTTCACCACATAGTCCAACCCTCATTAACATCTTCTTTGGCTTTTACAAGGAAAAGCTCTTTTGCCAAATAGCTAAACCTCAGATCTACTTCAAACATGTTGATGTTACTTTTGTCATTTTCCATCATAAAGCTGAAATGAATGAATTCCTAACTATATTAAACAATTTCATCCTTCACTCAAATTCACCTTTGAAAAAGAAATGGACAAACAACATTTATTTGAAACAAAAGTCTACAAGAAACTTACTTTTACATGACATTATATCTGATGGGAGCTTTCTGTTCAATCACCTGAAAACCAAATTTAATATTTACCTTGCTGCACCAGAAATCATTTAAAACAGGAAACTGAAAACATTGAGAAAATTTTGATAGACTACAACTACCCTAAGATGTCATCAAACATCAAATTTCACAAACAACTGCAGGGTTTTTCAGATCTAAACCCTTTGGACCTGAAAAATTTGGATGTGTGAATCCTCTAGCAAGCTTAGTAGTGGAGTGAAAGCCACTATTGAAAACTGTTTGCTTCAGTCAATCCAAGAATTTTTACTTCAAAAAGTATACTACCTATTGCTCACAAAAAAGTTGTATTTGCCCGTAATGTTATTTATGAATTCTAGTGCCACTTTGACAGTCAGTACGTGGGTTGCACATTGCAAAGGCTTGAAGATTGAATCAGACAGCATGTTCCAAAATAGATCTGATCTGGAACCAATGCAACAAAAACACAACCCTCAGGATCAAGTAAGAACACAACAGCACAGCCTGACTGTGATTCTGCTGTTAGACAGCATTTGTTCAAAAATAGAGAATATGCTAAGAAATATGCAGACACCAAATTTTCAATTCTATTAATTGCACGTTCACAGTTTGAACTGCAACTTTTGGAGCCAACATATATAAAGATCAGGCAGCCTTCTCTGTGCAAGCAAAAAGAGTTTGTATTCTCTCTGCAACTATTTATATTATTGCAGAATGCAAACTTTCACACTGCTGTGCAGCATGCAAAATTTTGCAATATTTCATGTGACACAATAAAAACAGCACAAGGTAGTTTGCAAGTAATTGTGGATACTTACTCTGCCTATATGTTTATGTGATTCTTTATTCCATCATTGTCACAACAGCCATTGAAAAGTATGACATAAAAAGCTTCCGTGTGGCTTTACTGAAAGCCATTTTGAAATTTTGTACTGCCAACAAATTATTTAATAGTCACAAAACTATTGTTTAAAGAGTAAAAAACAAATAAACTTTTTCAACCAATCAGCTACATCCTGGCACCTTGTAAAGCAGATTAATTGGTTGGTTTTCTTTTGTTCTCAGTTGGACTTCTTAATTTGAAAATGGAAATTTAATAGACTTTTTGATTTCAAAAATAACCAATGGTACAGATGGAATAATAACTCCTTCAGTTTTTGGTAGTCTTTAAAAAGACTGCTTTTCCCAAGAATTCTTTTGGCCTACTCTTGTCAGAAGAAATCAGTGGCAAATGAAAAACTACATGAAAACTGTGGTTTATATACGATTGCAAAACATTGAAAATAATTTCTGATTCTTTGAAGAAAGATCAGATGTGATTGGTTGCATGCTCACTTGTGCCACAGGTGGGAAAGCTTCAGTCCATAGACAAACTCTTTATGGCGACAAAGAGAAGGTTTAAGAGACTCTATGAAGGTGTCTTTGAGCATTAGATGATTGTCCCCCAGTTAAAATTAAAAACCAGTTAATATTAAAGAATTCTCGGAAAAGATGATTAATAAACTTAGAGTACATTTTTTTTTTTTAAACAAAAGAGCGGAAAAACGCTTGAAAAACCACCCCGTACTGAAAGAGTTAAAGAATTCTTGGGAAAAGCAGTCTATTTAATGACTACCAAAACCTGAAAAAATTATGATTTTGTCTATACCATTGATTATTTTAAAATTCTGTACAACAAAGAATTTATTCAAATATTTTCAATTTCAATTTGCAGCAGCATGGCCAAGTGGGTAAAGCTTATGTTTGTGTTCAACATGGTCTCAGTTCAAAACCTACTCACATTATTTTGTTGTGTCCTTGGGAAAGACATTTTATGGCACTTTTCACCACTTGGTGGTCTTGGCAAGCACTTTTAACTTTCAGTCATATCTTTATTTTTTTAAAGCATTAAATTCAAGACGTTAAATTTCAAGTAAAGAGCAATTTCTTGGCATCTCCAGAACCAGGTTGGTCAATTGTTGGCCCTATGTATTACTGCCTTTGCCGCTTTCCTGTAAGTCAGAAGGACAAATATAGAGATAAAATAAATAAATGATTAAAGATCATTGACATCCTGTAAATCTAGAGCAGTGGTTTTCAACCTTTTCTGTACCGTGGCCTATTTTTCAACCCAAGTTGACTTCACAACCCACTTTGGTCAACAAAATTAAATTCCCGTCCCAAAATCATGGTGTTTTCTAAAAAAAAAAAAAAAAGGTCTTCACTTGGAATTGCTGTCAATTTTCCCTAGTTTTGTCCCAAAATCATAGTGTTCTCTATAAAAAAAAAGTCTTCATGTGGTTGCTTGCACAGGACGCCAGAAAAATGCCTGAAAAATGGGACGGATGACAAGCCTAATTATACATATATGTTATACATATTGCTTTCATTTTGATTTATGCTCCATGGCCCACTAAAAAAGCCACTGTGGCCCACAGGTTGAAAACCCCTGATCTAGAGTGCAAACAGTATGTTCTTGTTATTTTTTTTATATGATTTGATGATACCAACTCTAAAGCAAACTTACGAAGTGTTTACTATTTGCATAAAAAATTAATTATAGAGTTTTTTATTGCAGCTAGACTACTGGCAACAAACATGAAAATCAAACAGAATTTAATTTTTAATCATTGACATCTAATTTAACATGACAGCTAAAATTAAAGCACAAGCTTTTGTATCAATTTCATGCTAGCAATAGGTTTTACATACCCTGCTGCGATGATGTGTACTAAACAAAAAGCTGCTTGTTCTAAAGCAGAAATATAACCAACACGTTAAATAATTTAAAAAGTTTTTTGCTGGTATAAAATTTCAAAATAGCTATTAAAACCAAGTGTTTTAAAATTATTTTGTTAAATAAGTAGACTTAAAAAAGTAGAGATGTGCCAGAACTCAAATAATCAATTTCTGCTGGAACCAGAATTGGCCAGAATTGGTACATAAGATTCGGCCGAAACTAGAACTATTTAAAAATGCAGTATTAACCTTGATAATACATGAAACTGCTTAAATACATGTGTTAAATTGTCAGTTGATAATAGTATTACAAATGCAGATGATTGATCACTTCAAAAATATTGAAGTAGAAAGTTTGCAGTCAGTTTTAAGTATTTATTGAAGCAATTTATTTGAATACTCCCTGCTGAGCACTGGATATTTAAAACATAACAACCAAAAATATTATAGACACATTCATTTAAGTTGTTCAGTGAAAAAGTTATTTTTATAATATTGTGGCTGTTTAGCTATTTTATGACTTTTATCTTTCTAGGGAGTAGAATACAATGATCACTTTACTTGAAAAGTCTAGTAGATAAGACTGATGCTTGATTGATCAAACCACAATATAATGTTACTGATGATTTGTTGTAAGGTTAGGTTTTGCCTGTGTTATTAATGCTCATAACTAGGTGGACTCATGCTCTGAATTTGTTGTTAGATCAATGGAGTTAAAGCCCTTATCATCTGACCTTAGTTCCTACAATAAATTAGTTCCTATTTATGTTAATAACTTTTAATCATATGACACTCTTGAGTGTAAATTTATTTATGTGTTTAATGGTAGTGCATTATAGCTGATTTAAGGTTGACCTAATATTAATAAATATTGAATGTCAATGTCGTAATTTGTGTGACAATTTTCTTTTTATTAACTTTTCTAATTGAAGCAGCAAAGTAGCTTTGACTGTTTTTCATGACTGCGAGGTGTATAAGTGCAATTTAGCAAGTTCTATCTCTGAATAAATGACAGTCTTGATCAATTTTACCATGTAAACTAAGTGTAAATATGTTTTTAAATAAATTAGTCCTATTGGCTACAATCACTTCAGTTCTGGCCTGAATCAATTCCATTCTGGCCAGGGTTGGCGAAATTCTGGGTTTTTTTAAAAAACCCAGAATGTTTAATATTTAAAAATAATTAATTAATTTAAATTTAATTAATTAATTTATTTAAAAATAAAAATAAATAATTAATTTAATTAATTTAAAAATAAAGCAGGTTTTTTTGGGTTTTATTAATTTTTATATTTTATTGGTACTTAAATTGTTTTTGAGACATTTTACTAATAAAGAAGCTATAAAAGTGACTAATAAAGTAAGGAATAATAAGTAAATTGAAACAAATATTAATATAAATTACAAATAGGCTGATATGTTTACTTTTTGACATACTGACGTGGCCATTAGGTATAGCCTATATAATAAACAAAATATTATCAAAAAATTTATCAAACTTGCATTCATATTTGTCCCACCAAATTGTATTACACATATATTTATAATTCTCATTGTATATTGAGAAATGAGCATAATGCACAATAGTTTTTGTTGCATCTAACTCAGAATGATTATAATCAAAGAGTATAGGTAGCTTGATGCCTTTGGATGAGTGTTAAGTTAGGAAGCAGAGCAGATGCACTAGTGTTACGCGAGAGCAGCTGAACCAGCAACATACAACATTGGCCATTGCAGTTCAGTATAGCACCAGACATTTCAAGCATTGGGTGTTTGTTTACTGCATGTGTCTGCAGAGCAAGCCAAAGATATCTTGGTCACTACTCACTAGGCATACTTTATTTAGTGATTTCTATTTCTATTTAGTGCAGGGCTTCTCAAACTCCAAATGGGGTTGTGTAAAAAAATTTTGGGGTCACAAAACAAATTGGCTTTTTGTGCTTTTGAAATGTTTTTTTTTACAATAATATTTATTGATAATCAAAAACTAAAAAAGATAAAGTGTCATAACACTATTGTTGCATCATAAAGTAATAAGGTGGCTTGATCAGAAGATGAGTTGTGTGGTGTAATCAAAAGAACAGCAAGAAACAAAAGCAAAAAAATTACTTACTGAGTCTAAAGCCAAGATTGTTTTTTATAGATGAATGCGAAAAAATTAAATTATTTATTTGTCTTGATAAGGTAGCTGTGAAAGTTTATAGAGCAATTTTTCTATTCTATTAAATGTGCTTGATAATGTTTATTAAATAAAGTCTGTTTTTGTAATTTTGTTAATTTGTTTTAGGTTACTATTTCCATTTCTTATTGTTATTACATGGTTTTTCATGCACACACAGGGTTTTTAATAAGAAAAAATTAACGTAAAATTAGCCTACACAATACACATATTGGGGTCACACAAAAATTTATTTTTTAAAATGGGGTCGCAGAACAAAAAAGTTTTGAGAAACCTTGATTTAGTGGCAGAAATGAAGAATATAATATCAATATGGTTATCAAAAAAAATTTGAATAGTTTCTACTTCAATTTTGTTTTAAGAAATTAATTGCAGAAGGCAGCCATTAGATGCTTTGATTAAAACAAAATATTTTCTTTAGCACTGCAAACAAAAAACTGGCTCACAGTTTCGGTAAATTCTTTTCAAAACTCCAAACATGCCCTGTTCTGGATCAATTGAAAGAATATTCTCATCATTTGGACTTGTATGATCTAAGATAAGGAATAGGTTTGGCAGTGACAAGCAGGTTTGGCATTAAAAAACCCACCCAATAAAACCCCCCTAAAAAAAAACAATAAAATCTGTCCTCCAGTGGGTTTTTTTTTTTAATTTTTAATTTTTCAAAGTATTTAAAAGCATTTTATATCAATCATATTAATTGTAATAGTATTACTAAACATATTACTTTATAATAGTAGAAAAATATATGTAATACTAACATTTCCTATGAATAACATGCGATCAATCGATAAATATGATCTTCATAAATAATGTCAGTCATGAGAATGGAAATAAATCTACAGCCTCAATTCAATTCTTCAATTTATTTCTGTTTTACACAAAAGTCATAATGAGCATTTTACTGCATTTACCACTAGTTACAAAAGTAGGCTATAATAAATGTTCCTATTTAACCTATTGTAAAAAATGTAACAAAAATTTAAAAAATTGCCAAAAATTAGAAAGAGAAATGAAGATTTGTTTTTAATTTCTATATTTTTTTGCTTTATTTGTAGCTATATTTGTAGCTTAAGTTTTTAATTTCTATATAATTTTACCATATATGTAAAAAAAAATTACTGATATTATCACATCCACAAGCTTTAGATGGGTTTGTTGAAGGTAACATGTAAAAAATTTCATTAGTTATTGAAGGTTCTAGAACAGTGCTTTTCAACCTTTTTATTATCGCGGAACCCCTGAAGCACTTTCACGTGTGTCATGGAACCCCAATTAACAAAAAGTTAAAAAAACACGAGTTACATGTAACAAAAAGCAAATGTTTTATTATTAAACACTTCAGCAAACAAGCAGTTATTACAGAAGTTAAATAGCAGGAAATTTAATGACTCGATTGTTCTTGAATTTCTTTTACAATCTTTGTAAATCGTGGCTGATTGTTGCTCAGTGCATTCCTCATACACATATCTACACTCTTCAAACAACTTCTGTGTTTGTTCTTAATAGTGGTTAAAATAGAAAATGCTGTTTCACACAAATAGGTAATGGGAAATTGACACAGAAGTTTTAGTGCTTCCTTTGCAATTGCTGTTCCTTCTTTGCACAGAAAAATCCAAAAATATTTCTTTCCATTTTTTAAAAGTTTTCCTATAAATTGATATCATTACAAATGAAAGTTCTTCTTGTTCTGACAAAGTGAAAATAAAAGGATTAACTACCCACTTCAGTAAACGGAAAGCCTCAGATTCTTCTTCAGGAAAATATCGATTAAAATTTTTCTTTAATAGCTTCAAATGTTTCAACACCAATTCTTTTATTTCAGCTGTATCCTCAACTTCGGAGTCCTTGCTCAAAAATTCATTCAAAAACTGAAAAGGAGAAAAATCATTTTTTGACACTTTATTGGCCCAGCAGTCAATTTTTCTTTTAAAGGCATCAATTCTTCCAACTTGAGAAAATATATTTGAACTTTTTCCTTGAAGACTGATGTTGAGTATGGACAACACATTGAATACTGAAGCCGGATATGCCAATTTGAAGACCCATTCATGGTCAAGAAAATTTGTTGCATATTCATGATTTTCTCTGCAAGAAAAACTGATATTTCCTGTCTTAATTTAAACACACGAGTCAAAAATTTGCCATGAGAGAGCCAGCGCACCTCTGTATGTAGCAGAACAGCGACATTTTCAAAATTCATTTCTTCACACAGTTTTTGAAAAACTCTAGCAGATTTGCCTTTACCACCACATTTTATGTAATTCATAGTTTTCACAACAATATCCAAAACACCTTCTAGTTCCGTTTTTCTCTGCTTATCAGAACTAAGTGGTTTTACAGCCAGAGCTTTATGATGAATAATGCAATGTTTTCATATACAGTTTGCAGCAACTGCCTTGACACGAGCACCAACTCCCAAAAAGCATCCAGTCATCACAGCTGCTCCATCTGTAGTTAGAGAACAACATTTTTCCCATAGTATTTGGTTTTCAGTCATAATTTTGTTGAGTTTACTGAACACTTGTTTAGCACTTATGTTTACTTCCAAATCTAGGCAGCACAAATATTCATCAACAATATTATATGAATCAATATCAGGAATTCTTATAAACAAAAGCAGTTGTGCTCTTCTCCCAATATCAGTTGATTCATCCAGTTGCAGTCCTTAACAAGAAACTTTTGTGATTTTACACAAAAGTTGCTTCAACAAATCTTCGGCCTTATCAAATCCCCTTCTGCTTACAGTGGTATTGGAAAGAGGTATATTTTGAAACTTGCGTTCAGTTTCTTTGTCTAGGAGCTGCTCTGCCACAATTGCAATGCTGGTTTAATAACTCCCTCCCCCAAAGTAAACAGTTTCTTTGTTTTAAGAATATGATGCGACAGTCGATATGAAGTCAACAATAAATCTTGATCAGTTTTAACTGCTCCTAAGAACAAATCTTTCTGCTTGCATACGCTGCTTTTCATATGTTTAAAGAATAAGAGATAGTCTTTGTCTCGACCATATGCAGCATGATTGGCTTCCAAGTGCCTTTGTAACTTAGCTGGAACCAGGGCAGAATTAGAAAGTCTCATACAGCAAATCAGATATTTGGGCTGAGGAGCTACATTCGGAATTTGGTCATCCGGCAAAAAGAACTCGTATTTTAAATATGTTTCATCCCGTTTTCTAACTTTGGCAGTTTCATTACATTTAATCCGCTTGGAAGGAGGTGCCTCTTGCTCAATATTGTCCACACCTTTGCTGTTATTACTATTTCACTTCACATAAGAAAATATGCTACTTTGCTTCATCTGACCTGGTTAATAGTAAAAAGTTAGTTTTCGCACTACTTTTACTTTATTCCCATAAAGGCTGAACAGCTGCAGCTCTACTGTGGCCTGTTATTCTGTTCTCCATTCACTGTCTACTTAACTATTGTAAACGGCAGCATCATGCATAGCTGTGATGCAACAATAACATTTATTCATTTTGAATAACGTTCTTGTTAACCTCATAACAATGAACATCAAGTTGCGCCGTTACACAACAACTATCAATATTTTTGGCTATAAACTGCATTCAACCTCTTATTTAACTAACTGGCCTACTTGGACTTTTAATGCGGCATGATGATTGTGATCTAAAGAAACAATTTAATAATGACGCATCAACGTACTGAAGCAAGAAATCATTTTTCTTGCAAAACAAGGAACCCTAGCGGAACCCTTAAAACTCGTGGAACCCCTGTTGAAGAGCACTGTTCTAGAACAATAAAGTTTAAAACTGGGTTTTTGAGATAAGCAGAGTAAGTGGTGGTGTTTTGATTTCCCATATTTTTACCTAAACTATTCCTGATTTCCTCAAAATATCTTCTGCTATATCAATTATCACAGGCTATAGTAGTGGCTGAGACACAGAGAAAGGTTACACTTGGTGCAGTGAAAGCATATCTTGCAGCATTTCTTGGTTGGGCACTTCTATAGTAGGATGGCATAAATTGAAAGGGTCAATTGTAAATTGATTGATAGGGTAAGTAAATAGGGAGATTGATAGGGTTGGAGTGCTTAGTCTTTGTTGTGCCCAGGGTTTTATGAATGCCTTTTCTATGAAATTTTTTTTGTTTGTAGAGGCAAGTATGTTTGTGTGGTGAATGATCCATTTATTGATGCTGGCCACATTTACTGTGCCATAGAATATGCACATGGGCCATTGCTGTTTACTTCTCCCACATCAATATATGATGCACATCTGGTTCAGGGCATCAATGCCAAATTATAAAATTTCATAATCTGTGATTTTCCTGAGGCTCCTAGTGATGGTAATGAGTGCAGGAGGATAGCAGCAACACAAACTTCTTTTTTGATGACATAGCCATGTAAAAGAGCAGTCATGTTGTGTGCACACAGGAATGTGCTAGACCTCAGTTCAAGGAAAGAAACATCTTTATTTTGACTGGCACTTCCTTATTGCTCTCAGCATTCGAACAAAAGTCATTCCACAGTTGTCAAAGAAATCTATTACAAGGGGCACCAATATAAACCAATTATTGATGGTGATACTGCTGTTCATATAATGATAGAGCTCACTGAGATGCTTTATATAGTAGTGGCCTAG
This sequence comes from Diplosoma virens, assembly GCA_963680785.1. Classification (NCBI taxonomy): domain Eukaryota; kingdom Metazoa; phylum Chordata; class Ascidiacea; order Aplousobranchia; family Didemnidae; genus Diplosoma; species Diplosoma virens. Next base: position 337,870 of record OY796881.1, on the reverse strand, counting down.
TGACAAGTTACTAAGATTCCGGTTCTCACTTTTTCCTAAGTATGGCTCAGCAGTAAGCATGTACTTTGATACATTGTCACATATTATTACCAATTTCAATTCATACTTCACCGATTTACAGGAGATGTACATCCTAAATGGATACTTTCCCCAGAAACCCAACAGTTGTTCATCAATTGTCACATATTCCCCTGGTGAGTACATCCTTTGGCAATTTTCATTGAATATTAAAAAATTTTTTTTTAGGTGCAAACTTGTCCACATTCTATCTACCCTTGTTGATAAATCATCAAATTGCAAACATCTTTTCAGAAATTTAATTATGTTTAACTCATTGCAACATGGTACAAAGATGACCAAAGTTCTGATGAACATATCTCTTCAACGGACAAGTGTTTGTCTCTCTGGCAGCCACTCAGTAGGCCAAAAGTTCCAGTCTATTTATATGATTGTGCGCTGCTGCTAATGGTGGCCAGGTAGGTTACTGGCAGGTGGCATGAGACATGGGTCTTTACAGGGTGTGAAACTCCATACCTTCTTTCCACATCTGGTATGTGGCCAATTCTCTTCACTATCACTACATTCTTGAATATCAGGAAAATATTCTTTGTCATCATTGCTGTCATACTGTACATATCCTCTGCCTCAATCATATCTTTTTCACTGTCCTCAGAAAGGGCCCTCATTTGATAAGGCATTGTTGTTCACAAGAGTCTCTGTCTTTCTCCGATAATGGCCTCTTCTTTGCTCTTCCATTTCCTTTGTTCATGTCACTTTTTTATCAGTCTTATTTCACTTTTTTACCTTAATTTTTATATTATTAGTTATACCTGCAAACGAAAGACATAAGCTTGCAAAAGCATATAACATTGGAAACATAATATGAAAGCATTTACAAACATAAATATTCAAAAGAGTCTGTCACACTCATAAATTCGTACAACTTGCACAGCATAACATGCAGACAACACTCAAACTGGGAGAACAAGCGGCAGTGCACTACTTTCCCCACTAGAGCCATTCAGACATCAAGCTAAACTAGCTTGCTGGGCCAGCATAACCATGGGGTGCTAAGCCACCAACACTTGCCCACTCCCATGCTCTCACCAGCAGGGTCAAATGCCTTTGAGGGTTAATGCCCAGCAACTTATTCAACCATATCTTCACAAAACCCATGAATGGGATACAATTAACAATCTTTGCCTAAACGCATACAAAATTGTAACAACACTTTTAAACTAAATCCAGCTGAATGTGATTCAACTTTGTCAGCCTAACTCAGCAGTGAACACACACAAATCTTTTTGACTGCTAATAGAATTATTGCGTGATGAAATGTCACAATTTTAAAATAATGACTCATTAGAAGGCAACTATTTAAATCAAAATCATTTTTAAGTGCTTATAACTAGGTGCATTATATCTGCAGTTTTTCAACATTATTATGTCTCCTTTTAAATTTCAGGGAAGAACTGTGATTAACATTGGAACTATTAAAGATTGCAAAACCATCAAAGATGTGATCACTGTGAGTAAATTTAACATTTTATGTCGCTTTAATACATTTTTTTGGCACTGTTTCATAAAAAACAAAAATTTCTTTTTAGTGTAAACTTTTTATTTAAATATATAATATTGTTTGTGATGCTTGAAGCATCTATTCTTTGATCAACTTTATTCATCATTTGAATTTAAATAAATACTTCATAAAATTAACTGAAGCAAACATTAAAAACTAACTATACAGGGTGTCCATGAATTAAGGCAACGAACGTTTTGGCCTCTACCGAAAATACAAAAAATTAAAACAAGCATTGCTACTCATGACTTAATAGGATAAAGAATAGGCTTTCAAATGATATATACTTTATTCAATATAACTCCTTTTGTTCTTGACTACGACCTTTAATCTGTCTGGAAATGTGTCACATGCGGCACGTAGCGTTTCTTGAGGTATAGCATCCCACTCTTACATCAGTTTGGCCTTCAGGGACTCCAAGGTTTGATGAGGAGTGGAGCACACTCTTTTCTCCAAGATGGACCAGATGGAGTAGTCCAATGGGTTTAGATCCGGGCTTTGCGCTGGCAAATCTTCCTTACTTATGAATGAGGGGATTTTCTTCAGAATCCACAATTGGGTAAATTTTGAACCATGGGAGGGTGCCAAATCTTGTTGGAGGGTTTGCAATTTGTCTTTGAAGTGTTGCTCGGCCCAGGGGAGCAGACAACCCTCCAGAATGTCTGAGACGTACCGCTCAGAGTTCAATTTCACTCCCGTTGGAACAAAAAGGAGTGGGGATCTCCCAATTGTGGTCACCACTGCCCACACCATCACAGACTGCAGATTTTGGCGTCTGGTGATAATTCTTCCTTCAGTTGTGGATGAGGACGCCCAAACTCTATCGTTTTTCTGGTTAACAGCTTGTTTTGTTGTCAGTGAAGACCAAATTGGGCAGCATGCCTTCTGCGATGTCCTGCAAAAGTTTCCTGCATTTTTGGCCCTCATGGCCACATGACGATCTGAGAGTTCTTGTCGACGCAGCATCTTAAAGGGTTTAACTCCTAAATCTTCCCTTAACAGTTGGTGCATGGTGGATTTGCCTACACCAGCTGCAGCAGCCAAGTTCCTGCAACTTCGGTGAGAGTTGCATCGCAGCTTCTCCCTGGTACAAACAGTCTGTTTTCGGCCTCGGCCTTCCCGATCTGGGGTAGTTCCAATCTCCTGAAACTTTTTGATGATCTTCCAGACAGTTGTGCAGTTTATTTTGAGCTGTTTAGCTATTTCACTATTACTTTCTCCACTTTTGTGGAGTTTTATCACAATGCTACGATCAATAGACATGGAAATAATTATTTTAGAAAACTTTTTGTGTAGTTTTATCACAATGTTACGATCATTAGACATGGAAATAATTATTTTAGAAAACTTTGTTATATCTGAAATGAAAGAACAGAGTTTTAGCTTTAGAATGGTGTATTAGTTGTTTGAGAAAAATCGAATTTAAATGCACTAATTTAACGGAGAAAGTTGGTTGCCTTAATTCATGGACACACCCTGTACTTTAACTAAATATGACTGCAATGGCAAATGACCTATTGTCTGACTTACCAGCATCAGTTATTAATTTGTCTTCACTGTCAATTCTTCAAGGTGTTTCAAAAAATTTGACATCATTTGACATGTAAATATTACCTAAACTACTGTACATAGTCAAATTAAATGAAATTCATCAAGTTTAATGTTGACCAAAACAAGATTTAATCCTGTAAATTTAAATAAGAAATTCAAAGGCACCAGAATTTCATGAAAGGTTTTACAAATGTTCAATATGTGCACCACCACCTGTGACACGGCACACATGAAGTCAGTACTCTGGCTTCTTCTAAACATGCTGCAGCATGTCTTGGGTAACAGTCTGCAGTGCAGTGGTGTTTCTTTGTTAACTACCTGTCTTGCACGAAAGTTAAACTGGAGATGAAACACCCTGTGTTTTTGTATATACCATGAGAAAACAGGGGATAAAACATATCCCTGCAGAATTAGCAGTAGAGTCTCACTGAAATAAAACATGTTATACAGGGTATGGACAAAGTCCTTGGACAAATTTTAAAATTCAATTTAATGGATGTTAAAATATGTATATGCGATAAGTTTTCAGTGTTATGAATTATTACAAGCCTCATATTTCAGATTTCATCATTTATTTTTAAAAAATTTTGCTTTAATACCAAATATGAGTGCTTAACATGCAGCCATTATTGAGCTCCATTGCACGGGCAAGACAAACTCTGAAATTGTGAAGCTTCTTAAAGCTGCAAGGTCAACTGTTTACTACACTGTTACGAGGTTTCAAGAACTCAAAAGTACTGAAGACTGCGATCATGGTCTTCCACATCAAGGGCAATCTTCAGTATCATCTTCTGGAAGACACCAAAGGTGGTTGATGCTGTCAGAGCACGAATCTGGCGCAATCCAAATAGATTCATGATGGGAATGGCCTGTAATATGAATGTGAGTGACAAGATGATGAGAAACACCGTTAAGACAGATTTAAAGTTGTCATCTCTCAAAATGCAAACTTGTCAGTGCCTCACAGACCTCCAAAAAGAAAAGAGACTAGATCGAGCAAAGATTCTTCTTAACAAGTTGAAGGCATGTATGGACATGGACAAGATCATTTTCTCTGATGAGAAATTGTTCACTGTCAAGGCAATCTGCAACCGACAAAATGACTGAGTCCTATCAAAATCTTTTGCAGACGTTCCTGATTCCAGAAGAAGGGTTTTCATATGCCAGAAACCTCTTTTTGTCATGGTGTGGGCTGCCATATCCAAAAGATGGAAGTTTCTTCTTTTTGGAGGGTGCTTGGTGCCAGGATCACTTTCCATGTTTCTGGAGCAAGGAGGTTTGGCCTCCCTCATCACCAGACCTGAAGGTGATGGACTGTTGTGTTCAGTCCCTTTTAGAGGCAGATGCTTGTGCTTCTCTTTATGGGTTAGTTGAAGCTCAGAAGCACTCTCTCCTGACAGTATGGGCCAAAATGCCTCAAGAAACTTTGCGTAAAGCAGCAGAAGGCTTCCATAGCAGACTTAAGTGTGTAATTCAGGCCAGAAAAGGACCTATTGAATAAAATTTTGTACGGATGTTTAAAAATGTCTTGTTAATTATATTATTCAATATTTTGTAGTTTTATATACTATTTATGGAAATATCGCATTTTAATGTTGTCCAAGGACTTCGTCCGCACCCTGTAAAACTATTTTCCATGCTGCCTAGGGCATTAACATTTTTAAAAAGTCTGTGTTTGGGTGCTTTTCAGAGGTACCTGCTAAATACGAGGGCTGTTTGAAAAGTAACGGGACTGTGTAAATAATTATTTTATTTGAAATGCCACGTAAAAATTACAACTTGTCCCCTTCAAAGTAATCTCCTTGAGCTCGAATGCACTTTTCTAATCTCTGCTGCCATGCTTCTATGCACTTCTGGAAAGATTCCATTGGGATCGCTCGTAGTTCCTTCGTTACGGCTGTTGTTATGGCTTTTGAGTCTTGAAAATGGGTTCCTTTAATGACTCCCTTGAGCTTAGGAAACAAGAAAAAATTACAGGGAGCCAGATCTGGCGAGTAGGGTGGTTGCTCCAGCACGGCAATGTTATTTTCTGCAAGAAATTGTCATATGCTTAAGGCATTGTGAGCAGGAGCATTGTCATGATGAAGCAGCCATGACTTTGTCTCCCACAATTCTCTTCTTTTCTCCCTTACCGAACGCATCAAACATCGCAAGATGTCTTTGTAAACATTCTGGTTAATGGTTTGGCCCTGTGGCAAGAATTCTAGATGAACAATTCCATGAACATCAAAGAAAACAATCAGCATCACCTTAATTTTGGACTTGAACAGCCTTGCTTTCTTGGGTCTTGGTGAGGATGCACTCTTCCATTCAAGGCTCTGCCGTTTGGTGAGTGGATCGTACTTGAAGATCCACGACTCATCACCGGTAACAACTCTACTCAGCAGATCTGGTGTAATTTCAAGTTGTTTCAGTATGTCTTGACACACTTGCACACAATTTTCCTTTTGCCCATCATTCAGCAACCTTGGTACCATTTTCGCACAAACCTTCCTCATCCCCAGATCTTCTGTAATGATCCTCCACACCCTCTCACTATTCATGCTCAACTCATCTGCTATCATTCTAACAGTAAGGCAGCGGTCACTGCACACTTTTTCTCTCACAAGCTCAACATTTTCGTTTGTTCTGCTTGTTGTTGGCCTTCCACTCTTAGGATCATCTTCCACATCCTCTCTTCCCTCTCTGAACCTCTTGTGCCACTCAAAAATCTGAGTTCTTGACATCGTAGCATCTCCGTAAACTTCTTGGAGCAAATTGAATGTTTCAGTTGGAGTTTTTCCAAGTCGAACGAGAAACTTCAAGTTGATTCTTTGTTCAATGCTCATTATTTGTTAACAAAAGAAGAAAAAAAAAGAAAAAAATATTTACTAAATAAATTATCCCAAAACAAACTACAGTAAAGCACCTTTCAAGAAAAGCCTGTAAAAAAGCATATGGTTGTCACAGAATGCTGAAACTACATTTTTACAACCACAAGACATTGCGCCATCTTAAAAAACAAAGCTTTTATCACTGTTGCAAGTGTTGTTTGTGCAAAGCATACAGTCCCGATACTTTTCAAACACACCTCGTATATAGATATATACTAATTATAAAAAAACATTTTATTAAATTACAGGGTGAACAGAAAGTCATTGGACCTTTTTTAGTTTTACGATTAGATATATTTAATATCACTTTTTATTGTTTCGAATGTGCTAAATATTTTGCCAAACTCTCTATTTAATTGTTTTCTGCAGATATATTTAAATATTTGTCACTCTAAATTTGTCACAAATTTGTCATAAATTTGTCACTCTAAAGTCTTGCAAAAGACTTGAAAGAGTACAGCTTCTTCTCAGAGAACTGAAGGCGGGCATGGCAGAATAAGAAATCATTTTTTCGGATGAAAAACTCTTCATGATTGAAGCGCAAATCAACAATCAGAATGACAGAGTTTATGCAAAGTCTTCAGCAGACATTGAAGATTCTGTGAGAACAGTTTTCCTCCGACAAAAGCCGTCTTCCCTCATGGTGTGGGCCACAATCTCCAAAACTTGGAAGTCTCCTCTGATTTTCGTAAAACAAAGGGTTAAAATCAATTCAGATCACTACATCAACGATATTTCGGTTCCAGCCCTTGAAGAAATGAAGAAACACTTCAAAGATCAGCCCTTCACCTTCCAACAAGATGGTGCACCATCCCACACCTCCAGAAAAACTCAGGACTGGTGCCAACGTCACTTTCCAAGATTCTGAAATAAGGAAATGTCGCCTCCCTCATCGCCTGATTTGAAACCCTTGGACTTTTCTGTGTGGTCTTTGTTGGAGGTAAAGGTCTGTTCCATTGTGCATCCAAGTATTGATGCTCTGAAGCAATCACTTCAGTGTGAATGGGCTAAAATATCTCAGGAAGAGCCACGTGCCTCGGTTGAAAACTTCAGGCAGAGAATTGAGAGAGTTATCAAAGTGAAGGGCCACCACATTGAAAATTAATAAATGGAATTTATACTTAGTATTGTAACTTATCATTGTGATACCTCTTTAATGTAATTATGCTATTTTTCTATTAATAAACTGTTTCTAAAATGGTCCAAGGACTTTCTGTTCACCCTATAGTCTGAACCAATTTTTTTGCCTGTGCAGCTCATCAGGGAGACAAAACATCTAAAAAAGACAATACTAGTTATGTTAAACAAAAATAAAATAACCAAAATTTAAAGTTAAAGCCTCAGATGAAATATTTAAAGTGTTCTTTTTAATTAGAATAATTCCTCTGACTATTGAAGTCATTGAGCACTCTTCTGAAGAGCACCAACAATTTGCAGTTGCGTTTTTATATATATATTAATAGATTATTTTCTTTCCTTTTATATCTTTCACCACACACCCAACTTGCCTTCCCTCACCTTCAAATAAATACAAACCTATATACTTGCATTTACTACATTTTGAGTTTTTTTTTTTTTTGTATGACGTCATAGGAATCGTATTATTTATTTAACTTAACACGTATTTTTTTTTTTACCACAAATAACTATATTTTTAATTTTCTAGTAACCACCTGACGATTCTAAGGATGAAACAGACTGTTGTGGTTTTTAAACAGTGATTGAATGAATTTGTATTAAATTGCTCTGATTTTTTCATTGAGCACTCTGCAAAGAAGATCGATTTACTCCTGCAATATATATATATATATATATATATAATTAAATTTAATATATATAATTAAATTTCAGACTATCAAACTTATTTTGACATTAATTCTATTTGCCCCAGCAGACTATTTTGCATTCTGTGGCCCAGCAGACTGTTTTGCATGCTGGGCCACAGCATGGAGGCATTAAAACCTGGAAAACAAATGAAATTAATAGATAAAAATACAGTTTAACCAAAGCAACAAAAAGACATAAAACAATGACTTAAGAGAACTACAACTGTAATATTAATCAAAGAATAAATCTTTGTTAACATCAAAATAAAAAGAAAGCAAACTGAATTGCAAATTTAGCAAAAATAAAAAAAGGAATCAACTCTTATTGACCACAAATAATTGACCAATGAAAAGGGAAAATTAAAAAAGAAGTTTTTATCTATAGACAATTTTGGTTGTAGACATGACTTCTATGCCAAATAGATGAAGAGTCATTAGAGTGGTGTGCACATTTTTTGAGTGTTTTCCAAATAATGGATCAATGGCAATGTCATTGTCATAATAGGAAGTTGATTAAATTTTGTTGTTGGCTTTGCAAAAGTGGAAAAGAATTTTGCAAATTAAAAAGATTGGTTGGCTACATATTTAGAAATGAATTGTTTGATACAATTTTTCAAGGTTTTAAATGTGCAGTTGTATGAACTATAACAATGGCACAAAATTGGTAAACAAATTACTGGAATGAGAGAAAATTAGTGCATTTGTTAAATGTTCTTTTTTTTTTACAAACTACAAAAAATTATTTTCATTTAGTTGCCTTAAAATTTTCTCCAATCATATTTATTCAAGCAAAAATATTTTGTCTGTGATGTAAAATTTTTTTTTTATGTTTCTCATTGATTAATTGTTTTTAATTTATTTTTTATCTTATCTCTATATTTATCCTTCTGATTCACAGGAAAGCAACATAGGTGCTAATACATAGGGCAAGCAATTACCCTGACTGCTTCTGGAGATGCCAAGATATTGCTGTCCGTTTGTAATTTAATAGAGATATGACTGAAATTCAGAACTGCTTGCCAAGACTACCAAGCAGGGGAAAGTGAAATAAAGTGTTTTTTCCAAGGACACAACAGAATGGTATAAGTAGGTTTTGAACCAAGACCATGTCAATGATAATCATGGTGCTGTAACCACTTGACCATGTTGCAATATCTGAGAAATGGTTCTGAATGTTAATGAAGCATACAGACAAACTTTTTCAATTAAACTCTGTGCCAATTACACAACATGGATGACTGTAATCAAAGGGAGATATAGTAATTGTGGTGGTGGACATAAATAACATAAATAAATGGTGGACATGGGTGGAAAAGAGTTGAAAATGCTTTTTTTATCTGGAAAGTCAGAGTTTGAAGTTGTACTAATATAGATTGATATTGTACACTTTTAGAATTTTATTGACTTGTACAAGCTTTTGTGCAGTTAGAAAAATTTCTTCTTCTCCAGAGCAAATGTATGTTCTAATTTCATTTTCATAAATTTTTCATAAACCAAATTGATAAAATGGTAATTAATTGTTTTGTATTTGGTGATGTCAGCATACATTATTTAATAAATTGCAGAGTTCACGCAATAGTAATTCATTTGAAGTTGGAAATAGACGAAGGACTTCCTTGATGACACGTGTTATTCATACAAATGTAGTTGCCCATCAAGAATTTTCACTTGCAGTGCTTGACTGGCTTAACATACTTTCCTCTCGATCAGGTTAATTCTTTTTTTATTGCTGTCTTTTTATCTAATTGAATTTTGTTTTTAAAATTTAAATTTTGAACTAATTTGTATTGTTTTGGATTCTGTTTGCTTGTATTTTAATTTTACTTTATTTATAGAATGTGATTGACCATGATAAACAAAGATTAACTTTTTTAATTTAGATTGATTCATTCATAAAGTTGTTGTTTACCACAGATGGGCTTCGTCATTTAGTGGCAAACATTCTTCTGAAAAAATCAACTGATGATTCTGGAAAAACTCTTGCTTCACAATTAATGCTTGCTGATAAAAAAATGTGGAAATGTATGTATGGTTTGAATTAATCTTCAATGTTACTTGACATTTAATAAATTTTTTTCTTCAGTGTTTTTTTCATCCAAATTAATTATCTTAGTATAAAATTTGCCTCAATCTTTTATCAAAAATTTACTAATGATTTTTACAGTGGCTCGAGCTTCATATCAACAAATTTTCATGTCTACTGTGTTAATGAGTTCTGATTACAAGAAAGCATTTGCTGTAGAGTACACCAGGTGTTACAAGCCTATGTTTGAAGGCTTTTTAGCTGATGATCATGACCACTCTGATTCCATCTCATCCATGTCTGTTCAGCTGTTTACTGTACCAACTCTTGTGAGTATAACCCCTTTGTTATAACAAATTTAATAAAAAAAAATTTTTTTTAAATTTACAGCCTCTTGTAAGGTGGGTTTTAATACAAATTTGAGCAATGTTTTGCTTGGTCTTTGAATTCTGTATAACAACTGCAGCATCAATTAAAGCTGAGATAAAGGAAGAAAGTTTGTTACAAAAACAGAAGTTCTCAATGAGAAACTTTTTTGTTTAATAATTTGTCTTAAAAAAAAGTGCTTTAGAAAAATTTAAATGTTTTTTCTCATCTCTTTTGGAGAATATCCTGGAATGTATTGCAAAAGCAAATAATAAAATTTATTTTTAATCAAAACAATGCACTACCAGTGTAACTGCATACACAAGCTTAACCCTGCAGTTCCATTTCAAACAGTAAGTAAGAATTGTCTAGTTGGCAACGTGGTCAAGTGGTTAAAGCACCAGACTCGTGACCAACATATTCTTAGTTCTAAACCCACTTGTGCCATTCTGTTGTGTCCTTGGTAAAAACACTTTACAGCACATTCCCCTGCTTGGTGGTCCTGGCAAGCAGTTTTAAATTACAGTCATATCTCTATTAAATTACAAGTCGACAGCAATATCTTGGCATCTCCGGAAGCAGGTCGGGGTAATTGCCTACCCTATGTATTATCACCTCCGTCACTTTCCTGCGAGTCAGGAGGATAAATACAGAGATAAAATGAATAAAAAATAAAAATAAAAATAAGCAAGCAAGTGCCATATTGCAGTATCAGGTGTAAAAACCACAAAGAAAAAGTTCTGCTGGCTGTTTAAGTTTTCAACTTATTCAGCTGGAGTCAAGAACAAACTATAGTGTCCTGATCAGGCCTAATCATCCTAAACCTATGGTCAAAAAGCACAGCCTACTTAATATCCGGCTGGATATGTCATGTTTTTCACACTTTTGCAAACAGGGCTAAAAAGTAGAAAGAGCTGATTGTTCAAGATTATTCAATCTTGTAAGCAAGTACAATTTGAACATATTTAGTGAATTTACTGTAAACATACAATACAGTACTGGAATGAAATTTGATTAAGACCAAAATGCCATATGTAAAACGAATAAGCAGTAATAAATAAGTGACAAAATGAGATAATTAAACTAAAATAATGGTAAGTGTAATTGGCTAAAGAAGATGTGCAATCTTAAATAAATTTAGTTCTAGCGTTAAGTGAAGAATTTATAATATTAAAAAAAATTTTTTTTAATTAAAATTAATATTTTAAAACTTAAAATTTTACATAGCTGCTTCATAAAGATGTTTAGGTGAGTGTTGTAGTTAAGCATTTTATTGTATTTCATGAAAAAGTTTTTATGTTTGGTATAAACTGCTAAGGTTAAAACAAAAATCTTTTATAGGAAATTTATTTGAATTTAATTTGGTCATCTTGAATGATACAATTAGGAAAAGGTTTCCGGACCTGGTGAGGTTTCTTTTCGGGAGGTTTTCTTTACTCACCATGCTCAGTTGAGCTAAATTTATAGTTAGCTATATAGGGCAGTTGTGCCTCCCAATGATTTACATAACCGTTCCTGCACTGCACATTTTTTTTTTTTTTTTTAATTTTTATTTTTATTTTTTTGGCTTGTCATTTTTTTGTGTCTTTTTTGTCTTTTTAAATAATAATATTTAGTTTGAATTAGGTAACGCGGCCGTGCTTCTTATTTTTTCTCTTTCTTACCCCCTCTTTCTACTTTCTGCATGTTTAACGTTTGTCGTTGTGTCGCGTTTTCTTTTCATGCTTTGCTTAATGTACATTGCATATACTTAAATATTGTTACTAAGCGTGAATAAAATATCATCATCATCATCATCATCAATTAGTATTTCTTCAATCCCCAAAACTTCCTACTTATTTATACTTGTTTTTTAGCAATAATTAGAGAATTAAACTTCCATTTCAACCAATTCTGCTTGCAATGATATGCATCAAGAATATGGTTTAAATGAATAAAAAACTGCATAAAAATAGTGCTAACATTTCTTTTTTCTAATTTTAAGATTTTTTACTAGTAGTTTTGTATAGAATTTCATTGAATTGTTTTAGTTGCTTTTATGTTATTGTTTATTATAAATTTAGTTACCTTCTAATGTTTAAGTAGATTTAATGTTTTTAATTTTTATTATTGTAAGTTAGTTTCCTTTTAAAAGATATCCAAGCAAGTAAATTATTAAACATGGTAAATGGCTGTGTTGTGTTTGGGTGTAAGTCAGGATATAGTAGTCAATCTCAGAAAGTAAGTAGCTTTTAATTATTGTTTGAAAAGCCAGGTTTACTTGCACTGTGGATAAAATTTGTTAATTGTAAAAAATGGAAACCTAGCAAAAATTTAATCATTTGGGCAAAACATTTTCAAGATGAATTTTAATATAGATGGCAAAAGAAAAAAATTAAAGTGGGAATTTCTACCTGTTCCTAACATTCATACAGAAAAAGTATTAAAGCATACATCTGTTCTTCCATATGCTAGTATACATACATAAAGCTTCCATAATTATAATATTCCAAAAAGATGAACTAGGTAATTTTGAAAATGATGTTATCATCTTCTTCTTTCAGCCTTTCCCTTTAGTCAGGGGTGGCCACAGCATATCATCATTCTCCACATCTTTCTGTCTTCAACATCCGTCTTCTTCACACCAACTTCCCCCATATCTTCCTTCACTACGTCTAAAAATCTTCTCTTTGGTCTCCCTCTTCTCCTTCCTGGTAACTCCATTTCCATCATCTTTCTTCCTACATACTCTTGGTCTCTCCTCATGACATGTCCATACCACCTCAGCCTGCCCTCCCTCATCTTCATTCCTAACCGTTCTACCTTAACGGTACTTTTGATGTGCTTGTTTCTAATCTTGTCTTTTCTCGTCACTTTCATAGCAAACCTCAACATTTTCATCTCTGCGACTTCCATCTCTTCCACTTGTTTTTTTTGTGACTGCCACTGTCTCAAGTCCATACACCATTGCTGGTCTTACCATTGAACTGTACACTTTTCCTTTTACTCTAGCTGGTAACCATCTTGTCGCAGATTACTCCTGATATTCTTCTCCATCCATACCATCCTGCCTGTACTCTTTTCTTTACCTCCCTCTCACAACCACCACTTTCTTGCACCATTCATCCCAAATACTTAAATTCCTTTACTCTTGGCACTTTTGTATTTTCCATCTTTACTGTTTCATCATCATTTCCTCCATTTATGCACAGATATTCGGTCTTTGACCTACTTACTTTCATCCCTCTTCTTTCCAATGCATACTTCCAGGATTCTAATCACTGCTCCAGTTTTTCTCTGGTCTCTTCACAAATCACAATATCATTAGCAAACAGCATCATCCATGGTGGTTCTCTCCTTACTTTATCCATTAGCCTGTCCATTATTACTGCAAAAAGGAACGAACTTAATGCTGATCCCTGGTGCAGTCCAACCTTAACCTTGAAACTTTCTGTAGTTCCTACCACACACCTCACCACTGTTTCACTTCCCTCATACATATCCTGTACAAGTTGCATATACTTTTCCATTATTCCAGATTTTCTCATGCAGTACCACAGCTCTTCCCATGGAACCCTGTCGTAAGCCTTCTCTAGGTCCACGAATACACAATGTAGCTCTCTTTGACCTTCCCTGTACTTTTCCATCAACATTCTTAAGGCAAACATAGCATCGGTGGTTCCCTTTTCTGGCATAAATCCATATTGCTGTTTGCTGATCTCCACTCTATCCCTTAACCTGGCTTCAATAATTTATTCCCATACCTTTATTGTGTGGCTCATTAGCTTTATTCCTCTGTAGTTTCCACAGCACTGTGCATCCCCTTTGTTTTTATAGATTGGGATAAGCACGCTCCTTCTCCATTCTTCTGGCATCCATTCACCCATTAATAGTCTGTTGAACAGTCTGGTCAAAAACTTTATCCCCATCTCTCCCATGCACTTCCAAACTTCTACTGGCAACTCATCTGGCCCAACTGCTTTACCTTTTTTCATCCTTCTTAGTGTGTTCTTTACTTCTTTTCTACTGACACAATTTACCTCTTCATTAATCACTTCTGTTTCCTCTGTCCTAGGGTCTCTGTTATTTTCCTCATTTATCAGTTTCTCAAAGTACTCCTTCCATCTCTTTAACACTGCTTCTGAATTTACCATCACATTACCATTTTCATCCTTTATAACCCTCACATGCTGTACATCTTTCCCTGCTCTGTTTCTCTGCCTAGCCAATCTGTACAACTCCTTTTCACCTTCTTTTATTTCCAATCTAGCATACAAATTGTCATAGGCGCATCCCTTTGCCATCGCAACTGCCTTCTTTGCCTTACTCTTTTCTTTGTATATCTTTTTAGTATTTTCATTTCTTGTTTTGTCCCATGCTTTCTTTGCCTCTTTCTTTTCTTTTATGCTCTTTTGAACTTCCTCATTCCACCACTATGTCTCCCTGTCTTCTTTTCGTTTCCCAAATGTCACTCCCAGTACAGTTTCAGCTGTTTTTCTTAGCATTTCTGCCATTTTGTCTCACTCATCAGGTAACCCATCCTTGCCTCCCAGAATCCTGGTCACCTCTTGTCTAAACGTTTCTTGACAGCTTGTCTCTTTTAGTTTCCACCATTGTATCTTTGGCTTTACTTTGTCTGCTTTTTTCTTTTTCACCATAAGAACTATTTTGCATACCACCATACGGTGCTGCTTTGTAACACACTCATTCAATATTACCTTTCAATCACATATTTCCTTCTAGTTCTTTCTTCTGAACATCACATAATCTCTTTGGGTACTTTTTCCTCCACTCTTATACGTCACTCTGTGTTCATCTTTCTTCTTGAAATAAATGTTGACAATTGCCAAATCCATCCTTTTCTCAAAATCCACAACCATTAATCCTTCCTTATTTCTTCCTTATTCCTTCAGATGCCCTTCCTGCTGCAACCCTCCCCATTTATCCAGGCTTGGGACCGGCATCAAGAGACACAAAAATGTGCCTCCGATGGCTGGGTTGAAAATGATGTTATCTAAAAATCTTTTAATGATCTTACTGCAAGAAATGCACCACCTTGTTATTTATGTCATCAAACTAAAGATTAAATTTTAATTATTTATTACAAAATTTTTTTTGATGAGAAAAGTGGCTTTCCTGTTGTTCAGGAAGCAATTAAAATTAGTAATGACATGCACGTGTCTCTCCAAATTCAAGAAAATTCAATGCTTCTTCCATAATAGTTTGTTAGTGGAAGAAATGCAATTTTGACAGATATATTAGGTTGTTACAAAAATAATGGCCACTTAAAGTACTGTGTTTTGCAAAACTATTTTAACATTGTGTTTGTAGTGTATTTTTGGTCAATTTTAGTATACATAATAATTGATGTGCGCTCTTAAATATTTTTTAACTCTTTCAGTCCAGGTAACCAACTGAGTTGGCTTCCTGTTTTGCATTATGTGCATAGCATGCAACTTAGTGTGGTGCTACGATTCCGCAAATAGGATTAGCAACAGCAAACATTTGCTGCATGGACAATTGTTTGCATTTCGACGCGAAAAATTTTCTTTTTTTGTGTGATTTTTTAGAGCCATGTGCAAACACACACAATCTCAGCGAGATCACTTGTGTGTGCAAAAATATGTGAGCTTGTCAATCGCTTTTTGAATAAGTTGTTCATTTTTATTCTTTTTGAAAAACTTTTTTCCCAATCCAAAGTTTAGATCTTTAGCTACTGTTAGTGACTAAAAAAGTTAAAATATTTTGCCACACTGTGGCACAAGAAGAAAAAAAGACAATTTTTGAAGGAAAACTAGGGTCAATACTTTTATTTATTACTATTTTATAAATTGCACATTATTTTAATCAAAAAGAAAGAAGCTTTTACATGATATAAATTTTAAATTGCTCTTTATACAAATAGAATCAAAATTAATTAATAAACTTAGAGAAAATTTGTGTTTTGTTTGGTACCAAAAAATACCTAGAGCGAAAGAGTTAACTTATTTTCAAAAAAATTTTTTTTAAAGCATTTAAGTTTTTGATGTTGAACACCAAAAAACATGGCCTTTGCTAACTTATGTTTCATGAGTTCTGACTTAGGCACATTGCCTCCAAAACTGTTGCCAATATCAACAGAGCATGGGGAGATGGGCATACTAGTGATCAGACAGTACAATGGTATTTCCAGAAATTCTGTTGCATAGATCAGAGCCTTGAAGATGAAAAAACCAGAGAATGGGTATGCAGTCTTGACAATGAACAATTGCCAACAGATTGTTGAGCAAAATCCATAACAAAGTGCCAAAGAAATATCTGAGACACTTTTCCAATACTTTGTAAATGAAGCTGTTGCAGTGCAGACAGCAAGTGTCTCATGCCAAAGAAAGCATTTTGACTCAGAAATTTTTCCATAGAAGGACCTCTTGACAGACCACTTAGAATCACTGTATTAGTAGGCATACCATTTTTCTATAGTGGTATACCAGAACATTTGTAATAAGAAAAAAAATTCAATCTTAAAAAGCAGTATTCCCTAAAAATACTGTACAAAAAGGAGGTTCAATTGAATCTGTCTCAGATTTTTTATTTTCATTGCTAATATTTAAAAAAAGTCTTCACTTTGGATCTGTCTCAGATTTCTTGATTTTTTTGCCAAAACGAGTCTTTTTTAAAAAAAATTTTTACTAGATAAATCAGGTCATGTGTTAACCAGGCAGGACACCGGGACAATGCCCTAAAAATTAGGACATTTGGTAAGCAATGTGTTAGTATATTTCAATTTTGGTAAATCATTGGAAACTAGCAAGATACTAGATTCAAATTTAATCAATTAACCTAACAACAGAGAATTTAGATAAAGATATTCACTCTCATCTAATGTACCTCTTGAAAAGTCAAAATATATTTCAGTTTGGTAACCCCTGTTATTAACAAACTTACTTTTAAATCCCTATACCAAATCTTACTTAGACCTGATCCAAATCCCCTTCCTATAACAAATACTACTACTCCTCACACCTGGTCCTGTCTTACTCTTTTCAAACCCTGGCCTTCTTCTTGAAAAAGAGATAGGCTACATCTGGGGCTGTTGTTTTTTTTAAACACAAAATTACTTCTTGCAACCCTAATAACTTCTGTAAATTATGTGCTTCTTTTCTTGATGATCCCCACCATTTATTTTTTGATTACCTTCATTAAACAACTAATTACTGCTCTGGAACCCCTTCTTTTTAAAACCCTAAAACATTACCTTAACAAAAGACATACTCTTTCAAAATTACAATTTAACACAATCGGAACATCACACATATTAATATTTTGTGGAAATTGGGAATAGTTTAGGTAAAAATATGGAAAATCAAAACAACACCAATTACTCTGCTTATCTCAAAAACCCAGTTTTAAACTCTATTGTCCTAGAACCTCCAACGGCTAACAAAATTTTTTACATGTTACTTTCAACAAACTTGTCTAAAGCTTGTGTATGTGATAACATTAGTAATTTTTTTTACATATAGGAGGATTTGTTCTAGCACCCATATTAGCTGTCTATTTTGGAAAAGCTCTTAAACTAGGTATTTTTTCCCATATCTTTAAAACTGCCAAAGTGATTCCTATTTTTAAATCAGGTAATAAAGATAATATAGGCAATTATTGCCCAATAGCCTTACTTCCTAACTTATCAAAAATTTTGGAAAAATTGATAAAAAATTGCTTTACTAAATTTTTTTGTAAAAACAAAATTTTATATCCTAATCAGTATGATTTTAGAGAAAACCACAGTGTAATCCATGCCTTGATGGACATATTAACTAACGCATATGATGCCATAAACAACAAACATTACACCACTTTAATATTTATGGATTTTTGTAAAGCTTTTGACACAGTCTGTCACAAAATTTTACTAGACAAATTGTATCACTATGGCATAAGAGGCCCAGCTTATTCACTAATCGAAAATTATCTCTATAGAAGACAACAATTTGTAACTATAAGCAATGCATCTTCTTTATATAAAGCTATTAATATTGGTGTTCCTCAAGGCTCAATTCTTGTACCACTTCTTTTCTAAATCTATATCAATGACCTCCCCAATGCTCTTCATACTATCCCCCGTTTATTTGCTGATGATACTTGCTTGTTTTTAAATCACTCTTCCCTTACATCTCTGGAAAACATCTGTGCAATCGAAGTGTCTCACCTAAAAGACTGATGTAATGCAAACAAAATTCAAATTCACAAAAATTGTTTATACTACCAATATCTCCCAAACTTAACATACCTAGTTTAAATCTAAATCTTCCTTATGGAAATTCCAAAATAAATTCTAGCCAAATATGCAAATACCGTGGAGTGTTATTAGATGACAAATTAAATTTTAACCTCACATTCTCCAACTTGAAACCAAGTTAGCTAAGGCAGTTGGTATCCTTAGCAAATTGTGACATATTCTTTCGTTATCTGCTCTTAGACTTCTTTACTTCTCTTTGATACACCCTCATCTATTGTATGCTCTACCAATTTGGGGAAGTACGTTTCCATCCTACTTTAAAAAACTTCAATGTCTTCAAAATAAATCCATTTGTATAATTTTCAACATTTCACTAAAAACATCTGTTTCGCCATATTATTACAAACTAAAAATCTTAAAATTACCAGATTTGTATATTTATGAAATTGCTAAAATTATGCACTAGCACTCCCGAAAAGTACTGCCCGATTATCTTTCTTCCTTTACTACAACCTGCCAAATTCACAACTGCCCTACCTGATCTCACTCTAATAATACTTTATATCTTCCTAAATTCTCTATGTCCCATTGCCAACAATCAATAAAATTTCAAGGAACAAAAATTTGGAAATCTATCCTTATTGAACTACAAAATCGATCATTTCACAAATTTAAGTTTAATTTTAATTCATTTTTATTACAATTATACTGTTGACAACCTATTTACGTACAATCCTTGCAACTAATTGCTGTGCACTACTAGCCCATTAGTTTTTTTGGTGACTGCTTGACTTGATGACCTTAATCGGTCCCTTTGCAGTCTCCATCGAGATTGTCTTTTTTTTTTTCATTATTATTTATACTATTTATTTACTTTATTTTTTCTTATTTTATTACATCTTATAAATGTGTTACAAATTGTCGTACATTGTTGTTTTGTCAAATAAATATATTAACTGTGTTTCTTTTTACGTTTTTTTTTCACAATCCTTGTAAATAAATTGGTCTGTCTGTCTGTCTAAAATAGCCTCTTTAATTCGTTTTTCTGTTTTAAATTAAAAATTAATAACCCTTATTTTACCATCTCTATCCCATTCTCTCTCTTAAACAAAGAATTACACAGGTCTACAAATTTGATCGAGTTTCAGAAACAAAAATGAAAAGTATGCAGTCTAGCTAATTTGAGGGTGCTGGTTTCAAATCTATCATTAGTTTTGCCGTAACGGGTCACATTTTTTAAAAAATACAATTAAAAATTTTTGCTATACACATTGAAAGGCATAAACTAATATGTAGCTATATGCATACAATATCACATACTAAGGGTGGTTATAGAAATATACTAAGCACAAAGAAGAATACAAATACACTGAACACAATTTTATGGCAATGGTTTCCTTTTTTTAGATTGACAAGAGTGTTGAAAGTCCAAAGATTTACATATCAGATTCCAGCAATAGTCCGCTATCATGCTGACATTTCATTTTTCCTGATACCTTTTTTCCATCACTTTAATATCTTGGTGGAACCTTTCACCCTGTTCTTCACTGAATGCCCCTAAGTTTTCTGAAAAGTAGCTCAAATGACTATGCAGGAAATGTACTTTAACACTCATGTTACAGCGCAAGTTATGAAAAGCTTGTAATAAGCTTTCCACAAGTTCGTTGAAATTCGGGGATTTGATGTTTCCCAGGAAGTTCTTCACCACATCACAAAATGCTTTCCATGCATTTAATTCTTCTTCATGGTGGAAATAAATGTCTGGTCTTTTACCAAAAGCCGAATTTGGGGCCCATCAAAAATACCTGCTTTGATTTTTTCACAAGTAAGCCTCGGAAACTTTGTACAAAGGTATTTAAAACACTATCCCTCGTCCAAAGCCTTGACAAACTGTTTCATTAACCCCAACTTGATGTGCAGTGGTGGCAATAATATTTTTTCTCTATTCACCAATGAAATGTTCTTTATGTTCTTCTCTCCTAGTATAAATACCTCTCTACTCGGCCATTCTCTTTTTATCCAGTGGTCTTGCTTTGCTCTGCTATCCCACAAGCATAAGAAGCAAGGGTATTTTGTGTTCCCACCTTGTTGCCCAAGGAGAATGGATAAGACCTTTAAGTCTCCACATATTACCCATGCATGTTCAGCGTATTTGATTTCATCGAGAATGCTTTTCATATTTTTGTATGTTTCCTTCATTTGTATTGAATGTCCTATTGGTACAGAAGCAAGTTTATTGCCATTGTGTAACAAAACACATTTCAGGCTTCTTTTGGAACTGTCTATGAAAAGCCTCCATTCTGATGGAGTGTATGATGTCCCCATAGCAATTATTAGTTTTTCTATGTTATTGCAGAACAGCAAATTTTCTTCCATTTTGAAGAATTCCATGAGACCTTTTCTTTATAACGATAAAAGCTGACTTTGGTTTCAGGAGCCAGCAAGTTTTTTTCTTTCAGTCGTGATCCTAGCTGTTCAGCAAAAATTTTTGGAAGATCAAGTTCCCTAACTAAGTCATTCAATTCTGCTTGAGTGAACAGTTGCGGTTCATCATTTTGATGGACGAGTACAAAATCTTCACATAGTTCACTTTCCTCACTTGAAAATATAGATTCACTTTCACTGAGATGAAAACCATGGAATGTTGGTTTAGGTACTTCATCACTATGAGGAACTGGTTGAATTGCTGATGGCAAACTGGGATATGTTATGGAAGACCTCGTTTTAGATGTTATACCGGTAGTTTTGACAGCACAAAAGTAACAGTCACTAAGATGATTTTGAGGCTCTTGCCATACCATTGGAACTCCAAATGAGAAATGCTTCTTCCCTTTCATCCACAAGTTGAATGTCGACATACAACTAATACATACTTTGTGTGGGGCCCATGTCTTGTCTTGGTCCCCCAGTTTCACACCAAAATAAGCATAGTAAGCATTTTTTATTAATGGAGTTACATTTCGTCTATCTTTTTTCCTTGTAAACCAACCACAAATGTAGCAGAAACTGTCTGGATCATTTAAACACCCTCTAAGCTGCAGTGTTGACATTTTGAATTACTCAAATACTGATTGAGATGAAAGCACTTTTGATAAATTTCTGCACAACAAAATTTATGATATTAAATTTCGCAGTTCAGTAAAACTTGCTAACTACAGTACCTAACATAGCACTAGTATCGCTAGAATGAAAGCTTTTAATTGCCTTAAAAAAACATGAAACATCCTGGGGAAACTGCTCTAACACCTACAATATTGTCATACTCATGCAGTCAAGCTAATCTAATTAAGCTATCCTTCCAACTTCTAGTGAACCTATGCAGACTGAGAAATTTTGGAAAGTATCTCCTTATCACAGCTGCTAGTTTATAGACGGGAGGATATTTGTAGCATAACAATGTAATATTCTGTTTGGAAAGAGCGATAAATCGTAGAAAGAAAAACAATACCGGTAATAAAGCGAAAAATGTTACATTGGGAAAATGCCAAACAAATCAAAACACAGAGCACATATTTAAAGGAACTGTTACATTTTCGTAAAGAAATGTTGTTGTGGTCGATTTATACACATTACCTGCCAACAGGTATGTGCATGCTGCTTCAAAAAAATTGCAAATCCAAACAGCGACTTGGTGTTTACTTTATGGCATTTTAGAGCCATCTGGGATGGGGTTAGTGCGAGATAACTGAAAAATGAAGGCTGATATTACATAATGGACATCAGATTCGAAATCAGCACCCCAAAGTTAGCCAAGGGCACCTGTTTTCTACTTTGTTTCAAAAATTGTGTAGACTAGATTCAAAATCAAAACAAAATTTAAAACTTTTTTAAAAATTTTATCATGATTATGGAAATAAATAAAAGAACAATTTTATCTACTCCTTTCTTTACACAAGTATGTAAACTGCTCAATGTTTTGTTTTATATATTTGTATAAATAGTGTTTCTTTTTAATGTAATTTGTTTTTGCTACTGAAACTACTTTGAAATACATCCATCATTTACAATAAAAGACTTACCAAGACTGTCTACCAAGATGAACCATATAGTCATTTTCTTTATTGTGTGAAATATCTTTATTTGCAAAAACCAGTAATATTTGACATGAATCGTTTTATCCAAAACATTTTATTAATTTATAATGTTATTTTAAATCATGTCTTTGATCTACACATATCTCCATGCATTAATGTATTAACTGTTTTTAAATGTGTGTGTACGTGCTCATAAGTTTTCAATAAAAAAAATCATTTAAAAAAATAAAGAAATTTAACAAAAATGAAACAGGCCTGTTGGCACTTGCTTGTTTATTGACTTGACCATTCATACTTACTTTTTGTTCATATATTTGTAAGCAAATTTTTTTGTGTCATCGTAACTTGAATTGATAGATTATTCTGTCCTTTTGTACAAACAAAAAAGCTGTTTTCTAGTAGTAATTTGCACAGTTTTGATTGCTAACCTAGTGATTACCTTTAACAGGGTTTCTAAACTATGATCCACAGCAACCTACTCCTGGAATTTGCAGTGTTTTTCTATATAAAAATAGCTAGCTCTTGTGAAGCTTACAAAAAATGAACAAACTGGTGGTTTTTATTAACTAAACACTTTACATACGGGTTGCTCTATCCAGTAGAGCCCTTGCATTATATTGCCAGTGCAGGAAAATCTACTCAGTAGACTCCTCTTTGCATCGCATGCATAGAATGCAACTTTATACGTTTTCTCTTTCCTATTGTTCGCAAGCTTTTAATCCTTTAATTATGTGGTTTGATTTTTGTGCTTCAATTGGATTACGTGACTTTTAGAGCCATGTGCAAGCAAACACAATTTTATCACAATCACTCGCAAAAGCAAAAATATTCGAACTTGATGATTGATTTTCTTTAAATAACTCATTCATTTTTTCTCTTTTTGAAAAACTTTTTAAAATTTTATATCGTTTTAATCACTTGCTTTTAGATGATATAAATTTTAAATTGCTTTAACAAATAAAAGTGGAAATATTTAATAAACTTTTTAAACAAAAAAGCCCGTACTGGTGGAAAACACCCAATAAACCACCCCATATGGAAAGAGTTAAAATCTGAAACAAAAAATGAGTATAAATAACAATAATTAAACAAGAAATCAGGTTAACTGAAACACAGCAAGCTTCTTCTAAGCATGACTGATAATGAACTGAAAATAAAACGACAAAAAGAAGACTTCAATTAATTGGCACGCACTTCAGGGTGCATGGGTTTCACAACATTCAATCAATGATGAATTAGAATTTCATCACACTAGCCATCTACTAACACTTTTTCAAAAAACATTTCCAATAACTTAAAATCAGTAAGTTTTTTCCAACACTGTGGTGTAGACTTTTTTTGGTTTTTGCCTATGGATACCTCATTTCATGAATAACAAGACTAGTTTCAATGGTGAAGATAAAAAAAGTCATTAATCAATGTTTCTTTTTTTAAACAGAGAGACGAAGTTTTTTTGTTTTCATGGACTTTTATAAAATATTTATACTGAGCTTTCATCAAATTTCAGAAATTAGTCTAGGGGTCCATGTGTTGGATCAAGTTTAGAAACCCTATCTAATCACATATAAAGTGCCATTGCTTTTTTGTATTTTTTGACAAATTTCACTGCTTTTGTCTGGTATGTTTACACTTGATGTGCTGTCTTCTATTATTCCTCAAACCAAGAGTTCTCAAAGTGACCCAGTGGTCCCCCCCAAGAGAGCCACAGGGTGTTTAATGGGTGGCCATGAGCAGAAGCCTTTTTTTAGCATTTACAATCTTTTGGGACAAAAACGAAGAAATCAAAGGCAATTTTAAAGTTATGACCTTTTTTTGTCTTGAGTTTTGGAAGAAAATTAATGAAATCAGAGGCAGTTTCACTGTGATGACTTTTTTTTTGTTGTTCACCTGAATTTCGGGACAATGCTCTAAGCAGGAAACCATGGGTGTTTTAAAATCTTTGAAAAGAGACCACAGACCTGAAAACTTTGAAAAGTTTGAGAACCACTGGCATAAGTATTGACTACATGTTTTATATTTAACATAACCAAAAATTTTTTGTGATTTTTTTAAAGGCTCGGTTCTTGGTTGCTGAAGAAGGAGTTCTTTCAATTGTTTTAGGAGTTCTTATAAAAGGGTGTTGTTCCACAGTGGAGGAAAACAATAAAGTTTCATGCAAATTAGATTATCGAAAATTAAAATTAAATTTGAATCGCTTGGAATACTGCTTTTACGATTTAAAGTAAGGTTTTTTGTTGTTTTTTTTTTTGCTTTATTCTTTGCTGGCAAAGTGCTTTTTCAGATATTTTCTTGCCAACATACCAACAGAATGGAATAATCAATTAAAAGAGGGTTTTAAATCATTTCTAAACATTTTCATTGAATTTTTAGCTGCTTTGGAGGTAATTTTTTCTATATTTTCTACATTTTTTCATTTTTGTTTTGCATTTTTATGTTGCATTGTCTTTTAAATTACAACTTTTTTTAGCCCTTTGAATTTATTAATACTTTTATTTGAGGGAATGGATCAAGTGGTGCGAAAGGTTGGTCAGCACATTGAACATGAGCCTGAATGGGAAATGGGTGTGACCTTGCAAATGCGTCTTATAAACATCACTGGACTTGTTCTGCGTTGGTGTGCATCTGTGGTAGGAAATGATTTAATATTTATTACAGTAGACCTAGGTTAATCTGGATTCAGTTAATGTGGAATTTTATTTAACTCAGATAAAACTGAAAGTACAAATGATGTTCTATATACTGTAATTCTTATAAAAATTCAAACATGTACCATACATTCCACCCTTATCAATTATATAGAAATCATTATTCTTGTCAATTATTATGTAAACAAATACATTAACAATCTTAACAAAAATGTCCACAAAAAAATCCTCACTCCCTTTGAGGAACCAAGCAAAACTATCCAACAAAAACACCCATCTAGGATAGAAGCATCTACTTTTAACTAAAACAGCCATCACTAACATAAACAAATGCAAAACTTTTAATAAACAATTCCAAAACATCGTTCAACATAGCACAAACTAAATCAACAGACACATAGATTGTACGATCAAGAACCTTCCCACCAAGGAATACTTTTTTTCACTATTTGAGCATAACTAACCATCTCAAACAGCACAAACAATGATTGTTGTTATCCCACTAGACCCAGAAGCACAACCAGTGGCCTAATTTAGAGGTTATGTAAGCCACATTTTTACTGAATATAATTCCCCTTTTCATGACAATATGCAATATAATAAAACACTTGTGCTGATAGTAATGTGACATTTCGTGACAACTCTTGTTTTTCCATCAAAAAAAGATAGAGACAAACACATTTTCAATTTGATACTTCAGTGCTTCTGTCACATCCAGACCTGGACTTTATCCTGAAATATCAGGATTGTACAGTTGTCTGTAACAATGCATCTATTTTTCTTATTTATAAACACAAGTTTCTTTCTGGTTCATCATGTTTTTCCAGGTTTTTTTGGTCTTCCTTTTCTTTTATTTCTCTTTATTTTTTTTCGTAAACTCTTTTTGTCAAATTTTTTGCATTCATTTGCTCAAGATGTCCCAACTATCTCAGATGATGTTGTTTTAAATATTCTTCAATATTCTCAACATCTGTCTGCCTTCTTATCACACTGTTTAAGATCTGGTCCAGGAGAGTCTTGCCACACACCATTTGAATCATTCTCATTTCTGTGGTGTGCATTTGCATGGTATCAAATTTTGTCATTGTCCAACTTTCAGTTCTGTAGCACATCACACCTCTTATGTGTGTTTATAATCTTTCTTTCAGCCTACAAAAAAGTATTTAATCACAAGGTTTTTCAAAGTTCTTTAAATTTTCTCCTTCTGGCTCATAACCTTGATGTCACTGCCCTGCTAGTGTTCTCATCTTTCCCAATCACATTTCATATCTACTTTCATATCTACTTTCATATATTTTTCATCATTTCTATCACCTTGATATCTGCCACATTTATAGTTTATTCCACTCTTCAACCTTCTGTGGATGCCAGAACATCTTTTGTGAATATAATCTTTGCACTTTAAACCCTAGTTGTAGTTTCTTATCACTCTCTTCCCTCATATTGCCTATGGAGCAGTTGCACTGATTACTCCCTTTTGATGATCCTCTCAAGTTTCATTGCCATGGTTTGCTTAATGTCTTTAACCCCTTGCTTTCCAGAGGATTTTTCTATTTGACGTATTTTTCTTCCACCTTTTTCTAACAAAATTTGTAACTTCTTTCACCTCCTTTCACAGTTTTTTGCCATGGTTTTTATACCTTCCTGCCATCCACAACATTAACCCTTCGTATGGACATGCCACTACTTCAGAATTCCTTTTAGTCAATGATCCCATATTTGCTGATGCAAAGCTAAGGATCTGCATAGGATTTTGAAGAGCTGAGCTTTGTTAGAACTCATAATCTTCCTAGAAGTTTTTCCAGGATCCATCATTAAATCTCAGTAACCATTGCAGACTCTTCTATTTAATATTAACAAATAGGGAAAGAAGGTAATCGCTATTATTATTAACAAACCAAAATGTTACATTTCATTTGGCAGGTCATGCCAAGCATCATCACAGCAGAAAGCTTATGGCAGTGGTCTTCAACCTTTTTCATTCTGTGGCCCCCAAAGTAACTTAACAACCCACTTCGGTCAACAAAATTTGATTCCTGCACAAAAATCTGGTGATCTCTAAAAACAAAAAAAGGTCTTTGAATTTGTCTGTGATTTCTCAGTTTTCCTCCCAAAAACAAAAAAAAGGTCCTCACTTGGAATTTGTTCCAATTTTTTGATCATAATCTCTTCATTATACATATTTTTTTATTTTGACTTATGCTCTGTGGGCCACTAAAAACACCACTGCTGCCCACCAGTTCAAAACCCCTGACTTGGAGCAAAGAAGTGTAAAAGCACTTTATTACACTTTACAAAAATCGTGCAGAAAGACTAAAATTTACACTGAAATAATTTCAACTTTGATATCAAGCCATTTGAACCAATTTTATTTATTATGTAATAGTCAAAATAGGAATAAAAAAGTTTGGTTGCAAGCCAACTAAAAAATGATTACATTAACAAGAATTAATCAATTAAAAATTGAACAATGTCACAGTAGCACATTGAATCTTTATTGGCAGAAAACATGTTTGTGCAATAGTTAAACAAAAACTAAATTTTTAATTTTTGGCAATAAGAGGATGATAAACTATTAGATTGTTTAACTTGAAATGTGAA
Source organism: Diplosoma virens (assembly GCA_963680785.1). Lineage (NCBI taxonomy): Eukaryota > Metazoa > Chordata > Ascidiacea > Aplousobranchia > Didemnidae > Diplosoma > Diplosoma virens. The sequence continues at coordinate 310,175 of OY796881.1, read as the reverse complement.
CTTGTAAAAAACTTATGTTAAATGCAACTATGTTGGCTCTATCTTTGTTATTAAAATTCTTTTGTTTAAAATTAGGTTTTCTAGTATGTTGAATCTCATTAAAACTTATTTGCAGATTTCATAGCCAAAATATCATTTTTTTGGATAATAACAAAATAAAACTTCTATTAGTAATTTACATAGTTTATGTAAAAACAAGAAATTTACCTGGTTTCTGTAATTTTGACCATTCTATTAATTTATTCAAATAAAGTGGTTTACTCTTTGCTTCAGCTTTTGCTTTAAAAACTTCTTTATCATGGTATAAATTTTTAAAGCATCACAAGTACAGTAAACAACAATTTGAATTAGTGTTTTCCCATCTTTTTTAGTCACAGACCCCTTTTAAAAAACTGTCAAGTCCATGGTCACCTAAATTTTTAACACTGACCCTGACAAATAATTTTGCAAAGTTTTTAAAAATTCTTTCCAGCATTTAGTGCATTCGCATACCTCTTGCAACCTTTGCCTAGGCCTTTTCTGGCTTAGTGGATCCCTAATTGGGAACCACTGATTTAGATGTTTTGCTAATAGTTATAACACAAGAGGAATTTTTATTCAATGCAGTATGTACAATAAAGTTAATGTGATATGAGACACATAACATCATTGTGCAAAGACAAGAGATGCAACTGGTGCTCCCTTGATGACACAAATGCATCTCTTGTATTGGTGTAAATTAGTAATGGACTAAACAGTTGTTACATGAAAATGAGGGTGTGCATTTGGAAAGATGCTGAAATTGTGTCAATCTTTTTTTTTTAGGCTGGTTGCTCCTTAAACACTTAGGTCCACTTGCAATTAGATACCTTATAAATGTATGCAACACTGCTCTCAACACACATCTTTGGAAGCATGCCACAATTATTTTCATTCCAAAACTAAACAAAGATCCCAACATTGGCATAAACTAGTGTCAGCAGCATGGTCGAGTGGTCAAAGCCTTGTGCTTATGATTAACATGGTCTTGATTCAAAACCCACTTGCATCATTCTTTTGTATCCTTGGGAAAGACACTTTGTGGTACTTTTCCCTGCTTGGTAGTTTGTCAAGCAGGTCCAAATTACAGTCATATCTCTATTAAATTACAAGCAAATAGCAATATCTTGGCATTTTTAGAAGCAGGTCAGGGTAATTGCTTGCCCCATGTATTAGCACCTCCATCGCTTTTCTGCAAGTCAGGAAGATAGATATAGAAATAAAATAAATAAACTACCGACCCATATAACTTTTATCACTCATTTTCAATGGAAATAATTGTGGTGCTATTATTTACAATAACTCTTCATTCCAATGTACAAGGTGTGGCGAAAAAGAAATGGGACTCACTTCACAGATTGTGTAATACTAATAATCGTCAGGAGTCGATGCTTTCACAGTGTGGCATAATATTTATTCTCTGTTTAACAGCTGTTTCAACACAATAATGCTGTTGTGTTTGCTTTTACAGACCTGTAAAAGTGAATCTGATAAATTGCTTGTTGTCGTCGTCGTTTGAAGGGCATCCACTCCAGGCCAGACACAAACAGAACTGGGGCCGAGGGTTTATCCTTTTACTACCCCAGACTGCTGCACTGCCTGGATCAGATGCTGGCAGTGATGTTATTAAGCCAGCATCGAGTTTCGTCATCCAAAACCTTCAGACTGTGTGCTCCATGTGGTGCCCGATGTATGGGGCACATTGTTAGTACATGGTCTGTGGTTTGCTCGGAGGCGCCACACTTGCAATTTGGTGAAGGAGCGAGACCCCATTTGTGCACAGACAAATGGAATCGCCCAACACCAGTCCACAGGCGGTTGAGCTTAACCCAAGCTGCTCGGGGTAAGCCCATCCCAACAGGCCTGACACTGGTCCCGGGCACAAAAGCACGGAGCCTGGAAGCACTTTCACAGTACTCCGCACTCCATTTGTGATTCGTCCATTCAGAGGTGTGGATGCCAAGTCTGGCAAGATTGTCCAAGAGATTCCGCACATTTGGCACAAACGGGCATCTGGATCTTAGTCTCACTTGGCCAGTATCTGAGGACCCACTTAAAAGACCATGCAAGATATGATCGGGGTCCAGAGATCCACGGTAAGCCAAGGAGAGTGTTGCTCCCATTCGGCAAAGCTCAGCTGGCTGGATGCCTGAAAGTACAGGTAGGTGGTCTGTTGGAGTGGGACGCAGGCATCCAGTAACTATGTGCAAGGCGTCATTCAAGACACTGTCAATGAGGCGAGTGTGAGCACTGCGACACCAGACTGGCGCACAGTAATTGCTTGTTGAAAAAAATTTATTGTGTACCAAATAATATCGAGGCTCTTGACGCAGGAGCAAAAAGCTCATTGAGTGAATGCATGCCAAGACATTCTTCAGCAGCTGGAAGCAGACAACAAACTCTTTGAAAAGGTCATCACAGGAGGTGAGTCATAGGTTTTTCAATATGATCCTGAGACGAAACAACAAAGTCATCAGTGGAAAAATGTGTCTTTGCCAAGACTGAAAAAGGCTCACATGCAACAGTCACAAGTGAAAATGATGTTGATCACCTTCTTTGACCATCATGAGTTTGTGCCTCGAGGACAAACAGTTAATCAACAATTTTACAAAGAAGTTCTGACTCACCTTGTGAACAAAATCAGTCAAAAACGAAGAGACTTCTGGGCAGGCAAACCTGGATTTTGCATCATGACAATGCACCTGCTGACACAACCCTCAGTGCTGCAAAGCACTTCTTGGTCTTAAAAAAATTACCACATTAGATCATCCACTATATTTGCCGGACTTAGCCCCTTGTGATTTCTCCCTTTTTCCAAAACTTAAAGGGATACTCAAGAGGAGACACTTTGAAGGAGTTGAAGACATCAAGGCCAATTTTACGGCCTACCTCAAAAGCATCAAAAAAGAGGAATTTGCACAGTGCTTCAAGGCATGGTCAAGAAGAATGGCAAGGTGCATTGAAGCCAATGGCAAATACTTTGAAGGGGACAATTAGACATCACACAAAAATCATATGTGTTACTCAAAGTGGACATGGTATGATATGTGTCTAAATAAACTTGTAAATGCAATAGTCCCATTTCTTTTTAGCCACATCTCGTAAAAGAAATGCTGATTTTGCATTTTTTTAAACTTTAAAATTAATAAGTTTTAAAAGTAATATACAATGAAAATAAAGCCTAGTACTTATCAGGTGCTTAAAAGTCTAGCTTCTTATTGCTCTCTCTTATGTCCCTCAGTCAAATTAGAGAATCAAGCACAGCCATTTGTTGCACTTACAATGAGTAAACAGATATCAGCTAATTTTTCTTTATTAGAATTTGGCTGTATGATCAAAAAAGAAGTAATTAACATCTCAAATTACATCCAGTTAGGCTGACCACAAATACACAAATATCTGTAAAAAAAAAGCCATTTACAAATTAATGGTGCTCAGATATAAAAAAATTATTTAGCATTAGGAGGTAGCGCAGCTGAAAGAGGCATGCACCACTTTCATCAAAGCATAATATGGGGTAATCGTGACTTAAATGGTTAAAATCCATGATTAATCAAGCATAAGATTCAAATATCATTAATGATTTTTTTCTGATTCTCAGCAGTGGTTTATAGTAGCCAAAAGTTTGTAAATTTCTGCAAAAGACTAATTTTTTTAATGTTGTGACCTCTACTGTATTTTTAGGAAGAAATTCTCGAGTATAGCATCACTACTGCTATTGCAAAACTGAAGACTATTCATCAAAAGGATTTTGCTGTAAAATCAGAAATTTTACACTGTGGCATAACTTGTACATATGTTGCATATGACATCACCAAGAATCCAGTTTCTACACATTATCCATTAACTCGGTTTTTGGCAGGACTTTTGACTCAATGTGGTTCTTTGAATCGTCCTCTTGTTGTCAACAAAGACTTGATGTCATGTATTTTCGACATTGCTGAATGCTCATTTCGTGCTCTGGCTCTCTGCGCCCAGGTTGCAGCTGGAGCATGGCGTCGCAATGGCATAGGCTTGACCAATCAAACATACTATATGCGGCACCATTACTGCCGTGCTGAGTCATTTGATCGTGATGTGCAGATGTTGCAGGCATGTGCAGCAATAGTTGATCCAAATTTATTTTGCATTGTGTTGCAGAAAAAGATGAATCTAGTTGAGACAGAGAACTTTGAAGAAGTAAGTAGTTGTTTTGGTATTATATTTTAAAACTTGTTAGTTGTTTTAAAATGCCCATATTTTAAAATATTTTTAACAGTATTACACAGCTCTTGTTGAGGAATTTCTTTCACTGATTATTTATGTTTTTGCTGAGCGCTACTGTGATGGAATAGGACAAGTTGGATATGATGAAAAAGTCCGTCGTGAGATTATCCATGTGCTTGCCACTGGTGCAAAGCCCCATTCAAAGATACAGAAGCTTGTGTCTTATGAGGTCAGAGGAAACAGATGTTAATTGAATTCGAAGGTGTAAATAATTGATTGAGTTGTATGGCTGCATGTTTGGTTTAAAAATTTATACATACTACTGTAAAGAGCACAACATAGATTTTTTTTATATGATTATTTTTTATTAAATATTATATACTTTTTAGTTAAATTCACTTTGTATTTTAACTTTAAATAAATAATCTTACTTTAACTGTTTGAATTGTACAGTATATTGGCACTTTCTCCAATCTCTTAATTGTTTTAAAAAGCAATTTCAGTTTTATTATATATTGCTACATTTTTGCTGACTTGTGTCATTTATGTTAAGAATTTTTTACAAAAAAAATATATGATAATGTAAAGTTATATAAATATTATAAAGATATATAATTCTATAAATTATAGTAACAAAATATACAGGGTGGAGAATATGTTTTGCAATAAAGAAAATTTTAAATAATGACACCAAGGCAAGCTAAAATAAAAAACTGTTTTTACCATTTTATTCTTGCAAATTTTCTTTACAAATTGCAAAAAAAACTTTGTCTTAGCATATATATCATATGCAGTTTTCTTGCAAAAAATTGTGTTATAACATTTCGGTTATAATTTAAAATACCTTTGACCAGTTTGATGCAGATAACTCGTCATCCCAGGTGGGAAGTGGTGCTTCGGCAGGTTGCTGATCTCAAATTATCAACCAACTTCAGACAAGGTGCCAAGTAAGCTACATTATTCTTATTTACAAATGTATCTAGTTTTAGATTGATTGTTTAAATATTTTTTCTGCTAAACTTTTTTATATTACAGTTCGTTGTGACTGTTGCTATTATATCTATTAAACTATAATTTGTTTTTATGTTTTATATTTATATTCTATATATGTTATAAAAATATTTTCATAATTTTTTTCACAAAAAGTGATTTTCTTTCACTAATTATACTAGTGCTAAAGCAAAGCAATACAGTATACCAATTATGGTATACATTCATTTTAGCATTTTAAAAAGAAGTTAAGAACATATTTAAAGTTGATTATATTTTTCTTGATTGATCTGAAAGCTAAATTTAAAGAAGTTTTTTGTTGCAGGTATGAACTAAAACAAGAATGCCTGGGTGAAGTTTCTCCATGCTTTTATCATTATACAACTGCCTCTGACCAAAGCAATGCTCAAACTGAAACTTTAAAAAGAAGAAAAGAAAACAACCTTAGTCCAGGTGAGAGCTATTTTTCAAGTCTATGTTTAACTAATTGGTCAGAAGTTATTACAAAATGCTTAAATTATTATTTTTTACTTTATCTCTACAGGGTGCAGAGAAAGTTCCCACCCATTATTTTAAAATAGGATAATTTAGTGAGATAATAATAATTGTCAACCATGTTTTTTTTTGTTTTTTTTTTTGGAAATTATGTGTATTTTATATTGCAAATGCTCAGGTATTAGTTTTCATTCAAAATTTATTTAAAAAAAGAGCAAACATGAAGCCATCTTGTAACTTAATCACACAGGGAGGTCAAATCCTGAAATAGTTAAAGTTACAAAAGCATGAAAATCAACTGTTAGAGAAACAGTAAATCGCTATCTTGAACTAGGAACATTAGAGGATCATCTAAGGTGTGACAGAACTTGAAGTACTCAGGCAGTTAAGAATATCAGGGCTGTCAGAGAGAGGATAAGAAGAAATTCCAAGTGATCAATGAGAGGGGTGGCTAAGGAAATGAAAATGAATAAAAAATTTATGAGAACCATTATCAAAGAAGACCAAAAGATGTCTCCTTACAAAATAAGAAAGTGCCAGCTGCTTACTAATTTTCAAAAACAAAAAAGAAGGGAAAGAGCCCAACTTCTCTTGAATCAATTGAAAAGCGGCTTGAAAGTTGGGAAGATCATCGTTTCTGATGGAAACTGTTCACAATAGAGGGCAAATTATTTATTTTTATTTTATCTCCATATTTATCCTCCTGATTTGCAGGAAAGTGACGGAGATGCTAATACATAGAGTAGGCAATTACCCTGACCTGCTTCTGGAGATGCCAAGATATTGCTGTCCGCTTGTAATTTAATCGAGATATGACTGTAATTTAGAGCTACTTGCCAAGACCAACAAGCAGGGGAAAGCACCATAAAGTGTTTTTTTCAAGGACACAACAGAATGGCATGAGTGGGTTTTGAACTGAGACCATGTTGATCATAAACGCAGCACTTTAACCACTTGACCATGCTGTCAACAAATTCAACTCATGAAATGACAGGGTCTTGGCAACATGATTTGAAGACATTCTAGATAATCTTAGAACAGTTTACTGGGTGCAAAAAGCCTGCATCAGTCCTGGTGTGAGCTGCAATCTGTGAGAACTGGAGATTCTCCCTAATTTTTGTTAAGCAGGGCTGCAAAGTGAACACCAAGTCATATATTGAGGATGTTTGAACTCCTGGTCTTGTTGAAATGAAGGAACATTTTTAAAATGATCAATTCAATTTTCAACAAAACAGTGCGCCCTCCCACACTTCCAAAAAGACTCAAGAGTGGTGCCAGAGTCTTCCTAGGTTTTGGAGTAAGGAAATGTGGCCTTTATCATCTCCAGACCTGAACCCTATGGACTTCTCAGTGTGGTCAATTTTGGAGAAAAATGCTTGTTCTACATCCCATAAAAATGTGGAGTCATTGAAGAAATCTCTCATAAGGAAATGGCCCAATATTCCACAAGAATTCTTCCATGCTGCAGTGAAGAGTTTCAGGAGAAGACTAGAGGGGATTATAAGAGTTAGAGGAGTCCACATTAAAAACTAAGTTAATTCAATGATCAAATCTGAATATAGCTCTTTTGTAAACCAATGTGTGTGTTTTGTTTAGCAAACTATAACATAAGTTATTACAATTTTCTTGTGAGCCGGAACTTTCTCTTCACCCTGTATATTTATTCAACTGACTTGCAGGAGACCAACAGAGGTGCTAATATGCAGCTTAAGCAATTACCTCAACCTGCTTTTGGAGATGCCAAAATATTGCTTTCTGCTTAAAATTTTTTTATTTTTTTGTTTTATGTAGATATGACTGAGATTTAAAACTGCTTGCCAAAATCACAAAGCAGGGAAAAGTGCCATAAAATGTCTTTCCCAAGGACACAACAGAATGGTGAGAATAGGTTTCGAACCATTCGACCATGAAACTTTTATTAAAGTATCTTAAGAATCAAAAAAAATTTTAAAGATTTAATAATATTTGTTTAAATATTTCTCTAGTTACCAGAATAATCTGAAGTAGCTAAAATAAAACAGTTTTTTAATCTTAAATAATGTAATCAAATTGCAATAATTTGAAAATTATTATACATCACAATAAGTAAGTTGTTTAAACATCAAGCAACCTAATGATAAAGCCATGAAATAGCACATGAAACTAGAATACTTTTTAAAACAATAAAGATCTATTTGTATGTATATTTTGTTTTAGTTTTTTTTTTGCTAAATAAAATTTAAATGAATTTGTTTGAACTGCATAATAAAAGTTGTTAATTTTAATGAAAACCAAAAGCACTCAACTTTTTTCTTTTAGGGTTAAAATTGAAAAACTATTGCAATAATAATGCTTTTTTATGCTTGTCAGCTCCACATTTTTATTACGGAACTCTATTTTTTGCTGATAGTTGCTTTTGCATATAATGTAGAAATTATCAATTTAGATCCATCTATAATTCATCTGGTATTTTATCATCAGTCATGACATTTAAAAAGTAGCAATAATTACTTTTATGATAATCATTTTTTTATTGTACAATTTTTTTCATTGTCAACAGCATGGTCAAGTGGTTAGAATGTTGTGATTGTGATCAACATAATCTTGGTTCAAAGCCTGCTTGCACCATTCTGTTTTTGGGAAAGACACTTTATGGCACTTTCCCTTTTTTGGTGTTTTGGCAAGCAGTTCTAAATTTTTGTCATATCTCTATAAGATTAAAAAACAAAAGGAAAAATTTTAACTCAAAAGCAATATCTTGGCATCTCTGGAAGCAGGTTGTAGTAATTGTTTGCCTTATATATTAGTGCCTCTGTTGCTTTCCTGCAAGTCAGGAAGATAAATATAGAGATAAAGTTTTATTAAAAATTATCTGCTACACTCTCAGCAAGATTTCCAAAACTGAACTGCCAATATAAATTGTTTTAAGGACAAAGCAATATATTGAAATTAAGTTATATGGATTCATTTCTTTTTTATTTTTTAAATTTATTCTCCTGACTTGCAAGAAAGCAACAAAGGTGCTATACATAGGGCAAGTAATTACCTTGACCTGCTTTAGGAGATGCCAAGATATTGCTGTTTGTTTGAAATTTTTATTATGGTTTTTTAATTTTTCTATAGAGATTTGACTGAATTTTAGAACTGCTTGTTGATCTGCCGAGCAAGGAAAGTATCTCTCTGTAAAGATACTGACAAATGCCACAATCAGGTTTTGAACTGAGATTACTTAGATCACAATCACCTCACTCTCAACCACTTAATGATGATTATCATCATTTCCATGATTGTTATCACTTCTGCTTTAACATTAGATTTACAAAGGTGTCGAAGTTGACACCAAATGTTTTTAAAATTCCAATATCATCATAATTTTTAATTATTCAGCACTCATGCCTTGTAACTTTTCCTAAAATTTAGTTTTTTTTTTATTGATTGATTTTTATGCATTAAAAAGTTTTTTTAAAAGGGAGTAGTGGTTCTGAGAAAAATACAACCCTGATTTTTATCGAAATGTTGTTTAAAACATCATTGCTAATTCTAGATTTTTTATGTACTTTGATATGAGGTAGACCAGGGGTTTCCAAACTGGGGTACATTTCAACTTTTCAAGGGGTACATTAGATTAAGTTTAAGGATATTCTTTCCATAACTTGTAATCTGCATTAAAATATTTTTTATCACCTGATGTTAATAATTTGAAGACCTGAGTTTAAGAACACTTGAGGAAGTCAGATTTTCACCCCAGTAAAAACTTTAATTACAACTACAATAACTAGTAAGTCCACTTTTGCAGTTCACATGACTTATTTTGTCCAATGACTGCATGCAAGACAAAACAGCTGATTGATTGCTACTAGAACTGTAGTTACAAAGACTAGAAAGCAAATACAGTCAACCCTGCTTATTTTAAACAACATTTACGTCTCTTCATCATTTTGAAAACAAAATCAAATAACAGCATAACAAAGTGTGAAACTGTCAAATGCAAGACAAAAAGTGTGGGTTATTAAGCAAAGTTTTGGGTTTATAGGGCTAGTTTTTTATTACAGGAATAAATGTAGTTGTCATGAATAAGGCCCTTTTTGAAATGCAAAATACTCTGAGAATCATTTGTTTTGCATGGTTTTATATTAATGCTAAGTCAACATAAGAAATATTCGGAATTTTGATTGATACATTCATTTGCTTGTGACGTAATAATGTTAATTATTTTGTCTTGTTATTTTTCTAGTAAATTCTCATTGTTTCTCGTTTAATTTAGAATTTTCTAGCTCTTTCTCATTTTTACTCGTATAAGAAAAAAAGTTCTAGAATGTTATGAGAATTGTATAAAAGGCAATAATTTTTGAAGTTATTCATTCAAGAATGTAAATTCGAGATTTGTGATTCAGTGTAAAGTTGTAATTGTGAATTAGTGATTAGTTGTAATTGCCGCTTGATAGAAGTTGGAGTTTTCTTCATTGCTTAGCAATAAAGTTGAGATTTTATCTTTCTGTCTGTGAGTTTAGACAGCGGTTAAATTTGCTAAGTTAGTGTAACAGAAATTAGATAGCCTGCTATTACTATTATTTGGCAAGATTATTGTCGTAGCAAGGTTGAAGATTGTTCGATCCACTGCTTTAAACTATTCGAATTAAATACGCGACAGTAGTAATTCTGAACCAGACAGTTTTGGGCTTGTTAAGTGGGTGAGCTTATTAACCGTGGGCTTAATAAGGGGGGATTACTGTACTGATAATAATTGCAAAAAAATGAAAAGAAAGCCTAAGGAGCAAACTGGAAAAAAACTTGAAGACTGCATGAGTTTCAGGTGTAGCCTAAGCCTACCTTAGGATAAGACTGAAAAGATTTAACATGAGATTGAAGTAAGTTTGCAATGTTTTTCAAAACTTCAATTTTCTTTTTTTCAAAAACTTTATTTTATGATTTATGTAGTTCTTTAATTCAGGTCTTCGTTTACTTTTAGGTTTACTGTGCAATGTAAATTTGCCTAACGATTAGCTCATCGCGCTGCTGAGTTCAAAAACTTCTATAGTTTTACTTAAAATTTTTGTCTATTTTTGGACTTTCTAAAAAGCTATGCAATGAGTCTCAAAAAAAGAAAATATTCAGAAACCTACTTAAAGTTCAGTTTTACATTTACGATAAACAATGGTTTGGATATACCAGTTTGTGTACTTTGTCAAAAATCATTGGGAAAAGATTCAATGAAACCAAGCCTTCTCACTTGGCAGTTGGAGAGAGCTCATCCGGAATTCAAAGACAAAGAACTTGACTTTTTCAGCATAGAGAATCAGTGTTTAAGAAACAATGCTTGGATAAAGGTGGCATGTTTTTCAAACAAACCAATGCTTCATTAAAGGCATCTTATGAAGTTTCTCTCATGATCGCCAAGCAAAAAAAAGCACATACCATTGGGGAAAATTTGGTCCTACCTGCTACAAAAGTAATGGTTTGTTGTGTCTTTGGAGATGAATCAGTGAAAAAACTTAACTCTATCTCCCTGTCTAATAATACAGTCCAACGAAGAATTTAGGAAATGTCAGTGGATATTTTGGAGCAAGTGATTAGTGATATTTGTAGATCGGAAAGATTCGCAATTCAACTTGACAAGTCTACAGATGTAACAAACTGTGCTCAGCTACTAATTTTTGTTTGATATGTAGGAAAAGAAGGCGTTAAAGAAGAGTTCTTGATGAATGCGACATTAGAAGCAACAACTAAAAGAGATGATATTTTTCAAATAGTGAATTCTTTTTTCAAGCAACATGGTTTAAAATGGGAAAATATTCATACAGTAATGGGAAATGGGAAAAAAAGGAGCATATTTATACAGTACGAAAAGCATGCAGCAATAAAGGCTAAATATTTTGCTGGTTTGATGCATGGAATGTTTTACCAGTTTTGCAGGAGTTTTATGGTTTGTAGCTGATGCAATTATTATTTCTTATGATTTGTAAAAGCAACTGATTTACAAAATATTTTAAGAACATTTATGAAATATTAAAATGAATAAGCTGCTAGACGTCAAGAGGGTTTGGGTTTGAATCTAATCTTTTTTTGGAGGGGTTTGAGAACTCAAAAGCTTTTTTCCACTTCAGTACACACATGGAAACATGTTGCTTAACCCGTTAACTGCGGAATTAAATTTTCACAAATCGTTCCGAATTACTTTGCGGCTTTAAAAACAAAGCAATACGGGAAACTTTCAAATTCTGTCTGATAAGCTGTTAAAGTGCTTTTTAAATAGAGTAGAATAGAAAAACTTGCGCCATTAAAAAATGCGACTGCAAAAAGAAAATTCTCATTTTCCGCAGGGAGGTAGCAATTGCCGAAGACGAGAATTCTCGTCTTCCGCAGGGAACGGGTTAATGTGTTCATGCAACCTTGGGATGTACGTCTATTGCAGTGTATTGCAGTGGCACATTATTGTGGTGATGGGCAGGTAATATGTCCTTCTTGGTTGCAGGAAGAAGAGGCCTGGTTGTAAAAACAACACGTGTTTCAACAGTAAACTAGCAACGCTGGATGGCTGTAGTAATTTGCTTTTCAAATTTGGTTGAAACAGTTTCCAGCCATGGAAGATGAAGATAAACTGAGCATTTTTTGGGACCATGTTGAGATGATTGGTTCAATTTTTAGATCTTGTTAAGAAATGTGGATGCAATAATATGATTAGGGTATCCATTAGCAACCAAGATAGATCGTATTCTATCAAGCTTGGCTGAAGCTTGCTGCTAGAGCAGATAAGTATGTAACACAATTTTTGTTTGGCTACTTTTTTTAGCACCCCTTTATGTATTTTTGGGTGCTGAATTCAAAAACCCAGGTAGTTTTTTCATAACACCATTACTTTTTGAGATATTTAAACTTTTTGTTTGATCCAACATAGCTGTAGTTAGTGAACTGTGTTCGATTCTTGCAGTAGATTACATCTGCATATCAGGGTTCTGCTCAATTTATTAAATGCCAAAATTAGCTTTAAAATGTTTATAAAAAAGAAGGTTCAAATAAATACAGATTTTTTCAAATAGTAAGAGTCACTCAAAAATGCACTGTTAAGCAAGCTTTTATGAGCACTCTTATCTTGCCTTAGCAAAGACCAAATGTAGTCTCCCATCATTGCACTGTCCCAGCAGCCTTCATATCATTTTTCCATGGGCTCAATATCCTGGTAAAATCTCTCACCATGCTCCTCACTAAAGTCACCAAGATTTTCTTGAAAAAAGTTCAGAAGGGAGCATAAGAAGTGCAGTTTTACAGACATGCAACAACCCATGTTTTGGTAACTTTTTATAAGCTTTTTCACTAACTCTTTGTAATTTTGGTTCCTTTTATTTCCCAAAAATCCATTAACCACACCTCGAAACACTTGCCATGCTTCTTTTTCTGTTTCATTCATTTTTGCTTCCAAGCTTTCAGACTTTAACATGTGCCTATCTGGGGACCAACAAATATTCCTCCTTTTATTTTGGCATCTGATAGTCTGGGAAACATTAAACAGATTTCTTGAAAAACTTCTTCAAAATCCAAAGCTTTAATGAACTGTTTTACTAGACCTAATTTGATATAAAGAGGTGGCAGTAAAACCTTTTCCCAGCTTACAAGAGGCTCCCTGATGACATTGTACATTCCTGATGTTAGTTCTTCCCATGTCAGCCAATGCATTTTCTCATAGTGCTCACTGTCATTTCTACTATTCCACAAGCACAAAAAGCAAGAGTATTTTATGTATCCACTCTGCAGACCCAGCAAAACTCCTAGCATTTTAAATTCACTGCAAACATACCAGTTAAACTGAGCATAATTGATTTTAATGAGCAGTTGCTTGACATTTTTATAGTCTTCTTTCATCTGTAATAAATAAGCAAGTGGATATATATTGCCATTGTGAAGTAACACTGCTTTAAGACTTTTACTAGAACTGTCAATGAAAATCCGCCACTGAGTAGGATCATGATCTATTCCAACAGCGTTAAACAAGCCTCCACATCTTTGCAATAGCAAAGGTCTTCAATGACATCAAAACAGACAGAAAACTCCAAGTGCCTATTTCTGTAGTCAGTACTCTTACAGTTATTGCCAAGCAGATTCCACTCATTCAGTTTGGATGTTAATAACTCTGCTCCAGATTTTGTAAAACCCAGATTATGTATTAAATTATCCAATTCTTTTTTAGTTGGAAAATGAGGTTCTGAACTTGTTGATGGTGCATATTTTGCATCAGTGTCAGTTGTTGATGATGAGTCTTCACTGAAGTACATTTCTACCTGAAATGATAAAGAACAAGTAGGCTACATAGCATACAGTAGAAGAAATTGGATCCAATCTCAAAACAGATAAATTAGCAATAGTGATCCACAAAAAAAATTCACATTTGATGGTGGGTTTGGAACCAGTAAGGCTTCACTGTGAGAAGCAGGTGCAATCGATGAGGATATACTTGGATATGTCATAGCTCTTCTTCCGCTGACCTTGCAATACTTCGAAATGTTTATCATGCGAAAATAGCCATCATTATGATGATTTTGGGCCTCTCTCCAAACTCTGGGGACTGCAAATGACATAACTTTTCCAGAACCTCTCAACCATCCTTCAAGATTAGATCTACAGCTGCCACAGATTACATGCAGTGCCCAGCGCTTATCCTGATCACCAATCTCCATCCCAAAATATAGTCTATAAGCTGTCCAATACTTTGTTCCTTTCACAATTTTGTATGTGGTGTGTTTACTGCTGATGTAATAGAATTCAAATACATAACAAAAGCAACTCTGTGAATTTTTGCACTCTCTACTAGACATTTTGATTTTCACTATTTAAAAGATGAATTCAATCTAAGATTAACAGAAGACTTAACTCTACAAAATATAATTATAAGGGGTACTGATTAGGCTATTGGCATTCAAAGCTGGCTGTTAGGTTCTGATTACAACACGGTACTTCTCTCTGCATACACTGAACAACGTAAGCATGACTTTTTAATCAACTATTTTGAATTTAATAGGCAGAGATAAAACAAAAACTGAGGACTGACAGGTAATAACGTACTTTTATCAGTGAGATTTTGCACTCCCATATGCCTGTTCACTCCCTCAGTTAAATAAAATGCCAATTTACAAGATAGTGCTGATAGAGACAAATTGCAGAAACCATAATTGCATCATACATATACAGTTAACAGAAAATCACAAAAAAACAGAAATTATCGTATCTTGAAAATGCTTGATGATAGAAAAAAACTGATAGCATTTTTGAAATCAGCACTTGAAAATCATACAAACATCTAAAAAATTTAGCCAAACAAACTTTTTGTAAAATTTTGTTACGTAGTGAATCAGAGCTAGATGAACCAGTGTAGCCACAAGATTGATTTTTCACTTCATAGGGCTAAAAGAATTCAATGTATGTATTGGTCAGTGAAGGTGGGCTTTTTATACACATACATGATAAACCAGTTTTGTACTTCTCAACTAGGACATCAAGAAACAAAAGAAAAGAGTTAAGTTTTTTTTCAAACGTGAAATGTAACGAAGAATGAAGAGATTGAGTAAAGAAAGAAATTTTTCACAGTTATCTTCATTTTCAAAAACCGCAAAGGTGTCATCAATGTGGTGGCAGTAAATAAGAGGTTTCTTCATGTTGAGAAAGAGTTTGGTTTCTTGGTAACCAACAAAGATATTAGCAAGGGCTGGACTCAATGGGGATCTGATAGCAACACCATCAGTCTGCTGGTAAAAAGTGTCATTGAAACTGAATTCAATCGATGAGGTGGCCATTTGCATCAGCTCGATAAAAATTTTCCTGGGAAATGGAGGTGGTACTAGATTATCATCACAGAGAGCATTGGCACAGATTTCAATAGTTTCTTGCAGGGGGACATTGGTAAAAAGACTGGAAATATCAAAGAAACAGAAAAACGGTGATGAAGTAGGAAATTTAAAATTTCTGAGAGTTTTAGTGAAGCTGAAAGAACTGTCTGATATGAAAGACTCTTGTCTGCTATGCAGTTTGTAGAAAAAAGTTAAGAGTACAAGGTCAAGGAGAGAAGTGAGTGTCAGATGAAAAGTCTTTAAGGAAGGAACACACTTTTCAAAGCTATCTTAAAAGTTTTATACTATCTCGCAACATGATCAATAAAAGCATTTTCACAACACAATACACATATAGACAGTGGTCTGTCCTTTAAAAAGTCTAAATCAAAATATAATTACACTTTCAATATTTTTTTACCCTTGAAGCTAAAGCTTAGTGACACAAAAATTGTGGCAGTAGTCTTTCATTTAAAGCAGTACTCTGCAAACTACATGGTACAGGATAAACATAGGTATGCCATGAAAAAACACTATTTAAATTTGAATGCACTATTTAAATTTTTTGAAAATATGTTTGTTTAAAGCAACAAACAAAAACCTAGAAATTTTAAATGCTTTTTTTAAAGATTTATTGGTGGAAAAAACCTTAAAAAGTTTAATTAATTTAATCATCAAAAAAACCTCAAACAGATGATGTATATGGAACCTGGTAGCTTCGGTCATAAACATTTGTTTAAATTCTGGTAAAAACCTAAAAAAGTTTTTACCTTGGTGCAAGTGTCTGGAAAGTGGTTGCTGAGCTTTGATTTAAAACACCAAAAGGTCAAAAAACTGATATTTTATAACAATGGCAGCAAACCTTCACTATTTTAGTTTAGTTTAAACATATCTTTTCATCATCCTCGTTTGGAAGAGCATCCACTCCAGGTCAGATACAAACAGGAGTGGGGCTGAGGGTTTATCTTTTTACTACCCCAGGCTGCTGTATTGTCTGAATCAGAAGCTGGCAGTGATGTTGTTAAGCCACCATCGATTTTTGTCATACAAAACCATCAGACCTCTTGGGGGCACACTATATGGGGCACACTATTAGAACATGGTCTGTGGTTTGTTCAGTGGCTCTGCACTTTCAATTCAGTGAAGGAACAAGACCCCATTTGTGCATGGACAAATAGAATCATCCAACACCAGTTTGCAGGTGGTTGAGCTTAACCCAAGCTGTTCAGGACAAGCTCATTCCAACAGGTCTGGCACTGGTCCTAGGTCCACTGGTCCAAGGTAAAACACAGAGCCTGGAAGTATTCTCACAATACTCCACATTCCATTTATAGTTTGTCCACTCAGAAGTGCAGATGCTAAGTCCAGCAAGGTTGTTTAAAAGATTTTGCGCAGCTGGCATGGATGGACATCTAGATCTTAGTCTCTCTTGGCAAGCATCTGAGGACCCTTCTTAAAAGACCATATAAGTCTTAAAAGATAATATAAGATATAATCAGGGTCTGGAGATCCATGGTGAGCCAAGAAGAGTGTCACTCCCAGTCAATGAAGCTCAGCTGGCTGGATGCCTGAAAGTATTGGTAAATGGTCTGTTGGAGTGGGACACAGGCATCCAGTGACTATGTGCAAGGTGTTGTTCAAGACACTGTCTATGAGATAAGTGTGAGCACTGCAACACCAGACTAGTGTGCAAAACTCAACTTTTGAGTAGAACATATTTCTTGATGTAACTGAACAAATTGTTCATGTTTTGTCTTTATCTTTGTGGCTCTGTGTAAAAACTATCTTTATTTGTTATGGTGCTGATGTGATTTTCAGATTTCAAACAGAGTGCTGGTGCTAAGCATGGCATATAGCTTCCCTATTTTTGGTGTCCCAACTGAGTACTGTACATTAGCCTAGCATTGCAGCAACTGCATCACTTGGAAAACTGTGTCATGAACGACACTTGATATTGCCAAATTTCTGTATGTAGTGGACCACTCACCAACTCATTCAAGTCTCAGCCAGCTGAGCTGCATTGATAGCAACATTCTCCTTGGTTAGCCATGACCTTCTTGACCCTGACCACCATTTTATAATGGTTAATTATGTTAGTCTTCATGTCTGCCAGGAGAGACAGAAATTCCAACATTTACATAGCAACTGCATGGTATTTATTGAACAATACAGCTGAACTAGACATGCATGCTTATCATTGGATTTCTTAACATTGGGCATTATTGGATTACATTCATACTCCATGCTTTTGTTTTGGAATCAATAGTTATCTATTGGAATGAGTTTTTCCCAACCAACTTTGATTAAGTTCAACTGCCTGCAGACCAGCCATGTTTGCAAATGTGGAATCTTATTTTTTCATCAAATTGCAATTGAGGTGCCACTGAACAAACTGCTGACCATGTTATATCAGTGAGGTCAGTTTTGTCTATGTATAATCCTGAGTGGGTTCCTTAGCAAACAAAAAAGTTGTTCTTTTTGCTTACACTGCAGTATAAATAAAAGCATTACATATTAACTTCAAATGTTAAGTTTATCAAAGTTTTAGAAGTTCTTAGTATTTTTTCAAATGCCATTATTATTATTATTATTATTATTATTATTATTATTATTATTATTATTATTATTATAGTAATGATTTGTAGTTTCAATTCCTCGACTGGCTCCTTCATTCACTGAGCCATTCAAAAATGTCATCAACATTTTGCTGTGTTCTTTTTTGTTTGATTTCATCAAAGATCTTTTGCTGAAGTACACTCCTGTTTCTGTTGCTCCCTATCAATGGTCAGATCGACTGTTTGAAAAGGTATTTTGTACCATCTTTATATATTTATGGTAAATTTTAAAAATAAGCATGGCTAATTTGCTCAAAAAGAACATCTATTTGGTGGGATAAATGTGTAATTAATCTTTTAACATAACTGAACAAAATTATTGTAGTGTGAATTTGAAGTCATAATGCTTATTTATTTTCTACACACTGACTATAAGCACCATCTTTTGTGATGTCACAAAACTCAAGTGCTTGCAATTCTGTTGCATTAATCACAGCTGTGCAATTAATGACTTCTAAAAACCACAGACTGTGAGAGTTGTTTAACAATACAATGGGAACAAGTCTAAATAAAAGATACTAAATTCAATCAGGTTTGTTGACAAACTTCTACCAATAGCTATTAAGGCTGTTATCAAACAAACAAATATTTGATTATTTGAAATTTTTAATTATTTGAAAAATTATCAAATAACTTTATACCTAATTTCAAACATTCAAATAATGTATTATTTCCTATAGGCTGAATATGTTTTCGCAAAAAGGCGATTAATTTTTATCAAAATAAAATCTGCACCTGAAACACAATGAGACTTGTATTTTTTATGATCATGTGTGACACGTGAATGCGCATAACAGTCTCACGTGTTTGGGAGTGTCACTGCACATGCAAACCCCAGAGAGAGCAAAACTCGGAGTCCAACTGGAGTTGGATTATGGCAATTTTGGTCGAGTCGGTTTTGTTGATTTGTAATGGAGTCGGAGTCTATTTTTTAAATTTATTAATTTCAATTCAGAAAAAAAATTTTTACAATAAAAATATTAGTTTCCAAAAAAGATATAAAAATATCATTATCAAGACAGGGCATGAAAAGAATATTTGTGTCCCATGCTGAGAAATGCAAATGTGAGCAGAGATGCTTTTAAAAAAAGATGACACAAAATGGTCGACGTTTTTCTCTGTATATTAATGAGTAAACCTCAAGGAAGAATAAAAGGTACATGTGGGTAAATTTGCATACGAATGAGTCAAAATTAATATCAGTAGGAATACAACAAATCAATGTCTCCATGAAGGCTGAGGATGCTGTCATTATAATTGCAGAAAAGTTATCAGAATTTGGCTTCAACCTCAAAGGTCATATTGTTGGAATGGTGACTGATGGACTGCCGTTGTGAAGAAAACTAGTTGATTGTCAGAAGTACTACACCAAATCTACCATTTCCATGGTATTCATCTGACTGTGGTTGATGTCTTGTACAAGAAGAATAATGCATGTAAAGATGAAAATGAGTCATTGATAGGGAGACTATCCATGAAGTTACAATGAATGAAGTCTGAAATATTGATGACACCGCTTAAGTAACATGGGAAGAATCATTGAAAGATAATAAAGATTTTGATTATAAACTAAGTAAAAAGATTGAGAAAGTCATTGATAAAATTCATACAGTTGTCGGCATTTTTTGTAAAACCCCTGTCAAAAATGTTGTGCTGCAGAATAACTGTCAAGCAGAATTTAACAAAGAACTCAACCTCATCATAGACACCAAGACTTAATGGAATTTATTACTGAAAATGTTGTCCAGATACTTGGAAGTTCATACAGTTGTTAAAAAAACCTGAAAGGATTTGGACCATGGTTCAAAATGCTTAGATAAAAATGAACTCAGTTTGACTAATGATTTGAAAAAAGCTCTCGCAATGCTACTACACTGTTTGTTACAAAGCTGAGGTCTTATAGAGTGACTATATGATTGGTATATTGTTCTTTGTGTGCTCTCATTTCAATTAATAAAAATTTGTTTGATTTATTTGATTATTTGGTTTGAAAAGTCCAAAATTATTTGTTGTTTGATAATTTTAAAAACTCTCATTTGATAACAGTCTTAATAGCTATGATGCAATTATTGTCAAGACTTAAGACAGAAGATTAGATCAAGCCAAATTTGTTAAAATTTGTAATAGAAATCTATTACTCTTCAGCAAAGTCAAATTGCAATACATAAATTCATTAGTAAAATCAGTCGAAGTTTAATTGGCCCAATATTTTATAAAGAAATTAAAAAATAAAACTAATTAACTGATAACGAAAATTCTATTTCAACCTATAAAGGTCATCATCATCACAAATCTTTTTAAATTAAATATTAATGTGTAAAGTTTTTTTCCATTGCTTGTGCTGATGTTACCAAATAGCAAATAAATTTATTGGACAAACAGAGTACCCTAAAAATGCTATGTAACCTGTTTAACTATTTGTCACTGCCATATTTTTCTTGTTTTTTTTTAAGTTTTAATCAGATTTTTTATCATTTTGCTAAGCTTTCCTTTTTGTATTTGTTTTTCAAATTTTTGATTTCCTTTTGAGGAGCATAATAGACAAAACAAACTGTTAGAGCTATTAAAAAATAGTTAAAATAATTTTCATGCCTTTATAGTTTAATATACAGGGTGATTCAGCGAAGTGTGCACAAATAAAAACTCATCTTTTGGACTTATAATTAGGTCAAATGAAACAAGTTATATGCTGTGAAGATAGTAAATTTAATAAGCTTTCAGAAAATATACAAGTTATTCAATATAACCCCCTTTGTTTTTGATTACTTTCCGAAGTCGTGGCACAACCTGGGCACATGTGGCACGCACCACTTCTGGGTCAATTTCGTCCCATGTCGATGTCAATTTTCGCTTTAGAGAGTCCAGATTTGGATGAGAAGTACGGCAGGCTTTTGTCTTAATAATATTGTCTTAATAGACCATAATTAATAATATTGTAATAATAGACCATTATTAATAATATTGTCTTAATAGACCATAACCCAAAATCCATAGGGTTCAAGTCTGGTGAAGACGGCGGCCAAAGCTCTTTCTCCCAAAAACCTTTGAAATTGCATCGACACCAAGCTTGAACTGAGTTGGCCGTGTGGGAGGTTGCACCGTCCTGTTGAAGAGTAACTCCTTGTTCTCCGACTACTTCTTGGACCCAGGGAAGGACTTTCTCCTCCAGCCTCCTTCGCCTATAGATGGTCTGGTTTATCTTGACCCCTTCTTCAATGAATATGAGAGGAGTTTTCAGCCCTTTTGATGTTGCGCCTGCCCATACCATTACGGAGGCGGGTTTTTGTCTTCTGAAAGAGCTGCGACGCTCAACTGGGACCATGTTTATGTCTGGAAGCCAAATCCTGTCATTTTGATGGTTATGGACAGCTTGAACAGTGAAAAGTTTTTCGTCTGTCCATAAAACTTGAGGCTGCATGCCATCGACAAGTTTCTTGACCAAAACCTTTGCTCTATCGAGCCTTTTCTTCTTAGTGGCCTCCGACAAGAGATGTCTTTTGGTGAACTTGTATGGGTAGCTCTGGAGATCATCCTTGAGAATCCTTTGCATGCTGGACACGCTCACAGAGTAGTCTTTAGCAAGTTGTCTGGCACTTCTTGCAGGATTTCTCCTCAACTTCTCTCTGACTTTTTGATCAGTTTCTTCGTCCTTATGGTTCTTTCAGGGTCACTCCTGATTCTTGGAGCACAAGTCCCAGTGTCCTTGAACCTTTTCACGGCTTTATAAACTGCTCTACGGCTTACAACCTCCTTCATCAACCGGAAAATTTCACTTGGTGGGAGCTTCTTCTTGCAATACTCTTCTATCACGTCATTGATCGTTTTACTCATCGTTTATTTTTACTTCAAATAATACCAGATTTTAAATTTTAACTCTTAAATAACAAGAAACTGAAATGTTAATAATTGAAAGTTAATAATGGACGAAATACATGTACATAAAACTAAGAAAAGTATTTGTGCACACTTTGCTGAATCACCCTGTAATAACTGCTCTGACTTAACTGTCATTGTGTATTTTTCTGATGAGCCATGCACACTGACCAAAATAGATTCGTAGAAAAATATTTATAAGCTATAATGCTTATTATGATGTCATAAGTTTCTCATGCTTGCAAAACTTTGTAGTATATTGTACTTTTTCATAAAAAATTTAAAAAATAAGTTATGTTAAACAAACAGAAAGAAAGTACAAAAAGGTAAACTACTTTAACTTTGAAATTTTTCCACTAAGCACTAAAAACTTTCCATTTTAGTGCAATTTTTACACTTTCTGCTTTTAGTGTGAACAGTCTTTTTGCTTAAGTTTTTTGCACTTTCTGCTATGTGCTTTACTTTTTTCCATGTCTGCTTTCAGTGTGAATCGACTTTTATAGCTAAGGCAAGTTACTTTCTCCTTACTCATACTGTATTTCTATTTACATTTTAACATCAGAACAATACACTCTTCACTAGCCCATTGAAATTTTAGCTGTATATTCTCTATTTCCACATTGCTTCTGTGCATTTAAATTAATTATAAAATTTTTCTCACATTTTCATATGAGGAAAATTCTTGAAATAATAAATTGAGCCTTTTCGTTAAGTATTTCTACTAATAAAACCCTTGTAGTTACATGCTGTTAACTCTCTTCCCTGTAGTAACTTTTCTCTTTTATTCTTATATTCTACTTTTTACAAAACAACTTATTTACTTTTTTTTTTCTGTTTTTATCAAATTTTATTTGTACTCCACCCATATGCCAACATTGATGTTTGACAGTTAAAGGGCTACTTGTGGTATTGCCTTCATGACTGTCTGGCGGTATTTTTGGCAGTATGGTTGAGTGATTAAGAGCACTGTGATTATGATTGATAAAATCTACTTTCATTTGTTTAAAATCTACTCATGCCAATATGTTGTGTCCTTGGGAAGGACAATTCATGGCACATCCCCTTGCTTGGCAGTTCTAGCAAGTTTAATTTTACTCATATTTCTACAAAACAAAACAAAAAATATTTCAACTGGACAACAGTATTTTGCAATCTCCAAAAGTAGGTCAAATTAATTGCTTGCCCTATGTATAGTGCCTCTGACACTTTTTTGCAAGTCTGGAGGATAGATATAGAGATAAAATAAAATGTCTGGCCTTTTGCTCTAAAGCTCTACTCTGCCTTTATATTGACCTTTTTTTTTAGATAGTTCTATTTTTCTTTGACATGACAGGGTTTAGCAGCAACAGAAAAATCAATTTTTATATGATTGTAAGTTGAAGTATACAAATTTGTATACAAATTTTTCTAGTAATTTTGTTTTGTATTGCCAAATGTCTCCTAACCCCAACATTATTTCTTTTTTAGCTTGACTTGAGACTCACCATGTGGCAAATTTTATCTATGTATATATGATTTCAAATTTGCATTGTCTTGTAACATATTTTTTTAATTGTTTGTTTTATAAATTCTGCCTACACAATAATAACTGTTTAACCATTACTTATTATAAGTTTTTTTTTAATGAAATTAACTGAAAAAATTTATTGAATTTAATTTTGTTATCTTTTTTGTGATGATGTATTTATTTGATTTTAAACTGTTTTTTTAACTTAACTACAAAAAAGTATTATTTTTTAGTGTTTTATTTTATGTTGTCAATAATTAAGGTTAAATTTGAGATCAAATGTACTGGCAATTATTTTCCTACCTTTCATCTAATTAAGTTTGACTATGACCAAATCTTAGTGTTTTGTTGCTTTAGATTTTGTACTTAATTGGATTTGGTATTATTGAGGAAAGAGAGAGGGTGAAAATGAATTCAAACAATGAATTTTGTTTTTGTGAAAAGGCTGAAAAAAGTAAGATTTTTTTTTAAAAAAAAAAGGAAAATTTTTGTTTGACATGATCACAATTTGATTGTTTAAAAATGTTAACCCATTTATACTTGTTTGTTCTTAAGACATAATATCAATATATATTGTATATGTTATTATCTTAATTTTTTTTTCACTTTGCTATACTTCATGTTAACGTACAGCAACCATGCACTACTTGCATTGTGCACATAACATCATATAAGTATACCATTTATTTGTTTGTTCATAATTTTGTTAACTATTTGTTTATAATTTTCATTTAAGTCATGTTAAACTGGTTCAGGAATAGAATCTAATAAATTAAAAATTGATTAAAAAGGAGCAAAAACAAAACAATAAAATATTTGTTCTTAAAAGTTCTCTTTTATTTACAAAGTGAATTGACCAATCTTGAATAATATTTTGTTAATAAAGATACAAGTTAAATTTAAAGTATCTTTGATCTGATTTACTTTTTAAAAATGTGCTAAGACTCAGGTTTACTATTATTCAACAAAATTTATTAAGTTTAAAGCTAAATAAGTAGCACACAAGAAAAGTTCACCAAAAAATTTTTTAATAAAATGAAACCACCACCAAAAAAATTTCATGCTTTATCAAATGATTTGCTTTATTTATGTTGCTAATAAACAACTTTGTATATAATGTTGAAAATGGAAAAATTATTACTTTTTGTTATAATGAAATAATTAAGAAATAATAATATTAAAGCTCATTTTATATGTTTTTCATTTAAAAAAATGATTGCAAGTAAAAGAGAAGATTATGTGAGAAATCACCATAATGCACTTTTGTTTATATGACAATTCACAATCTTGAAGCATAAAGTTCATATATTTTAATTTACTAGTCACACTTTAAGTTATCAGTTTAAAAACTATCACTTTTTGTTAAAATAATTTAAGTTTCTGGTTTTCATGACAGTTTTAACATGTTTTGGAGATGCCACAATAAATCCCTCATGGCTTTGTTTCTTTTTGATTGTTGCAAAAATTTTTCTGTTTTTACGTTTTAGTTGTACTTCGCTAACACATGGTTAGATAGTCCTTGATACAGGGACTCTTACAATTAGAATTTACTTGCAATAGAACTGGATATTTGTAAACTTCTAAATGAAACGAGGTTGACATTTCACCAGCTTCTGACCATCTTTTTATGAAAATTGAGAAACATTGTACTATTCATTAAAGTTACCATTTTTTCATTTTATTTTTACCAATATGTAAATTTTATTCTTGTTGATGTTTAAACTTATAACAATAGCCATACCAAATACTTAACTTTTTTGTGTAGGTGGAATACTAGAAATTCTTCACTCATATTCTGACAATGATTCACTAACTCTTCACAGAGAAAGCATTTGTTGGATACTGAATGCTGTAAGTGATGTCAACAAAAGAAGAAATGGAATTGTTGAAGAAATTTTGATGGAACCTGAAGGATCTTCTGCTTCATCTGAAAATGTAAGTTTGTGTTACTTTGCCATTTTGCTGTTTAAATACTTTGAAAAAACAAACATTCTGTTAGTAGAACTACATTGTGTTGGTTGTGTCCTTTTAATCAACAATTTACAGTAAACTGTATTTTCAAAATTGCAGCATAGACGTTAGTTATTATCTACATACAAATTATCTCAAGTGAAACAAATTTGCTACATATGTTTTATTGGTTACCACCAGGGTTGCTAAGTCGGAGGTTTTAGGAAGGAGTCGGAGTCGGACTGTCAAGTAGACTAGGAGTCGGAGTCAGAATATTTTATCTGACTCTGACTCCTCATGTCCAATTTCTTTACATATTAGTGATGTTAACCACGCAACTTACGTGGCCGCGTGTGCCAGTGGAGTGCAGTACAGTAATCTTTTTAAGAGAACCTTGCCACGTATTGCGCGACACAGCATGCGACTCATAAAAAGTTTACATTTTAATTTGTAAGCAAATAATATTTTGCGTAATGCTATGCTCAGGCAGCCGATTTAGTTGCTTCCCTTTCTTCAATACAATGACAGGAAGCAAATGCCAGGTGCATAATCAATTTACTATCCTAAGCAGCCTCTTTCTATAATACGTGGTACCTTGACATACGAGTTTAGTTCGTTTCGTGACCGAGCTTGTACCTCAACTTACTCCTATGACAAAGAGAATTTTTCCATTGAAATTAATGTAAATGCCATTAATCTGTTTCAACCTCCACAATGCCCCCCCTTTTTTTTATTTTTGACATGTCTTTAAATAAGTACTTCCTCCAATAGAAGCGAGTGTTGAACGTCTGTTTTTATCACTAAGGCTCATCAGAATAGACCAAAGGGCTGCAATAAAAAAGAAACTCACAGAAGCAATTTTGTTTTTATGACCAAATTATTAAATTAAAATTTTTGAAAATTAAAACTTAGTCTTCTTGCTCTATTCTTTCAAAAAAATATCAACCAAAAGTTCAGAACCAAGGTAAATTTTTTAATAATCTCCTAATATGAATGTCAATAAATGGCAGGGAGCCTGCATGTTCAGTCTGGTACAAAATTACAATAATTGAAATATTCATGAGATAGAAACTGCAGACCCCCTTTTATTTGGTTTACAAAATCCAACAAAATTCACATATATATTCTTATTATCAATATATAACGATGAATTACTGTGAAGAAGATGGACTTCATGCCATCAAACTAATGGCTGAAGTTTATTTGAGAGAAATAAGTATGAGCTTATTATTGGTATGGAAATGTCAACATTTTTCTCTGGAGTTTCTTTATATGCAGTTGGTGATTCAGGAAAATTCTAAAATTAGTTGCATTTTATTGTTTTTCTTGTAGTCTATAATTGTGGGTTTAAATTTTTAATTTTTTTACATATGGTTTTTTGCTTCTTTTGCTTTTATAAACTTTTGTTTTCAAATTTTCATTGTCAATAAATTCCGTAGTTATTACTAACATTTGTAAAAATTTTTACAAGTATGAAATTTTCATATTTACGTTTTAACCTCATTACCTACTGATAAAAACAAAACTAAGCCACCTAAAACAAGAAGCACCAGACTCGAGTTTTGCTCTTGTTAAAGTTCGTCATTGATGCATACCTTTTTGAATTTCGAACCAACTAAAGGTAGATGCAGTCCTACACGCAGGAGACAGCACTCAGGGTCTAGTCCTACACCCAGGTTCTACACAAATCATTAATTCAGGGGTGCAAAAACACGGTCATGCACTCGCACCGTGCGACCAGAAGATTTGCCCGTGCGACATAAATCAGGCGTGTGGCCCGCGTAAAGGTTTTGAGTGGTTCACGCAGTATTTTTTGAAGCCCTCTGTTGCGTCAAGTTTGGCAGAAATGGAAAATAGATTTGTGTAAAAACCTTGTTATTTTTTTAAAGTTTATTATAATTTTGGGACGAAAAAGTCGGAAATCTGAGACTAATTTTAGGCAAAGACTTTTTTTTTTTTTTAGAGAGATCACTATGATTTTTCGTCAAAAAGTCAGAAATCTGAGACTAATTTTAGGCGAAGACCTTTTTTTCGAGATCAATGTGATTTTTTTGGAGATCAAAGTCAAAATGGCCCTGGGCTCAAAAACGTTGGACACTCCTGATGTATGTGCTACTAAAAATTTCTGTGCTACTAAAGTTAACAAAAATTTTTGAACTCCTGCATTAATTGTATTAACATTAAGGTTTGTTGCGGGTTCGATTTACCATGGGAAAAATAATAACTGTAAAATAGACTAGAGATAATATCATGATTATTCATAAAATACTTTGATGTTCAGAAAATGTGATAAACATTAAGTATAGAATACATATTTAGTTTTGAGTTATGTATGCCATTTCGAGTTAGTTTTCCAAATGTGATTTGTATTAATGTTTCATTCAAACACAGTAAGAATTATAGTTAATGAGTTGTGTATATAATATAATTATATGTATATACATATTTATCAAAACATAAATATAACAAAAAAACATGTTGTATTAAAATAGTTCCAACAAATTGCTTCGCCTGTGAGGCTCAACAATTAAAATAAGTAATATTATTTATGTTGAAAGAAATAAAATAAGCAAAAATTAAAAGTTAAAATAAATTTTTAGGCTTCAGAAGAAAACTTGCATCTTAGAAAAATAACGCTACCAAAAGTTTGGGTTTTTACAATTATTTTACCCAAGTTAGTGATTGATTAGCAAATAATTACTTTTGTTATGAGATATCAAAAGAGAACATGCTGTAATGTTGCACATACTTGTAGATGTATTAAACTTAGCCAAGTTGCCAAAAAAATTAAAGTGTAGAAAAGTTTATGGATCATTAGTTAAGAGCAAGTGCTATAAAAAATTTTTTTTATACTGTATAAAACATTTTTATGGATCATTCGTTAAGAGAGAGTGTTATAAAATAATTTTTTTATAAAAAGATTCTTTTATAACACTTTCTTTTAACTAATGATCTATAAATTTTTTTACGCTTTATCATTAATCTTTTCGGCAGCTTGATCAAGTTTAAGAATACATCTATGTGCAACATTACAGCATGTTTTCTTTTAATATCTCGTAACAAAAGTAATTATTTGCTGATCAATCACTTACTTTAGTAAAATAATCGTTTAAACCCAAACTTTTGGTAGCGTTATTTTTCTAAGATGCGAGTTTTCATCTGAAGCATAAAAATTTATTTTAACTGTGTCCCCTGATGAGCCTTACAGGTGAAACAGTCTGTTGGACTATTTTAATAAAAAAATTTTTAATATTTGTGTTTTGATAATCAGGAATAATTGTTCCAACTATTGAAGCCATTGAGCATTCTTCCAATTAGCATTAGTAATTTGCAGTTATATATGTATATACCAGGGGTGCAAATATTTTTGTTAACTTTAGTAGCACACAGAAATTTTTAGTAGCACACACATCAGGGGTGTCCAACGTTTTTGAGCAGAGGGTTATTTTGAATTTGATCTCTAAAAAAATCACATTGATCTCTAAAAAAAAAGAGGTCTTCGCCTAAAATTAGTCTCAGATTTCCGACTTTTTTGTCCCAAAATTATAATAAACTTTAAAAAGTAACAAGGTTTCCACACAAATCTATTTTCCATTTCTGCCAAACTTGACGCAACAGAGGGCTTCAAAAAATACTGCGTGAACCACTCAAAACCTTTATGCGGGCCATGGGTTGGACGCCCTTGATTTACGTCGCATGGGCAAATCTTCTAATCATGTGGTGCAAGTGCGAGACAAGAAGGTAGTGAAATTGTGAAACTCTAAATGAAGAGTCTGTTTGATGTATGTTGATGTAAGCTGCTATTACTTATGACCTTTAAGTTCACATTAAAAAAACTTGTAAAAAAAAAAAAAAAAACAGATTCTGATGTATAAAACTTTTGTTGAAAGATCAGAGGGAAAAAAGAAAAATGTAATGTAGATAATGTGAATATTAGCCACAGCAAGCTTGAGAAAAAATGAAAATGCAAGCATGACAAACAAGTGTTGTTGTAGATAGCAAGGCTAGCTCCTCCTAGTTTAGTCTTATACCACAATCCAAGATCAATATCTTTGAAAAATGAGTGACTATACAAAGCAAATTTTTAAGCTGTGAGTCTAAATTAAGCTTTGAATGAAAATAACAATAGATATTATTGCATCAGATATTAAACAAAAATAGAAACCAAAAAAATTTTGAATAATTCAACTAGTTTGTTACAATATACCAGTAATTGAAAATTTGTAAAATAATGTTTTTTTCAAATAACTTTTTTCTGTTGCAAATGGACATGTAACACATGTCATAGAGAGTCAGCTCTTTCCATACTTTCATTTCAACTTCATAGCTTTATGACAAGTAATTTTTGAGATGTGCAAAATACTTTAAAAAGGCTAAAGTTGGAATTTCAATGTTGCATGCCACATCTTTATGACATTATAATGAACCAAAATTTTGGGTGTCAAGTTTTTACCTAGGCAACTTAAATTTCAAAAATTGCATAACAACAAAACACTTTATTGTTGGCATTAATTGCTTCAATGAAAAACCTCTTTATTGAAATCTTATCCTTTATGTAATAAAAGTAATGAAATATTAATTTTAAAAAAAAACAGTAAGTAAAGATTGTACTGGTTAATAAAGTATTGTATATGCCTATGTTACTAAATTTGCAATAATGAATAAAAATTTTTTTTGTTGGTATCATATGATAAACCTGTTCCATAACCATATGACTTGAATTTTTTTATCCA
Organism: Diplosoma virens; assembly: GCA_963680785.1. Lineage (NCBI taxonomy): Eukaryota > Metazoa > Chordata > Ascidiacea > Aplousobranchia > Didemnidae > Diplosoma > Diplosoma virens. Next base: position 279,994 of record OY796881.1, on the reverse strand, counting down.
AAACAACATTTATCAAAACTTCTCTGTTAAACTGCCATCAAAGATGATCTCTAATCTTTTTCAAAATTTTAATTACCCAAATTTTGAATTTTAATTTTAAATTTTAATTACCTAAGTTAGGGTTTCCCAAACTTTTTTGGGCATAGACTCCTATTTGTCAATAATTTTTTTTGCAGACCCTCAACTTATTTTATCAAATTTTCAGCATAACTAACAAGGAAAAATGACACAAACCAAAATTAAATAACAGTAACTGATGTTTTATTACCAACACTGACATGTCAATGCGATGGGTGAGGTTGCTTTTTGCTGCACAGTTTATCAATTCTCGGAACAATTTGTGACAAACAAACTTATAAGTCAGATTCTACAAGTCTGGACCTGTGTTTTGTTTTCATATTGGTGAGAGCTGTAAAACCCTGTCTCACACATGTAGGTAGTGGCAAAAGGTAATAAAATTTTTGTTGCCTTTTGTGACAGCAATGGATATTCATCCAGAACACTTAGCCAAAATGATGCAAGAGTTTTTTGATTGAAACTAATCATTAAAGCTCAATCAGACAACAATTTTGCTAATTCTTCTTCTTCATGCCCAGAAAGATCTGTTTTTGCAGCAACAAAAGGGTTTAAATCCAATCAAAATTGTCAAATGTCTCTTTTAAAAAGTACTTTCTAAAATACTTAAAGCAATTTCAAATGTTGTTGAACGTTAGAGAAAATCAATTCTTTATCAATTAACAGTTTGCTAGCAATGTAGTCACACAGAACTGAAAACATATCCACCACATTATTATTTATTCTGGCATTCCATATATTGAGTTTTTTTATGAATGCTGTTATTTTGCTTTGACTAAGTAAAATGTTGGCATCCCATCCCTGAAGTGACAAGTTTAGTTGGTTCAGAAGGTTAAATATGTCTGCCAGATAGGCAAGTTTTCCAATCCAAATTTTATCAGCTACCAATGAACCTAAGTTTGCATTGTGCTCTTGGAAAAATATTGAAAGCTCCTCTCACAGTTCAAACACACGTTCTACAATTTTTCCTTGTGACAGCCAGTGAATTTCTGTATGGAGCAAAAGACTTGAATGTTCTGAACCTAGTTCATCGCAAAGTTTTGTAAACATTCAAGACTGCAGTGGGCAAGCTTTGATGGAGTTTACAATTTTGACACATGAAGACAAGACTTCAGACAATGATGGTGCCAAATTTTTCACAACTAGCACTTCATGATGAATCATGCAGTGCATTTGTATAATGTTTGGCACTTTTTCTCTGTTACGAGCTACAGCCCCTGAGTGCTTGCTAGTCATTGAAGCTGCACCGTCCGTACATATACCCACACATTGCTCCCATGACAGTTCTGATTGTGAAAAAAAGTCATTAAGTACATTAACCCTTTCTCAGTGGCACTCTTATCAATTAGTCTTCTAAAAACAAAACACTGCCACTTGTAGTATCTGCTTGTCAGTATTGCTAGTCTGCTGCTTCTTAGAAGCCGTTGCCGCTTGTTAGTATCCGAAAAAAATAAATGCAAAATTAAATATACCCCTACCGCTAATTGTTGTAAAAGTGATAGAGCCTATATATAGTTCTGCTGCTGAGAAGGGGTTAAAAACATCTAAACCAGTTGTTCTGCATTGCATTTGATGACAAAGCATAAAATCTTCCACCATTTCTCCACCCCAACAATACCATACATAGACCAACAGTTATGCTTGGCCGGCAATGCCGGTACTTTCATCTAGTTGGATTCCTAAGTAAGTTTGTTTCAAGTCTCTCAAGTAACTGAGCTTTTATGCCAATTGAAATCTCATCTATTCTTCTTGAGATTGTGTGATTAGACAAAGGAATTTCTCAAAGCTTTTTTGCACATTCACCATCTAAAATTGTTTCACACATGTCAATTGCTGCTGGAAGAATTAAATTTTCTGCAATTGTGTGAGCTTTTTTTGCTTGAGCCACTCTAAGCGCCACTGAATAAGATGCTTTTATTAGTTTCTCATTTGATACCAAAGATTTTGTAAAAGCTTTTTTCTGCTTCAAATATTTTTCTTTCAAAAAAGGTCTGGGGCTTTCCTGTTGATTTGGAATGTTGAGTCATCAAATGTCACTTCAACTTGGCTGGTTTCATACATTCATTTGACAAAGTTTTGTAACATACTACGCATTGAGGGTCAGTAATATCAGAGAGGTATGCGATAAAGCCTAGCTTAATATACACTTCATTGTATGTACGTGCTTTTTGTCCTTTGAGATGAAACCTGCTGGGCTTTACATTCTGAGTCCTTTGCTTTTTTTTGTATCAAAAATTTATCCATAAGTTTTAAACTACAGCCAATTCACTACAATTTAAGGTTTAAGCTGTTGGTACCAAAAACTAATTTAATCCTTCAATATAATCACATATTTAAACACTTTACTTATTAATCAACTCTTCACCAACTTTCACATGTGCAAAACGGCTCAAATAATCTTAGCAAAGTTGATAATATTTACGATTGGTGGTAAACCATTTAAAGAATATTACATCACAAAGTGTAAATGCGAGAATCTGTATAAAGTGGCACAACTTTATAAGAATTCTCGCGTTTACAGTTTGTGATGTAATATTGTCAATAATCATTAGAGCAGTGATTTTCAACTGGTGTTTGAAAGATCGTCAGGTGTTCTGCAGGAAATTTGATAAGTTGTTCCATCGAACACTGGTCAAAAATCACTAGTTTAAAGCAATGGGTGTAAATATGTTTTCTTTTGTGAAAGTAATTGGTTTTGTTTCATTCATTGTTACTAATCAACCTGATTTGTTTCATTGATTGTTGTGTAATAGTAATAATTTAACTGTGTGGACCTGCTGCTGCCTCAGTATAATGCAGTAGTAAGTATTTGAGTGTGAGCGTATAAGTTTTGTAAAAGTTAACAAACGAGAACAATTGAGAACTGTTGAAGAAGAGCTTCACATTTGTCTTTCTGAAGTTCCTGCCCGAATATCAACTTTGTGCTCAACCAAACAGGCCCAGATATTGCACTGAGAAAAATTGAAAGTGAATAAATTGTTGTTGTGTTGTTTATTTTATTATGTCATTATTAAATTTTGTTTGGTGTCCCACAAGATGTTTTTAATGCATGAAATGGTCCAGAAGGAAAAAGCATTGAAAAACACTGCATTAGAGTATATTGTCATTAGAGTAATATTGTCAACAGTCAAATAAAGTGGCATGTTGAAGTGGCACAACTTAATGATTTACTATTGCAAAAGTTACAAATCCATTTTGGTTATGAAAAAATGACAATACTGTGACAATAATGGATGGACATGGCATACCATACTTAATCAATGCAAATGTTTGACCTTTTTGTCATAGCGTCACAGACCCCCAGTGCAGTCATTGCAGACCCAGTTTGGGAAACCCTGACCTAAGTGACTAAATTTTTCAAATAATAAAATTCATTACTTAGTGTGTTATAGCAGTGATTGTTCAAAGTTTTTTCAAATCTCATAGTGAATGTAATTTGGTTAATTGAATATTTACAAGCAAATTTTTTTTTAACAAACAGAAAGTTTGCTTTTCCAAAAAGTGTGAATGACAGAGTGAGTGCCATTCAACAAAGCTTCTGTTTTAAAAAGGATGAGAGACTTGGCAGCAATGAAATGAGTAACAAACTTAAAAAAAAGAAAATGAGTGATCACTATACTGCTTTTCATGTATAATAAATGAACATATATGTATATGATCCTTTTTATTGCTAAATTCTTTTTATTTGATTATCCAAAAAAATTAGTTATCCAAACCACCCCTGGTCTTAATTAGTTTGGATAATCAGTATTCTACTGTAATTGGTTTTACATGATGCAGTTTTAATAACACATACGTTGAAACCTAATTCCATGTAGGTGTTTATCTTGAAGGATTATTTATTTTTTATTTTGCATGCATATATGAAAACTATGAGTGAAATAAGTTTTTTTATTCATTTTTAGAAAAATAAAATAATTTTTTTATTCATACCTAGGAAAATTCAAAAATAAAAAAAGAGTTAGCCAAAAAAATGAGAGAAAACTTAATTGAACACATGAAGACATTGCAAAAAAAGTTTCTTGAAAAAATGATGCCTGAAGAAGAATCAAATGAGCCACCTGCTTCTCCGACTAATGACGCTGTGATCGAAAGGTGATTGCTGTTCTGTGTTATGCACTTCATTTGCTTATGTTATCTTTCTGACAGCTTGAGTGATGCTTCTGTGTGTACTGAGTTGTCATGGCAACTGTCATCAGTTGATGGTGAGAAAGAAACCAGCATGTGCATCCTGTGCCAAGACGACAGCAGGCCACAGGTTTGCACTGTCATGTCTGCTTTTATCCAGCTATCATCTGTCTTATCAAAACGTAAATTTTCTCCAAAAGAAACTGTTCTTCACTTTGGAGACATCACCAGCTCAGCAGGTGTAGCAACAATTGTATGTTATTGAAAAAAACTTTATAAAAGCACCATATAACTTGACAATAAAATCACATTGTTATAGTTAATGATCAATTTTGTCATGTTTTAGTCATATCAATTTATATAATATTGCTGTTGGCAATTTTTTGAAGATTAATCCCATCTGCTGATTGTTTCATTCATGCAGCCAATGTTAAACAATTAGCAATTGATTGAATATCATAAAACTTGCATTGGTAGCAGCAGTACATGGTTGCAGTGGATATTATTATTTTCATGTAAAGTTTTTAAATCTAAGCACTCAAAAAGTAAAAAAATTTTTGTCTGTTAAAAATTTTACAATAATAAAAAAAGTTTCCATGTACTACAACTGAAAAAATATTGTTTTGTTGGCATATTTGCATTGACAAAAAAATTTAAATTACATGATCTTATTGTTTATTGCACTTTTATATTCAATGTGACTTTGTTGCAGTTTTCTATTCAATTTCTTCTGTGTCTATTTTACTTTGTTTGTTACTAGTAGTTTATTTTATGACATTTCATATAAATTTATCTGTTTTTGTTAAAAAACTAACTTTAATGGAATCGTGCAGTTGTAGTTCCACAAATTGACTAATGTACATTTTGTAAATTGATGTAATAATAACCTTTTTGTTTCATCACAGGCATCCATGTCAGCACATGCAGTCATGTGATGCATTTTGATTGCTGGAGTCAGTATTTTAATTCGGTGAAAGAGCGCGATGAGAGAAGGCCATTACGCATGAGAAGGTTTTTCTCAACGTTTTCAACAGCCAAAAATGAGTTTCTCTGTCCATTGTGCAGGTAGCTGTTATCACCCTACTGGCTGAGTAGATCTCAAATCAATATATTACATTATTTCTTGTGGTTTTTAAGCCAAATTTGTATGTAAAATTTATTCTGCCTTATATGAATAAAACTATGTATGAAAAAAGCCCCAATATTACGTGCCTAACTTGTGCTTTAGTTTTCTTTTAGTTAGTTTTATTCAGCATATTAACTTCTTGAATAGCATTGTGCATTAGTTTTCTATACACTAATAAAATATATAACCATACTATGTTTTTTAAAAAAGTCTGAAGTAAAAAATAATTCTTGAAAAGTTTTATATTAAGCATTGTCAATATCTTATGCTTTAAAGATTGACACCAACAACATAGAAGGGCCACCAACATGTGTGTTAGCAAATAGTTTTATGTTGACAGTCGGATAAGCAACTGCATTATTCCTGTGATACATCACACATCAATTACTGAGTTGCGTGATATCTCATCTATAACACCTGAAGACATCTCCATTCAACAATGGTTGGCTAATCTTGGTGATTTTATTGATTCACTGACACCAGTGACCCAGGAGTTGCAAATTAATCTTGCTCCTGACTTGTTTGAGGGAGAAGTTTTAGATGCTACAGAGACTTCAGTTCCCACTGGAACAATTGTGGAAGTGACATCTGAAGCAATGGAAGTTGATGACGACTTCCAGCACTCAGCTTTTGACGTCATGATCAAGGTGCTGCTTAATGCATTATAGTTTTTTTTAATCCTTAACACTAGCTTTACTAGAAATTTTTTACACCTAATTTTACGGATGGATCGTTTTTGACCTCAATCTTGTTTTAGTTAATCTGTTTTTTTGCACTAGTTTCTGAACTGCTAGTATGCTGTATTGCAATGATTACACATATTGAAATTATTTTATTTTTAAAAAGTATGTTTTGTACAAAATATAAAGCATATGCAAGCTAAGCACTTTAGGTAAATCACTCTTGTGAATATTTTCCACAAATAGATTTTTGGCATAAAATGCAAGTTGAGACTGTCTTGTTGCAGCATACACCATGACACTTCCTCTGCTCTTGCACTCCTTCATTGTCTCCTCTGAGCTGCCTATTGCTGTTGCTCAGACTAGGTTCTGGCTTTCCCAGCAGGTTTTCTACAAGCTTCAGTATAAACTGCGGCATGTTATGCATTTGCTCGTTACTTTTTTATACAATATGTAGGAGTTGATAGCAGCAATGTCCAAGATGTTGCCCCAGACAGCTACTGGCCATCTTCGACTCACTGACCTTGTAGTGTGTATTAGAGTACCATTTGACCAAAGCAATCAACACCTACTTTGCTTGCGTTATGAAAGAAAATTATTTTCCGGCTTTTTCTTTTCATTACTTGTATCAACATCTGCCCAGTTGTGCATGCTGGAAAGCAAGCAAACTGATCTTTTCTCTTTTGCTTGATATTTCACAAATAAGAAGTTTGTGGAATCATGTCAATAAAAGTTACTTGAGTATGTAGCTTTATTCTCTGATTCAGACTTTTTTTTTTAACAACTCGCATCGATTTTTTTGCATTGTTCCTGCAATAGATAGTTTGTCTCTTGCAAATTTTTCGGCAACGGGTAATGGGTAAAAAAGTTATTACATGTTATGTTGTAACCCATTCTTTTGATGCACTTGCAAAAATTGACAGCCACAGATTCAGCAAATTATCTTTTTAAAGAAAAAATATATTTTTTATCTGAAAGCTCATCATCAGTATCCCATGATAAGATTGTGTCTGCAAGTTTGTTAGCATTCATATCCATTATAAGATTTTCAAGTTATACAAATGACCTAACAAATAATCACAAAACAGCTTCTGTTTACTCTAGTACTTGTGTACTGTGTTTCATAAATGAAACTATCCTGGCTAAGGTAAAAACTTTGTAATTATTGACTAATGCAAATATCTTGCTAGCGGTACTCACCTCACATTAACTATTGTAATAAATTGGAGTCTAATATAAAAAAATATGTGAAATCTTGTTGACCAGCGGTATTTACATTTTTCTTTTGATTGTTTTCACCTGTTTCTTTATCTACAAAATAATTGATATTTCAATTGCAGCTGATGTGATGCATTACAAACAGAGCATTGTCTCTAAAAAGATTTTTCTAAATGGACTTGTAGAGTTAGAATACCAGTACCTGTTTTTCAATGTCATAAGTATTTGCTTAAAAGGTTCTTTCAACATTGTTGTCACATTTTGTTGTTGTCACACATCACATTGCTGTTGTCACAGACCAGCTATTGTTTGCCACTGCTAACAAGATGCTTTACAATACAGTTCTGTCTCCAATAATGCTTGGTCTCTGCTAAAACAAATTATATATATGAAAACGGTCGAAAACGACCCCTCCATAAAATTAGGGGTAGCTTTTTTTCAGACGCAAAAACTCAACTAGCAAGCAATTTTTAAAAGTTTCAAAACCTGGAATGTAATCTAGAGTAAATTTTAAGTCAAAGCAGTCCATTGATATTTGGTCATGCATTTACAAGATATAAAGCAAAACAACAACCAGGGTCAAAAACGACCCCTCCATAAAGCTAATGTTAAACAATGAACAGTGTTATAGTTTTTAATGATTAACTTATATTTTTTTTCTCTTTTGGTGCTTTAACAAAATCTTGTTTTCCTAATTTAGATGCGCTAGCATTAACTAAACTTCTATTTTAAGTGTGTTAAGAAGAACTGTGAAACTGGGGATCTCCCTGATGAGCTCGTCATTTGGGCAGCCACTGCTTTCACGTTTCAAGCCACTGAGGTGACATCACGCTTTCGAAACAATCCCATCATGGCTCCTGCTTCAGTGCGGACCAAACAAGCTCTGGCCAGTGTTGCCCGCACTTCATTTCTTTTATCAAAGCATTGCAAGGTGAGAGATGGATTGTCTTTAATTCGCTGTGTTTGGCTGCTTTAAACTGAAACTCGGTTGTTGTTCAGGAAAATGAAGCTCAATATGAAAATCAAATAAAATTGCTGCTAGGGAAATTCCCAGACAGCTTGTTGGAATCCAATATTTTCTGCACTTTTGTGAAATCTTTATTTTCTTGTGAGCGATTAAGATCAAAGTTGAAGATGACGTCAATCATCAACGATCAAAATGTTTTGTTTGTTTGCTCTCTAGCGCAGGTCAACTTTTACTATGAAGTTTTAAAGTTTGTTAACCTGTTTTGATTTTGCTGGTAGAATTTAAATTCAAGTGTGATATTTTTAAAAGTATCTTTTATAGATTGTTCAAATATTTTTATTTGTTGACGTGGACGATGTGGCTGCGACAACTACTGAAAGCTCAAGTAGTTCAAGTCTGGTGCAGCTCTTCAACCAGGTGAGGTCCAGTCAAGCAAATGCATGGGCGATTTTTTAGTACCATCATTGTAACTAAGTGTGGTCTTTTAACTTCGATTCATTTCTAGCAAGTTTTACTTACATCAGTGTGTCATAAAATTATGAAGAATCTGTGCACAAAATATGCGAATCTATTTGTTATTAAACAAGGCAAGGCTATCATTGCATGCTTTTGTTAAGGCTGGGCATGCATGAGAAACAACGAGTTTACTTTGAAAAAGTAACAAGAAAATTGACAATTCCTGAGCTTCTGTTATATGGCAGTGTTTTGCTTTTATTCCGAAAAATTTAAATGGGAAAAATCTGCACTTCTAATCTTTGATTGCCCTTTATATTGTGTTTTTTTAATCGCGTTTTTTTAATTAGAAAATTGCTTTGTATGATGGTTATTGATACTTTGTCAAGAATGTTCTGGGCAGTAAATGACGAAACAACATAAATATTTGCGATGACGATCTAGGCGCTGCAGGGGCTTACTGGTAGTCAGCACTGTTTTTTCCCAGGTCCGTTCTTATGCTGGTTTGATTGAAGTTACGGACGTCGATGATCAAAAACTCAGACAGATTACTCTTGATTGCTTCAAGCCGTTCCTAAGGTTAGTGTTGCTGTTGTTATTTAGAGTCAGAAAAATAAATAATTTGTGCAAGCAACACAGAAAAAAATGATTAAAATATCACTTGCTTCTGCATTGACTCATAAAATATCAATGTTTATTAGCTTATTTTTAAAATGTAAATGTGACTTATTTGGTTTTTGAAAAATTCTTAATTCTTTTTAAATTTAAAGATCCTGCGCATTATTTTTGCATTACGTCACCAACGTTTCTCCACCTACGTCACTGGAACATCATGACAGATGGGGAGAATTATGCTCTTATATGGGACTCCCTTCGTGTATTGAGGCATATTTTGAATCTGGAGGTCATGCCGGCCTTAATCTTCTTGTTCAAAAGTATGTAGAAACTTTTATTTTCAATAACAAACATCCACATAATGACAATGGATCGCAACCACTTTTCACATTAGTTATAACCATGTTGTAAAAAGCCTATCCCAATTTTTCGTAACTCTTAACTGGTGATACAGCTTTGCTAATGGCTGACCTTTAATGCTGCTGATATTTTTAAGCCAGATCATTGCCGTTAGACTTGTCAGTGCGGTGCATCCATGCCAAGAGGAGTACTCATGACTGTGAGGCAATGCCAACTAAAACACCTTTTTACAATTAACCTTTTATTCTTATTAAGAATTTCATAAATTATGAAAATAAAGTGACAACTGTTATATTGACACATTTATAAATTATTTAAAATTTTAAGTTATTGAATTTTTACAAATTTATCTAAATAAAAATTGTATTGTATTTTTGCCGCCAGGTGGTGTTCTCATCCTAATATTGTTTCCCACTTGAAAACCGACTATGTGACCTTTCCTAGTTTGACTAAGATCAACCTTTTAATTGGCCTTGATGAAGATTACAGGTTTGTTTGCAAAGTTTGAAAAAAGCGAGATCTGTACACAGTTGTGGATGCCCCACCTCAATGACTCAAACATTTTGGTTTAGTGACGTCATTGCCAGAACGTCCGAATTTAAATGCCCCCGGTTCCGTGTCGAGGACGACTCGGTCACTCCTGCCACTTGCCTCGTGTGTGGATGCATGGTCTGCTCTCAGGTCAGTCCCTTTTGTAACTTGGACATTACAGATGCTCACAATTTTTAATTTTTCATCTGTTGTTTCATTTACACTAAAGTGGAATGTTTCTGCACATCTGCATATCGAATTTTGCGGATTTTGCACGGATAAGTGAGATTCGGAGCGAAGACCGTTTTTATTAAGAAAGAACTGATTTTGGGAAGGAAATTGACAAGAAAGAGCGTAAGTTCAGGTGAAGAACTTTTTTTTAAAGAACAGCTTATTGTTGTAGCGAAAATGAAGAAATCAGAGTGGAAAATTGTTTGAAAAGCATTTTTCCTTTAGTTTTTTTTAGGAAAAACCTGGATTTTAAGATGAAAAGCAGGAAATCAGCACATAAAAATAGGTGAAGACCTTTTTTTTTAGAGATCACCTGAGTTTGGGAACAAAAGTTAATATAAATGTTTTAAGGGTGCTGCAATTTTTGATGAGTTTCAAAAACGTGCCGCAACGGAAAAAGGTTGAAAAACACTTGAGTTGAATAATAAAAAAAAATTGCAATAAAGTTAAATGTTATTCACATTTTGAAAGCTTGCATACAAACAAAACTGAGAACCTGGGTTGAAATAGGGACACTGAGTGTTGATTTTGGTATTGGTATTGTGCCGCAAAAGTTTAGAGCAAAGCTATACAAAAACTTTATGACAACAGCTGAATGATGAAGAGTTTTTATCGAGCAGAAATCGCAAACACTGGAGCAGAACAGCAAACAGCAAACTCTGTCTTATTTTGTAGAACCACAATAACATTACAATTTAGGGAGAGAGTATAATGTTTTCTTCATCCATACCACGACCACATATAACAGCATAAATACATTCATCCAAACATAAAATTACTAACAAAATATAAAAAATAAAAAAAGAAACCATAATGAACGTTTTCGGCTTGCGTCAGCCTTCTTCAGATGAATAAAATGATTTGAAGAAATAAGTACTGTAACGAAGTCAATGATCTGAATTACGCAATTGTTCAACAAATCTTTTTTCTCGCACGCGTTTTTTTCTCATAAAGGAAATTAATTTAAATTTAAAATGCAACCGCCAAAATGACAACAACAACGCCGATACACCGAGCAAATCCAACTGACACAAAATAATAATCTAAAATATATTTAATGAAAATGATGACCCATTTGCAAATAATTGTAGGTTGAGTTTGGGGTTACGCTTTTTTATCAATAAAGCTTCATGAATTTTGGTTTCAAAATTGGAATTACATTTTTTAATTATTTCAAACGAATTTACGTTGAATTTAGTATTGGAGCAAATATCACACAACATGATATGTTCCTTGACGGAACTCTCAGTCCTCAACTGGAAACCTAAGTGTTCACCCACCCTAGTGCTCAAATGACGGGTTGACATACCGATGTACGTCAGGTTCGAATCACACGAACACGAAAACTAATAAACAATGTTTGAACATAGTGCGGGGGGAACACGGGTCTTCAATTGAAAATAATTTGAAACTTTAAACGTTTTATAAACAGGATTTATTTTTAAAGTTATTTTAACTTTAGATTTGATAATGTTTTTTAGTTTAATAAAAAACGTCTAGAGTCATGGCCAAAATATGGGATATTAAGGTTATAAACATAATCAGGAGACGACGAATGGGAATGCACAATTTTCTCATTAAACTTTTTTAAACATTTTTCAAAAAACCAAATTGGGTAACCATTAGACGCAAACATATTTCTAAGCAAACCAACTTCATTAAGAAATAAAAAATTGTTAGAACATATTAATTTAGCTCTATATAATAAACAAGATATTAATCCGGATTTCCATTTTTTAGGGCAAGTCGCATTGTAATTTAAAAGTAAACCAGTGTGTGTAGGTTTGCGCCGTATCCATGTCTCAATATTTTCATTATTAACTTTAATGGAAACATCTAAAAACGAAATACATTGTACAGCAGATTCCATAGTAAATTTTATGTTATGATGTTGGGAATTAAGCAAATTTAAAAAATTTAAAGAAGAACTGTCGTTATTAAAAACTGCAAAACAATCATCAACAAATCGTGAGTAAAATTTGGGTGGACACACATAAGAATCTAATAATTTTGTTTCAATATGAGCCGAAAAGAAATTAGCTAATGTTGGTCTTAATGGAGACCCCATAGCGACACCATCAATTTGCTTATATAAACAATCTTTATAGAAAAACAATCCTTCACAAGCTAACCGTAACAATTTTACAAAAATATGTTTTTCCATTAGTGGTTTTTGGATATTTTCATCTGAAAAAACATAATCAGCAATAATATTGATCGTTTCATTTAGCGGTATATTGGTGAAAAGAGACACAACATCAAAACTAACCAATTTGTCATCGGAAGAAATATTAGAATTATTTAATTTTATTAAAAAATCATCAGTAGAATGCAACATGCATTTATTGGATTCCTTTATGAGAAAAAAACGCGTGCGAGAAAAAAGATTTGTTGAACAATTGCGTAATTCAGATCATTGACTTTGTTTTTGTTTAAATTACAGTACTTATTTCTTCAAATCATTTTATTCATCCGAAGAGGGCTGACGCAAGCCCAAAACGTTCATTTGTGAGTAATTTTATGTTAGGGTAAATGTATTTATGCACAATAACATTGTACAACATTAACTTTATTGCAATGCTTGAGGCATATAGAACACACCAAATTTCGTTTACTACTGTATGATAACCCTTCAAAATACAGCGACAATTTTAAACTAATTTACAACTTTTACAATATGCAAATTACAAATGAATCATCAATTGCAAACTCACTTATAAAATTATCAAAATTTCCAGATCGGCTATTGTGTCATAAAAACGTTTAATTACAATAAAAAATAAGATAAAATTGGTTGATTTAAAAGGTTTTCGACAAATATAATATAAAAATAAGGCCTCGGTATCATTAGAAATATTTTTTACTCAGAAGCCATGTAACATAGAGTATTGTGGTTATTTGTAGGATTTTCTATATTTCAAGTTTTTAGCTGAATTTAAGTTATGTTGGTTTGAATTGATATTAATTTTAATTAAACATATTTCATATTTGCATTGGGTTGATTTGAAAGACTATGGCGACACCAAAAGAGAAGGCTAGATGTGTGTGGTGGTATGTTGACACCAAAGCAGCAATACAATTGGAACCATCCTTCCAAATCCTGCACGATTAGATCGGTCAAAAACTTTCAGGATAGCAGTAGCGTTGTGAACTTGCCTCGAAGTGTACGACCAAGTATGAGTCAATAAATTGTTGAAAATTTCCAGACTGAATTTCAGCCTTGTCCTCAGGAGTCAATCCGTTGTTATCGCAGAAATTGCAGGTACCCAAATCAATCGCTATAAGATCCTTCATAAACGATTGTTGTTTTACCCATACAAATGGCAAATCCTTCAAGCTTATCGCTGAACGACCACCACCGGCTGTACAGTAGTAATGCTGAAGACAATGAGTGTCTACACAAGTTGAATCCACTTTCTTTGTGTCTGGGCATGTAAACCGCCATAGTGTTCGGATATGAGGTCCAGAAAACCCTTACACCACTCGCGAACACATTCGTGATAGTCGAAAACTGTACCTTTGTTGTGCTTTTAATGCACTATGTGGTGATGGGCAAATTTTTCTTTGCTGAAAAAAACAACAGGAGCAATTTTCTACGATATGATTCATGAGCAACTACTCCCTCAGATGAAGGCGCTGCAACCAACCATACAACTTCAGCAAGCCTAGGGGCATTTGGCTACTGATAAAACAAGTATGCTGATCAGGGTACGTCAAGAATTGCATCCAACATAATCCTGTTCGTTATCTTGCCACGCTTTGCACGATTCTAGAAGCTCATTAGATCTTCCTCTTTGCTTTATCGAATGGATACGATCCTACCTCTCAGATCGCCGTTCGAAAGTCCGTATCTGTAATTCATACAGTCGTCCTTTCTGTCTCCGAAGAGGAGTTTCCCAAGGTTCGGTTCTAGGACCAGTTCTCTTTTCTTTATACATCAATGACCTTCCCACTTCCCTTCCTGCATCTGTTAAGACCTCTCTCTATGCAGATGACCTAGCCATCTGGGCCTCCTCCCCGAGTGTTGAGCGTGCAACCGCTGTAGTACAAGCTGCCCTCAACAGACTGGTGGAATGGTCCTCAAAATGGCGCCTTCCTCTCAACCCCCTCAAATGTGAAACATCCTTCTTCAGTTTAGACCCCTACCAATCACGTATACAACCCTCTCTGCACATTCTTAACACCCCTCTTAAATTCAACCCTCGTCCAACCTTTCTCGGTGTAACCTTCGACCGCACTCTCTCTTTCAAATATCACGTCTTATCCTTACGGAAAAAGTTTCACAGCCGATTTCGTGCTTTTTGCTCCATTGCCTCTGCCTCCTGGGGTCCATCAAAAGAATCCTTATGTACCCTATACAAAGCCTTCATTCGCCCTATTCTCACCTATGCTTCCCCAGGCTGGTTTCCCTTCTCATCTCCTACTCACATCACCTTCGTGGAGAGGATGCATAGATCTTCCTGTCCAGTAATCACAGGTTGTCTATCGTCCACTCCCATTCCTCTACTTCATATAGAAGCACTTCCACCTCCACTACGAGTCACCCTCACTCACCAATCCCTTTCCTTCTTTGAACGAGCCCTCCGTCTACCTCCCACCTTTCCCATAGCCTCTCTTGCGAACTCTAACCCCCGTACACGTCTCAAAAAGAACTCATGGAGATCCTTCTCCAGATCACATAACCTTATCCCTAACCTACATCTCTCCCGTGAACCACTAATCCTCTGCCCTCCTAACCCCCCCTGGTCTGCCCCATCTAATTACACAATCTCACTTCACCTCTCATCCCTATGCTCTTGCAAAGACCCCCCTCCCTTCGCAACACTGCAGCTACCTCCCATCTTTCCACTCTATCTCACAGCGATATCTCTGCCTGGACTGACGGTTCGGTGCCTGGCGGGCTGGGACAGGGTGGTGCAGGGATACACATCAAGTGTACAAAGTGTGTCACTGCTACCTCGCTTTCCTTCTCGACTGGTCTCTGGGCTACCAGTTATAGTGCTGAAACCTTCACTCTCCTACATGCTCTTGAGTGGTGTATCTCTCACTCCAAGACATGTAATTTCGACTCTATCACCTTCTTTTCCGACTCTTTATCTGTCCTATCAACTCTCTACCCCCCTACCATATTTAACCCCAAAATCTCTATCCAATACCCAATCTCTTCTTAACTCTCTATCTCAATCCAAGGTTGTCCATCTACAATGGATACCTGGTCACTCTTCCCTCCCAGGTAACGACTTAGCTGACTCTCTAGCTAAAGCCGGTGCCTCTCTCGATCCCTCCAGTATATCAGTATCCCTCTCACCTCTTATCTCCTCCCAACGACTATC
Organism: Diplosoma virens; assembly: GCA_963680785.1. NCBI lineage: Eukaryota > Metazoa > Chordata > Ascidiacea > Aplousobranchia > Didemnidae > Diplosoma > Diplosoma virens. The sequence continues at coordinate 264,277 of OY796881.1, read as the reverse complement.
CCTCTACACCAGTTGGAGACGCAGTGTCCAATCTGGTTTCTTCCAACACCAAATCCCTTCAGTATCTCCCGAGGAGCTTACTCTCCCTCGCTGTGCTCTCTCCCGTTTACGCTGCAACGGGCACAGCACTCTCCTCAACTCTTATCTCCACAGGGTTGGTCGAGCCGAGACTCCTTCATGCAGCAACTGTGGTTCTGAACCACAGGATCTCTCACATCTCGTGCTCGACTGCCCTGTACTAGACCCTCTGCGTCGGGCCATTTTCGGCCACACCCCTTCTCTTCTGGACCTCTGGTCCCGTCCGTGGGGAGTCGCCCGACTATTGGGATTCCGCGGAATTGATCCGCGCCCCCATCCCTAGGAATGGGTCGGGTAAAACCACCACCACCACCATTCTAGAAGCTGTCCAAACAGCTCACGTTGATACGTTGTAGCAGGTATGGAGGATAATGGAACACTGTAAGGGTGATTAGAGGTGCACATGTTGAATCTATTCCGAGAAATGCTGTGAATGTCAACTTAATGTGAACTTGAAGCTATGTAAAATATTCTACAAAAAAACGAAGTACTCTATGTTATGTGTTTTTCAGCAATAAGTATTAGTCCTGGAATTTTCGGACGCCCAGTATTTTTATTTTTAAAATGAATCTTGTATCATTCCATCCCGTCGTAGACGCTGCTCGTTATTTAATGTTTTCGATCCTTATATCTTGGCATCAAAGCACGCCCGACAAGCACCATTCGTCACAAACCATTGCGTAGAGATAAAATAAATAAATTAAATTGTGTTGTTAATCGTGGCCCGACAATTGATTGAAACGACACATGATGGAATAATGAAAGAGAAAATTTACAACTTCGAATCTATCTCGATTTTGTCAATTTTTCGTCCCAAAAACATAGTAATCTCTAAAAAAAAAGTTCTTCATTTTGAATCTGTCTCTGATTTCTCCAAGGGGTCTCCAAGGGCGGGGCCGTGGCGCTATTCCTCCCTATTGCTAATTACGCTACTGACTACAATGTAAAAAGAATGCAAAAAAATGGCAGCAATAGACATCTATCGAAACATAACCATGACAAGAGATCTACTTGTTGCCCCCCTAAAAATGCCTTGCTCAGGAACTTTGTTAAGAAAAAAACCCTGACCTTGACATTGGTAAAAAATTAAAAACAAACTGTCATCTTACTGATGGTCTCTGCTTTTTATAAATCTAATTTACAGTAACAGAGATATTGTTTAATCGCATAAACATACAAAAGTAAATTTTTTTTTTATCAAGTGTCGTTTCGATCAACTGCTGTACTGCCGTTGTTTATATAGCGCTGTGGACTCGTCACCTAAACAACATTTGTTTGTTAGGTTTGCTTTTTAGTCCTTTCGCTTTTAGATTATTATAATGACGTTATGGCTGAGTTTCTGTATTTGATTTTATGTTCAGATATCGCTGGTGACCCCGATTATGTGTGGAGCAAACTCGTGTTCAGATCAATTAAAATTTTGCTTTTGCGAGTTGTGATTCAGGATACCTGATTGCCCTGAAAGTGTCGTTGAGCATTTTTTGACCAACTGATATCAACTCTATGCTTTTAAATTTTATAAAGTTTGATTCTGAGGCTGAAAAACGTGTTTTCTCATTAACACGCACCCATGCGGTGCATACACACACACTACAGTGGGATGTTTAGTGTCGAACCAAAGTAGAACAACCTGCTCAAACAATACAAGGCTCATACAGAGCACTTTTTTTATTCTTGCTTGTTGCAGAGCTACTGCTGCCAGCGAGAGCTGGACGGTTCAAACGTTGGCGCTTGCTTTCATCACGCGCACGTGTGCAGTTTCGGGTCTGGAATCTTCTTAAAGTAGGTGGCTTTTGTAAATTTATACAAGTGTTAGTGTATAGAGTTGACATTTGTGGACTGCATGTGTTTATTACTTGTGCTAATTTGTTACTTATAGTTTTTGTTTAATTGATGTTCCTTGCCCAGCGAAGTACCAACGCAAAACTATAGAACAGTAGTTCTTAGCTAGAAAGAGGCATGTCTTTTAAGAGTATTTCAAAAAATTGTAAAGGAGTTCCGAGTATTAGAGACATATTTCTATTTACTACCAGGGCTGGGAAGCCAGAGCCTGGAGCCATGGAGCCAGCCAATTTTGGAGGAGCCGGACCCAAGTTCTGATGTTGTGTGGAGCCGGAGCTGGAGCCAAAGCCATTAAAATTTTTGCTGGCTTCAGCTCCTAACAGTATATTTTTTCACATTTGAAGGTCAATTAATTAATTTTTGGATTTAAATGTGCATTAAGGTAATGTAAAAAAAAAGTAAGTTTGTATTTGAGACATTTGTTTAAAATGAGTAGCATGGAGTTTGAGATGGGTGCCCATTGGTAGGACACTGGTTTTGTCTTGCAGGCCTTGAATATCTGTGCTCATGTGCAGCCAGTAGCAATGAACAAAGCTGTGTTCTGAATAATTTGCAGTTTCTTGTTGTTGGTGTTTGATATGGCAGGGCTCCATATGATGTTTGCATATTTCGATATGGGCAAATGATAAGTTTAAATGTAGAGATGATTAGTTCGTTTTATTTATCGTATTTGTTTGAAGTAAGTGCTTTGAGAATGTTAAGTGTTTATTTTGCTTTAATGACGCTGAGATTTATGCATTGTGAAAATGTTACTTTTGGGTCAAAAGTAATTACAAGAGTTTTTGGGTGCTTCGTTGTTGGTGGTGTTTGATTGTTTACATTAAATGATAGAGTGGTGTCATATTCAACTGGGTCTAGTGTAAAAAGTGTAGTACTTTGTAAAAATATTGTTGAATGAAGTGTTGGGCTTAAATGGTGATTGGTGTGAGATGCTGTGATTGTTATGTCATCGGCTTATGTTGAGATTTGTACGTCTTTTAGAAGGAGGGTAATCTCAGAGATGTAAATTTTAAATAATGTTGGAGACCGAATTCCAACTTGTGGTACTCTAGATGTTGATTTACTTGAGTTTTGAGAGTGTGTTATTGTATTGAGTGCATGCTTGTTGTCCTTTAATGTAGTTGGCAATGAATGTAATGATGTCCGTAATGTTTGTTAGTACAAGTTTGTTTTTGTTAACTGTATCAAACGCCTTGCTCATGTCCAAAGCTACTGCTACAGTGTGAGGTTGCCTTGGATTGTTGAAGTCTTTTGTGATTTGGTGGAAGATGTTATGCAAAGCAGTGTCTGTTGAGTGTTTATATTTGAATCCATATTGATGAGAAATAACTGGAATGTTTTCTGTTATTTATGGTGGAAGTGCTTTCTCTAGTGCTTAGGCAATGCATGATGAAAGTCATATGGATCGTTTGCTTCTGCCAATGTTGTGGTCCTTAGTTTTAAAGTGGAAATGGTTTGGGTACCTTTTACAAGATGAAATATTGTGTTGGTGTTGGGGACAGTGTTGTCCATATTTGTGAGGTATTTGATAGAAAGTGATTCTAGGTGTTTCAAAGGTGACCGGTAAATTCCACCATAGGTAAATTTTACCACGGTTGTTTTCTGGTGTTTGTTTTGTGTTCATGTATTTGTTTGTTTCTGTGATTGTTAAAGTAATGATTTGGGGTGATCTGTTTCGTTTACAAGTGTGATTACGTTGTTCAATGAGTTTGCGGGTTTGCCTTTGCAAATGAGTGCAATTTGTGCTGTCTTGGTTTTCTTTAAGGATGAAGAGTTTGTCAGCATCCAGTATTGCCTCGACGAAATGTTTGTTTGTCTCATGAACAGTTTATGAACATTTGTGAAATGGGGTCTGCAGAAGATGAAATCTTTAGTATGATGTTTAAATGATGTCCGATTGGATTTTTGGTAATTTGTTATTATTTTAGTGAAGTGGGATGGCGTTGTTTTGGTCTTTCTACCCATTACCTTCTGCGAGAGCGGAGAGTAACAATAAATGATCTGATATGAGGGAGAGGGTGGTCCGGTGGGGTAGGGTGTTGTGTTTGCTTGCATGATTGACGTGTTGAGCGTTTGTGATTAATGTGATGTGATTTGAGTTATTCAATCAGTTCTTTTCTATACCCTTTGGTCGGTGCGTATCACAATTGCTAGTGAGCATTGACATTTGCGGGTGATGATTTTGTTTGGACGATTTGTTTTGTATGTAAATGTGCTGCTTGTATCTTTTGTGGGATATATAATCGATAGGACACTTGTATATCTCTACGATAATACGTATATATTTCTACCCATTAAACCCTTAAGTAATATTAAGCCCTTGGATAGCGCAAGTGAGTAAATTTTAAATGATCGATATAATTATCCCTTATTGGCCAATGTTTATAAATGCATTATCAAGTTGGAGCTGGAGCCGGAGCTGAGTTAGAGTCAAGCATTGACTCCGGAGCCTAACCTAAATTAAGCTGTCTCCCCAGCCCTGTTTACTACATAGTCTTTGTTAACTCTTGAGCTGCTTTTTATTGCGAACAAAGCTTGTTAATGAGAATCAACCTTTTCTCTTTGAGTTTGAAGGGGAGCGGCAAGAAAGGGAGACGCAGTTGGGAGGGTTCCGAACCACGGCAATACAACAAGTTTGTGCCACATCGAGGCACCTGGAGTCATCTTGTTACAGAAATTTTTTGTCTTGAATACAAATGTGCCTTTTGTTTCCATTACATTATTTTGTTTTGATAGCTGGCGCATCTACCTTTTACTTGAAAAAAATTGTAATTTTTTCTTCAACCATTTGCCTAAAAAGTTAAATAGTCTATTAAATTAGGGATTAGTTGGTTTTCTACCGGTGTTGCTCCGGAAAGATTTTTCAAATTTAAAGAAAGGATCCTGCTAGCTTTTACTTTTCTGTCGAGCAGTGATTTAAAGATACGGGCCACCACCGACCACTACAGTTACGTGTGCAATGCGCAATATCCTCAAGAAGTGTAGTTATTCTTTAGTAGTTATTGACAACCGTTTCCGAGTAATTAGAACAGAATAGAAAGCAGATTTTATGTTAGCTTTAACTTAGTTTATTAAATCTTGTTAAACTGGTTTTCAGCCTAAAAGAAGGGGATGCAAGTATTTAGGGCCATGTTTGTCCATATTAGTAGGTAAGTTAAACTTTCTTTTATTCATTTATTCTCGATCATTATTAAACAATTTAACACGAAAAATCACAAATATTAAAATGATCAAGAGAAGGAATCTTATTCATGCCGATGTCTTCAATGACGTATGAACAAAAAAAGTCTGGTTTGTTTCGCAGAGGGCGAGATTGCAAGCTCATCTTCCTCAACCAGAAGCGTGGATGTTACCGTTCTGCGCCGTATCTCGACGAGTTCGGTGAAACAGACTTTGGTCTTAGGTAACAACAGTTGCTTCATCGCTGTAGGGAATCGAACTCAGTGTTTCTGTATCAAATTAAGGCGCGGCAATCCCCTGAGGCTGGATGCGGCCCGCCTGAAGGAGCTCAACTTGATGTGGCTGGATCACCAGATCCCGGAGACCATCGTTCGTGAGATCGAATCCAACCACAGCCTCATCAACATTGACTGGACCCACGTTTGAATTCGGCGCCAGTGCTGGTCGCCCCTCCCCACCCCAGATTGTGACGAGCATGTTCGTGTATTGACGTCCAACCAAGCATTGAGTCTCACAAATTTTTTTTTTTATCTCTGTAGTTTGAAAGCTGAGTTTGAAATTGCATTGTTGTGTCAATATCCTGTTAAAAATAATGTTTTACTAACGTTTTGTTGATTTTTCTTATTTTACTTGCCCAAAAAACAAGACCATCATCAAATTTGTTTATTTTTTCCGGACTTGCAGGTCTTCGATTTATTCGCTTTTGAACCGCACTCAAAGCAGTTCTAAGATTTTGCCTTTTTTTGGCAATTGATTTAGTGCAGATCTTTATTACTTGTAGTTCGAGTTAAGATATTCTAATGGACTAAATTTTTTCGCAAGATATATTAGCGTTTTGCAGGTTGTTGTTTCTCCTGGGTGATCTTGGAGGAGCCATGCCTTATCCCTACCCTAGCTCTTTAATGAACCACTCCTGAGATCGGAAATGATAATGTTAGTGTGTTCGTTGTTAGGAAAAATTGTGAATTTTATGTTTTGGGGTAAATATGGATGTGCATTAAGGTTATGTAAAGGATGTGTTTGTGTTTGAGTAAGTTGTTTAAATTGAGTAGCATGAAATTTGAGATGAGTGTCCTTTGAAAGGACTTTGGTTTCGTCGTGTAGATATTGAGTGTTTGTATCTCATGTGCAGCCAGTAGCAATTCGCAGAGCTGTGTTCAGTTTCTTGATGTTGGTGTTTGATTTAATAGAGCTCCATTTGGTGGAATTAAGAGCTTTGTTTTGGTGATGGTGACATTTATAGGCTGTAAAAATTTCAGTTTTGGGTCTAAATTGATTTCGAGACTATTTGGGTCTTGTGTGGTTAGTGTGTAATTTAAGTGAGAGCCGTGCCATATTCAGCTGGGTCTGGTGTAACAAGTTGCGTTAGTTTTTTCTGTGTTTATATGAAGATTATCAGTGGTGAGACCCATTCATGTATTTTATGAAAATATGGTTGAATGATTTTTATTGCCTTACGGTGTTTGGTGTGAGATGCTTGGTTGTTAGTCATCAGCATATTTTGTCGGAGGTGCAAAATGTTGAATAATGTTGTAAACATAACTCTATTCTGTAAATCTCTAGTGCTGATTCGTTCACCATCAATATGACTTCTTCAACTACTTGACCGCAGCACTGACTTTTTATTTATTCGCTCCATTATTACTTGAGCTTCCCCGATCTAGTTTCCTTTTTCGTTTCCACCCATATCACTTCCGTGGAGAGAATGCACAGATTTTTTTGTGAAGTCATCAGCTGTCTGTCATCAACTCCGATTCCTTTCTTACACCTAGAAGCACTTCTTCCCCCAGTGCATGTCACCCTCACCCACCAATCTCTCTCTTACTTCGAACGTGCTTTGAGACTACCTTCATCCTTTTCTCTCGTCTCTCTCGCCCATCGTAACCCACGTACACGCCTCAAAAAACGACCACGGAGATCTTTTTCTGATTTCCATGACCTTACCCCAGCCTGCTGTGGTGAGTTCGTTTGGCACACTAAAACTTTAATTCCTTTTATTGCAAGAAGCGCAGTTTTGATCAGACGAAATAAACATTTAAACTTCAAACAATAATTCAGGCGGAGTCTTCGCTCGATAACATCTCTGTCTGACCCGCCAATTCGGTCCAGCAAGTATATACGTCGAAGTATTTTAATATTAACTTTCTATTATGATACCGGACCTTTTTTTTAAAGAAAGTTTAAAGGCTGTGGTTGAAGAAAATCCCAAACACACTGCCAGGGAATTGGCTAAGCAGTTCAGTACTTGCCACAGAACTATCAAATACAGCTAAACAAGCTTGGAAAGGTCTCAAAATATGGTAAATGGGTTCCGCATAACCTAACTGCTAATCAGCTTGCTCAAAAAACCTTAAGAGGGACAGAACTTGGTCTTCCTGATCGAAGGGAGTCTTTGAGGGTAATGTTTCCTGATTTAAATTGTTTGAACCATCGTTGACAAGTTCGGATACTCGGGGCCTCGTTTTTATAGACAGGTCGAGTATTTCTTGCTGCTTGGGATGCTTTTGACCCTTTTTTAAATTCATATAAAATGCAATGTTTAATATGCATCTGATCAAAACCCATTTTAAAAGGGTAATTTAATTGTAAAACTTAAGAAAATGCTATTAAATTAAGTTGAAATATAATATATAAAAACATTAATATAATGACAATAAATATTGATTAACCAAATCCAAAATATATAGACTGAAAATGCTATGGCAAAAAATGCGACAAGACTTTTTATCCAACCTAATACATAGGGTAGGCAATTACCCCGACCTGCTTCTGGAGATGCCGAGATATTGTTGTCCGCTTGTAATTTTAATACAGATATGACTGTAATTTAGAACTGCTTGCCAAGACCACCAAACAGGGGAATGTGCCGTAAAATGTCTTTCCCAACGACACAACAGAATGGCGCGAGTGGGTTTGAACCGAGACCGTGTTGGTCACGAGCCTGGCGTTTTAACCACTCGACCACGCTGCCGACTTTTGTGGCGACTGCACCAACGACAAGCCACCTCAACGTGGTGGTGTAGTCTCCTTTCCTGCACTGGGGAAGGTCGAAATGGCTTGTCAATTCCCCGAGGGTCTCATCCTCGGGCGGTTCTCCTCCGGACAACTCTTCTTATTTTTTATCCCTGCTGTCCAATGTGCGGTCACATATGGACAGCTTCTTAAACCCAATTGACCGCCCCCCTACCTCTTCTACTTGCTTTCGGACAACTCTTCTTAGTCCCTCCTTCCACCCAAAAACTCTTCACTACTCATCTCACCCACCGCTGATACTTATCTTATGCTTCTCCTTATCAGTGGTGATATTCACCCCAACCCTGGCCCTATAGACTCCTGCTCTGTCTGCTCCCGTAGAGTCACCTGGGGAAACAGAGCGGTACAATGTACTAACTATTCTCTCTGGGTACACCTCCCCTGCTCTGGTCTTTCTCCTGCTGACTTTTGTAAAATCTCACCGGGACACTCTTGGACTTGCCCAATGTGTTCATCCTCTTCTCAACCTCTCCCCTCTCTCTCACACCCTAATCCTGTATCTTTATTCTTCTCTGTATCTCCATCTACTCACACACCAAATCCCCCACCCTCACTCACAAACACCCACAAAACCATATCTACAAAAATGAACCCCCCAAAAAAGAAAAGAACTCACCTTCAAGAGAAGAAAAGACTCATTTTCTTCATATAGACCTATTTCTCTCACTTTCTGTACCTCTAAACTCTTCGAAAGATTGGTTTTAGGACGGCTAACCTATTTTCTCGAACTACAAGACATTCTCTCACCCGTGCAAGCTGGTTTTAGACCTGGTAGATCGACTGTAGATCAGATTCTCCTTCTCTCACAGTCAATCGCAGATTCCTTCCACCAATCTAAGCCAGGCGCACGTACAGTCCTTGCCACTGTGGATTTTGCAAAAAGCTTTTGACTCAGTTTGGCACTCCGCCCTTCTCTCTAAACTCCTCCCTTTAGATCTTCCTCTTTGTTTTGTTGAATGGATACGATCCTACCTCTCAGATCGCCGTTCGAAAGTCCGTATATGTAATTCATACAGTCGTCCTTTTCGTCTCCGAAGAGGAGTTCCCCAAGTTTAGTTCTAGGACCAGTTCTCTTCTCTTTATACATCAATGACCTTCCCACTTTCCTTCCTGCATCTGTTAAGACCTCTCTCTATGCAGATGACCTTGCCATCTGGGCCTCCTCCCCGAGTGTTGAGTGTGCAACTTCCATAGTACAAGCTGCCCTCAACAGACTGGTGAAATGGTCATCAAAATGGCGCCTTCCTCTCAACCCTCTGAAATATGAAACATCCTTCTTCAGCTTAGACCCCTACCAATCACGTATACAACCCTCTCTGTACATTCTTAACACCCCACTTAAATTTAACCCTCATCCAAACTTTCTGGGTGTAACCTTCGACCGCACTCTCTCTTTCAAACATCATGTCCTATCCTTACGGAAAAAGTTTCACAGCCGATTCCGTGCTTTCGCTCCATCGTCTCTGCCTCCTGGGGTCCATCAAAAAAATCCTTATGCACCTTATATAAAGCCTTCATTCGCCCCATCCTCACCTATGCTTCCCCAGGCTGGTTTCCCTTCTCATCTCCTACTCACATCACCTTCGTGGAGAGGATGCATAAATCTTCCTGTAGAGTAATCACAGGTTGTCTATCGTCCACTCCCTTCCCTCTACTTCATATAGAAGCACTTCTACCTCCACTACGAGTTACCCTCACCCACCAATCTTTCTCCTTCTTTGAACGAGCCCTCCGTCTATCTCCAACCTTTCCCATAGCCTCTCTTGCAAATTCTAACCCCTGTACACGTCTCAAAAAGAACTCATGGAGATCCTTCTCCAGATCACATAACCTTACCCCTAACCTACATCTTGCCCGTGAACCTCTAATCCTCTGCTCTCCTAAACCCCCCTGGTCTACCCCATCTAGTTACACAATCTCACTCCATCTCTCATCCCTATGCTCTTGCAAAGGCCCCCCCCGTCGCAACACCACAGCTACCTCCCATCTTTCCTCCCTATCTCACAGCGATATCTCTGTCTGGACTGATGGTTCGGTACCTGGCGGGCTGGGGCAGGGTGGTGCATGGATACACATCAAGTGTACAAAGTGTGTCACTGCTACCTCGCTCTCCTTCTCGACTGGTCTCTGGACTACCAGTTATAGTGCCGAAACCTTCGCTATTCTACATGCTCTTGAGTGGTGTATCTCTCACTCCACGACATGTAATTTTGAATCTATCACCCTTTTCTCTGTCCTATCAATTTCTCTGCTCCCCTACCATATTTAACCCCCAAATTTCTATCCAATACACAATTTCTTCTCAATTCTCTATCCCAATCCAAGGTTGTCCATCTGCAATGGATACCAAGTCACTTTTCCCTCCCAGGTAACGACTTAGCTGACTCTCTAGCTAAAGCCGGAGCCTCTCTCGATCCCTCCAACATATCCGTGTCCCTCGCACCCCTTATTTCCACTCAAAGACAATCCCTCTACACCAGTTGGAGACGCAGTGTCCAATCTGGTTTCTTCCAACACCAAATTCCTTCAGTATCTCCCGAGGAGCTTACTCTCCCTCGCTCCGCTCGCTGTGCTCTCTCCCGTTTACGCTGCAACGGGCACAGCACTCTCCTTAACTCTTATTTCCACAGGGTTGGTCGAGCCGAGACTCCTTCTTGCAGCAACTGTGGTTCTGAACCACAGGATCTCTCACATCTCGTGCTTGACTGCCCTGTACTGGACCATCTGCGTCGGGCCATATTCGGTCACACCCTGTCACTTCTAGACCTCTGGTCCCGTCCGTGGGGGATCGCCCGATTACTGGGACTCCTCGGAGTTGATCCGCGCCCCCCTCCCCAGGAATGGGTCAGGTAAAACCACCACCACCACCACTTTTGCGGCGATGAGTTCGCTACTCCCCGCACATGTATCAAGAAAGGTTCATGGAGATCCTTCTCCCAATCATATAACCTTACACCTAACCTACATCTTCCTCGTAAACCTTTTATCCTCTGCCCTCCTAAACCTCCCTGGTCTACCCCTTCTACATACACCATTTTACTCCACCTCTCCTTCCCATGCTCTCGTAATGACCCCCTCCTTTCGCAATACTACAGCTACCTTCCATCTATCCTCTCTATCTCACAGCGATATCACTGCCTGGACTAACAGTTCGGTACCTGGCGGGCTAGATCAGGGTGGTGCAGGGGGATTTGCATCAACTGTACAAAGTGTGTCACTGCTACCTCCCTCTCCTTTTCGACTGGGTTCTGGGCTACCAGTTACAGTGCCGAGACTTACGCCATTCTTCATGCTTTTGAGTGGTGTATCTCTCACTCCAAAACATGTGCCTTTGAATCTATCACCTTATTTTCCGGCTCTCTATCTGTCCCATCAACCCTTTCTACTCCCTTACCATATTTAAACCCCAAATCCCTATCTGATACACAATCTCTCCTTAATGTTTTATCTGAATTAAAGGTAGTCCACTTGCAATGGATACTTGGTGACTCTTCCCTCCCTGGTAATGACAGAGAGAATCATTTCTTGCTAAAGTTAGAGCCTCTCTTGATCCCTCCACAATATCAGTGTCCCTCTCACCTTTTATTTCCTCACAAAGACTATCCCTCTACACCACTTGGAGAGGCAGTGTCCAATCTGGACTCTTTCAATATCAAATCTCTCCAGTATCTGCTAAGAAGTTTACTCTCCCTCGCTTCGTTCGCTGTGCTCTCTCTCGTTTACGCTTACGCCGCAATGGGCACAGCACTCTCCTTGGCACTTATCTCCACAGGGTTGGTCGAGCCGAGACTACTTTATGCAGCAACTGTGGTTCTGAATCACAGGACCTTTCTCATCTGTGCTAGACTGCCCTGTACTGGACCATATGCGTCGGGCCATATTCGGCCATTCCCTCTCCATTCTGGACCTCTGGTCCCGTCCATAGGGAGTCGCCCGATTACTATGACTCCTCGGAGTTGATCCGCGCCCTTATCCCCAGGAATGGGTCGGGTAAACCCACAACTAGTTCCCTACAGATCTTTCCCTTTCATATTTTCGGTGACGAAGCTGACAAAAGGTGATCGAAAACCGATGAAAAAAAACTTTACAATATAGCGACTAATCTGAAAAAGCAAACAGAATGGTAGCAAAAATTTTTCAAAAACAAGACAACACTAATTTTATACCAAACAGCAAAATACTAAAACTACTCTGGGGTATTGGCCTTAGCGTTTTGCAAAACATTTGGCATAAGAAACCGTAGGGCAATGATAGAAAGTACAGCCGCCCAAAACAAGGAAAACAAGAAAAAACTAATTATACGGTTAAGAATGGGATTTGTTATGGACAAAATAAGCTGCATGAAAATGCTTTTCAAAGCTGACGAAGCTGTATCAAGAACGTAATTGGGATTTGCCGAAGTTTCAGCAGTAGGCCGATCTAGTAAAAATGAGTTAAGACGCTTGTAAATAAGATTGGCATCGTTAATTGAGCGTAAAATTGCAGTAATGTTTACAAAGCAAATTCATAATTGGGCGCATTGAAATGTACATCAACGGGCGCCAAGTTGGCAGAAAGGAGATATATACCTGTTCCGATGTTAAAAAGTTTTTTGAAATTTTGTTACTTCCACAAATTTTAGTTTTCTAAATTTTGGAAAGTTTTTTAAATTTTTGTATCAAATTTATTTGGTAACTTATTACGTTTTTTAATCGTCTACCTTTTTTGGCGCCTGTAAAGAAGGCCTCGCCAATAACACAATCTCGGTGTCTACTAAACGATAATTCTTAATCTTCTTGCTGGATCTGACCTTCGAACCAGCGACAGCAAAAATATAGTCTAGCTAAATCACAGCTCAGACTACCACAATATCTTCTTTATTAAGAAATATGCTCCAATCCACTTAGGAGCCCGAATAGTATAAATCAAATCAACAGGTTAAAACTCAATAGCTTAATTCTTCACAATCACGTAGACCACCAAAGACTTGCGTTCAAAAACTATGACTTCACACAGTTAACAATTTTCCAATTTTAAGTTACCACAACGAAACATCCAATTAATTCTGCTTTTCAGCGAACCGTATTTATACCATTGGTAAGGTTACTCGAATGTTCTGAAATTCTCCAAAGCAACAACAACAACTATTACGTCATAATCAAAACAGGTCAATCGGATAGTTCTGGAAATTACTTTAAAGTTCGTGAAATTAAGCAGTGTTGCCATTTTCTTATAAATAAATATAAATATTTAAATTACTTATAAAACTGTTATTTCTTCGGCTATTTGAGCCGGACCAAAGCGAAATCAAAGATATTTTTTATGAGATTGTGAATCTACATAATTTGGGCGATTTTTAGGAACCGAACAATACCTAACTTTTCGTCAAAGGTCGTGGTCGAAGGGAGTCGCTGTGGTGGACAGATGGGAGGGAGTTAGTTGTGGCATGGTGGACAGATGGGAGATTTTGCAGTGAGAAACTTTCCTGATAGGTGGCATGCAGGGCATGATCTGCAGAAACGTATATCTTTGTGCAAGCCGGGCCAATAAAACAAAGCAGATATGAGTCGAGCCGTCTTTTTAACGCCTGGATGATCGAGAGAACGTTTGCTATTGAAAACATGTTTGCGTAAGGATTCTGATACAACAGGGCAAAAACGACCCCGAAAAATGTCTCCTATTAAGTTGGGGTTTGAAGATTTTGTAAGGGGTAGAAATGTTAACTGCAAAAAATTAGAGTTGTCATTTAGTAAACGAAGGATGTTATTGGACATAACGATTTAATCCAGCGGTGGTTAGTTCTGCAATATTCATCTCGAGTTTAGGAGGAGGACAGTAAACAGAAAGGCCTCTATTTTCTACAAGTGAATTATGTTTAATAACATTTACATTGGAGGCATTAAAGAAATAGGGTCGTGAAGCCTGCGTGATTTGAAATCGCTCTTTAGCTGGGGGTCTTCTGGCCCCTGTAGAAAAGACAAAGCTGCAGGGCCAGGAACGCTAAACGGGTCAGCAAAGTTCCTTGGTAGGTCATGAATAAAATTTGCGAGTGCGTTAGCTGCGTCAACGTTACGTGCCGGGTCGTGTGCAGCATAACCTTTAAGCGGAAACTTGTTAGTGACGTCAGTCGGGCTAGGTGACAAAAAAGGCGATTCAATAGCCTCACTCCAGCTTGCGCAGAAAATACGATTTAAGTAATTTATTTGTGTTCGCAACGTAACCCAGCCATCGAAGGCACATTTCTATGTTTCTTGATATCGGTCCCAAGCCCGGATAAATGGGGAGAGTTGCGGCAGGAAGGGCATCCGGCATAAAACATTTTTGCCAAAACATACAAATGCGTTATACGTAATTATGAATTCATACCGGATCGGTCGCGGCCCAAGTTACCAACGCCGCCTCAGCTGTCGCACAGCAGCACACCGGTGGAAATTATGCTACTGCTAAACATAAGAGGAGAAAGAGAGAAGGAAGGCGTGTGAAGAGACAGCAGGAAGTGTGGAAAGGAAGACACTCACTTGTAAGGGTGGGTACCTTAAATATTGGAACAATGACTGGAAGGGGAAGAGAGCTGGCAGATATGATGGAGCGAAGGAATGTAGACATATTGTGCCTACAGGAAACAAAGTGGAAAGGGAGTAAAGCAAGGAACATTGGAGGTGGATGTAAACTATTTTACAACGGAGCTGATGGAAGAAGAAATGGGATAGGGATAGTGGTGAGGGAGGAGCTGGCTGAAAGTATCCTGAGGTGAAGAGGGTATCAGCCAGACTAATGGCCATGAAGCTGGAGGTAAAAGGGTCCATCTTAAATATAGTAAGCACGTATACTCCACAGGTTAACAACAGCATGGAGGAGAAAAATGATTTTTGGGAAGACCTGGATGGGTTGATAGAAAGTATATCAAAAGAGGAGAGGATAGTTCTAGGTGCAGACCTAAATGGACATGTGGGCGAAGGAAACATAGGGGATAAGGAAATAATGGGGAGACACGGTGCTGGAACAAAGAATAAGGAAGGACCAATGGTTGTGGAGTTTGCGAAAAGAATGGATTTGGCGATTGTCAACATTTATTTCAAGAAAAAAGATGAACACAGGGTGATGTATAAAAGTGGCGGAAAAAGTACCCAAGTAGATTATGTGATGTGCAGAGGAGGAACTTAAAGGAAATGTGCGATTGTAAGGTAATAACGAATGAGTGCGTCGCAAAGCAGCACCGTATGGTGGTATGCAAAATGGTTCTAAGGAGAAAAAGAAAAAAGCAGAGAAAGTAAAGCCAAAGATACGATGGTAGAAACTGAAGGAGACAACCTCTCAAGAAGCGTTTAGACAAGAGGTGACCAGGACCCTGGGAGGCAAGGATGAGTTACCTGATAAGTGGGACAAAACAGCAGAAATGCTAAGAAAAACAGCTGAAACTGTACTGGGAGTGACATTTGGGAAACGAAAAGGAGACAGGGAAACATGTGGTGGAATGAGGAAGCTCAGGAGAGCATAAAAGAAAAGAAAGAGGCAAAGAAAGCATGGGACAAAATAAGAGATGAAAAGAGTAAAAAGATATACAAAGAAAAGAAGAGTAAGGCAAAGAAGGCAGTTGCAATGGCAAAGTGACGTGCGTATGACGATTTGTATGCTAGATTGGAAACCAAAAAAGGTGAAAAGGAGTTGTACAGATTGGCTAGGCAGAGAGACAGAGCAGGGAAAGATGTACAGCACGTGAGGGTTATAAAGGATGAAAACGGTAATGTCATGATAAATTCGAAGGCAGTGTTAAAGAGATGGAAAGAGTACTTTGAGAAACTGATGAACGAAGAAGATAACAGAAACCCTAGGACAGAGGAAGCAGAAGTGGTTAACGAAGAGGTAAATTGCGTCAGTAGAGAAGAAGTGAAGAACGCACTAAGAAGGATGAAAAAAGGTAAAGCAGTCGGGCCAGATGAGTTGGCAGTAGAAGTTTGGAAGTGCATGGGAAAGATGGGGATAAAGTTTTTGACCAGACTGTTCAAACAGATTATTAGTCGGTTAACAGATGCCAGAAGAATGGTGAAGGTGTGTGATGATTCCAATCTATAAAAACCAAGGGGATGCACAGTACTGTGGAAACTACAGAGGAATAAAGGTAATGAGCCACACAATAAAGGTATGGAAAAAAATTATTGAAGCCAGGCTAAGGGATAAAGTACAGATCAGTAAACAGCAATATGGATTTATGCCAGGAAAGGGAACCACCGATGCCATGTTTGCTTTAAGAATGTTGATGGAAAACTACAGGGAAGGTCAAAGAGAGCTAGCTACATTGTGTATTCGTGGACCTAAAGAAAGCTCACGACAGGGTTCCGCAGAAAGAGCTGTGGTACTGTATGAGAAAATCAGGAATAATAGAAAAGTATGTGCGACTTGTACAGGATGTGTATGAGGAAAGCCAAAAAAAAGTGGTGAGGTGTGCAATAAAAACTACAGAAAGTTTCAAGGTTAAGGTTGGACTGCACCAGGGATCAGCATTAAGTCTGTTTTTGTTTGCGGTGATAACGGACAGGCTAACGGATGAAGTAAGGAGAGAACCACCGTAAACGATGCTGTTTGCTGATGATATTGTGATTTGCGAAGAGACCAGGGAAAAAGTGGAGCAGAGACTAGAATACTGGAGGTATGCATCGAAAAGAAGAGGGATGAAAGTAAGTAGATCAAAGACCGAATATCTGTGCATAAATGGAAGAAATGACGACGAAACAGTGAAGATGGAGGATACAAAAGTGCCAAGAGTAAAGGAATTTAAGTATTTGGGATCAACAGTGCAAGAAAGTGGTAGTTGTGAGAGGGAGGTAAAGAAGAGAGTGCAGGCAGAATGGAACGGATGGAGAAAAGTATCGGGAGTAATCTGCGACAAGATGGTTACCAGCTAGAATAAAAGGGAAAGTGTACAGTTCAGTGGTGAGACCAGCAATCGTGTACGGACTTGAGACGGTGGCGATCACAAAAAAACAAGTAGAAGAGATGGAAGTTGCAGAGATGAAAATGTTGAGGTTTGCTATGGGAATGACGAGAAAAGACAAGATTAAAAACGAGTACACCATGGGTACCGTTAAGGTGGAACGGTTAGGAATGAAGATGAGGGAGGGCAGGCTGAGGTGGTATGGACATGTCATGAGGAGAGACCAAGAGTATGTAGGAAGGAAGATGATGGAAATGGAGTTACCGGAAAAGAGGGAGACCAAAAAGAAGATTTTTAAATGTAGTGAAAGAAGATATGGAGGAAGTTGGTGTGAAGGAGACGGACGTTGAAAACAGTAGCCTACGGTTTGAAGAAAGATGATGCGCTGTGGCTACCCCTGATCAAAGGAAAAGGCCGAAAGAAGAAGATTTGTGTTCGCAACGTGTTGTGTCGACGATATATAGAGTTATTTGGCAAAATGAAACAGCTATTTACAACGTCAACACTAAGGCCGAAGTGACGCAGAAAGTCGGTGTCAGTGATGGGAATGTCGACATTGGCTACTTTGAAGTCCACGTATAATGTGTTCCTACATTGATGTTTAACTTTTTGGTCCCAAAAATGCAAATTTGGTGCCGTTGGTGGCGATCAAATTCCGCCGACCGTAATATGTTCTATAACGTTTACACGGCGGGATTACGCTTATTGCGGCACCAGTATCCAGGACAAAATCCATTTTGGTGAAAAAAGAAAAAGAATTGTGCGTTAACTCAGCCTTTCTTCTAGAACGGCGGGAATAAGATGCTACACGATAACGATTTTTTTCGGAAAAATTAAGAGTATTACGAGGTTGCCACGAACATGGCGCTTGACACTTCTGGGCTTTAGCACCAAAGCAGGAATGAAAAAAGCAAAGATTCTCAGAATCAGAGCGGGTTCTGGCTCAAGCGGGAAAATAACTACTTTGCGGGGCATTTGACTGCATTTGTGGGCGCAGCTGAAAATTACGAGTCGTGCCGTTTGGTTGGCAAAATTGCTGTGGATGAGTAAATTGCTGCTCGCGACTAACAGATGCGTAGTAATCAATACTTTTTTTGAAAAATTTAGCGATGCTTCAACCGCATCAATAAGTTTGTCCAATTGTTGCTCGAACTGCTGATTTTAAAGCAGTCGCGGGGCGTTCGTATTAAGAGAAAGTCCGGACAACATCGTGGCCACGATATTATTGGCTGTTAGCTCTAAGGCTCTTATTTAGAGATGAACTAAAATTAATAAAATTAAATAAACGACAAAACAAAACTAGATATATTTTAATAAAACGAGGTCACTATATGCATTTGTAGAAGCACTGTTGAACAAACCGCAGACCACGTTCAAATAGCGTCATCGGTCACCACATGGAGCACGAGGTCTGACGGTTTTGGATGACGAAACTCGATGCTGGCTTAATAATACGAGGGTAAATCAAAAATTATCCGGAATTGCTCTATAGCGCACTCTTGCTTTAGCTTTTTCAAAATTTTTTTGCACGTGTTGTCTACTGTGTCACGTGATCACGATCTGCTAATCTAATTGTTCGTTCAGTTTTAACACGTGTTATTTTCTGTTGATAAAAATGGACGCTCCACTGGCACAATGCACCAGAGAAGAACAACGTGCTGTGGTCCGATTTTTGTGGTCAGAAGGTTCATCGGGGACAAAAATTCATCAAAGACTCTTAGCACAATATGGAGACAATGCACTATCGAAAACAACGGTATATGAGTGGATTGAGAAGTTTAAAACAGGCCGGACCAGTGTAAAACATGCAGAAGGAGCAGGACGTCCATCAACCTCCAAAATTCAAGAGTCAACTTTCTGCAGGAAAGGTTATGCTAACCATTTTTTGGGATTCAAAAGGGCCTATTTTGGAGGATTTTCTGGAAAAAGGGAGTACAATCAACAGTGCAAGTTATTGTGATTTGCTAGCCAACCGCCTGAAGCCTGCAATTCGCACCAAACGCCGAGGATTACTGTCAAAGAAGGTTTTGCTGCAGCATGACAATGCACGCCCACATGTTGCCAAAGCAACCATTGAAACCATTAACAAACTAGGTTTTGAAGTGCTGGAGCATCCTGCATACAGTCCAGATCTTGCTCCTTCCGACTATCATCTTTTTGCCCCACTCAAAGATGCATTACGGGGTCGTAAATTTTCTTCTGATGAATCAGTGCAAAAAGCGGTGCATCAATGGTTGTGTGACCAGCCAAAAACTTTCTTCTCAGATGGCATTTATAAGCTTGTAGACCGCTGGAACAAGTGCATCGAAATGGGTGGAGATTATGTAGAAAAATGATAAATCGTTTTCGTGTTTTGTGTTTTTAAAATAATCCATAAAAATAAAAGTCCGGATAATTTTTGATTTACCCTCGTATCAGTGCCAGCATCTGATCCGGCCAGTACATCATCCTGGTGTAGTAAAAGAATAAATCCTCTCCACAGTTGTGTTTGTGTCTGACCTGGAGTGGATATCCTTCAGTGGAACGGTTAGGAATGAAGATGGCGGATTGTTTGTTGTTTGGATGGATGGCGGATTCAAAACAAAAACAAACATCACTTTACAGTGCAAAAAAAAACTGAAATCTAATTAGAATTCTTAAGTTAAACAAATTTTTTCTTATGTGACATTTTTGGGTATTTTGGAAAAAGTGCGTATGATTGCTGAAACTGAAAAAAAGAAAGGGTTCGTATCCGCTTCTATACACAATCTACATAAAACATTGAATCCGGAGCCAAACAGGCAGGGAATCGAACCGTTTAAAATAACGTTCCGGTTCAGGTTCAGGTTCGGCAGATTTTATTTTTAAAGGTTCAGTTCCGGTTCAGGTTCAGCAAAAAATTTTTTTTCGGGTTCAGTTCCGATTAGGGTTCAGCAAAAATTTTTTTCGGGTTTAGTTCCGGTTCAGGTTTAACAATTTTTTTTTAGGGGTTCAGTTCCGGTTCAGCTCCGGTTCGGGTTCAGAATATATATTTTTTATCTATTTCGGACAAGCGTTAGGACTGTAAACACAATTTGTTACTTCATGTTATCATGGGCGTCCGCAGACGCGCTCACTGGAGGAGTGATGGCAAGCAGTCGGAAACACAAAAAATATTCTTAAAAAGGGTTTTTAAAAAAATTATGGTACAAGTTTTAAAAAATTAAATTAAACTAATTCACCGGCATGGGTCTTGGTTGTAAAAACCAAGTCTTACCAATAAATTTATAGTAAGGATCTTGCGAGCGCCAAAAGCGAAAACGGAAGTTTTTTGTTGTTTTGTGATCTCAAAACTTTCTTATAGATTACGTTTACATGAGTTTATATAGATCTTTCTTCGACTAGCCACTGATACACCGGTCTAAAAATTTTTTGATAATTTTTTAGTGGCGGCCCTCACGCAGAAGGTTTACTAGTTATGAAACGTCATTAAGGTTCATTTCTACTACGAGCGTAGATTGGAGTATTCTTTGTTTCTTTTAATAATTTTTTTGCTTCGTTTTGCCTTTAAGCGCCGAAAGAAGTAAAAAAATTAATAAAACAAAAAATACTTCGTTTCGCACCGGTAGTGAAAACGGGCCTTTATCTTACGTAATCTAAACTTTTAAAGTTTTAAACAAATTAAGCATTTAATCATTTAAGTTTATAATAATAAAAAATTGACGCATAAAGGCTCTTTTCCCACTATGAGCGTGGAATGGAGTACAGTGGCGAGCAAAAAAGTAAGATTTTTTATTTTATTAAATTTTTTAAAAATAAGTTAGTGCTCAAGCAAATTGTGGCAACTTCAAACGGTAACATTTAATTTAATAATTACAACTAGAAATAAATTTAAAATTAAATCAGTTTGTTGTATAAGATTTTTTTTTTCTTAAGATAACTGAAATCAAGCTTTGCAATTTTGTATATTGATTACTGCTTGCTTACAAACTGGTACTAAGAACTTGATGCTTTTTATTTTAATAATGTATAGCGATGAAAGGGTAAAAATTAGGGATGGGTTTAATTGTTTAAAAAAAAAGTCTTAAATTCAAGCAAATTCAAATTTACGGGAGACAATCATTTCTCAATTCGTAAAACCAGCAAAATTGTTTTTCAACATTTGATTAAAGACTTTTTCGATAAACACTAGCTTGATATTGGCAGAAAAATACTCTGGCTCCTCCATAATGTTTTGTTTGCCAAGCTGTCTAACTATTGGCGACCAAAACTATTTAGTTTAAACTCAAAGTCAGATTGTGCTACTAAATTTTGTTTGTAGGGGTAACTTATACATATATGCAATTTGCTTATGGTTTCTCGGTTGCATTCTACATAAAGATAACTGACGCAAAACTTTTGTAATAAACCAGCAAATACATGGTTTTTGTATTAAAAGTTATTTGTTCTGTTGCTACAATTTTGGTAGGCCTGAAAGTTAACAAAAAGTTAATTTTAACGTAATACTTGATAAATGAAAAAGCACGCTAGATAAACGTTGTTTACATACAGGTTCAAGTATTGGTTATTTTACCATACTTTTTCAACCTTGAAACTGCAAATTAGTAAATCCGACAATATCATACCTCAAATCAATTTAATTGCCCCCTAAAGAAATGCTGAAAACCATTTTTTGTTCAGTAAATAATTACCAACAATTAACGTGGATTTAACATTATTAAAACTAGTTAAAATATACGAGATTAACATTAAAAAATAGCAAACAAACTCAAAACAATCTTACTGGTAGAACTTTTATTTTTTGAAATGTTAAGATTTACGTTACTTCAGGTAAAATGCTTACCAAACTTAATTAATTTTTAATAACATTACAAATATTTAAACATTATTTTGTAGCATTAATTTAACGATACTCTTCTTAAAGTTTAGTTAAAACACATCTGTTAAATAAAGTAATGTTTTGACAAAGGTTAATCGAACTTGACAATTTTTTCTACTCCGTAAACAATTTAAAGTATAACAATAAATTTTCTTTACCATTGAACATTAAAAAAAAAAGGACAATATGAACGAAAAATTTAACATTAAATTAAGGTTTATATGTCACCTGTGGAGTCTTGTTCCAACCTAAATAAGTAGTTATTTCGTACAAGCAATACGTTTTCGAGCATATTCGAGTCCATTCTTGAGCGTTGTGGAGACAAAATAAATTTTAAGCTGGAGAACGCTCTTTCCACGCTAACTTGTGCGGCTGGCACTTCGAATAATAAGGAAGCAAGTATGTACAACTTTGGAAATTGGTTTTTTGGCTTCTCCAATACTTCAAAATGTTTTGATCTTTCTTTATCCGTGGCTCTTGTTGAAAAACCTTTAAGTCGTTGCTAATGTCGAAAGAACACTTTGCAACCTGTAAAGTTTAAAACTTGCTTCAGGAAAATTAGTTCTTTTCATAATTTTATAAACCATAAATGAGATAATACAGTAGGTCTACAACAAATGTTCATTAAACCGATTTTAGTCATTTTGCATAAAACCATACAGCAAAAGATCTTCCACTCTTTTTTATTTCATCTCCATATTTATCCTCCTGACTCGCAGGAAAGCGACGGAGGCGCTAATACATAGGGTAGGCAATTACTCCGACCTGCTTCCGGAGATACCAAGATATTGCTGTACGCTTGTAATTTAATAGAGATATGACTGTAATTTAGAGCTGCTTGCCAAGACCACCAAGCAGAGGAATGTGCCGTAAAGTGTCTTTCCCAAGGACACAACAGAATGGTGCGAGTAGGTTTTGAACCGAGATCATGTTGATCATAAGTACAACGCTTTAACCACTCGACCACACTGCCGTCATTCTACTTAGCTTACGATTGGTCATAGCCGTACCTGGAGGGGGGCCAGGGGGCAATTGCCCCCTCAACTTTCCAAGATTATTTTTCGGGCAGCGACAAGAAAATATTTGGGCAAAACCAGAATTTTTGGGTAACAAAAAAATACTACCAAATTTTGCTGAAGAGCTTTTTTTTTTGAAAACACTTTGATTTTGGGACAAAAAGTGAGAAAGATAGGACTGATTTCAAGTGAAGACCTTTTTTTTAGAGAACACCATGGTTTTAGGACGAAATTTGGTCTTTGTCCGAGAATCTCAGACAATTTACTAGAAAATCAGTTTTCTGGCAAAACTTCATTGCCCCCCCCAATTTTTTGGGCTGGTACGGGTATACGATTGGTCACAAAGTCGCCACAACGATAAAGAGCTCGTATGAGTGAACTAAGCGAAACCAAATTTAAAAAAATTTATTCAAAAAACGACAGTAGCATTATGTTGATTCTGCCAAAGAAATCAAAAATACTTCTTTGAAAATAACAATGCTACTATTTAAATTACTAGTTGCTTGTATCAATAATGTCAGGCCAAATAATTTGAAGCAAGAACAAAAGATGAAGAACAAAGTTCGTAAAATTATGGAGTTTACTTTAGTTTAACAAAACAAAATTTTGGCCTAGGTAAATACAATAACAGCGAAAAAGATAAATATCTTTTGTTTTGCTGATTCCAATTCATTCGCCTTTAACATCACTTCTTAATCATCATCGTCGTTGCTGGAGTTGCGTAAATCGGGAGATAGCCGATTTTGATCGGTAAAATTTATACTTTGAGATTTTAAGTTTTGCAAGCTAATCCAGGTATTTTGAAGATGAGCTATAGCTGATGTTTTTTCTTCCTCATTCAACAAAACTTTATATCTAGGATCCAGAAAAATGCATGCCACAAAGACATCATTTTCCAGTAACACCAATTCGCGTTCTTTTATAGAAGATAGCAATAACTGCGAAAACTCTGTTGGTGATACCTTTGAAATTTCTAATTTGCACCTTAACCAATTCCATAAAAGTCACCCAACGTAAGATGTTGTTGCTGTAAAGCCTTGGCGGCTTTTCGGGCTGGTTCAAGAGCTGTCACGATTTCGGAAAACAAATTCCATTGTGACTCCAATAGATGCAGTTCAGCATTGGAGGCGGCCATTTCTTGGCAGAAATCTTTTAATGAAAGTAGTCGCTGGAGCATATCACAAGTAGAATGCCAACGAGTTACACAATCCAAAATAGGCTATTTTCGTTTTAATTTTTTCAAAATCACCATAATAGATGGATTTCTTAAAATTTTACACACATGGCGGGTTTTAGCAATGTCGCTATTTAAAGAATTAGTATTGAAGCTTTTTAAAGAAGATTGTTTTAAAGCATCGTCTACAGCTAATTGTAGGGTGTGCGCGGCGCAGCGAAGACCCCGAAGCATTGGGCGGCTAGTAGATTTTCAATATTTCAATATTAAAGGCCGAAGAATCAGTCGCCTCGCATTCACTGTCCTCATCAGAGTAAACATCATTTTCGCTATTGGATGAAGCAACTTGGCTTGTCCCAGGAGAATCCTCATCAGCAAAAGCGTTTTCTTTAAGTTGTTCATTTGATAGTAGTTTTACAGATTTTAGCATGTTAGCGCCATTGTCAGTCGTAACAGTATAAATCAGACTTACAGAAATTTCATATTGCTCTAAAACTTCTGCCACGGTGTTTTTAATGTATTCAGCCGTGTGGCGATAGGTAAGTTCTTTCATCGCTATTGTCCTCAGAGTAAGCTTTCCATTTTTTATGAGCTGAATGTTGATACCTGAAATAGCCCTGTCCATTCGTGTCGCTATGTCTATTTTAAGTGAAATAAACTTTTCACGAATATCTTCTTTAATTTCTTTTTTTATTTTGCTCGCTAGCATGACAACTTCTTTGCGAATATTTTCTGAGTTGATGCAAATTTTATTTCCACTGTCGGAGAGCGCTTGCGAAATTGGATTTAAAAGTTTTCTAAACCCTGAATCTTCAACAATTTTAAACGGTCTTCCATTCACAGTGACCATTTCCAAGCAAGCAGTTCTTAATAAATGAGTATCGATTTTTACTCGAACTGTTTTAAAGAGTTTTTTATCCAAAGTTGTTTGACAACAAGATGAAGCATTTTCAGACAAAGATTCATCAGCATTTTTATATATTTTCTTAGATTTTATTGGTAGATTAATGAAATATTTTTCTTTGCATTTTTTAAAGCACTCCTGATGAAATCTTTTTACGTGTCTTTGTAAATTAGATGCGTGGTTTTCACGAAGAGCTGTGCCACAGTCATCAATTTGACACACAGATGAATCGGTCGATATTTTATAAATGAAAAACTTTCAAATATTACTCAATTGCGTGCGCGGCATCTTTTTTAATATTAACATAAATTACCAGATTTAATATAGAATATCAGTAAAAAAACTGAAAAAAATTATGCGTAGTATGAGCTTTATATTAAACATTTAGCATATGTCTGCTATGAAATTATACCACAAAAAGTAAACCTGTTTCGTTATACGGAAATAAACCCAAATTAGAAGTTGAATTGGTAAGGTTGTTTCGCAAGTTCCGTAAGAGTTGATTTAAATATACAGTAGAATGCCGATTATCTACACTAATTAAAACCAGGCGTGGTTCGGACAACTGTTTTTTTCGGATAATCGAACAAAATACAATCTTGCAATAAAAAGCATCATATACACATCTGGTCATTTATTGTGCATCATGAACAGTACAGTGATCACTTATTTAGTTTGGTTTTAAGTTTACCACTCTTTTCGTCGCTGCCAAGTTTCTCATCCTTTTTAGAAGCAGAAGCTGCGTTGAATGAGACTCACTCTGTCGTTCACACCAAGCAATGCCGTTGTAACCACCTTAGCGTTCGGATAACCGGCGTTCAACTGTGACGCAGTATGGTGGCAATATTAAAAAAGCTTTCAAAATGAAAAAATTATTGCATCCCCTAAATCAAATTTTATCAATAAAGTAAAAGGTTGGTAGTTTTGCAATTAAAAACAGCTATTATTAATGCAAAAATTGTAGTTAAATATCATCCAATTTTATAAGCTTTTGTTTATTAAAACTTCTTTAGATACTATAAATAAAAAACAAAAACCGATGACAGTCAAACAAAAAAATGTTTGTTATTGAAAAAGAATATTTTTTAATAGTAAAAAAATTTTTCGCTTAATCATCATCTGTTTTTGGGTTTTATTTATGGTATCTGAAGAAGTTTTAATAAACGACAGACTAAAAGAAATACAAATGAATTAAAATCAATTCTAGCGTTATCTAATCAATGAAAAGTTAAAATCGTAAAGGCCCGTTTCCACTACGAGCCTAGAAAAAAGCATTCTTTGTTTCTTTTATTGATCTTTGATGGAAGCGAACGGTTAAAATTGAAGCGAGCGCAAAAAAAATCAATAAAACAAACAAAGAATGCTCTTTTCCACGCTCGTAGTGGAAACAAGCGTGGAAACAAGGTTTCCGCTACAAGCGTGGAAAAGAGCATTCTTTGTTTCTTTTATTGATCTTCGATTGAAGCGAGCGGTTAAAATTGAAGCGAGCGCAAAAAAAAATCAATAGAACAAACAAAGAATGCTCTTTTCCACGCTCGTAGTGGAAACGGGCTTTATGAATTGCAATCTCCATACTGACAAACAACTCAACCTTTATCTCTTCAGTGGAAAATTTTAGAAGCACATTTGCGCGAGACAAAAACTCCAACGAGGTTTTTACGCACGAGTTACTTTATCAAAACGTTTATGACAAAATACATGTATTGAGGCAATAAAAAAGTTTGAGTGAGCCAAATCTTCACTACACAATTTTATGAGATAAATCTTTGACGTAAAGTTGAAGCGAACATTGATGCAAATGAAAAATTTAAGTAATCCAATTTTCACTGCTATAATATCTTTAAATAAGCCTAAAAACTATGAACAGCTCATCTCGAATCAACCTTACTGCAAAAGTGAAGGCCTTTTTAGATGCCAACATGCAAATTTGAGCCTAATAAGAAGCTGAGAAATAAGAGAAAAGCAGTTAGCTTACAAAATATTACTTAAACTTTACGCTACAAGGCGAAGGTTAATAGCTTCTCTTCCTAATCTCAACAAATTTTCTTTAAAAAATTTTTAGAGCTTCTTTGTGGTACAGAATTTTAATATCGCTTTAAACAAAGTCGATTTTATCGGAGCCATAAGCTTTTCGTGACGCTCTCATCAGTGGCAATCGCGTCAAAATGGGACGAATCAGAGAAAATCAAGGTATTTATAGTCTCAACAGTTGGGAGAAAGGTGCTGCAGTCTCGGAAAGGAGAAAGGCACAACTGCACAACATAAAGGAAGTGTGGTGCAATACAGTGTAATCTCGGAAAGGAGAAACGCACTATGTGCAATTAAATTAAAAATTAAAAAATTTAATTGCACATAGTGCGTTTCTCCTTTCCGAGATTACACTGTATTGCACTACACTTCCTTTATGTTGTGCAGTTGTGCCTTTCTCCTTTCCGAGACTGCAGCACCTTTCAAAAATTAAAAAATTTAATTGCACATAGTGCGTTTCTCCTTTCCGATATTACACTGTATTGCACTACACTTCCTTTATGTTGTGCAGTTGTGCCTTTCTCCTTTCCGAGACTGCAGCACCTTTCTCCCAACTGTTGAGACTATAAATACCTTGATTTTCTCTGGTTCGTCCCATTTTGACGCGATTGCCACTGATGAGAGCGTCACGAAAAGCTTATGGCTCCGATAAAATCGACTTTGTTTAAAGCGATATTAAAAAATTTTGTTTTTTTGAAAAATCAAAAATTAATTAACTTTATTGCATTGCTTGCTCAACATTATTTTTTATTCGATCTCGACTGTTAGGGATACCATCATGCTAGTGAAAACCATTTGAGGCAACTATAAGTTATACTGAATTCGAATCATTCGATAAGTTTACACTGCTTTTTTATTAAACTTCTCCACGCAACTAAATTTCAGTCGAGTGGCTCCTCAACAGCCTGCACTGTGCAGCTTTGATTTTTCAATGGCGTCAAATAATTTTGCTTCACCAACGATGATTTCACTATGTTTGCTACGTCTCTATATTAATATGTATTTTTTTAAAAGTATGGCATTGTAAAAAGCTTAAGAACAACTGCTTTAGCATATATTTAAAATTTCGCTTTCTTTATCTAGCAAGTGACATGTTTTTGCTTTAACTTCTCGTCTGAAAAAGTCGTTTATAACGTTTCTGTATTGCCACACAACAAGTATCGCGACCAAAAAAATTGCGGCAACTTCAAAGACAAATTGTGATTCTGATTCTTCTACAAATAACTTTAAAATTAAAATTTGAGCATCAAACGGTCGAACCGGATCCATTTAAAATAAAGTTCCGGTTCAGGTTCGGGTTCAGCAATTTTTTTCTATGGGTTCAGCTCCGGTTCAGATTCAGCAAATTTTATTTTTTCGGGTTCAGTTCCGGTTCGGGTTCAAAAAATAATAACGGTTAATACGGGTTTACGGATCCGGTTCGGGTCCGGTTCGACACCCTGCAAACAGGACCCACCAAGATTTGAGATATCCGCTCCAAATCCGCTCCTTGGCGGAACACTTTTGATTTGATCATCAATATTTTTTATAATTCAATTATACCATAGGTATCCTATACATAGGCGTACGCAAGGGAGGGTTTCAGGGGTCAAACTTCCCCTGAAGAATGGTGTTCAGGCATATATACATGGTAATAAGTAGGCTGCAATAATACGATTTTAGTTTCTATTGTTTACCGTACTTTTTAAACTTAATTACTGCTTGCGCATCAATTTTTGGTATCGCCTAAATTGCGTCAAGTTAGTTAATGTACAGCTGCCACTTGTGACGAAAACCTTTAAAATTGTAAAATATTGAAAGTTAAGCATTTTATGCTTTGCTTTTGATGTCTATCGTTTTGTTACAATCCCATGAGATACAAGCCTGTTTACTCAGCTGTACATTTTATAAAAAATAAAACAAGTTTTAAGCACCTACGGAGGATTTGAAAGATTGATTGATTGAACTGTGATAAACGTGATAAAAAAAATTTAAATATGAGTTGTAAAATATAATATGAAATAGTTTAATTGATCAAGTCACCATTGTAAAAAATTTTTTTGTATGAGACGAAGGCTCATAAAACTTTGTAAAGTAATAATTATACACCATAACTAAATAAGTAAATTTTATAAGAATGGTTCTTCGTTTTTACTAAAATTATTTTAATGTGCAGGTAGACAGCGTTTATAGCAGTTGCAATACAATGTGTTCGATAAGGCAGTTAGAGCTTGATATTTCTAAATCAAACTCTCATGCAATTAATTACCATTTAATTTATTGAAATCCCAACTGTAAGAGTATGTTTCACCCAAGTATGATAGTCACGAGCATCTTATTCAAACAGAAACGAATATGTAGCGAAATATGAGTTGTTATTATACTGTACTTTGGTAGTAGCCTACCTGTTATCTGTTTTGTGATTGTAATCATTATTAAAATTGAGTTCGTTTTGAGCTGAATTAATTCAATTGTAACAGTGAGCTTAACTAGAGAAAACTTTTCTTGATATTTAAAACATTTTTATTTTTTGGTACTGTCTGTTTTAAAATGTAAAACTAATCGAAAATTTTAAGCAGTTTTACAAGAATGAGCCGAAAATGTTGAACTTGTTAAAATCAACTAATTTGAAATGGTAAAAATTTGCAACAGAATTTTTTTAATTATATCTTTTTCAAAATTAAGTTTGTATTTATTTGATTTCCTAAATTTTAACTTTGCTATTAAATGCTGAAAATGGTATTTTAAAATAAATGGAAAATAATCTAAAATTTTACGCTTATGGTGTTTTGCAAAGGATGAGGCGTGACGTTATTGTTATTGCTCAAGTTCGTTGATACTTAACAATTAACGTTATTGCTTTCAAAATTATCAGTTAATACTTTTTGCACTAGTACAAATTTTTTTATTCTGCCATTCTTATTGATAATATACAATTTCTGTAACAAGAATTAATTCAAAAGAGATTTCAGGTTGCATAATTTTTTAATCTTAAAAGAATTTATTTAATCGTTTAAGTCATGTTTCTGCAACATAAAAGGAGAAAAACTTTGTTAGACATTAATTTTAAAAAATTCGTAATAACGACTGCGAAAATGTTAAAAAAAGTATTCCCGTTGATGATTTGGCATGTAGCAAAAACAATCCGCAGAATCTAATAGAAGAACCAGGTGAGACTCCAGACGCAGACAGAGCCACAAAAGATTTAGTTTTACAACCGTCAAAGAACATTTCCCTTTGTATAGGAAAAACTTGTCGTGGTTACGAGCGTTATGTTCTAAATTCTATGAACTAAATTCTATAACTCCGATAATAATTAAAGTTGTATTTCGTGTGAAAATATTTGGGCTGTCCAATTAATCGCTACAAACTTATACTCAAGCAGAAAGACTTCGAAAGTTAAAAAACGTATGGATTCCGGATCAGTCTTTTAATTTTCCAATTGACCCAACCAATCACCGAAATTTACGGTTTCAGTACCGTTGGTTTGTTCGCTTGAAGTGATTGGCGTACTTATATTTCGAAAATGGAGCCTTTTGCTAATACTGCGTTTTATTTGGAAGTAAAGCAGGCAGTGGAGTTGGAAACCAGCCTCTAGGAACTTTGTGCGCGGTAAAGTTTCATAAGCGAAAAAATGCGCTTGAACGCTTTGCAGACCACGAGAGCACAAAATATCACCGCGACAGTGTGGTGGCAGCAGAGACCGTTATGTTAATCTTATCACGAAAACAAGATAGCATCGAAATTCAACTTAATCAGCAACAGAAGCAAACAATTTTAGAAAACCGAAGAAAAATCACACCAATTATAGAAACAATTATACTCTGTAGTCGACAGGGTATTCCTTTAAGAGGACATCGGAATAGTGGTTTACTCACTTTCGAATCAGAAAAAAATCTAGAAAATAATAATAATGACAGAAATTTGCGTGCTTTACTGCGCGGAATGAAACGTGATGAAGTGTTCAAGAAAGGTTTTCTTTTTGCCGGACGCAACTCTCCGTATTTTATTTGAATAAGAAAAATTTTAAGTTTTTTAAATTTGAATAAGTTGTTTAAATTTGAAAAAAATTGCTATGCTTGATAGAAAAGCAAACAAGAATTATAATATTTCAATTACCGAAAAAAAAGAGATAGTTAGAGAGAGCATATCAGAATTTACCAAACAATTTTCTAAAAAAATTGAACTGATTAGTAAACAAATTTTTAAAAATGTAAATAAACAATATTAAGAAGAAATAATGGCTTTAAAACTTGAAATTACACAACTGAAAGAAAGTCAGGATTTTCTTAGTAACAAGTATGATGAATTAAAAACTGAATTTGAACAGCTAAACGTAATAAACAGAGAACAAGAAACAGAACTATGTAATCTGAAAAATAATTCAATTGAAATAAAAAGTAATGCCAATGATGAAAGAGAAAAATCTGATAACTTGGAACAATATGGAAAAAGACAAAATCTTGAATTTGTTGGCATTCCTTATGAAAAAAATGAAAACTTAAATCAAATTGTTTCTGATCTGGCTGAAAAAATTGGAGTCCCGATCAAAGAGAAAGATATTTCTATTGCGCATCGATTAAAAGCTTCACAAAATGCAAAGCCTGAAAAGCCACGTTCGCTTTACCAATCAAAGAATATGTAACAAAATCTATCAAAGTCGAAGTGCAGCCAAATCCATTAATAATTTCCCTGTGCAACAAATGACCCGCTTCTTCATCAATGAAAATTTAACAAATGCAAAAAAGAACTTTTTTGGAAAACGAAGCAAAAAGCAAGAGAATTGGGCTATCATTATATCTGGACCAACAATGGTAAAATTTACATTCGCAAAAGTTAGGAATACGATTCAATTATTATAAATAGTGAATCTGATATTAATAAATTGTCAGTAGTTTATTATTAATATGTATATAATTACTTTATTGCTTAAAAATGGTCTCTTTCAGTAATAACACCGATATTCATTATATTGACCGTACTACCCAGCCAACAATGCTATGCAGGGCCCATGCGGGCCCTGCAAGGGCTGCCCGTACGGGAACCGTACCGATTTGGCCGCCGGCGCTGTAGTGGCCCCACATGGGCTAACCGCACGGGTTTAATCTGGCTTTCAATTTTAAGCCGTGATCAAAAATTAAAACATGCTAATACGCTAATATTTTGAATTATTTTTAAAACGGAACATTTTGCATAAATAGTTTGAACCACATGAAACTCGTGCGGTAAACCCATGCGGGGCCACTGCAGCGCCCGCGGCCAAATCGGTACGGTTCCCGTACGAGCAGCCCTTGCAGGGCCCGCATGGGCCCTGCATAGCATTGTTGGCTGGGTAATGAAGCTTTAAACAATTCAATACATACAAAATGCAGTTCCGAAAACGAAAATTTTGATCAAAAAGGTAGGTTGACTAACGAAGAAAGTAATCATAAACAAAAAAATGGAGAAGTCTCTTTTTTAAATCAAAACTGTAATGCAACTGATATTAAATATACTGAGTTGTTTAAAAATTGTAAATGCTAGGGCCAAGCTTTTTTAAGTAATTTCTTAGATGACCCTAACAAAAAAAACCTGATAGTAATGCATTTTAATGTAAGAAGCTTGGCAAAAAATATTGATACTGTAAATTAAATGAATGTATATGTGATTTAAAAACGAAACCAAGTGTAATTGCCATAACCGAAACAAAACTTAATCAAAACAGAATGTCAGCCAACATAAATATCTACGGATATGATTTGATACACCATGACAACAAAACGTGCACCGGTGGCGTGGCTTTTTACATACAGTAGAAGAATTATTAAAATATGTTCAGAGTAATAAGACTTCTTTAAACCTTGATAATGTTGAAGACCTTTGGATAGAATTAACTACAGTGCATCCTCGATTATTCGGCCCTTGATTAATCGGCCGGGTTCAACAGGTAGGTACATTCAATTATTTAGTCTAAAATCTACACGTTTTGCAGTGGAAAAAAACTAGAAAGCCAACAAACAATGTTGTCAAGAAGCTCGTTTCTTATTTTGTATATTTATATTATTACGTAATAATTATTCCTATGGCTAGTTAAAGTAGAAGTTTTTTCAAATCAGTTGAGTTTTATTTATACAGTGTACATGTATGCTGTGTTGTGTAGATATATCAAGTTCACTTTCTATTGGCTAAGTTTTACAATGGATAAGCGTGCAACAAAGAGAAAACGAGTTGTACTAACAATTGAAGATAAACTGTTTCGTTTAGCATTTAAATTGTTTTGTGGCTAAGCTTGTTCTCAAACTAGTTTCGTTTTTTCGTTCTTTTTTCTTTAGATTCTTTTAAGTGTGGTGTAGGTGGTGTACGATGGGTACCCTATGATAGATACTTTTCTTATCCGGCCAAGATTTTGGAAAAAGGTTGCCCAACATGACCGGATAATAGAGGGTGTACTGTATAAATAAAAAAAAATATTTAATTGGTGTGATATATAGACATCCTGATAACAAAGCTATAAACATTTAAAAGTTTTCAGTAAACATACATAAGTTTTTGCAAGCTTTTAATTCAAAAAAGTTGAACTTCTGCGTAGTGGGTGATTTTAACATTAATTTAATGCAATACACTTTCAACAATTTTGTAAGAAAATATGCCAACTGCTTGCTTAGTTGTTCTACTAAGTGTATTATAAATCAACCGGCTCGAATAACAACCCATACAGAAACTCTTCTTGATCATATATACGTTAACAGTGAGGAAATCAATGTCAGTGGAGGAATTGCTAGGCTGGAGCTAGCGGATCATTTGCCCACTTTTGCTTAATACCGAAAATAAAAGACAAAACTCCTAAAATATCTCCAAATTTTTTTAAACGAGATATGAAATGTTTTCAACTGGATTTGTTTCTTGATGATCTTAATTTAAAACTGAACAAAACTAGTTTTTAAGATTTTAGTGTAGATGAGAGCTTTGAAAATTTTCTTAATATATTTGCTGACATTGTTAATACTCATGCACCCCTAAAAAAATGTACTAGAAAAGAAAATAAATTAAAGGTTAAACCTGGCTAAACAAAACTCTACTTAAATCAGTTAAGAAGAAAAACAATATGTTTAAAGACCATAAAAATTTTAATCAACAATTTTTTAACAAATATAAAGCTTACCGCAACGCATTGAATAGAACAATCCAGGGTGCTAATCAAATGTACTGTATAATAAATACTTTTCAAGCAATAAAAATAATCCAGCAAAAAATTTGGGATGCCATTCATGTGCTGGCTGATTTGAAACCTAAAAGGAGCATAACCTTAAACAGATTACTGAAAGAAAACGGTGATATTGTTGAAGAACCAAGAGATGTTGCACAATTACTAAACAAATATTTTGTAGACATTGGAAAAAACATGGCTAAAGCTATTCCAACAATTCACTCAACGTATAAACCGCCACCTTCTACCTATTTTAAAAACTCTCTTTTTATGTCTCCTACAACCCCAGAAGAAATAGCAAATGTAATAACTTCATTAATTAATAAAAAAGCAATACAAAGTAAAGATATCGACACCTACTTTATCAAAATAAGCGGTGTTATAATTGCACCCATTCTCAGCAAACTGTTTAATCGATGTTTACTTGAAGGTGAATTTCCCAAATGTTTAAAGATTGTTGAGGTAATCCCTATTTTTAAAAAGGGAAGTGTAACAAATATATCAAACTACCGATTAATTTCTCTGCTTTCACAGTTTGACAAAAATTATTTACAACAGAATTATAGATTTTATTGAAAAATATAATTTACTGAGTGATCATCAATTTTCTACCATTTATGCTGTAACTTATATATATTTGATAATTTAATCAAAAATGTTGATAAAGGTCTTTACAGCTGTTGTATTTTTTTAGATTTATCTAAACCTTTCGACACAATTGATCACCACATTTTGCTTTGCAAACTAAAAAATTATTTTGGTATACGAGGAAAATCTCTTAATCTCATTAAAAATTATTTAACTAATAGACGGCAATATACAAAAATTTCAAACAATTTCTCCGATGAACTAGAAACTAATAGTGGAGTACCACAAGGATCCTGTCTAGGTCCATTATTATTTCTTTTATATGTAAACGATTTACCACTTGCTTCTCAAATGAATGCAACCTTGTACGCTGATGATAGGTATTTAATGATGTCCGACTTAAATTTAACGTCATTGCAAAATCAAATCAATATCGAATTAAAAAATATTGATTTTTGGTTGAGAAAAAACAAATTAACTTTAAACTTTTCAAAATCAACTTTTCTATTAATACACAAACAACCTTCCAGAACAATCAAAAGTACTTTTGAAATTAAAATTAATAATACTATGCTAACAAGATCCCCAATAGTCAAATATTTGGAACTTTTCATCGATCAAAATTTAAACTGGATACCACACATTAAAAGTTTATCTTTCCACCTAGCTTGCTACACAGGAACATTTTATAAGTTAAGATTATATACCAATATGGACATTATGAAATTATTTTATCATAGCCTTATAAATTGTAAATTACAATTCGGAATAATAGTTTGGGGTGCAACATTTAAAACATATTTATCTGAAGTGAATGTAAGAATTAATCGTATAATTAGAGCTTTAAGCTCAAGTAACTTGTACACTCCCATGTCAAGTCTTTATAAAAAACTAAACTTACTAAAATTAGAAGATCTATATAAAGTAGAACTGGGAAAATTCATGTATCTATATTATAATAAAAAAACACAACAATTTTCTAATAGTTTTTTTTTTAATTACAGAAATTCACTCTTACCATCAAGACAAGTATCTGACTCTTATTTTTTTTGCCGAGAATATCAAAAACAGATATTCAAAACTCAATTTCGTACAAAGGTACAAAGATTTGGTCAAAACTAAAACCAGAGTTGAAAAACTTACATTGGAATGCATTTAAAAAACAATTAAAAAAAAAGTTTTATTGATCAATATTAAGTTTTCAAATTTATATTATCTCCCAACATTTTAGCATATGTTATGTAATTGAATAGATTACTTTGTTTTCTAAATCATATTAAATACAAATAGTCTTTGCAATACTTACAATGTAAGCCCAGTTTTGTACTTTTACATAAATAAAAATAAAAAATGCTTTGGCGTAATTCGATGTTAATATGCATAATCAAGTGAGATTGAAATTTTTTTTTCGTTGTTTTCTTTATAAACTTTTGTTTCGTTAAAAATTTCTTTTTTGTTATTATTTTTTTCTATTTATCGCACTAATACAATTGTTATTGGTAATTGTAATTTACTCGGGAAGCATTTTGACTAGTAAACCTTAGGGTTGTTCGATGTTTCCTTGCCTTCTTTTTTTTTCTTGCATTATATTTCTTTGTTATTGTTTTATATGGTTTTGGGCAAAAATAAATTTTGTGCGTGTGTGTCCGTATATCAGCCCAAGAATGCAAAACGAAATTATAAATATTTGCAATAATTTGATATTTCAGCGATTGGTCGATTATATTAACAGGTCCAGATTTTTTTCTGTATTGGCTGACGAAACAACCGATATATCATGTCAGGAACAATTGACTTTTTGTGCTCGGTATGTAAGTGATGACTTTGCTATTAAATAATGTTTTTTGCAGTTTGTACCCATAACAGATTTATCAGGCAAGAATTTGGCTTCAACAATTTCGAACAATTTATCGGACATTGGTATTGATGTTTCAAAAATGCGCGGTCAAGGATACGATGGGGCCACAGCTATGAGTGGAAGATTGAATGGTGCCCAAGCTTATATTAGGGAAATTATTCCTACAGCTCTTTATGTTCACTGTGCAGCCCATAATCTTAATTTGGCTGTCACTAATTCATGCGATCTCTCGCTGGTTCGTAACTGCATGGGAACAACAGCTTCAGTTTACAATTTTTTCAATGCTCCAAAACGTTAAAATATTTTACGCAAGTCTATCAACACGATTTTGTCAATAACAAATGCAGGGCTGCGAACTCGAAGCATTTTTAATCGAGTTCGAGTTCGAGTTCACAAAAAATTTGCAAGTTCGAGTTCGAGTTCTTTAAATTTCAATTTTTCGAGTTCGAGTTCGAGTTCGAGTTCACAAAATAGAGTTGAAAAAATACAGTCGGAATAGAGTTAAGAGAATAATTCAACCGCGAAAAACTGAGCACATCTTAAAAATGCTTTGTCATCAATGTTAACAATTTTAATCTATTATTAAACAAAATAAAAGAGGATAGCAAATTATAATTTGGCACCAACGCTGAGAAATGTTATAGTTAAATTTACTCATTAAATGAACTCAAAAATCACAAACTTTTTTCAAGTTCGAGTTCAAGTTCGAGTTCAGAAATTTTTATTTTTCGAGTTCGAGTTTGGCCAAAATTGCCGAGTTCTTCGAGTTCGAGTTCGAGTTCGCAGCCCTGAACAAATGCTCAAAAACTTGTTCAAATTTGTGCCACCAGATGGGTCGATCAACACGAGAGTGTTAGTGTCTTTTCAAATTTATAATTTGCCGTTGTAGAAGCTCTGGCAGAAATTTCAACATGGCCAGACAGAGAAACTTCATCACGAGCTCTACAGTTGCTATCGACAATTAGGCAAAGTGAATTTTGCATTGCCGTCTTATTTTTAAAAAAGATTTTTGGATATAGTGTTGTTTTGTGCAAAGTTATGCAAAAAAAGTCGATAAACCTTCTTGAGGCCGTCAACATTGCACATGATATTGCAAATGAATTGAAGTGTCTTAGAGAAAAAGCCGAAGATGAATTTCACCAGCTCTATATCTCTGCGCAAGAAACGGCCAAAAATCAAAATTTTATTTTGAAAATACCACGCCTTACTTCAAGACAGACCAATCGATGCAACATTGCTGCTGAAACAGATGAAGAATATTTTAGACTAGGAATTTTTATTCCATTTCTTGATAACTTTATTGTCACTCTCGAAGCAAGATTTACTGGCCACAAATCGATTATTGGTG
This sequence comes from Diplosoma virens, assembly GCA_963680785.1. Classification (NCBI taxonomy): domain Eukaryota; kingdom Metazoa; phylum Chordata; class Ascidiacea; order Aplousobranchia; family Didemnidae; genus Diplosoma; species Diplosoma virens. The sequence goes on along the minus strand of OY796881.1, from coordinate 226,315 downwards.
GATTTCAATGTTTAATTCCTGCTGATCCAATCATTGGACCAACTCCTCAACAATTAAAAGTATTAAAGTTTTGGGAAAATTTTACGAAAATGATTTAACGAAATCCTCGGAAGAACTAGTGCCTGAACTGATATTATGGTACAGGAAAATTTTTTGGTTGAACGCAGCAGAAAGACCAACTGATGCGTTGAGCAGCATCGAGAAATGTAGTTCCAATGCTTTTTCGAACATATTTACATTGATAATCATTTTGTTAACTCTTTCAGTGACAACATGCACTAGTGAACTAGTGAACGATCGTATTCCACATCACCCAGACAAAAACGTACTTACAAAACACAACTGGTACCACTCGAATAAATGGACTTGCATTGCTAAACATATATAGGAACTACACGCCTTGCGCTGATGACATAATTAACAGATTAAGTGAAAAAAACAGGCGTTTCAATACAAGCCGGTAAAAAAACTTTAAATATTTATTAAGTAAGGTTATTTTTTTATTCTCATCATTTATACGAGTTGCTTATGTTGCTTTCAATTTGGAAAGTTTCTTGTCATAATTGAATTAAATTTGCGTACTTGCACATGCCTTTTCAATAGTTAGTTTTACGATTAGGTAAAAAGAAATTTATGCTACTGCAAGCATGACCTTCTAATAGACACGGCCTTATATGTCACATTTGAGAGGCTATAATTAAGAGGCCTTGAGCGATAAATAAAACAAACGCACGAGTCAAGCTTTTTTTCTACCATATTTTGTTCTTAATGAAATAACTAATTTTTATTTAAGAATAAAGTTAAGAATTTTTTTTTTTCTGTTATCCTTGTGACTAATCGAAGTTTGGTTGCCTTTGTTTGCGTCATAATCACGTTTGCTATTATGTGATTGTCCGCCGAACAAACGTAGAATAACAAAATTTATTTAAAATACAGTAGCAGCCAGCTGCGTTTTGCAAGAGTTAGGCAAGCTTCAAAAGCAGTTAGGTTATAAGCAGCCTATTTTTATGTAACGTAACAGTGTTGCAAAGCTGCAAGCATGTACTGTAAAAGCGCCTGTAAAGCCAGATGTATAGCTTCAGTTGCCTACTGTACATATATTTTTTTTGTTGTTGACTTTAAAGTTAGAACAGGATTTAATGCTAAAAGAAGAGTAGGAACGCATATGTTGTAAAAGTATTAAGGAAGCTACTGAGTTGTTGTAGGAGTGCAAATAAGTGAAGTTAAGTTTAAATGCAATACTTAATGCTTATGGGTAATAACGCGTATATGTAATCGGATGCTGATACAAAGAAAATCCAAAACTAGTAACAACTATAGCGTTATGTATAAAATTAGTTGGTCAGGAGATGGCGAAACAGCCATGCAGTTATGAACTGTTAATTGCCAGTCAAAACAATAAAAACATACATTTAAAAGTGTCATAGTATAAACAATTCACAGGAGACTAAATTTCATGCGCTTTTGACAGTCTAAACTGTAGAGCTTTTTTGGCATTTGTGAGATAAGATATTGCTATAGTTTGCAGCGTGCCAGCATGTGCCAGCAGTTATTCATTTCTGCACAGTTTCGGTCAGGTGTCACTCTAAGAAAGTTTTTACCGAAACTTTTAATTGACTATTTGTATTAAACGTGATTTGTTGCAGATATTAGCCTATCTATTTTGATTGATATTGATAGTTAGTAGGTGTTTTTTCTAGACAAGTTTATACGTGATGGTTCAAGGAAAACTTTGAATTGGAGCTTTAATTCAATCCCAACTCTTCACACACTGATTGCCTCAAAAAGACCATCTACTTTAAAAACTCCATCTGCAGTTAGAAAATTTCCCAAAATTTGTGTCTATCAAAATGATCAACTTCAACATTTTGAAAAAAGATATCATTAAAAGTTTTTCGGATTTTTCAGAAGAATTACGTCCACCAGACTACAGTTGTTATACAACAAACTATTTCATTGCATGCCATAATTTGATCTTTGGCCAGCTTGATGGATTTGCTACTGTTTGTGAAGCAATACAAATTGACAATCAATTACACGTAAGTCTCTGACATTATAATAATCCTGTTCCTTTACCAGCTTGGTTCACAACTGGTAGAAGTGCTAGATTGACAAGCAAAGCCATGCTTGAAAATTTTCCAAATTACCTTCAAAATTTAAATAAAAATGATAAAAAAAACTTAATACAAGAGCTGCAAAAACGCCAACATTATAAACCAAAAGGACGTCCTCTATATTCTTTCAAAATGCTAAGATTTTTACTTTTGATACGCTATACGTCGACACAAGCCTACAAAATTTTGCTTCAAAAACTCTCATTTCCATCTCTATCATTATTAGCCAAATTGAAATCTGGAAGTATGGATGTTATAAAAGCTGCCAAAATGCTAAAAGATAAAGGAGCAATCTCTAAAGCCATCATACTTATGGTAGATGAAATGCACCTTCAAAAATGCATTCAGTATGCTGGTGGTCAATATATTGGAGCAGATTCTAATGAAAACTTTTACAAGGGCATAGTAGTTTTTATGATCCAAGGTTTGAAAGAAAGTGTTTCGATTGTGGTGCAAGCTTCACCTGAAGTGACACTGACTGGTCAATGGTTAGCTGATGAAATATCTGATTGTATAACTTCACTTGGGCAGGTTGGATTTAAAGTAAGAGGGATTGTTGCTGATAATCATTTTACTAATGTATCTGCTTTCAACATTCTTCAAACAAGGTTTCCTTGTAGATCTTTTGATATATAACATTTGCACAATTCAACAAAAACTTATTTGTTTTTTGACAATGTTCATTTGGTTAAAAACATTCGTAACAATTTACTAAACTGTAAAAATTTTGTATTTCCCTCTTTTTCTTCTTCCCTCAATGGTCAGTTGCTTGCATCGTCTGAAAATGGCTATATATCCTGGCGGAATTTTCATAACTTATATGAAGAGGACACAAAGCGAAAAGCTTTTTTGCGAATGGCTCCAAAGATAACTGCAAGTGCTCTTCATCCAGGGAATAACAAACAAGAGGTTGCATTGGCATTAGCAATTTTTAACAAAACAACAATAGCAGCATTCAAAATCTACAAGCCAGCACGGAAAGACGCCGTTGGATTTTTGACCCTTTCAAGCAGCTGGTGGGCTATAATTAATAGCAAACAACGGTATAACCCAAATGCACTCGGAAATGAACGTTTCAGATGATGGTAAAATTGATTTTTTTTCTCTCTTGCAAAATGGATTGAAAACTGGCGTTTTTTAGCAGGTTCCAATTTTTGCTTATCTAAGCAAACGTCTTCAGCTTTGATATGTACACTTCGTTCTCAATCTCAGCTGATTAATGATTTACTGGAAGAAGGATATTCATATATTCGTGTAGGCTGGATGCAAAGTGATCCTATAGAGAGGAGATTTTTGCAATAAACCAGTAAATGAATGGGGGTCATTTTTTAGTAAGTTTAAACAAAGTTACAAATTCTAAAAATCTTGCTTTGCCGTTCCTTGGTAAAAGAAGACATTCATTTTTGGAATGAGTCAGCATTGGTGACAAATTCCGCTCTAAACTTTGAAAAACTTAAACAGTTATTGGAGGAGAACTTTGTTGCAACAGAAAAAACTAATCTTACAAACAAAAGTGAAGAAGTATCCTTCTTCATTGCAGGTTACGTTGCAAAACAACTCCATACTAAAACGCATTGTGATGTTTGAGCTACTCGTTTTTCAGGTTGCGCTACTGATGCAGCAACTGGTTCGTATTTTGATATCTTGACTCGAGGTGGACTGACAATACCTTCTCTTGACTTGTCACAGTATGTTTCTCAGTATTTTGCGGTATTAAAGTATACAGAAAAACGTGTACTTCTGCAATGTCCAAACCTCCCTGGCCATGCCGCCAGACAGTTTATTCTACGTTACCACTGCACAAATGTTTTATTTACATGTGATTATCATACTGCTTGGGGTGATCAAATAGCACAAAAAAGCAAAAGATTACCAACAATTCTATCAGAAAAGATGCTGTTGTAGCTTTTAAACAACGACAGAGAACAAAACACTAATTTTTAACTTAGGCAAGTGGTCACTCTTTCTCTTGCCAATGCTTAACATGTATCTACACCATATCTAACTTGCAATATTACAGCATCTTCACGTCAATTTACCACTACTACAATATTAAGATGAATGCATGTTTTTTCATGGTGCATGAAGCAACTTGAAAAGTATATGCTTTATTTTTAATTAGTGTTTATCTGCCATGCTACGGTGTCATTTAATGCATTGCCTTCAAATATTATGGAACAAGTATTGTAAAATGAGTATGTAATCTAATACGAACAAAATATGGTAGAAAAAACTTGACTTGTGCATTGGCTTTATCGCACAGGGCCTCTTAATTATAGTCTCTCAAATGTGACATATAAGGCCGTGTCTATTAGTAGGCCATGCTACAAGGTGTTCTTAAAAGCATAACACTTTGTTTTTGAATGTAGGCCTAATTTTGGAAGTTTTACCCATTACCAGGACCACTTAGAGCAATCGTTTTTTGGCTCCAAAACCCCCCTTTCTTCACAAATTTCTGCGTACGCCACTTATCCTATATATCTATGACTTACACATATAATGGAGTTATTTAGGATTAACGGAGTTATATAGGATATCTATGACTGAACCCAAAAAGAAAAATCTGATCAAACTTATGCAGTGTTCCATAAACTATCATTGTAATTCTGGCAGAAAAAAATCCTATTTCCTAAAAAAAGAAAAAATGCCGCGGCAACACATGACGCATTTGACGCACGAGACTAAAGAAGCATCTAAAGCATACACCAAAGATCTTCAACTGAATTTTAAAAAGCTGTTAACCCAGTTTCATACTCAGAAAAAAAATTACTTTAATTAAAATTCTTTTTCAAACATAAAACAACAAATTTATGATTAAATCACGATAAACTTTTTCCACAAGCAGAAACATATAAACATGCTAAATAAAATCAATATCCTTAAAAAACCTTAAATTAAACAAACTTCCGGATCGATATTCATGCAATATTAAATGTCATTTTGAAGTAAATTTCATATTCATCAATTATCTACTGTCATTATATGGCAACATCATAATAGATTAACAAGAAAATTGTCTTGAATGACACCTGGTCAAGAGCCGAAATTAACAGCGATTTTCTAAAACTAAAAATAACGCCCGACTTTTACATGTTCGAATTCAAGCTTAAATTAAACAAACTTCCGGATCGATATTCATGCAATGTTATATGTCATTTCCAAGTAAATTTCATACTCATCAACTATTTATTGTTATTATATGACAACGTTATAATAGATTAACAAGAAAATTGTCTTGAATGACACCTGGTCAAGAGCTGAAATCAATAGCGATTTTCTAAAACTAAAAATAACGCCCGGCTTTTACATGTTCGAATTCAAGCTAAATTAAATAAACTTCCGGATCGATATTCATGCAATGTTATATCTCATTTTGAAGTAAATTTCATACTCATCAACTATCTATTGTCATTATATGACAACATTATAATAGATTAACAAGAAAATCGTCTTGAATGACACCTGGTCAAGAGCCGAAATCAACAGCGATTTTCTAAAACTAAAAATAACGTCCGACTTTTACATGTTCGAATTCAAGCTAAAATTAAATAAACTTCCGGATCGATATTCATGCAATGTTATATGTCATTTCCAAGTAAATTTCATACTCATCAACTATCTATTGTTATTATATGACAACATCATAATAGATTAACGAGAAAATTGTCTTGAATGACACCTGGTCAAGAGCCGAAATTAACAGCGATTTTCTAAAATTAAAAATAGCGCCCGACTTTTACATGTTCGAATTCAAGCTTAAATTAAACAAACTTTCGGATCGATATTCATGCAATGTTATATGTCATTTCCAAGCAAATTTCATACTTATCAAAAATCCGTTGTCATTATATGACAACATCATAATAGATTAACAAGAAAATTGTCTTGAATGACACCTGGTCAAGAGCCGAAATCAACAGCGATTTTCTAAAATTAAAAATAGCGCCCGACTTTTACATGTTCCAATTCAAGCTTAAATTAAACAAACTTCCGGATCGATTCGAAAGTTTGTTTAATTTAAGCTTGAATTGGAACATGTAAAAGTCGGGCGCTATTTTTAATTTTAGAAAATCGCTGTTGTTTCGGCTCTTGACTAGGTGTCATTCAAGACAATTTTCTTGTTAATCTATTATGATGTTGCCATATAATGACAATAGATAGTTGATGAGTATGAAATTTACTTCGAAATGACATCTAGCATTGCATGAATATCGATTCGGAAGTTTATTTAATTTAAGCTTGAATTCGAACATGTAAAAGTCGGGCGTTATTTTTAGTTTTAGAAAATCGCTGTTGATTTCGGCTCTTGACCAGGTGTCATTCAAGACAATTTTCTTGTTAATCTATTATGATGTTGCCATATAATGACAATAGATAGTTGATGAGTATAAAATTTACTTCAAAATGACATATAACATTGCATGAATATTGATCCGGAAGTTTATTTAATTTAAGCTTGAATTCGAACAAGTAAAAGTCGGGCGTTATTTTTAGTTTTAGAACAGGATGGTTCAACTTCTGCACTCTTGTGGGCCACTTTTCAAAATTATTCGAGTTTGCGGGCCTCAACCAGCTAAAAACACTTATTTTTGTCCCAAACTCAGGGTGTTCTCTAAAAAAAAAGGTCTTTAATTGGAATCGATCTCCGAAATTCCTATTTTCGTCCCAAAATCATAGCGTTCTTCGAAAAAAAAAGGTTGCCGCTGCCTGTAATCGACAAGACTTCTGCAAAATTGTTCTGCGGGCCGCACAAATTCCATCCGCGGGCCACATGTGGCCTGCGGGCCCGTAGTTGGACCACGCTGTCATAGTTTGTAAAATCTTTTCCAACTTCAAGTTTTGTTTTGTTGAAAATGTGTTTTTGATAATGATGGATGTCTCGTGCGTCAAATGTGTCGCGTGTTGCCGCGGCATTTTTTCTTTTTTTAGGAAATAGGATTTTTTTCTGCCAGAATTACAGTGGTCATAAACTGTGGTTAAAATCAACAATTATACTGAACATATCTAATTTATTTAACCTATAAAGAAGAATAGATAAAAACAATTCATAGCAGAAAAAAGTTTCGATGGTAACAAAAGTAAGTTTACTTTTATGTGAATAAACTATGAAGGGGTGTAAGGCTGAAAAAAACAGTGTGGGAATGACTGCACAAAAAAGGTGTCAAGTATTTTAAAAAAGCAGTTTAATTAGATTAATGAAGTATATTTTATTGTTTGTTCTTATGTTTGAAATGAAACATTATGTCAAGATAATCAATCCATTAACACTAGAAGTACCAAGATTTTTCATGATCTAGAAGAACCAAGCAGTTATTATTGCTCACTGTTTGTGAAAGCTGTTTTTTGCTTATGTGTACAACACAGTGTTGTGTTTCTTATGTGTATTAAGGTTTCAATTCAAAACTTGATGTATTTGCTATGGTGACTATAGAATTTGTTGACCGATTTTAAGATATTTAAATATGTAAGAATTGCTTTATTCATTACAATCATTCATCATCATTTTGATTGTGTAGTAGTTTATTGTTTTTTTAGTCTCTATATTTAACCTCCTGACTTGCAGAAAAAGATTGAAGGTGCTAATACATATGGCAAGCAATTACCCCAACCAGTTTCTGAAGATGCCAAAAAATTGCTATCAAGTTGAAATTTTTTTATTTTGATTTTTTGGTCTTATAGAGATATGACTGAAATTTAAAAGTGCTTGCTAAGATCACCAAGCAAGGAAAAGGGCTGCAAAGTGTCTTTACCAAGGACACAACAGAATGGTGCAAGTAGGTTTTAAACAATAACCATGTCAATCACAATCACAGCACTCTAACCACTTGACCACTTTGCCGACTAATATTAGTTTATACAATTACAATTACAGCATTTTACGTTTGTAAATTTAAAAGCGATATGTAAGTCACAGCTAATAATAGTAGAGCATGTATGTTTATAGTTTCCTTTTAGTCTATTTGTAAAAGATGTAAGTGTTAATATACACTGTATCAAAAAACTTGAAAAAGCTACCACAGGCCATCCTTGAGTATCTTTTTTGCATGTGTGCTACTTAACCATTTGGCCAAGAACATTAATTCTTACTTTGCTGGCATTATAATACCTCACCGTTTCTGGTTTTGTTTTGTTTTTTGTTGTTCTTCATCAATATAAATGGATCTGTGCATGAAGCTGAAAAGGTAAACAATCTTGTTCTTCTTACCTTTGTAAACTGTAAATGTACAATCAGATATGATGTGTATATTTTGATGAGAGCAGCATTTTCAACATCATAATAACATCATAGCCCTAATCTGCTCATAGTCTTCCTGCTGATGTTACCACTGCAAAGATATTTAGAATTGACATCAACAAAAAACCAGAATTGATACAAAACTTGTCTGGTTTTGAAAGCATGTATTTTATGAAAAAGCAGGATAACTTATAAGGAAATGACTGTTGATTGATGATAAAGTTAAAATTTGAATGTAACATTTTTAAAAATTATCTGTAAATGAATTTCAAAGATTCAAAATTTATCTATATTTTTGCTTGGAGACTGTTGTTTTGGTCAAACCTCAAGTGTTTCATCAACTTTTAAGATTAATGTCTGACCATCAAATGTTGAAAAATGTGTGAACCCCACTTTTTGTTTTGCAAATGCCTACTAGAGTGTTTTTGCGATTAAAACTCCCTTGCAACTTTTATCTGCGCACTATTGTTTTATTGTCTGTTACTTTAAAAGCTCTATCATCTGTTTTATCTTTTACATTGCTCTGACTTAGTTCTTGTGAAACTGCCAACATGGTTTCTGTTTTTAGACAAAGGGTTTCCACAAGTGATCAGAAAAAATGTCTTGTTTTTCTAAGGTTTGATCTTCTTATCCAAAAAAAGAATTATTTGTTTGTTTATTTAAGTGTTACAGAGAAAAAGCAGCTGCAAACCATATAGCAAAAGCAGATAAAATGTTACAGCGATCGAAAATGACTGTTTGGTATTTATAGGTATTCACTTTAAATTTGCACATACTACAAAGGTTACAAGAAAATTTGTCCCAACATCAAAAATTTTAATAGCCATGTTAAAAGTTAAAAAAATTCATTCCAGCTTTTTAAACAGATTAAACTCCTATTACTTAAATGAAAAGCAATTAAAAATGACTGCTTGGTATTTCTAATGTTATGCGGTTATTCTTTTCTGATGTTGAGAATTTTTGTTGGTCCAACATTTTTTTTATAAAAAATAATTTTAGATTGTTATCAAACTGGAGCTTGGTCATGTTGCCAAAACTTTGAATGTTGCTACTTCTTCTGGTCACACTCATGAGTGGATGGTTTTTGTTAAGGGTGCTGATGAAATGAATATACAGCATTTTGTTGAAAAGGTAATAATAACTTTTAAAATTTAACTTTTCAGCTAAAAGGGACTAAAATTGTTTAGATATAGACAAGGATATTTGAATTATTAAATAATTTAATGTATTAGAATTAATTTTTGCTCACTATTTGCTGTTCCGACTTCATAAGCTTTTAAATTTTGGAAATCCCAAAAGTCTTCAAGGTTAGTAATGGTAAACAGTGAATGAGATCCTTAAAATTTTCATTTGAATTTTTTTATTAACTTGGGGTATTTTAGAAGATAGTTAACTTTTACGTTTAATTTAAAAAATAGTTGTTTAAAATGTTTTTTCTTTTTTAAGTTGATAAAATAATTTGGTTATCAAAATATTGACATTAATTTTTTGAGAAAAGTGTTAATTTTTTTAATGCTGTCATATGCTTATTAGTTAAAACTTTTTAGTCATTAACTTTATCTAAAGATAAAAAATCAAGTCAGCAAAGATTAGTTCAGGTGTGTAAGTAAAGCCTTAGCTATTTTCATTGTAATTCATAATTGGTGTATTTTCATTGTAATTCATAATTATTTAAAATCCATCCACTGGGTACTGCAAATGCTTAGTTTGGCAAAGTTGTTAACAGTTAATTTTTTCTTACTTTTTAGGTTGTCTTTTGGCTTCATGATTCTTATGATCCACCAAAGTGTGTTGTCAAAAGCCCCCCTTACCAAGTTAAGCAAAGTGGCTATGCAGGCTTTAACATTCTTATTGATATTCATTTTAAAAACAAGGTGCATAAAGCTTTTTGTAGTACTTTGATTTTTAATAATGAAATAAAGTATGTAGTCAGAACCCAAATCTGTGCGATTTCGGTATGATTTGTTCCTTCACAAAGAGAATATGCCACCAGTTAATCACACAAGGATTGAAATGTTGACCTTCACCAATCCTGCTGATGATTTTAAAAAAAGATTAATCAGAGCTGGAGGTAATTTCAGTGAATGTTTTCAGCTGTAACATGTTTGCAGTGACTTTAATGATGGATTTTAAATACTTTTTTTATCTTGAATGCATTATTCCAAGTTTGATAATTTGCATGATTTTTTTTTAATTAATTACTTTTATGCCTGAAAAATATAAATTACTATTACGTCAAAAAGGGCAGTAATCATATTGAATTTGATTTGTATTGTAATTTATCCAACTCTGTAAATTACTAAGGTGCTTTTTTCTGTTCCTTATATTAGTGTAAAGTATGTACATATTATGTAAAATATTATATAAGTATGTAATATGCAATTGCCATTAAATCTCTTGTATTGTTACCATTATGTTACTTTGATATCTAATATATGTTGAAATGAAATAGGCATCGTGAAAACCCAAGAGTCTCAGTCAAAAGAAAAAAAAGCGCACAAGGTATGAAGTAAAGTTTATTTTCTTGGTATGGTTATTGGTTATATTCCTACTATAAATCAAACTCTGCTAAAAAAAATAATTGTTTCAGTTTTTTTGTTTATAAATGTTTTAAAAATTGCAATAAAAAGTAGTCATATTGGATTAAGCATTTAGAATTTATTTATTGGCATTATTAAAGCACAGAAAAAGAAGAATAAAAGAATAGAACCACAGAATAATACAAACATTTTCAGCTAACTTAAGCCCTCATCAGGTTTCATAGTAAATAGTCTTTTATGACTTCAGTTCAATTTAAACAGAGGATCAATTATTTTTAAATGCTGTCTAAGTAGTTTTATAAGAGACGAAGATAGATTTTCTCCAAACACTTTAATTTAGTGTTATAAAGTGAAAAAAACTGAAAGCAATTAAGTTGTTTTTACCAGTAGAGGCTGGTTTGTGATCTAGATTTTATATGAATCAAATTTTAATAGTTGCATTTTTCTATCACAATTTATTACATTTGTAAGAAATTTTAATAAATCTTAGTTGATACAGACAAATCTGGATAAATGCATTTTGGATAATCACATAATCCACTTAATCACATAAGAATCAAGAAATCTCAAATCAAGCCAGTCATTTGCCAAAAAAATACTTTATTTAATTACATATTAGTTTATTGCATAATTCGGTTAATTGAATAGAAATTCAAAGCTATTTAATTAGTCAAACAGTCCTGCACATCAATAAAAGTAACTGCCAAATTAAAACACATTGTGAGCACACATGCACAATGCTCAAAGTTGCTTAAACGCTACTGTGCCTTCTTAAAACATCTGTCTTCATCTGATTAAAATAACAAGAGTTTTAACATTTCTAATTGATCAAAACAACATGTGACCCTCATTGCACAATGACAGCTTATTTAACTGTAAACATATGAGGTAATTTCATTTCAACGTTACATAGTTTCAATACACAGTGCAGATTTTTATGTTTAAAAATGACAAAAGCAGGACCAAGTAAGCAAGGATTTATTGCTGTCTGACAAAATCTTTTTTGATTATAAAAAGACATCCAAAATGGGATGCAAAGAAATATTAAACAAGCAACAATTGAAAAATATTTTACATAATTAAACAATAAAGGCTTTCTGCAGTGTTAATTTGTGTTTTTTTATAAGTTGAGAAGGTGCATGCACTTCCTTTTTTCTTTGTTTTAATGAACTCGCTTATTTTTGCTACTTTCAGATAAACACACAATCCAGTTAATTGCATAACAAAGCTTGGCAAATTGGCCATGCAATCAACTGGATTTGTCTGTACTAACAAAGTAATCCAGGGGCTGCAGAAAGGTTTATCTGTCTTATATTTCAGAACTTTTTTTAATGCTACCAAGATAATTATTATTGCCTAAGAAGTAAAATTGATGAGACTATTTTGATAGCTAAAAATCTTGAGATGAATAGAAAAGCATGTGGTTGTATTTACTATGCTAACATCAAAAAAATGAATAACTAGTGATTGTTTAGTTTCTATTATTATTAATTAAACAAAGGTGACTAAATTCTAAGTATTTTTGGCCAGGATATTCGTCATTCTGATGACAGACAAGAGCATTCAACTAAAGAAAAACGTATGATATAAAATTTGTTATTTATATTATTTTAGCATTGTTAAGTAGGTAAAACGTTTCACTAAAATATGCAGTGACCTCTTTTGAGTTTTGACCTTTTTGTTTCCAGAGTTTGTTGTTTTTTCTACCTATGATTATGCAACCTTCTCTTTATACATGGCTCAGATGTGCATATTTTATTGTTATCTTACCACTACTTTTTTCACTTCTAAACTAAATGTATACACTTTTTAAAAAAATTTATCTTTATCCTTTTCTCTTTTTCTAAAAATTAACTTAGGTACTTTGTTTTAACCCTATTCTCCTCAATGGTCAAGCTTTGAAGCCTGCTCTTTGCAAAATCGTTTGTAATTACTTCATTTTTTTTAGATAATATTCTGGAATTTCTTGACTTTTTCTAATTTGAATTGCTAAATAAGATGCTAAATATTTTAGATGGGCCTGAACAAGGGTTAAAGAGTAAAATTAATGTTTTTCAGCAAATTTGCATGCTTTTGCTTGCTATTGCAGCAAAGTGTGGAATATTAATTTTATGCTTTTATTAAGTGACATTGAATGATATTATTGAGCTTTTGGTGATTACTTGGAAACAGCTTACATATTTACTTTCTTTTGTATAAAACAGTTGTTGTTTGTTTGACCAATTAAAACAAAAGTTGCTTGAATATCAATGAAATGGACAAAATTCAATCTCTACGATAAGCATTTTTTATTGAACATTCTTATAACTATTCATTAGTGTGAAAAAAAGTTAAACAAACAAACATGTGTGCATGGACTTATGCTCATGCCTTGAGAAAATTAAACAACACCAGAGTGTTTATTATTGCTATTTACTATGCATTTGAAGTAGGAGACTGTTTTGATGTCGAAATTTTTCTCATTAATCTGGTGTATCAGTAATCTGGCATATTTCTTATGTTTAAGTTAACTTGTTTGAGAAAGCTTTATAAAAGTTTATAGCTCTCAAATGAAGGTTTGCAAACAGAAGACATAGATTAAAACAAGGTATTATATAAGATTGAATTTTAATAAAGCAATAGTTTTAAACTTGTATACATTCATGACATACTAAAGTTATAGATTTACACAAATGACCTTTCTCTGCTAAAAAATTTTAAAGCCCAAGTTTAAGAAACTATCCTTACTTATTACAAACCATTTAATAAATTTATTTTGAAAGTCATTTGAAGTTTGAAAAGAAATTTTATTTAAATGTCAAGTAAAGACCTTTTTTTAGTCTCATTTGATTTTGACAAAAAGTTTTACGTTTGAATATTGGAATATGATTTTTGAAAAAGTTTGATGACACCAGATCCTAATATGTTTATTATATTCCAATGTCTTTGTAATTGTAAAATGACCCCTTCTTGGAAACATCATCAATCCAGTTTTAATCTGGTTTAATCCCCAGTGACTTGAGATGGCCAGATGCATCCCACTACTTCTGCAACACTTCTTGCATCTTTTCTCCACCTGCATCAATGTGCTGCATTATCTTTCATTAAACCAATCCTTCTCATGCTTCCTTTGACTTGTTTCCTCTATTTCATCCTTGGTCAACCCTGTTTATGTTTTCCATCCACTTCATATACCATTGCCTTCATCAAAACATCTTCCTCATGTCATCTTAAAATATGACCACACCACCTCATACAATTCACTCTTGCCAACTAATCTATTGCTTCCTTCCCAACATGTCTATCAGCTCCTCTGTATTCCCCTTGTCCACCAACTTTACACTGCACATCGCCCTCACCATAGATCTTTATGCTCTTCTCAAAATAGCTACATCCTGGTGTCATCAACCTCTAATTAAAATCTAATAAGACATGCATGTATGGATGATCTGGGTTTGTAAGGGTTCTTCCATTTAAAGCCAGATAAAGCTCGGGCACCTAATTTTATGTGCACAAAGCTTATAATCCATGTTGGACCTGCTTCAAGTCATGGTGACATAACTTTCTTTCTTCCTCTCTGCATCAACTCCAAATTTTGAAAATCTATGGAAGAGCACTTGTGGTCACATTCAATTAATGAAAAAGGCTGTAGAAGACTCAAAGAGTAATTGACAAATAAATAAACTTTAAGTCCCCTGCAAGAAATTCAAGACATTTACCTATGTCTGCATCAAACCAATTTATCTATTGCTTTCTAGAGAACAAAAGCAAAAAGTCAACTTTGTATAAAGTCATTCTCTTAATACAGGATGACCAAAAAAAAAAAAAATCCATTTAAATTCTATTATATCTTATCAAGATCCATAAAATTTCAATAAGCTTGGTGGACTTAAACTTCAATTTTTGTTTCATCATTTCTCAAAGTTTCAGTTATTTTAGTTGCCTTGCATTCAGAGGTGCACCCAGGGGGCTGATTTGGAGGTCATGTCAGTCCCCTTTGCATGCTAATACGCAACTAGATAAAACTTTCACGCAGATAAGTGACGTTTCGTGCCAACTTAACTATAATAACTTGTTTCTGTTTTTCTTTAATAGTAACTCAAAGGATAGACATGAGCATGTTTTCACTATACTTCTTCAGTGTTTTTATAGACAGGTCACACATATGCTGCATTAAATGAAAAAAAAAACTTGTTTTTCTTAATTGTCCCGTACTATCTATTTTGAAAATCTATCTACATATTTTTGTCATGTCACAATACTAAATTTTTCCTGCTTGCAGAATCGTTTGCTGCTACACAATCACTAATGTCTAAGTTCAGATAAAAATGCCAAGATCCTTGATGTACTTTATTGATGATTTTTGTAATATTTTACTCGAGATCCTAAAAGAGCCTAATCGACAGCTGCGATTAAGAATCCATTGTCTATTCATTGTAGTGATTGCTCCGACTTAAACTTGACAAAAGTGTTTTGCAAAACACACGTACTGACGTTTAATCATAAATGTAATAAAAATATTGTCTTAATTTCCTTGCGATTATAAAGTTTTGTACCACCAATCATCTGTTGAAATGAAGGTATTTATTCTAAGTAAACAATCAAGCCATTTATCTATTGACTTTAACCTGGTTTTTAACCATTAAACAGCAAGGACTAAAAAAATTTGAAAGTAACTGTTGTCGCCCAATAGGGGAGTCTTCACTTCATTTCGGAAAAAACAATCGCACTGAAAAAAAAAGGCAGCGACTTCTTTGATCATTTCATTTGGCGCTTTTGATGTGTTTCAGAATATACCAAAAGTACTTTGATTTTGCAGCATATTGAAAAGATGTTGGAATTGTGTCAGCCCCTTTTTTTGAGGCTGGGTGCACCCCTGCTTGCATTACCCCTTTGCAATCCAATTAAATTTACTACTTTGATCAGTCTAGGTTGAAATTCTTTTTCAAAAATTTTTTAAAAAATGTTTATGTGTATGTTGATTTTATGAAATAATTTTCAAGCATTGTGGGAATCCCCCTAAGTGAATTGAATTAACATGAGTTTGGACCAATGCATGTGTGACATGAGTTTGGACCAAATTTCTCTAAACTAAACAGATTTCTCTTGAGATTTCTCAAATTTTTGCTGTATTTTGTGCCTTTAGTTTAGACATTGGTGAACTAAAGACACTACAGGGTGTCAAGAAAGTTCCCGATCGATTTTTAAATTTAATGTAATTCAAAAACTTCAATGAATTATGATAAGTTCTGTACGTCATTTTTCCACTTAATCCTCCTTTTCAATGTTTCAGATACACTTTTCAAATTTTTTTGGCTAGAATAATAATAAAATGAGTAAAAGAGCTGCAGTCATTCAACTTCATCGTGCGGGACATTCAAATTCTAAAATTATGAAGTTGCTAAAAGCACCAAAATCGACTGTTTGCGATACAATCTTGCACTTCCAAGAACTTGGAACCATGGAGGATCGGGATAGGAGTGGACGACCTCGATCCGCTCGCACTCCAGCGAAGATCAAGGCCCTCAGGGAGAGAATTCGGAGGAACCCCAAACGATCCTTGAGGAAAACGGCTAAAGACATGAATATCAGCCATGAGTCTGTCAGAACAATTGTTGAACAGGATCTCAAAATGTCCCCGTACAAAATCAGGACAAGACAACTCCTAACTGACCTCCAGAAGCGAAAAAGAAAGGAGAGGGCCAAAATTCTGCTGAACTGTCTGAAGGGAGGCACGGAGAAAGGCGAAATTGTTTTTTCAGACGAAAAACTCTTCTCGGTGGAGGCAAAGTTCAACACCCAGAATGACAGGATTCTCGGAAAGTCGCCCAAGGACCTCCCTGATCATCTTTGATTTGTTTCACGCCGACAGAAACCCTTGTCTGTGATGGTATGGGGTGCGATCTCCAAATCTTGGAAATCTCCCCTCATTTTTGTTAAAGAGGGGGTCAAAGTGAATACAGATTCGTATGTCAATGATATTTTAACCCCTGCCCTCGCATCGATGAAGGAAAAGTTCAAAAATAAGTCCTTCACCTTCCAACAAGACGGTGCGCCTTCTCACACATCAAAGAAGACGCAGAAGTGGTGCGAAGAGCACTTTCCTTCATTCTGGACCAAAGATTTGTGGCCACCATCTTCGCCCGATCTCAATCCTATGGATTTCTGTGTGTGGGGTATTCTGGAAAAAGAAGCCTGTTCTTCACCCCATAACAATCTGGAGGATCTTCGAGCTTCCCTGAAACGAGCATAGGAGAAAATTCCTCAAGATGCCCTTTGTGCTGCTTGTCAGAATTTCCGACAGAGGCTCCAACGTGTTATTGATACAGATGGGGGTCATTTTGAATAAACCAGATTTTTTTATGTTCATGGAGCTTTGTTCTATCACCACAATAAACCTTTTGTTGATTTAACCTTCTGTCATTAGCCCTATATAATTTTGTTTAGGATCAGGAACTTTCTTGACACCCTGTAAATATAGCAAAAAAATCAGAAAAATCCCAAAAGAGAAATGTGTTTGAATGATTGATTTTTTTGTTCAATGTCTGCAAGTTTGCTTCTAATGCTGTTGTGCCCATTGGGCCCTGAAGTGAACAGTAAAAATGGTAAAGGTTTTTTGATTGTGCCCCATAAACAACTAGATATTTTAAGTCTGAAGTAACTTGTGTAAAACTGATAAATATCAATATATTGTCTATACAAAATGCTTTTTTTTTTGCAAGACAATTAATTGAATCTGGTCTAAGATATTTTCAATTAGGAAAAGAGGTTGTTTCTAAAATCTATTTGTAAATAATAGCAATCAGAAGCCAACACTTTATCATTTAGTTGGCAAAGTTTTATTTAAAAACAAAAAAGTTGTTGGTATTGTAATAATTACTGAATTGTCATTGCTTTTTAATTAAATTAGTAATATCAGTGTGTGCATATACTTGAAAAAACTTTTGCTTATATTTCGTAGTTTAATTGTATGTAATTGTCGTTTTATGGTTTATTGTTAAATTGTTTTAATTTTTAAATGCTTTGATAAGGACTTATGAAAGTCAAAAACGTTCAGCTTTTTGTTTTTTAATAAAACTTTGCAAAGTAAATGATAAAATGATGGCTTTTGATTGCTATTATTTAGCCTGCCAATAGATTTTAATAATTTGAATCAGGCAAGAAAACAAGCCTCCTTTGGCTTTTTCATTGTTTGTATTTGTTCTGCGCATTGATGTCACTCATTACGTTGACATTTTAATTAAGTTTATAACTGCTACAACAGTGAATCTATCACATTCACATTTTATGCTTGTTAAATGAGTGTCTACAAGGTGCAGATTATGTATGGGAACATAATTTAAACGACTATTATTTCATGAGTATTTTAATTTATGTCATGTAATTTACTGATAATAATTTAGAGTTAATGCACTATTATTATACATTATTGATTTAATTAATATTAATGGATACTCCTCGAATTGTGTGTCGCGAAAGAATAGTGGCGCTTCACTTAGCAGGAAAATGTACCAAAGAAATTGTTCAATCTCTTAACGTCTCTCGAAAACTGGTCTGGTTGACCCTACGACGAGTCAAGGTAACAGGTAGGACAGTTGACCTCCCGAAAAGTGGACGTCCCCAAAATGCCTGCACACCGGAACTGATAAAGCAAGTGAAATGCAAGATCAAGCACAATCCTCAACAAAGCATGAGAAAAATGGCTCGAGAAGCCAAAGTAAGCAAAACGACTATTCGAAACTTGGTTCATAAGGACCTCAGTTATAAGCTCCAGAAACGCCATTTCCTATCTATTACAACTAAGGAGAATAGACACAAAAAGGCAAAAGCAATTCTCAACCAAGTCAAGTTTCATGACCATCCACCTATTATTTTTCCCGATAAAAAAATTTTTATGGTGCAGGCAGCTGTGAATAGGCAGAATAATTGCATCCTCTCCGGTGATCTCTTTGCTGTTCCTGTAGACCATAAAATGATCTTCAAAAGTCAAAAGCCACAGTCGGTCATGGTTTTTGCAGCCGTCACCACAAATGGACACAAAAACTTGATTATTTTTGTTGAAGCCAATACAAAAATAAATTCAGACATTTACATTGAAATTTTAAAGGGTAAAATTTATCCCTGGGTCCTTTCCATCTATGGAAAAGGGCCGTTTGTGTTCCAGCAAGACAGGGCACCCAGCCACACAGCTCGAAAGACACAGGAGTGGCTCACAGTCAATTTTCCTGGATTCTGGGACAAATTGATTTGGCCCCCATACAGTATAGACTTAAACATAGGCCTCAGTTCAAAACATACTCACACTATTCTGTTGTGCTCATAGAAAAGACATTTTATGACCCTTTTTCCTGCTTGGTATTCTTGGCAAGCTATTCTTAATTTCAGTCATATCTTTATAGAATTAAAAAAAACTAAATACAAAATTTTAACTGGGCAGCAAGATCATGGCATCTCTGGAAGTAGGTTGGAATAATTGCTTGCTTTATGTAGGAGCACCTCTGTCACTTTCCTGTGAGTCAGGAGGACAAATATAGAGATAAAATAAATAAAAATCTTATAACCCAAACTTCAAAACAGCTTTGGTTTAGATTGCTATGCAAGCTCTAAACAAATCGAATTGTTGGATGGCAATAGTAATTTCTCTATGTGAGAAATTTTTTAGAATGTTTACGAGTCTTATATTTGGTTCTCCTGAAATCAGATACTTTTTGGGAGACAAATTTAGATAACTTGCAGTCAACACTTGGTTTTATTTTTCAATATTTTTGAATTTTGATAATAGTGGTTTGTGATTCTTATACTAGCAGACCATATGTAGCAATTTTCTCTGTGGAACCAGTTGCCCCATGATATGTTACTAAACAGTTGAGTGTTTAGAGATTGGGTTAGAGTTACCCCCCATGAAGAGTCACCTAACTCTAACCCTATCTCCTGACTTTAAAATTGGTTAGGTAAACCCACCCCCATAATGGAGTGTGAATAGTTCACCAAATAAATAAAATTTTACTAATTAAAAAAAATTTGTGAAGAAACTAGAAACTTGATTAATTAGAGTTTTTTTTAGATGGAAGTGTGAAAATGAAACTGAAACATAATCGTCCTGATGTTAAATCATCTGGACCAAGCAGCAAAAAGGAGCGTCATAGCAGTGTAGGTGATGTTGAACAAAAAAAAAAATTAAAACACCAGGTGAAATATTTTGTAACTCTGTTTGTTTTTATTTTGATATAAAACAGTGCTTTTTAATGCTTTATTCTTAAATATTATTATTAATTTATTTTAGGTTTAAAAACCAATATGGTGACAAACAAAAACAAAACAAACACAAAAAAAGATTTAGAAAAAAATTCTGAATAAAATGCAAGCAACTGGAAAACTCTTGTTTAAGGCACATTGTTAATTTAGCAATGAAAATATTGTTGTTAATTTGATTATATTTTTACTCAGTTGTTTTAATCTATTGTTAAAAGTTCAAACTTGGTTAATTGTTGTTTTAATCTATAGTTTTAATTTATAGTCTTTGTTGCAGAGTAGTTTGTAACGTAGTTGTATTTTAGGTATTTCATTTTTGATTAGTCTGGTTTACAAAAGGTAAAGCCACTACTACCTTTTTGCAAGGTTCATTCTTGCCTTTTTTTGGTCTAGCCAAATAACTCAATCAAACAAGGCTGCTTAGTTCTGTAGGAAAATTTAAAGATATAAAACACACTACTGTAGCTTTTAATGCTCTGTCTTGTTTCTTAAATTTCACGAAATAAATAACAAAACATAACCCTTCAGGTGCAACACAGGAATTAAAATGATGAAAAGATGATAATTGCAATTGAAATAAATAAATAACACAGAATTGAAATAATGAAAAGACAATAAAGAAAAAAACAATAATTACAAAAACGATAAATAATGACTTGGAAAAAATGATTATTACAAAAGCAAAAGAAACGAAAAAAGATGGTTTGAACCTCACAGTCATCTCAAGTTAATTCACATCAGTTTAGAGCAGTGGTTACCAACTGCCGGTCCGCGTAAATTTTTTGCTGGTATGCAAAGGATTTTCTTTTTTGCCAAGTTAATTTTAATATGGAATTGTAAGCCTTTACAATTGTAAGTAAGTAAATTTTTGTGCCATTTATGATTGTTTCATCATAAACTGCATCTAGCTTTCAACAATACAAAGCTATTCTTCACTTTTAAGGTGCTGCTATAGCCATTAGTCTTGTTAAACTGCAGAACAATTAATATGGAATCAATGAAAGAACAAGTTATGCTGTACGTATTTAACAAGAAAGATATAAGTAAGACTTCTGAAAAAGGTGTCGCAGCATGGTCAAATGGTTAAGAGTGCCAGGACTGTAATTTACATGGTCTTGATTCAAAACCTATTTGTGCCATTCTATTTTGTCCTTGGGAAAGACATTTTACAGCGATTTCCCCTGCTGGCGTTCTAAGCAAGCAAAAGCAGTTCTAAATTTCAGTCATATCTCTATAAAAAAAACAAAGTAGAAATTTCAGGCAGACAGCAATATCTTGTTATCTTTGAAAGCAGGTTGCGGTAATTGCCTACCCTATGTATTAGTGCATGTTATTTGGAAGGATAAATGTAGAGGTAAAATAAATAAATGAATAAAAGCTAATTGTCAAAATGGAAATGAAGCAAGTATCAGTAGGCTTACTGCAAGTGTAGAGCAAACTACAAAGAGAGCATATGCAGATAAGTTGAGTGTCACAGGAGAATGTAAGAATGAAAAGGGGAATTTGTCAGAGAATACAACAAAAGTACTTTGATCTTGATCTTAATTTAGCTCCATGTAGTGAACAATTGCCATGGCCCTCATGTTTGGTGTGTCCCAAATTCTTTCAAATGATGCTATGAAACTTTCTAAACTTGCCTGTCTATTTCATTTAAAAAACAACTACGTGTTTTAGAAACTTCTTTGATGTCTCGCTTGCCTCCCATACTGGCAGCAAAGCAGCAGCAAATTTTACACTAACATTAATTTTGTTTGTAAATATATTGACATTTTGTTTTTTGAGTTGATTGAATTGCCATTTCATTGTAAATTTCTGTCTGAAGTACCTAGCATATGCCAAAATCTTGCATTATGTTACACAACAACAATTTTAGTTTACAAAAAAGATTTCAAGTGCTTGTATCAGTTCTATTTATTATACAGCTTTTTGTTACCAGTCCGTGAACATTTTTGAAAATTTTACTGGTCCACTGGTGTAGAATGGTTAAGAACCACTGGTTAGAGAACCAATCATTTACTTTTTGTTGCCAGTGCATTTGTTATAATAAATATTTAAAAATTAATTTTGCACACACACACACACACACACACACACACACACACACACAAAAAAAAAAAAAAAAAAAAAAAAAAGGATTATGCTTACTACCTTTTATTATTTGATTACTCATTATTATTATTATTATTATTGGGCTTGATTATTTGTACTCCTGACTCACAAGAAAACATTGGAGGCATTATACTTAGCCAACCATCAACTACCCCAGCCTGCATTTGGACTTTTCTATCAACTACTACCTTACCATGATGGGAAAGCTTGCATGCTTTAAGCACATGTTAAGCTGTGTTGGCAGGAGATTTTATGTCTCCTGTTAGAGATACCCATGGAGAAAGGTTTGCAGATAAAGACCTTTTTAAATGTCAGAAATCCTATTCCAGATAGACTGAGCAAGCTTGTCTCAATTAAATTCAGCAGTTATTGTCAGATGATCCATAACTTTTGGCACATTTTTCAAGCAATCTGCCAAAGTCACTTAATAAAAAAGTAGTGCATCTCAAAATGTGGGTTGCATTTCCCTGCTGGATTTTTCACAAGCATTGCACAAAAATTATAAATTTTAGCTCTGATAATATGCAAAAAAGGAAATTTAATTCAAAAAATCGAAAATTTTGTAGGATTTTAATGAATGATGAATACCTAAGTAAGGGAAAAAGTGCTGCAAATGATTATTTTTTCAAAGTAAGATTTTCTGCCATAACTATCACTAAAGCAAAATATCATTAACCACTTACGTACGGTTTTTTTTTTTTTTCGAATTTTTGAAAAAATTTTTACGCGCATTTCATAGCGACTATTTCACGCTTCATATTTCAAAAAAATTTACTGTATGAGACTAACTAAATTAACTTTTCTAAACCACATTTATTAAAACTAAATACAAGACTGAAAATGCGTATATATAAGTCATCCGTCTTCTGGCAAAAATTTACGTAGACGTATGTATACGTCATCCGTACGCAAGTGGTTAAGAGTAAACCTTGATAGAAAAATGTTCGTGCCAATTTTAAGAATTTTTTCATGGTTTAACCCTACATGATATTTTATCTATGAAGGCGACTTTGGTAATATCTTTCTATATCAAATTTAGTATTCCTTGTGCATTGCAAGCTTAGCAAACTTTATAGAGGCATCATAACACATCATAGTATTATAGTGGGTTTGTAATAAATTTTTCTGTTTATTACTATTTTTATTATTGATAAATTTATTTAGGAAAGATCCTTTGCATCATCTCCACAATTAACTAATGAATTAAAGATGAAAGAAAAGGAGAAAACAAAACCAAAGGTTCAACTAAATAGTAGCAGTAACTTTATAAGTTAGTTTTAATTGTAAACAATATTATGTGCCTTTTCTTAGGGAAGCAATTCATTCAAGCTTTTTAGTGTTTCTTATGCCAACAACATAAAGCCTGTATGAAAACTGAAATACAAATTGCAATGTCAACCAAACGTCATTATCCCAATGTCATATGAACCTGACAGAGTGGGAATCAGCAATGTCAACTTGACAGAATAAAAACTGAGTGTTGTTCCATCAGTTGCTGCCTCCTAGAAACACTATTGTAGCCCTGGCCCCGCTATTCACTTTTGTAAAGCAAACAATAAAAACTGAATAAGTTTTTTCTGATGCATTATTGTTCTTTTGTTTGCATTATTAAATAAATGCTACAATCGAGTTTGTTAAAAACAAAGTAAAGCCATTCCCGTTTTATACCACCGAGTTCAGCTGCTTTAATATAGGATCCATTGCTTCTTGTTTAAACATTTGGTGGTACAGAATTTGAAGATTGCTTGAAGTAAAAGATTTTTCTTCCCAAAGCTTTTCATCTGACACTCTTCAGGGGAAATCGTCAGAATGAAGCAGAATTGAAACCGAACTAATTTATAAAGGAAGAAAGTAGAGTTCTCATTGGCTGAAAGAGTCAACCAATGAGAGAAAAGATTAAGAAATTTTCAAAGAGTATACGAATTCTTTTTGCTTACACAGAAAGGGATTGAGAGATTTAATGAAAGTCGCTTCAAGAGCAGAAAGGTGAAAGGAAGAGCGACCTCGAGCGAGAATAGAAAATTTTTCGTTGCTGTAATGGAGGGCACATTGGGCGTTGTCAAGAAATGTGCCCTCCATTACAGCAACGAAACATTTTCTATTCTCGCTCGAGGTCGCTCTTCCTTTCACCTTTCTGCTCTTGAAGCGACTTTCATTAAATCTCTCAATCCCTTTCTGTGTAAGCAAAAAGAATTCGTATACTCTTTGAAAATTTCTTAATCTTTTCTCTCATTGGTTGACTCTTTCAGCCAATGAGAACTCTACTTTCTTCCTTTATAAATTAGTTCGGTTTCAATTCTGCTTCATTCTGACGATTTCCCCTGAAGAGTGTCAGATGAAAAGCTTTGGGAAGAAAAATCTTTTACTTCAAGCAATGCTTCTTGTTTCTTTACACTTTTACTCTCAAAAAAATTGTATGTTTAGTATATAATTTGCTATTAAGTGTCTAGTTTATATTTTCTTGTTTCAAAACTACAATAAAAATAAAAAATAATTTTGAAATGTGTATTTCCAGGTGAAAATAGACAACTTGGCCATGTCAGGCTTATTTTCAAGAGAAGAAAGCATTGATATGAAGCAACTGAAGAAGAAAGAAGATGTAAAAATTGAAAAGGATAAACGGTAATTTTTTTCTTTGGCCATTGTTTTTTATAGAAAGTGCTGTTATGCTTGCACAGTTTGTTTTAGAACCAAGGGGTTCATAAGTTTTCAATTTTTTTGCTCACATCTTGAAAAGTACTTCAGATTTTTTCAATCAGGTCGATTGTTTTTAACCTCTTTGATTTCGAGCAGAATTCGAGTCATTTCCAAGCTTTTTTTTCTCTTGATATCTTCAGGAAAAACTCACCTGCTATTAATTCTGCTTCTTTATTTTGATGAATTTTCCTGAAAAGTGTGAGGCGGCACTGGAAATGACTCGAACTTTGCTTGCTAATTTCAAATTTTGCACCACTTTGATCTTTTATGCTTTCGATTTTTGACTGCAGTAAGTCGCATTTGCCTTATTAAACAGTCGTCAACATTTGCTGGTAAACAAAAACCTGTAAGCGTTTTTTTAGCACAATTATATTTTGATTATTGTTTGTTAATTCTCTCATTCATCCTGGTTTTGCAATCGGGTATGTGGAGTCGGAGTCGTATGTTTTAGGAAGGAGTCGGAGTCTATTTTTTAGATATGCTCGAGTCGGATTCGGACCCGTTCATTGGTAAATTACGTGTAAGCTTTAGTCAGATTTACATCTGAATTGACTAGAAAACAAACAACGCAGAGAAGATGGTTGCTTTTTTGAGCACAGTCGGCTTTTGGATTTCAATTCAAAATAAATTCAGCAATTTTTACTTCAAATTAACCTTCAAAATAGATTTTCTTAAAAATCGAGCACCTTTGATTTAGGGGGCTATTTTGTCTTAAAAATTCAACTGAAAATTAAAAAAATATCTTTGCTTGAAAAATTTAGATCGAAATGTGCTTTTTGCAATTTTTTAGTGTAGTGACGACTAAAATAAAGTTCTTCATAAAAAATAAGCCTCCTTAAAAATTCGGGTCTTCAGAATTGCGACCTTATCTGAACCTGTCAATCACCTCGATTCTCGTTTCAATCGCCAACTCCGAATCATGTTTTCGGCTTCAAAAGGAAATCAAAAATTTTTTCTGTAAAATGCTGACAAACATAAAGCGAATAAATGGTCTACTGTACAATTGCAACAACAATGTTTAAAAAATCATGCTCCTGCTGACGCCCACCCAGGCTGTGTGCGCATATATAGTAGGAACTTGCTTACACTTGCAGCCATGCTGAAACAAACAATGACTGAGAACAAGTAGGGCAAAAGTCGCAAATAGGTAAATGGGCAAGTTATAACATCCGCAAGGAAATTGTGCATGCTCATTCCACTTATAGATTATGGTGGCTGCATTTACACATTTTTGAAAAGTGCGACTTGTAACCAGTGCTGTGGAGTCGGATGCATATATTTTAAAGCGAAGTTGGAGTCGCAAAATTGTTTTTTACATTTTTGGTTTTGTGGTTTGAAGTGCATATGTGTCACATGGTGGTGGGCTTACCCAAACCATTCTTAGGGATAAGGGTGTGGATCAACTCTGCAGAATCCCAATGAATGAGCAACTCCCCAAGGAAGATGCTAGAGGTCTAAAATAGAGAAGTGACCGAAAATGGCCAGACCTAGAGTGTCAAGTGCAGGGCAGTCTAGCATGAGATGAAAGATGTTTTGAAATTTAAATAAATTTGAAACCACAGTTTCTGCATAAAGAAGTCTTGGCTGGATCAATCCTGTGAACGCAAGAAGAGCAGGAAGAGTGGTGTGCCTGTTGCAGTGTAAATGAGAGAGAGCAGAGCAAAGGGAGGGCAAGGTCCTCAAAAGATACTGCAGGAATTTGGTATTGGAAGAAACCAGATTGGATACTGCATCTCCAACTGTGTAGAGGGATAGGCGTTGGGAGGAAATAAGAGGTGAGAGGGATAGTGGTATGGTGGAGGGGTTATGAGTGGCACCGACTTTAGCAAGAGAATCAACTAAGTCATTTTCTGGAAGAGAAGAATGACCAGGTATCCATTGGAGATGGACTACCTTAGAGTCAATAAAGAGTTGAGAAGAGATTGGTTGTCAGTGAGGTACTCGGGTGCAAAGGAGCAGAGAGAGTTGTTAGGACAGATTGAATAAGGTGACGTTTTCAAAGGCACATGATGAGGAGTGAGAAATACACCACTCACGTGTGTGAAGATCGCCACTATATTTAGTGGCCCAGCATCCAGTCAAAAAGGAGAGAGAGAGAGAGAGGTGGCAGTAAGACACTTAGGACATTTATTATAAACCCTACCCCTCCCACCCCCCACCCGCCAGGAACTGAGCCATCAGTCCAAGCAGTGATGTTGCTGTGAAGGAGGGTGGATCGATGGGGAATAGCAGTGGCATTGCAGAGGGAAGGAGGGTCGTTATATAAACATGAGGAAGAAAGTTGGTAAGAGATAGAATAAGAAAAAGGCTTAGACCAGGGAAATATAGGAGGACATAGAATTAGAAATTGTAGTTTAGAGGTGAGGTTTATAAGAGCCAGAAAAAGATCTCCATGATCCTTTCTTGAGGCATGTATGTGGGCTATGATGGGCGAGAGGGGCTGGAGGAAAGAATGAAGGTAGTCTTAGAGCATGTTCGATGTAAGAGAGAGAGATTGATGGGTGAGGGTGACGCGCAGTGGGGGAGAAGTGCTTCTAGGTGAAGCAGAGGAATAGGAATTGATGACAGATAGTCTGTGATAACTCTACAGGAAGATCTATGCATTCTCTTTATGGATGGGGGGCGAGAAAGGAAACCTTCCTGCAAAGCAGAGGTAAGAAATATGTGTCACATTGTGTTTTGCAGTGAAGTTTTATTGCAAAAAATGAATTGTTTTATTATTTCAGGCTAGAAACAAAAATAAAAAGTGACAATTCTGGAATGAATGACATTCGAACACGGTGAGGCGATACTGCTGGCTTGTTCCATTAGTTGATCTTCTAAATATGTTCCACGAGCGTTTAGAAAGTTAAAAACTTTCTTTTTATTGATTATGCAATAATATAATTGATTATATTAAAGTCATTTGATTGGTTCCTGAATTTGTACACTTTAAGTAAGGGGTTCCAACTTGTATTAATCCACGACCCACAAAAGCCTGAAATATTAAAAAAAAAGCAACTTATTTTGATAATTTGCATGGTTAATTTGTTTCACAAATAAAGTAAAGGCATTTTTTGTTTTTAACTAGTTTTCTCGCCTAAAAGTAAATTTATAACAAAAGCTGGTGAAGACCAATAAGTCAATAAAAAAAATTGTAATTTTATCAAAAAAGTTCTAAAATTTCACGACAAACAAAAATTAAGACTTTTTTGTCATTAACTAAAGTGTGTCATGAGCTTTTGATAGTTAAATTAGTTAAAGACAAAAAAATAAATTTAATTAAATACAAAAAACTTGCCTTAGAATCGAACCTGCGTCGAGCAAAAGATCGAAATTGAAGAAGGCGAAGAAAGCGAGATCGAGATCGCCGAGCAGCAGCGACTCCGGGGCTTCCCCAGTAAAAGTTCGACTTGCGTCGACGTCATCGGACGTCGAGTCTGAGCGGGAACGACATCGCGTCAAACGCTCTGCGCCTGACAAAGTGAAGATGAAGATGCCGAAAAAAAGATCAAAAGGAAGTCCCGAGAAGTTGATTAAAAAGGTTCTTTCCAAGCCTCCCATCGACAAACCCTCCGAGATGAGCACCCCTCGATCGCCCCCCAGCGAACACAGCAGACACTTGAAGCTGCATCGCAAACGATCAGGGAATGAGCCAGGTGGGTCCGGCCCGGCGAACCACTTGTGTCGGCCACTCCTGAATTAATTCTCTGGCCTTTCGTTTTCAGACAAGAAGCCAAAACGTCCACCTCCGGAGAGGAGCGCCTTCGAGACGTCTCAAGCGCACGCCAGAGATGTCCCGACGATCGTTTCTTCAAAACCGAGAAAGGAGAAGCGGAAGGACCCGCTCAGGTTCGTCATGCTATGCTGAGCCCCACAATCAATTTATTGAGAACACGGCGATGGTTGGTCTGGATGACCCAGCGCATTGCTTCTCAAAGTGGTCGATCCAATGGTTCGAATGAGGGTTGTTAAGGCCAGAGGGTTAACATAGCTGGATGAAAATCTTCATTTTAATAAAAGACCAAATAAATGGTCTTCATTTTAATGACGCATTGTTGAAAGTATGCACTTGATTAAGGGTCGAACCGGGCCCTCACGCAGTGCAGTTGAGAAGCAGCAGCCGAGCACACTGCTGCTGGGCCGACCTCATGTTTGATTCTTGCAGATTGGAGATGGAGACTGTGAGCGAAGGCAGGAAACCGACTCCGACACATTCTCGTCGTAAACACGAGCGTTCGTATCTCTTTCTGTGCGTTTGTGTGATTGTTTATTTAAGGTTTTATTAATTTAGTGAAGCGGCTCGATTCAAGCAGCAGTGCAACCAGTGAAGGTGAGTAGAATGTCGTTAGGTGTCGCTGTAAATGACGCACTTTATTTTACAGATGACGTCATAGAGCCAGCACTGAAAACTCCACCACCAGGTGATTTCTAGGCAGACTTCTCTCAATATGTGAAAAAACAATATTTTTATTCAGTTTCTCCCATGAGTTCTTCCAGTTCCAGCTCTCACGACCCTTTCTCCGAGCGCCCGCCAGAACGAGGGGGCGTCCCCAAATCACCGGCCCAACCCGACCTCAGGTTCGTGCCCTTCGATGCTTTTATTTTGTGACCTATTAAATATACAATTTTTATCAGTGACGGAGACCAGGATTCCCTTGAACAGGATTACCCGGATGCTTTGGACAGTTCCAATGAACATTCTGGCGATGAGAAAGTTTTCGCGCATGACGAGTGAGTTGATTGGGTTTTTTTCGAACTGATTTTGTTATGATTTTAATTTAAAAACAATAAATTTTGCACCGTTAACCAACATCAACAAATTTAGTTTAATTTACCAAGTTAACCGGGTGTAGTGTTGAGAGAGAGAAATTGAGCGAGAGAGAGAAAATAAAAGTTTTGTTGACAGTCTGTTTGGAACTGTTCATGGTGAGGCTGTCTCCAATCATATCGATCGAGTTGCTGGAAGAATTTCTAGAATATAATCAGTTGTTCTTCAGTCCTCATGTCTTCCAGTCTCGTTGCATCACCTGGTGCAGCGTTTACCTGCAAAAAATATTGAAGTGAACAGAATGGTAGCAGAAGTGGACTTAAATTTGAAAAATTTAAGTCCCAAATAAATGATTCCAACTAAAAAAAACAAGTCTAAAAAACTCGAAACTGCTAAGATAAAATCAAAATATTCTACTTTAGTGATATGGTGGTGAGTTTAACCGAACTATTTCTAGGGATAAGGGCGCGGAGTCCCAATAAATGGGCAACCCTTCAGGAACGAGACCCGAGGTCTAGAATGGAGAGGGAGTAGCCGAAGATGGCCACACGTAGAAAGTCAAGTGCAGGGCAGTCTAGCACAAGATGAAAGAGGTCCTGTGATGACAGGAAATGAGAAATACACCATTCGAGAGAATAAAGAATGGCATAAGTCTCACCAATAAAGTGGTAGCCCAGTGTCCAGCTGAGAAAGAGAGAGGCGGCGGAGAAATCCATAGTACATTTATATGAACCCTGGCCCTCCCGCCCCCAGCCCGCTAGGAACCGAGCCATCAGGCCCGGCAGTGATGTTTAATGATGTTTACAGGAACATTTTATTTATTATTTTTTATTTTTATCTTAATATTTATCCTCCTGACTCGCAGGAAAGCGACGGAGGCGCTATACATAGAATAAGCAATTACGCCGACCTGCTTCCGGAGATGCCCAGATATTGCTGTCCGCTTGTAATTAAATAGAGATATAACTGTAATTTAGAACTGCTTGCCAGAACCACCAAGCAGGGGAATGTGCCGTAAAGTGTCTTTCCCAAGGACACAACAGAATGGCGCAAGTGGGTTTTGAACCGGGACCGTGTTGGTCACGAGTCCGGCGCTTTAACCACTCGACCATGCTGCCGACTAACATGGAAAGAAAGTTGGTAAGAGATAGAGTAAGAAGAAGAAGGTGTAGACCAAAGAGGTTTAGGAGGACATAGGAGTAGAGGTTTGCAAGGTAATTGTAGGTTAAGGGTGAGGTTTATAAGAGCCAGAAAAAGATCTCCATGATCCTTTCTTGAGGCGTGTATGTGGGCTATGATGGGCGAGAGAGGCTGGAGGAAAGAATGAAGGTAGTCTTAGAGCATGTTCGATGGGTGAAGGTGACACGCAGTGGGGGGAAGCTGAATTATCATCATACATTTGTTGCAATGCTTTGTAATCGTAGCCATTATTAAAATTGAGTTTGATTTGAGCTGAATTAATTCAATTATATCAGTGAACTAAACTCGTGAAAAATTTTATTGAAATTTAATAATTGTGTTTACGCCAAAAAAACTTATACAACTTCAAGGCGCTCTAAAAAACGTAATAGGCTCATTGTAATTTGAAATGTAAGTTTAAAAAAGTTTTTGGCCCAATACTACTTTTAGTAATCTTGTTTTAGACTTGCAAACCCCCTTACAAAAAATTTTTGCGTACGCCACTCTTTGTATGTAACAGAATGAACTAAAACTATTTATAATATTCATAATTTTCCCAAAAAATTAAAAACAAAGATTTTTATCTAATATTCCTGTAATTACTGCCACAAATCAAATATCGATAAATGATTTTAAATAAATTGCACAATAGTAATTATAAATTTTTTCCTACATGTTTACTTTTAGACTGCTAATGTTTATTAAATCTTTCGTGACCCCCAAAAAAGCTGAACGACCCACAGGTTGAGGACCATTGGATCAAATGTAAATTGAAATTTTTTTTATCTTACTGTCGACAGAAAAATACAATTATTCTTTTCAAAACTCATGCAAATTAGCGTTTTTGCATTTATTTAACCAAAATTTGTTAAATAAACTTAAGTAAAAAAATGGTTTTACTTATAAGTCGTGGAAGATCATGGTCCGAGTGCGAATGAGCATTTACGGAAAATAGCCCAAAGTGCTTTGCACAAAAATTAGTTTGTGAAGCATTAATTTTTTTAATTTTACCATAAAATTGCTATGGAAACACAACGAAATCTGATGAGCGCTTAAGTTAAGTGGTTTTTGTTTCTGTCGCTTTAATAATGTAAAGAAATCAATTAAAAAATGCTTAATCCAATATGGCTACTTTCCATAGCAATTTTATGGTATAAAAAAGTAACCTCTCAAAGCAATGTGTTATTTATAGATTAGAAACATGTATCTCTGCTTTGTTTGACACCAAATCAGCAAAAGACGATATTAAACCCTCAAAATTTCCATGCCGATTGAAATATCGAAACATCAATCTTTAAAAAAATTTTGACAACGTTTCTGTTGACCCTTAAATCGGTTGCGATTTCATGAGAAAAAAAAACTCTAAGGAATAATCGTCATGAATCGTTTCATCCTAATTTCAAGCTGAATGAGCAGCGCTTTGCAAGTGACATATTGCAGTGAAGCTTTTGCACCATCGTGTAATTAATTCGATTCATCTCACAGAGCAGCTTCCTCTAATGAAGAAGACGCGGAAGAAGCCGCCCCTCGGGTGGTGGTGGGGATTGGGGAGACTTTCAATCACTACCCCCACATGTCGGATGAACTTTTCGATCAGCTGCGCAGGCTGCAAGCCCTCCTCGCCACCGTCACCGACGAATCTTGCTTGAGGAAGGTCGGTCTTCCGCGCGCGCTCGCTCGACGGCCCACGTGACCTGGTTTGTTTGTTCAGATATCGTCGGCCGTCCGCAAGTCCGGCAGTTTCGATGAGGAGCAGGACGCGATGCGCGTCGACCTCTGCTCTTTGGATCGAAAAACCATCCATAAGATTGAGAAGTACGTCGCGGGGGTAGTGGGCGAGTGAGGAGTGCTGGTTCGCCGGTTCGGGTCTGCGCGTGGCCGGAACAGCGCCGGAGAGCCTGCGCCCACTTGAGAGAGATTGTGTTAGCCTCAAAGCGTTTTGTCAACCTACGACAGTTGATATAACTGTGCGGAATTTGATCTTTTGTCGTATAAATCGCATTTTTGTTATCTTTAAAGGATTTTCAATAAAACTCTGGTATAGCTCGGAGAATTAAGGGTGTTTTTTTTTTCTGCAAGCAACCAAAAAAGTGATTTAACTATATGAAGTGATACAACATGCCTTTTGTTACGTATTTGAGATTCGAACTCATGTACATTAACTTAATCAATTAAGTAATCATTTCTAGTTGCGTGGTTTCCATTCAATTCTCGGCTCTAGGTGCTTTCTCGCAGCCTGGGCCGTAAGTCTGTTTATTGTTGTTAAAGAGACAGACCAAAACCAAACCTACCAAAATGGAATGGTATCCACCCATTCCGATGTTCAATGTGGGTCTGCTAATCAGCAAACGTCCTTTTCAGGACGGGGCAGTGCCTATGTAAAACTGCCCTTTTCAGGGTACATTGCCAACAAGTTCCGAAGACCCCTATTCTTCAGCTGAACATCGAAGGCCTCACTGCAAGCAAGATGAACGTTCTTAATCACCTCGCTATGCAGTCTGAGGCACTCGTCATCCTACTGCAGGAGACCCACTGCACTGATGCAAAGAAGTTGGTACTTCCAAACTACCAACTAGCTGGGTCTTCTTTAAGCAGGAAGCATGGCCTTGCCACGTTTGTCCACGAGCGACTAAGATACACGCTTTTGGACCAATCTCCACCGACATCGGAGATTGAGTGGTTGTGTGTGGACGTTGATGGTTATAAAATAGTCAACGTCTACAAACCACCACCAACGCGATTGCGAACCCTGGATCTCCTAGTGTTTCCTTACTCATGTCTTTACGCTGGCGATTTTAACTGTCGTCTTGTTGACTAGGGTTACAATGACAACAGTCCGGACGGTAAGTGTTTGGTTGGCTGGGCAAGTATTAATTGTCTTGCCCTGCCATATAATGCCAAGGACGCTGCCAGTTTGATTCCGGCCGCTGGAACACTGACACCAATCCGGATCTAGCTTTCGCTAGCGTAGGTCCAAACAGTCGCTTACCGGATAGACGTGTCCTTGACAAGTTCCCCAGGTCAAACATCAACCTTCGCTTATTACACCACCAAGGTTTGCTATGGCAGTGCCAAGGATGTCTGTTAAGCAATGGAACTTCCAGAAGGCCAAATGGAGTCATTACATTGCTTTGACGAATAAATTCGTAAAGACTTTGTTGCCGCCTGATTCACTTGATGTGGATGCGGCTTACCAGGACTTCTGTAACACCATTAAGAAAAGCAGCCAAAAAGACTATCCCATGCGGGTATCGAAATAACTATATTCCGTGTTGGGATGCAGAGTGTGAATCCCTCTATGAAACCTTTCTGCAGTCTCCTCAGGGAAACGACTCAAGTTTGGCTGCTACAGCTCTGCTCGCCAAGCTTGAGAGAAAGTGGAGGGATCGATGGTCCGAGGCAGTTTGGAGTATTGACTTCTCACACTCAAGCGTGGAGTATTTTGAACCATCGTACTGGTAGGTCACGACACTCTCCTAGTCATTGTCTCGTTTCAGCCGATGCTATTGCATCTCAGCTGGTTATAAATGGGAAATACGAGGCTGTTGATCGCAAGTCATCTCGACTTGTCCTTCAAGAAGTGTCTGACCTTTGGAGGGCCACAACACCAGACGCAATAAATATCTCTGACAATTTTTCACAGAGAGAATTTGCTGCTGCCCTCGAACATTTAAAACTAGGTAAAGCTCCGGGACCTGATTCCATCTGCCCAGAGCTTATACTCCATGCTGGAGCTGCTTTAAAGTCCTGGTTACGTGACTTCCTTTCTTCCTGTTTGCGCCGACTCAAAATTTCCAAGATCTAGAGAAGAGCGCTTGTGGTCGCGATCCCAAAACCAACGTAGCCCGTGGGGATCCAATAAGTTATCGACCGATATCTCTGCTCTGTGTCCCCTACAAGATCCTCGAGAGGCTTATCTACGCCCGCGTTGAGCCATTAATCGATCCACTGCTCCCTAAAGAGCAGGCTGGGTTCCGACGCGGGAAGTCAACCGTAGATCAAGTTGTTCAGCTGACCCAGAACATCGAGGATTCTTTTTAGGCTAAAAAGAAGACCGGTGCCGTATTTATCGATCTGACAGTTGTTTATGACACTGTCTGGCACCGTGGCCTTACCTGCAAGCTGCTGAGACTACTTTCGGATAAGCACATGGTCAAAATGATTATGGAGCTTGTCCGAAATCGAAGTTTCACCCTTACCACCGGTGAAGACTACGTCGTCTTAAAAACGGCGTTCCTCAGGGATCGGTCTTGGCTCCCCTCCTATTTAACATCTATACGTACGATCTTCCTTCCATAATTTCCAGAAAGTTTGCTTATGCTGATGATCTAGCATTGTTGCATTCTTCTGGAAACTGGAAGGACTTGGAAGGGACTTTAAGCCAAGACATGTCCACACTTTCAGCGTATCTCCAGACTTGGAGGTTGAAGCTCAGTCACACTAAGACGGTGACGGCAGCCTTTCACTTAAATAACCGAGAGGCCAAACGTGAGCTAAAGGTCTACAACAACGGTAGACTTTTACCGTTCTGTCCAACTCCTACTTACCTTGGGGTAAAACTGGACAAATCGCTCACGTTTCGTCACCATCTAGTGGCATTGCGCAAAAAACTATCCTCGGGCGTCACACTGCTGAGGCGACTCGTGGGCTCGGGATGGGGTGCTGGTACTAAAACACTACGCATAGCCACCTTGTCTCTAGTCTACTCAACAGCTGAGTACTGTGCGCCAGTCTGGTGTCGCAGTGCTCACACTCGTCTCATTGACAGTGTCTTGAATAACGCTTTGCACATAGTCACTGGATGCCTGCGTCCCACTCAACAGACCACCTACCTGTACTCTCATGCATCCAGCCAGCTGAGCTTCGTCGACTGGGAGCGACACTCTCCTTGGCTTACCGTGGATCTCTGGACCCTGATCATATCTTGTATGATCTTTTAAGTGGGTCCTCAGATACTCGCCAAGTGAGACTAAGATCCAGACGCCCGTTTGTGCCAGGTGCGCGGAATCTCTTGGACAACCTTGCCAGATTTGGCATCCGTGGTTCTGAATGGACAAATCACAAATGGAAAACGGAGTACTGTGAAGGTGCTTCCAGGCTCCGTGCTTTTGTTTCCGGGACCGGTGCCAGGCCTGTTGGGATGGGCTTACCCCGAGCAGCTTGGGTTAAACTCAACCGCCTGCGGACTGGTATTGGGCGATTCCATTTGTCCATGCACAAATGGGGTCTCGCTCCTTCACCGAATTGCGAGTGTGGCTCCTCTGAGCAAACCGCAGACCATGTACTAACAATGTGCCCTATACATCGGGCACCACATGGAGCACGAGGTCTGACAGTTTTGGATGACTAAACTCGATGCTGGCTTAATAATAAGGCAAAGTGGGGCGTGTTGTCACAGTTTTAGGATTTTTAACATTGTGCTTTTACTGGTTGATATAGCAATGATTTTGCCATAGCGTTTTATTCTTGCCTATGTACCCTCTGTAACGGCAGCAAAATAATTTCTCAATTCTAAACACCTTTTGACAAAAACAAAATTAAAAAAAATATTTTTTTTGTGATGACTCGCCCCATGCCGGAGAGAGTTGCTTGGTGTATTGTGCATGGTCACTATGCACACTCATCTAAAAATTGTGCATGGTCACCGTACCAGTTTAGCATTAAAGCTGCGTGATTTTTTTTGCAAACAGAAACTTAAAATAAAGATGGCGGGAAAAGATGTTACTACAACAAAAATAGTCTCCAAACAGTTAATTAAAGTAGGAAAAACTTGCTGTGACAACTCGCCCCACTTTGCCTTGCCACTGCCTGCATCTGATTCAGGCAGTGCAGCAGCCTGGAGTAGTAAAAGGATAAACCCTCGGCCCCAGTCCTGTAGTGGATACCCTTCAAACGACGACGAGTAACTTTGTTGTTTTTTCTAGAACTTAGGTATTGTGAGGTGATGGTAGTGTGAATGTGTTTAAAGTTTTCTCTACCTTCCCCAGGTGTTATGTCTGGATCTGAGATGATGATGTTAGTGTACCTTTGTTATAAAAGATCGTGGCCATGTTTCTGGGAGGATGTGAGTAGGTATTAAGATCCTGATTAAGATCATGTAAAGGGTGTGTTTGTGTGTTGACTGTTAAGTTAGTTGTTTAAGTTATGAAGTTTGAGATGGGTGTCCATTGAAAAGACCATTGAAAGAATTTAAATGCTAAAAATTTTGCCAAACTGTGCTCTTACCAGAAGTGTCGGGTATTTCCAGCAATTTGTTATCTTTAAAGAGTTTGCAAACTTTATTTGAAGAAAAATTCATGCTGTAATAATATTTTATTTTAGATTGAACTTAACAGCTTAAACTTAACATTGGCAAATATTACACAAGCAAGTATACCCGTAAATTTGCACTAGTTAGCTTAAATTTACTAATAAAAAAATACATATAGTTAGGTTATGATCATGAGGAAAAAAAATCTTTGCATTTATAACATTATTTGGTAACAAGACATTTCTTGTGCAGGCTACGAATAAATACAAAAAAAAAAAAATAATACCAGCCACCTGTGTATTAGACAGGGTGATAGACGGATTCATTTAAAGAAAGTCATTACGCTCATTAGCTGCTTTTCTTTTTGTTAGCCTACAGTTTGTCTTGCTCTCTTTTAATCTTAAACGTAAAGGCAAGCATTACGGTTACATGTGCAATTTTTAATTATAAACGAAAAATTAGCCACACATGTCGGGTATGAGAATTAAACTTAAAATAAATTCCGGGAATAAAGCATTTGGAACATCAGACAAAATTTTAAAAATGCTTTTTCAAGTCTTTGAAATTAATTGACTTTTAAAAAACTCCATTAAAAATTAATAGACTCCGACTCCATTACAAATTAACAAAAGCCGATTGCGACAAAAATGCCATACTCCGGCTCCAGTCCATGCTCAATTGCTCATCTCTGCTAGACAGGAT
This sequence comes from Diplosoma virens, assembly GCA_963680785.1. Taxonomy (NCBI): domain Eukaryota; kingdom Metazoa; phylum Chordata; class Ascidiacea; order Aplousobranchia; family Didemnidae; genus Diplosoma; species Diplosoma virens. The sequence continues at coordinate 188,508 of OY796881.1, read as the reverse complement.
CCTTGTGGTATTCCACAGTTAATTTTTATTTCATCAAAAAAGTTATTTGAAATATTCGTAGATTGCCTTCTATTAGCCGAAAAACTTTTAATAAGATTGAGATTTTTCTCGTAGGCTGTACCAAAATAATTTTGTTGTTTCCAAAGCAAAATGTAATGATAAAAATCTGTCTGATTTTTTGATTTTTGTCACGGAAAATTAGAACTGGCCTTGTTTCCGACCAGACGCGGGCCTCAGGTTGCCATCCCTGCTCTAGAACAATTGAAAGTAACTTTAAAATTAAAATTAATTTTGTTATCCCAGCAAGATCCCCCAATAATCAAAAATTTAAACTAGATACAACACATTAAAAGTCTATTTTTCTATCTGGCTTGTTACAAACAGAACTTTTTTTTATTCGGTAAGACCTTATAATATAGATGCTAGAACAGAAATTATTAAAATTGAATTTACTAAAATTATTAGATTTATATAAACTGGAACTGGGAAAATTTATAAATATACGATAATAAATTTAATAATAATTTATAAATATACGTTGGTTGAAAAACTTACATAGGAATGCATTCAAAAAACAATTAAAATAAGTTTTATTAATCAATATTAAGTTTTTAAAATTATATATATTTAAATATTTCAGCACATGTTACATAATGAATTGAATACTTTGTTTTCTAAGTCATGCTGAATATAAATAGTCTTTGCAATATTTACAATATAAGCCCAGTTTATAAATAAAAAAATGCTTACGCCTAATCTTATCTTAATATGCATAATACAAGTGAGATTAAAATTTTTTTATTGTTGTTTTATAAATTTTTTTTATGTTGAAAGTTTTCTTTTTTGTTGTTTTTCTTATTGTTAATTGTAGCCTACTCGCACCAACACAACTGTTATTAATAATTGGTTAGGGTTGTTCGATGCTTCCTTGCCTTTTTCTTACTGTATATTTCTTTTGTTATTGTTTTATACGGTTTTGGCCAAAATAAATTGTGTGTCTGTCTGTCAATATTATATTCTTGCTTCGCTTTATCCCCGTAGGTGGGGGCTCCGTACCATACAATACGTTACATAACAGAGATAAACTGCGCAAATCATAACCCGACAATAGCACACGAATTCAACTACGCAATCGCATGCATCATAAAAATCCAAACTAACCGATGTAGGATTTCACAATTTTTTAAAATAATAAAATATATGAAAAGGAATGCGTTAAAGAGGTGGTTGAAGGGTGGTGCAGGTGGATGAAAGAAAATTCAGTTCTTTGCCACGAACACGGCATGAAACGAGCACGTGATTATTCGATGACGAACGTCTGCACGGACGGTTTGCTGCAGATCCTCATCGAGGTGTCGAACGAGCCGCCAGCCTGGTTCACGCTCAAGCACAAACCAACCGCAACGTTGTAAAGTTTTCCCGTAGATTTCTTAGTTTGCTAAAACATGAGACACTGACATAATCCTCAACCCTCTAAACCAAACGACTTTCTCATACCTGGCCATCTGCAGGTAAAAACGTCCATCTTTGCATTCCAGCCCCCCCATCGCACTTTGAAAGACGCGGAAGAAACGAAGACCCTTCCAGGCACAGCCTGTCCCCTTTAACAGCAACTTCACCTGCAAAAACACAACACAATGATCACACTTCTAATTTTATTTTAGTCCTGTAATTCAAACACATATGAGGGATGAAATCGTGGGCACTGTCGGCAGATGTTGCGATGAAACAACTCTATATGTTTTGAATTATTTTTTTGGTAAAAAATTTTTTTTTTTCAAATTTTCAGTCTATGTTATGTATTATATCTATGTTGTTAACAAAGTTATGTAAAAATAAAGTCATATATCTTGTTTCTTAAAAAAAAACATTCTAAGACATATATGTCTAACAGGGCTTTAGAGCAACTTTTTTTTTCTCTAGGGCTTTTTTAAAATTATTTTCTAGAATTAATCGTTTTTTTTAATTACTTTTCTAGAATTTGGCGAAACAAAACATAACTAAACTTATCTTAATTGATAAAGATTGAAAAATAATTATTGTGATTAGATTCTATTTAAAAAAGCAATTATTTTTATTGTAAACAATTGAAAAGCAAGTTTGTTTTTTTAGAACAGCACATATACACGTTCATTTTAGTACAAGAAAATGTTTTGCCGTTACCGTATTTTCTTGAATAGAAAACGCCCTTGAATAGAAGCCGCCCTCGAATAGAAACCGCACGAATTGATTTTAAAAAAACAATAGAAGCCGCAATGGACAAAACCGCTTCTTTATTGACACAAGAAAACAAAGCAAAAAAAGCAGTTGTCAGATTGCAGTAGTGATTGGATAGTGCGTAAAAACTTTTAGACAAAAGAGAGCCCAGATGTTTGTTGCTACTTAATAATTAACACTTCTTCCGTTTGGTTTTGTTGATTCCTTTACACAGACGCAACAGGAATAGCAGCTGTCGGATTAACGGTAGGGTAGCACGTGATGACCTTGTTTACGGTATGAGTGTTTCGCAAAATAGACAATAGAATTGCATTTGATTTACTGTTTCCGTTTTTCTGTCGCTTATGGTAAATCATTATCTTGAATGCGCACTGGACACCAATTTGAATACGAAAACATTCATATAAAAAAATAGAACCCGCCCTCGAATATAAACCGCACAATATGTTCAAAAATAGTAGCCGTGGCTTCTATTCAAGAAAATACGGTATACCCAGGAATTTACAAGTCTTTTATTTACTCAAACAAACAGGTTTACTAACGCATCTATTTGTTACATTCATCCCCAATATTTGGGCTAGGAACTTAAACAATTCCGTTTCACTTGCAACACTGATTACAAACACTTTCAGGCAGATGAACAACAAATCCTAATCACAACAACCAGACCTAGTATCCTGCCAATTTATAGCTGCTACCGCCGTGCAACCTGTAGCTGCTTTCAAAATATCTTTGTGTTAACACTTCTTTTAATAAAGTTCAAAATCAGATTTAAATTTTTGAGAAGGTATTCTACGTGCCTGCTCAGACCCATACAACCCAATACCTTAGCATGCCACGTATGTATTTGGATGGACATGAACTAGTTGTCAAAGAACGGCTTGGTATTCTTGTTTAGGTGATTGTGCAAACTGCAAAGCAACATTTAAATTTCTTTTTAAATCAGGTACAGCTTGGTTATCATCTAAAGTAATTTATTTTCATTTATTTTTTATTTATTTTCATGTCATCTGTTTTATCCTCCCGACTGGCAGAAAATCGAAGGAAGCGCTAATACATAGGGTAAGTAAGTAACTATTCCGACCTGTTTCCGGAGATAAGTTATCCGCCTAATTTAAAGTTATATTTACGTTTATTTTAACTTCTCAAAAAATAATACAACTATCGTTACTTTGGTAAGTTGGTATTATTTAAATGTCTTTGATTGATTTTATTTTTTCAAAGAAACGGCAGAAGCAGAATAAAAAAATCTCTAAAGCTTTATTAAATTCGTCGTCGTCGTTGGATTGTAGGGCATCCATTCCGGGCTATACACTAACAGAACTGGGGCCGAGGGTTTATTCTTTTCTACCTCAGGCTGCTGTACTGCCCAAATCAGATGCTGGCAGTGATGTTGTTGAGCATCGAGTTTGAAACCGTCAGACTTTGTGCTTCATGTGGTGCCTGATATATTGAACACGCTATTAGAACGTGGTCTGCAGTTTGTTCAGGGACGTTGCACTCGCAATTCAGTGAAGGAGCAAGACCCCATTTGTGCAGGGATGAATGAATTGGCCAATACCAGTCCGCAGGGCAATTGAATTTAACCCAAACTGTTCAGGGTAAGTTCATTCCAACAAACTAGTACAATTCAAATGATACTGTATAATGCGGGAAAATTAATGCTTTTCCCCGGGCATAAAAATGCTAGCAACTTTTTCGCCACCATGTAAAAGCCAGAGAGACCAATTAATCACTACTTTCCCAATATTGTCTCGAATCCCGCTCGGCTTTAACCGTTACATTGCATTAAGAGGTGCGGAAAGTGCATCAGGAAACCTCTATAATCGATTTAAAATTAGAAAGCAGTGGAGATAATCTTGAGAAATCACATGCAGGATGAAAGTTGACAAAACAATATTGTAAAAGCTGAAGATAAATTTGTGGCACCAACAAACTATCTGATAAAGTACGATTTTTTGCCTCAGAGAAAAACAATATAGTAACTAGGATGTATCATACTTGAGAGTTCATTCGTTTCATTTCACTCTCCAGAATGAATGCTGTCATAATAGCAGATACTGTTGTTAAGATATTAGTTAATTAAGTCTAAAGCCAGAATTATGAAAGATGTTTAACCAGATAAGAAAATAATATTATGCTTAGCTGCTGTAACAGTATCGACAGCTTTAACCCCAGGTTTTTCTATAGCAGCAAAGTATTCACTTCTTGAACTTCAATCAAATAGCAACAAAACACATCATCCGTCATAATGCTCCTTCTATGTCTACTATATCAAATGCCGTTTCTTTAGCACATCTTTTGTAAAAGGAATGAGATCACAAAATGTGAATGGAGGCAAGTCGCATGAAACATCAGACCTCACACCGCATGGGCCGCGGCAAATTTAACTTAAAAAAAAACTTGTTTGAATTTATTTTAAACAAAAAACTTGTTTGAATCCAAGGTTCCTTTTTTATTATTATACTGTAAAGCCCACATTTAAAATTATAAAAGCTGTATTCTCTCACTGTCAAAGCAATAAAAATTTCTTCAAAAATTACAAAGTATTTGAAAATGACCGAAGGTTTGGTCGTTACGTTTATATTGCGCGGTGTCGCGCTATTCGGACGAACGAGTAAAACAAAAACTATTTGTTTGAACAACTTAAATTTATATTCGGGAAACAATAAAAATGCCAGGACTTTGCAGGAACTAGCTATTGACTTAAGTCATGTCAGCAGCAGATTGAATTTACTATTCGTATCTCCTTAAAAACAATCTCTATTTTGATGTGCGCTTGTAATTGTTTTGAACTGATTGCAAATATATTAATACATTAAATTACTACATGTTTAATGGTGGGAACTTTGTTTGGGTTGATTTCACTATAGATATCCAGCTAACGTTTTCAATGTTTCAAAAATAATGTTTTTCATAACAAGCATTTATCAAATTCATTAAACAAGATGCAAGACAGCAATTTCATAACTGGGTCGCCAAGGAAACCACACGCACTTTATAATATTAAAATGACCTTTCTCGTTGAATGTCCACACTGTGCCTTGGTCAGTCTCCGGACATGCACCAGCATGCAATACAGGTTGTTGTCCACCAACAGCATGAAGGCAGATGGACAGCTCGGCTACGCTGATCCTACCCTCGGCCAAACGACGCGTTGCTGGTCGCTCTTGTTTGTACTTCACAGCAGAGTTGCGCTTTCCGGGAATCCCCATCTCCGGATAAACATTTTCCAAGTACCTGGCAATATGTGGTGGTTGTGGTGGTGCCGCGTAACTATGCATAACTTGCCTTGCCTTCATGTAAAGCCACCCCTAACAAAATGTCAACAACATAAAATGTTTTCTTCATCCATACCACGACCACATATAACAGCATAAATACATTCATCCTAACATAAAATTACATAACAAAAAAAAAAAACAAAAGAAACCATAATGAACGTTTTCGGCTTGCGTCGCCCTCTTCAGATGAATAAAATGATTTGAAGAAATAAGTACTGTAATTTAAACAAAAACGAAGTCAATGATCTGAATTACGCAATTGTTCAACAAATCTTTTTTCTCGGACGCGTTTTTTTCATAAAGGAAATTAATTTAAATTTAAAATGCAACCGCCAAAATGACAACAACAACGCCGATACACCGAGTAAATCCAACTGACACAAAATAATAATCTAAAATATATTTAATAAAAATTTTTTTTTGTTATAGCCTATTTTGTTAGTAATTTTATGTAAAGGCCCGTTTCCACTACGAGCGTGGAAAAGAGCATTTTTTCTCTCTTTTATTGATCTTCGATTGAAGCGAGCGGTTAAAATTGAAGCGAGCGCAAAAAAAAAGCAATAAAACAAACAAAGAATGCTTTTTTCCACGCTCGTAGTGGAAACGGGCCTTTAGAATGAATGTATTTATGCTGTTATATGTGGTCGTGATATGGATGAAGAAAACATACTTTCTCCCTAAATTGTACATAAAAATGATTTGGGAGGTCAAAGGTCATTTTGATCTTCATGCAAAATACAAGGTCCGGCTCCAACCATGACCCCAGCATACCAATAACATTCAATAAATATTTTTCCATGAACAAGTCAAGAGTCGGCGCAAAATTAAGTTAACGCGACATGATGGCGCGTATCTTGATGTGATCTCACATATACTAGAAGTAAATAAGCCCGAGGGGGAAATTGTTTTTTCATATTAATTCATTGCAATTAGTTAATTTTTCATTCTTTTCGAAAATTAAAAAAAAAACCTTTAACCCTAACAAAATACTTTTAATACCAAAAGAACCAAGACTAAATCCTAGAATGCATCGCTCATAGCATGGGCTCGTCACGTGACTGATGAAAGGTCAGCAGCGGATTTGAGTGGTGGAGATCGCCCTGTTGATGGCAAACGTGAGCAACGCAGCCACGGTTCGAAACTTGGAGAAAACACTTTCCAGCACTTTTCTTTGCTTGGCAGTCTGAGAAAGCAACATTATGACCCGATAAAAAAAACTTTAATTGGAGAGCAATATCTTGGCATCTCCGAAAGCAAGTCAAATCAATCGCTTGATGGTTGCCTTAAGTATAGCGCCTCTGACGCTTTCTTGTGAGTAAGATTAATGGAGGTGAAAAAAAAGATAAAATAGGTACAGAAAAAAGTCAGTGAAACAGAAGCTTTTTTTGTCCAGTAGGAATAAATCAAAAGAAAAGAATATATTAAAATTTGAACAGCGGAGAAAAATTAATACCCTAATTGTTTAAAGAGCAGAGCGAAAATGTAAAAAGGAGAGAAATTTTTGAAATTTGATTAATTTCTCGTAAAATTATTCAGATGCTAATTTCAAAAGTAAGAAATCAAAAAATGCAACGAACTCTCGTTACTATTGACGCTTTGAAGCAGTATTGGCTTTTGTTATTTATCTGGAATCATTTTTGAGTTTCCAAATTAAAGGATTTTTTATATTGCCATGCAACCAATTTGATGAGTTGTATGTGTTTTTCAGACTTTAGTTTTAACTCGAGCCCTAAACCGGACTTCTACAACTTCTGTTTATGATTTTGGCAGGCTAGTATCACCAAGACACAGAGAATCCAATTTCAGCTCTACTGCATTTTTTAAAACTAGGCCACTACAACTAATTGTGTGGCAACAGTGCAAAGCCCAATATATTCGATTTCAATCATTACGTTTCAGTGAAGTGTGTGCCGGCAGGATGGTCGAGTGGTTGAAAGCGCCGTGGTTCTGATCGACATAACCTCAGCAAAAAACTTATCTCTAAGCTTTTTGTCCGACACTTGTCAGGCGATAAACGTCGGAATGAAGGAAAGAAAAATTTAATAGATTTTCTTATAAATTTCAAACTCTTGCTACTATTTCTACTGCTATTTCTGCTCGTTTTGGCAAATCTTCAACTCCAGTCATGTTTAGTGAACTTGCAATTAGACAATACCTTTTAGATAATCCTATGTGCGCCGAAAATTACAGTGATAAAAAATTTACTATTCTTTCTTTGGCCGTTTGTCTTTTCATTTATATGTGTTGGAAACCGTTTACATTAAATCATGCAAGCCAAATTTATGCCGCCAAAAAGAGTTTGTTTACAACTTGAAAATCTTGCGCTGATCACGCATTTTGATGGCTTTCTCAAACATCCAATCATCTTCGTTCAGCTTTATTAGAAAATCTATTGAATTTTTCTTTCCTTCATTCCGACGTTTATCTCCTGACGAATGTCGGACAAAAAGCTTAGAGATTAGTTTTTTGTTAGCTATTTTCAAATTCTGTACCACAAACCACTTGTTTAGATATGGTCTCAATTCAAAATCTACTTGTGCATTCTATTTTGTCCTCAGGAAAGACACTTTACGACACTTTTCATTGTTTGATGGTCTTGGCAAACTATTTAAATATCAGTCATACCTGCATAAAACTAAAAAACCAAAATAAAAAATTTCAACCGGACAGCAATATCTTGGCATCTTCAGAAGCAGGTCAAGGTAATTGCTTTCCTTATGTATAGCATCTCCCTCGCTTTTTTGGGAGTCTGAAGGATAAATACAGAGATGACATATACAAAAAAAATGTTGGGGAAGTAATTAATCAAGATAATCTGTTGCTAGTTGCAATAGCTGCATTGACTAAATCATTACAAAACTTACCACTTAAAACTTTTGCACTTCAAATTTTTCCTCAGTGATATTCTCTCGGCCAGATTGCCAGGATCAACTTTCGTGGCTTCCTTTCTGTTTTGTAAAAAATAAACTTTGTAGTCGTCTAGCCACACCCTTGCAACTCTTAGTGCATTTCGAAGTGATGCACCATTTCTGCTCCCATAAGGGCGTCGGCGCCGAAACACGTGACCAACCCTTGAGCACGGGGCAATTGTTAATGAGCCTCCACACATCCATGTGCGGAAAGATAACTCCAAGTTCTCGCCACCCCACTCTTCCATGCCTTCGTCATATCCGCCGAGATTGAAAAACGAATTTCGGCTGACAGCAAAGAGACCACCAGAAATAGTAGGTGTCCAGTATGGTTGATCAAAATCCTTAAACACCAAGAATAAATTTATAGCATTTAAGTTAATTGAATTTACAATTGTACTTTTTCAATCATTATTAAAAACGTAAGACCAAAGGTAAAAATGGGAACATTGATAAATCAAAATATAGAGTTTTGTCTTCAGGGACAATTCTTGTTGTATAACAACTGAACAGTGCAGAATTTGCATTATCACATTTTTTTTGTTGTTGTTGTTGCCCCTTCTCCATGGATATCTTAGTAGCCATCTCAACCTCTTGAAAAAGCCAATCTAGATTCCCACTCTTGGATTACCTCTGCTGCTTTTAAAGACTTTTTCCACAGACTAGTGGTGTTGTGTTGTGCTGGTACTTGACTAAAGTTAAAGAGGTGATTAGTGTCATGTGTGTAAAACAAGCATAGTGGGCATTGTGGCATGTAAGTTTCGGGGTTTACTGTGTGTAGGTAACTTTGCAAGAGTGGTGATTTGTTGGCTCTGAGCTGTGCCACTTTTGTATGCATATGACATGGTAATGTTTATTCTGATGAATGATTGCTATAAGGTGTTGTTAGTAACTTGGTTGTTTTTTTGGAACTGAGATATTGTGAGGTCATGGTAATGTGAATGTGTTTGTGGTTTTCTCTACATTCCTCAGGTGTTATGTCTGGTTTTGAGATGATGATGTTAGGGTGCTCAATGCTCATTGTTATGGCTTTCATATTTCTGAACGGATTGAAGTATGGATTAAGATCATGTAAAGGATGTATTTGTGTTTGAGTCAGTTGTTTAAGTTGGGTAGCATGAAGTTTGAGATGGGTGTCCATTGGAAGGACCTTGGTTTCATCATGTAGGTGTTGAGTGTTTGTATCCTGTGTACAGCCAGCAGCAATTTGCAAAGCTGTGTATTTGCATAGCTGTTGAAATTTTGCAGTTTCTTGATGTTGGTGTTTGATATGATGTTTGTGTATTCCAAAATAGGGCAAGTGATAGCTTTGAATGTGGAGACAATTAATTCCTTTTGTTTACACCATTTGGTAGAGGTGAGTGCTTTCAGAATGTTAAGCGTTTGTTTTGCTTTAGTGATGGTGACATTTACATGTTGTGAAAATGTTGGTTTTGGGTCAAGAGTGATTCCAAGAATTTTTGGATGTTTTGATGTTGGTACTGTTTGGTTGTTTAATTTACTGGTAAGTGATAGAGTTGTGCTATATTCAGCTGGGTCTGGTGTAAAAAGTGTGGTGGTAGTTTTGCCTGTGTTTATATACGAGGTGTGACAAAAAAAAAATCAGACTGTATCAACCACGCTCTTGGCACAATGCCAATCGACAAGCCACTTGCTCATCATGAAACACAACTTCTTAGCTCTATTGTGTTGTAATTTCTTTAATGTAGGTCATTCGTTTTTGTGTTTCAGGCTTTTATGTAGCATAGTTTGTCACAATTTTGTTTTTTTGTGTTGCAGTTTGTACTTCGTGCTGTTGGTTATTATGAAACTGTTAGTAGCTCAAGAATGGAACAATGAATCAACTTGAAGTTTTTGGTGAAACTGAGGAAGACCCCAACTGAGTTTTTTAAACTTCTTAAAGAGTTTATGGTAAAGATGTGATGTTGAGGATGCAAATATTCGAATGGCACAAACATTTTGAGAAAGGCTGCAAGGAAGTGGAGGATGAAATCAAGATAGGATTACCTTCCACAACAAGGACAGATGAAAACATCACTAGAGTGAAGCATCTAGTGCAAAGTGATTGCAGGTTGACAGTACAAATGATATCTGATGAACTGAGCCTAAACAGAGAATTAGTGTGGGTGATCTTGCTGCATGATCTGGGAATGTGAAAGGTGTGTGCCAAAATGGTGCCCAAGATTTTGTCAAAAGACCAGAAGCAGAACCGAGTCAAAATTTGTGAAGACATGCTGGAGAAAATTAAAGACGATCTAGATATTCTTAGGCAAATCATCACAGGAGGTGAAACTTGGATTTTCCAATATGATTTTAAAACAAAGAGGCAAAGCATGCAGTGGAAGATTGCAGAATCACCCAGACCCAAGAAGGCATGCATGTCAAAATCAAAAATCAAAGTCAGGCTGATCACCTTTTTCAATCAGAAGGGTATGGTTCATCATGAATTTATGCCCAGGGTGAATCAGCACTTCTACCAGCAGATTCTCATTTGCCTCCATAATCAAGTTTGATGCAGCAGGCAAAAACTGTGGAGTGACAACTTCTCCACCATGACAATGCACCTGCACACAAGGCAATTAGTGTGAGGCATCTCTTGGTCAAAAAACAAATAACAGCTCCTGACAACCCTCCCTATTCCCCAGATTTAGCGCCTTGTGACTTTTGGCTTTTTTCCAGGCTGAAGGCTGTGTTGAAAGGAACTCATTTCTTGTCTCTAGAAGAAATCAAGGCCTCAGTGACAAAAGAGCTAAAGAGACTCAAAGAAGAGGATTTTACCAAGTGCTTCTGTGGGTGGCAGGATCAAATGCAAAAGTGTATTGACTTGGAGGGGGAGTACTTTAAAGGAGACAATTCCTAAATTATCAAAATATGTTGTATTAAAATTTTTATAACAACAGCCTGGTTTCTTTTTTGTCACACCTCGTAAAGATTATTAGTGGTGGCCCATTTATAGATTTTGTGAAGATAAGGTTGAATGAGTTGTTGGGCCTTACAGTGTTTGGTGTGAGATGCTGTGATTGTTATGTCATCAGCATATGTTGTGATTTGCATGTTTTTTGAGGAAACTGAAATGTCTGAGGTGTAAATGTTGAATGATGTTAGAGACAGAACTTCACCTTGTGGTACTCCAGTGTTGATATGTTTGAGTTTTGAGAGTGTGCCATTGTATTGAGTGCATGCTTGTCCTTTTATGTAGTTTGCTATGAACTTGATGATGATGTTAGGAATGTTTGTTAGTGTGAGTTTGTGTATAAGTTTGTGTATGTTTACTGTATCAAATGCCTTGTTCATGTCCAAAGCTACAGCTACAGTGCATTGTGGAGGCCTTGATTGTTGAAACCTTTTGTGATTAGGTGCCAGATGTTGTGGAAAGCATGTGTGTTGGGTGTTTATGTTTGAATCCATATTGATGAGAAATGATTGGAATGTTTTCTTTTATGCATGGTAATAGTGTTTTCTCTATAGTGTTTTAACAATGAGTTATAAAAATGATATGGGTCGGTAGTTTGTGCCAATGTTGTGGTCTTTGTTTGTTTTTGGAATGGGGATAATTGTGGCATGTTTCCAAAGATGGGGTATTGTATTAGTGTATAGGGCAATGTTGTACATGTTTCCAAAGTATGTGATGGGTATTGGGCCTAGGTGCTTGAGGTGTTTGTATGTTTATGCCATCAAGTCCAGTGGAATTGTTGTTTGTGCTGTTTGAGATGACTAGTTGCACTTGTGTAGTGGTGTAAATTGTATTTCTTCAGTGGGAAGGGTCTTGATTGTATGGTCTATGTGTCTGTTGATTTTGTTTGTGCTATATGGAGTGACATTTGTGAATTGTTTATTAAAAGCTTTTGCTTTGTCTATGCCAGTGATGGCTGTTTTACTTTCAAAGTGAATGCTTGTATTCTGTTGTGTAGGTGGTTTTTTGTTGGATAGTTTTGCTATAGTGCCCCATAGGGAGGGTGGATTGTGTTTGTGATCAATTTTGTCAAGATGTTGTTTCCAAGTGTTTATTTCATGTTTATGTAGTTGTTTTTTATGTGATTTTTAAGAGTAATGATTTGTGGGTCTGATCTGTTTGGTTTGCGAATATGGTTATGGTGATGGATAAGCTCGCAGATATGCATAGGTGAGTGTGATTTGTGTTGTTATGATTTCTTTTAAGGATGAAGATTCTGTCAGAATCCAAAATTGCCTTGATAAGATGTTTGTTTGCCTCATGAACATTTGTGCTGTACAAAGATGAATTTTGATGACTTGTAGTTCAATGGGAAAGGTGCTTGATGTAATGAGTTGTGAAAAACTGATATATTTTTAATGTAAGTTAGGAAGCCTCCTACTTGTTTGTAAGTGTGGTCTGTTTTGATAGGTGTGAAGTGAGTAATATTTGGTGTTTTGTGGGATTGATTAAATTTTGTCTCTTGTATTGTTATGACATCTGTTCGTGCATTGTTAATGACTAGTTGTATTTTATCTGTTTGGTTGCAAATGCCATGTACATTAAGTTGCTGAATTTTAGAGAGTTCTTTGGTGATGTTGTGTTCATTTGTGTTTTATGGTTAAAACTGCTGTGAAATATGCAGTAACATAAGTTGATGCAGTCCTTTGTTGTGATTTGGAAGCATTTTAAATGCACCCAGTGCTTTGTGTAGTTACATAAAATAGATATTTGATGTTTAGTGATAAGTTTGAGACAAATGCCACAAACCCATTTGTGTGTTTGTGGTCCAGAGTTTGGGTGTATGTCAACCCTGAGAAGCAACAATCTGATCATCCAGTTTGTGAGTAAATTGAAAAATTGGCTGTCCTGAGAAGCCAGAGACAATTCTTTTCTCTCTGGATAAAGCAAGAGCTCCACCTGATAAAGATCAGACAGGAAGCAGAAATGAGCCAATTCGTAGTGATTGAAAACCAACCACCAGTTTCCGAACCTCAATAAGGCTAATTCAATTGGGAAAGTACTTTTCAAACAGATATCTCTGTCAAGTGCCTGAATATGGAGAAAACGTTCTAGGTGATATGTCATGAATTTGCAGTGTATCCCTACTGCAAGGGGGTTTTTATATAAGAGATTTCCTTCTAGACTGCTTGCTTACAACAGATTTTGAGCACAATCTGCCCAGGTTTGAAGTTGCCATCTTGTGAACTACATTTTGTCTGGTCTCTATCTGCAAACCTCTTTGGTATGGATATTCTTAACAGGAGAAATAAAATCTCTGGCCAACACAGCTTCACAAGTCACTAAGACATGTAAACTTTTTCACCACCGTAAGATAGTATTTCATAGGAAAGAGTATTGACTTTTTCATTGTTAAAAGCCTATTTTATTCGATAAAATTATAAGTGGTGCAAAATGCACCTAATATTATTACCTTAATGTGGTCAGGGATTCTTTCCCAGGAGAAATGTAGTCCCCAATTGAAACCCCCTCTGACCAAGCTTGCAGCTTCATACACAAAGGTATCTGGATGGATTGTGTCAACAACAGGAGAAACCACTCTTAAACTAAAACAATTTTTTGTTAAAACTTTTTTATTTTATGGGGAACAACAAATACATAAATTTGAAAATATTCTATTCTTATAGTAAGTAGAAGTTGCTTAATTTGATACCTTTGAGGAAGGGGAAAAAGTGTCAATTTTACACAAAATTTAAACTTATAACTACTGATGTAAATGATTCTACCTTTTAGCTATGGAAAGTAGATGCATTTACTGCAAAAACATAATTTTTGAATACTTTAACCTAACTAAACCTTATTTATTAGTTTAAACAATAATTTTATCAATTTTTTATGTTTTCCAAATGGAAATTTTGGTAACTATTGCTAATTAAAATTACATTTGCACTGTTGGTATTGCAAACAAAAAATTCTTGATCTGCTAATCAAGGATATATTTCACAACATTCAGAATTTTAAAACTTTTAAACTTTAACCTGTGACGTAATAATTACAGGTTTTAAAAGCAAACACTTTAACTTCTAAAACACATACAGAATAGGTCGCAACTCAGCCCCACATGTTTCCATTAAAAAAACATGTAATTGTTGGAGTAAGAGCTAATAAATTTGCAGCAATTAATACCAATGACTTTTATGGATCTTTTTGGCCTAGCCTCAAGTAAAATTTCTATTATCTGCTAAAAATATTGTTGAATTTCAAGAATCAGATTGCTTACAAATAATAATGCTACGTACAGAATTGGCTGATCAAGGAATAGACCAGAGGTGTCAAACTGGCAGCCCACCATGCTCTATTTTGTGGGCCATGTCTTTTAAATTTTATTGTTATATTAAGCATGATAGAGTTACATTTGCTAATGCCATAACTCAGTAGTCCTCAACTTGTGTGGTGCAAGAGATTTTTAAGTGTGCCAAAAAACTTTTTAAAAAAACATTAGTCCATTGCTCTGCAACCTTTTTTTTCAGAGAGCACTACTTTTTAGGGACAAAACTCAAGAAATCCAAGATAGATTTACAGTAAAGACCTTTTTTATTTTTGATTTTTTAGAGAACACTACTTTTTAGGAATGAAACTAAAAAAAATTAAAGACAGACACAAAGTGACAACTTCTTTTTATTTTTTATTTTTAGAGAACACTAATTTTTGGGGAGAAAACTCAAGAAATTCAAAACAGATTCAAAGTGAAGACCTTTTTTTAGAGAATGCTATAAACAATAAATGAAAAAAATTGTCTGGCCTGCATAAAAATGTAAGAGCACAAATATGGCCCACAGCACCAAATGAGTTTGACATTCCTGGAATATAGATGATGAGGTGGGGGGTGATAACATTTTGAATGAAGAATGCTTACCTAATGAAGTGGCTGGTGAAGTTGAAGTGCTTGGACATGGCTTTAAAGATTAAGAGACAAACTCAAACTCCATGTGTATTTCTTGGTGAAAACTAATAAAGTGACTTTTGGTAGCCCAAAAGAAATAAAGAAATCTGAAAAAGTTTATATGCATGGCAAAGAGAGTATGTACAAAATTTTTTTCTTTTCTGATGTAATGATTAATCTATTAGTCAATTGTTGTGATATTGTGCAATAGATGACGTAGTGTTTTCTGAAACGCTCTAATCTTAATCAGCGCCTTCTGCTCGAACAATTATTGGACGCGCGCGCGTCCAGGCATAGTTGTTACTAGTTAAATATGCGCCTTTATTTTGGTTTAGCAGTCAGTTCGAGTTATCAAGCTACTACAGCAAACGAACTAAAAGCATTATATTTTCAATACGGTTGTTGTTTGGCTAAGTACTTTTGTGAATATTTACTATTGTTTTTTTAATAAACCTGTGTATTCGTGCAAAGATACAACAGGCAAAAGTGGCGACGAGGATTCAAGGAACTCAACTGCGTCAAGAAAGAAAAAAGAAAATTTGTTGATTTTGCATTACAGCTTGAATTGTCGATATGAGTGAAATTTCTGAACTGATTTTGTTGTTAAATAAGCAACACCAAGAGCAAATGTCAGTTTTACGCGACGAGCATCGCGAGCAGAATAAGCAACACCAAGAGCAGAACAAGCAACACCAAGAGCAAATGGCAGTTTTACGCGACGAGCATCGCGAGCAGAATAAGCAATACCAAGAGCAGAACAAGCAACATCAAGAGCAAATGACAATGCTTCAAGAGCAGCTGAAAATTCTACAAAGCAGCTTGAACAACCCGCGAGAAAATGTTCCAACACCGATGGCAAGTTTTCAACCATTCGATTCCACATCTGAGTTATGGACTGATTATTTGGCAAGGTTCCGAACATTCGTCACTGCTAACTCTATTCCCGACAACAAGCAAGCACAAATTTTTCTTACCAACCAATCTAACTCCGTTTACAAAATGCTTAGCAACTTAGCGGCTCAGCAACAACCTGTCAAAAGCATACATGAGCTAACGATGAATGATATTCAAACGTTTATGGCAGAGCAGTTTGATCCAAAAC
The DNA here is from genome assembly GCA_963680785.1 of Diplosoma virens. Classification (NCBI taxonomy): domain Eukaryota; kingdom Metazoa; phylum Chordata; class Ascidiacea; order Aplousobranchia; family Didemnidae; genus Diplosoma; species Diplosoma virens. The sequence goes on along the minus strand of OY796881.1, from coordinate 172,160 downwards.
GGTTTGTTGTCAGAGAACGTTTCAAGTTCTGGTCTGACATGAAACGCAAACCTGGCGAAACTATTCCTGAACTGGCAAGCAGAATACGACAAGATGCAGCTACGTGTGATTTTCAATCCATTAAAGATCCTTTAGATGAAGCCTTGCGAACTAAATTTATCTGTTCAGTCGACAACGAAGCAGTTTTGAAGACACTCTTCAAGCTCAAGGACGATGAACTGAAGTTTAGCAACGCCATCAGAGTGGCTCAAGAAGTGGAAGAAGCAGCCAAGGTAGCAAAGGAAACCGTACACGGTCAACCTTCTACGTCGGTGCAGAAAGTTTATCACGCAAGGTCCAAAACTTCCAAAACGCAAGAAAAGAAAACCGCCTGCTTCAGGTGTGGAAATTCTGGACATTTTAGCAAAACTTGTCCCCACATTAAAGCTATTTGCAGCTTCTGCAAGAAAACAGGTCATCTGCAATCTGTATGCATGTCTCGACTCAGAGATAACAGCAAGCTTGTGAAACAACAGATGAAATTGGTGCACAAAGTCCAATGTTCTGTTTCACCCATCTATCAAACTATTAGACTTAATGACCACAGAATTAAGTTTGAAATTGATAGCGGAGCCAGTGACACATTTTGCTGTGAAGCGACGTGGCAAACGCTGGGTAAACCCACTCTACAACCTGTAACAGTTCAATATCAAGTTGCTGAAGGTAGCCCGCTACCCGTCGTGGGACAATTCCAATCAACTGCAAGTATTGATGGAAAATCACCTCACGTGACCTTTCCTGTAATTGTCACTAAGGTGCCCAATCTAAATTTACTAGGTCGTCTGGCGATGATGAAGTTGAAACTCACCAACTTAACTGATCACTTCAGAGAAAACCTAAGTTGTGCTGAATCTACTGCAACGATAGAGCACGTCACTACAACTGGTCCAGAAAACTCCTTAGATGCGGCATGTATTCAATTATGTGGAGAGTTTCCTACTTTATTTGAATCTACATTGGGTTGTCTAAAAGATTTTTCCCTGGACATACGGTTTAAACCTGAAGCTAAACCCATTTTCAAGAAGCCAAGACCTGTTCCGTTCTCAATCCTACAAGATTTAAACGAAGCATACGAAGCAGGAATTAAGAGAGGTGTATGGGAGCTTACAGATTTTAACTCGTACGGCACCCCCGTGGTTCCTATTCGAAAGTCTCCTTTGCCAGGTCAAGCAAAAGCAAGCATCCGAGTTTGTGGAGATTATTCGGTGACTGTAAACTCGCAACTGGAAGACCATCGTCAACCAATCCCTCTCCCAGAAGATCTAATGCGCAAGCTAGGACGTGGTTACTGCTTTAGTAAGATTGATCTAGCTAATGCATATAATCAAATCTGTCTTTCTCCTGACAGCCAGAAGAAGCTGGCTCTCAGCACTCACAAAGGAGTTTTACTGCAGAAAAGACTTCCTTTCGGAATTAAATCCGCACCAGGGTATTTCCAAGAAATCATGGAACAGTTAACGCAAAATTTGCGAGGAGTTGCCGTGTATTTCGATGATATTTTGGTAAGTGGTGACAACGCAAAAGATCATTTGATGAACCTGCGAGCTTTGTTCAAAAGACTAGAAGAAAAAGGTCTTCGCTGCAACCGTGAGAAATGTGTTTTCGCCCAAGTATCAATTGATTACCTGGGTCACACTTTATCAAGTCGAGGAATTGCAAAAGGGTCCAAAGTTGATGCCATACTAGAAATGCCTACACCCAAGAACATTTCTACGTTAAAATCTTTTTTAGCATCTGTGCAGTTTTATTCCAAATTCTTACCTCCATATTTTTCGGAAATCACCGAGCCGTTGTACAAGCTTACACGCAAAGGACAACAGTGGAAGTGGGGTGAAGAAGAATCGACATCTTTCAAAAAGATCAAACGGTTACTATGCACAGAGACTGTACTTGCGCACTATGACCCATCTCTTCCGTTGGGTTTATCTTGTGACGCCTCAGAATGCGGAATTGGAGCGGTATTATTTCATCGCTTTGCAGACGGAAGCGAGCGTCCGATTCTCAATATTTCTAAAATTCTATCGGCAACACAAAGACGCTACAGCCAAATACAGAAAGAAGCACTATCCTTAGTGTACGCTTTGAAGAAATTTCATCAGTTTCTGTACGGTCGTAAGTTCATTGTGGTTACCGATCACAAACCTTTAGTGACCTTGTTTGCCCCTGATAAAGGTACTCCTGCAATGGCCGCGAATCGACTTGCACGATGGGCATTACTAGTCCATCAATATGACTACACGGTGGAATACCGTAGAAGCAAGGATCATGGCAATGCCGATGCTCTTAGTCGCTTGCCACTTTCAAATGACACAAGTTTTGATGGGGAGGAGATGGAAGATGATGTCGATAGCGTTTGTTTAGTTCGAACAATCAGTCGTCAAATCAATCCTGACAATCCATTGCTTGTGGTCAGAGAGACTGCCAAGGATCCAATTCTTTCCCAACTAATGCGATTTGTGAAGGAAGGATGGCCGCATGCATTTTCGGAAGAGCTTAAAGACTTCAAAAAGTTGGAAAATTCGTTGTCAACAGAGAATGGTTGCGTTTTTTACGGCTTACGGGTAATAATTCCTTCAACCCTACGTAATCATATTCTTAAATTATTACACCTTGGACATTTCGGCATGCAACGGATGAAACAACTTGCCAGGTCAACTGTCTATTGGCCTAGAATTGACTTTGACATTGAGGATTTATGTCGCAAATGCACTTCCTGTGGCCAATTTCAAAATAAGCCGGATAAACCTTCAATCCATCCGTGGATGATGCCAGAAAAACCATGGTCAAGACTCCACTTGGACCATGCGATCAACTTTCTGGGAAGAAACTGGTTAGTCCTTGTAGACGCTTATTCAAAATATCCTTGCATTCATCCAACAACCTCAACGTCTTCGAAAAGTACTACTGCTATACTTGAACAAGAATTTGCTCATTTCGGATATCCCCACACGTTGGTGACCGATAATGCCACAACATTCATGTCTCAAGAGTTCCAAGCTTGGTGCAAACAACGAGGCATTGTACATCTCACCGGAGCACCTTATCATCCAGCAACAAACGGTGCTGCCGAGCGTTTGATACAATCGTTCAAACAGGCATTGAGAAAATCCTCGTTACCTCCAAAGGAAGCTTTGCAAGAATTTCTAATGCAATATAGAAGAATTCCTTTTGCATCGGGACTGTCACCAAGCGAATTGTTGAATGGAAGAAGAATTCGCACCAAAATTGACACTTTGGTTCCATCCATTCCGCATCTCCTGCAGGGAAGACAGTCAAGACAAGCGAGCAAGCATTCAAATACTGAACACTCGGAAGTGGTTTTGAAAGTCGAACATCACTACTCACTAGGAGACCCTTGTTACGCACTGTACTTCGGCCCTAGAAGAGATCGTGACCCACGATGGGTGCCTGCAATAGTTACGAAAGTCCATGGTACACGAAGCGTCAATGTACGAGTCATTCCTCGAGGACCAACTTGGAGAAGACATCTTGATCAACTTCGACCTCGATACGGTTCGGATCAAGATGATGATCCCTGTGAAATCCCAACGAGCGTTTTGTCTACAGAAACACTTCCAGCCGGGACTGACCACGCATCTAGTTCTTCTTCGATGAACCAACGCAACAATCCGAGACTACCAACCGGAGACGAGTACGGGCAACACAATCTACGACGATCAGCGAGAGCAAAGAGACCTCCAAAAAAATATTGTTGCTAATATGTATATATATTTTTTGTCGTAGTTTATTTGGGGAGGTGTTGTGATATTGTGCAATAGATGACGTAGTGTTTTCTGAAACGCTCTAATCTTAATCAGCGCCTTCTGCTCGAACAATTATTGGACGCGCGCGCGTCCAGGCATAGTTGTTACTAGTTAAATATGCGCCTTTATTTTGGTTTAGCAGTCAGTTCGAGTTATCAAGCTACTACAGCAAACGAACTAAAAGCATTATATTTTCAATACGGTTGTTGTTTGGCTAAGTACTTTTGTGAATATTTACTATTGTTTTTTTAATAAACCTGTGTATTCGTGCAAAGATACAACATCAATTAAACAAACTTGCATATAACTAGAGATAAATGTGGGGCAAATTTCAAAGTTGATAATGATGAGATAAAAATTTTTGTAGGTTTATTATTAATTAGTGGATAACAGTTTTTTTTTAGAAAAAGACTACTAGAGCAAAGCTGAAGACTTGGAGGCATCTATAATCTCACAAAAAATACCTAGAGATAGTTTTCTTGCTATAGAAGTATTTTTGTACATTGCTGACAGCCATAACCTTGAGCAGTCAAAAGTAGCAAAGGTACTGCTTAATAATTGTTGAATTTTTTGCAAGCTAACTGTCAGCAATTCAGTGAATTTCACAAAAGTTTAAGCATTGATGAATCTATGGTGATAATATGGCCTATATTGCACAAAGCAATATATCAAGGGTAAGCCAGTGAAGTTTGGATACGAAGTGGACTTGTTTTGTAACATTGATGGGTCACAGTTTTGAAATTAAATGCAAGCAACAGTTTGTAAAAAATGTGTTAAATCCAGTTGCAAAAAAAGTCAGCACATCTTTTTTGATTACTTTTTCACTAGCCATACATTGTTCATCAATCAAAGAACATTGTGCTTGCAACATAATAAAAAAAATAAGAACTGTCTTTTGATGTCAAAAAAACGATTGCCAAGAGCAACCCAGATGCAGGTTAGCACAGTACAGTAATTTGTGTAAAGTGGAATGGCAACTACTATGAAAGAAACCCTATTTAAAAAAAGGAAAAAGGTGATTGTCCTGTAGCTAAAATTGAGACCTAGTTAATATGAAATTTTTCTGTGCCAATTTTTTTAACCAATCAATAGCCAAATCCAAAATAAGTGCATTTTCACTGCATTTACATTGACACCTTCAAAGATTTTTTTGAGGTTTAACTTGATTTCTAATAAATTTTGGAATACATTGTCCAATTTGTTCTTTTAGATGTTGAGACGTTTTACCTACATACACAATGGCACAAGTATTTGTATACAATATTACTTTGCTGATGAGCAGGTAAAACATCCTTATGAAAAGAAGGCAACATCTTTTTGTATAGAAAACTATTCTTGCCAAGACAGAGACAAAACAATTATTGACTGTTGACAATTGTTTAACTTTTTAATTATGAAAAGTTAAAATCCAAATGCAACTGTGCAAATCAGCCAAGAAACAAAAACTTGACAGCACTATACAAAGTTTAGCACAAAGAAATGCACAAATAATCTAAAGGACAACAAAAAAATTTTACATCCAGCTATAAAGAAAACTAATTAATCCACAAAATCAGAAATTGAAATTGTAGACAAAATTTTTGCTACAGAATAACTCAAGAAAATGACCTATTAAATTAATTTTTTCTTAGTGGACTACGTTATTCAAAAAATTCTTGATAACTGATTTAAGAGCTACTGTACACTTGCTTGAAATTAGTTAAGATTTGGGAAAAGTAAAGGACTTTGTTTTATAGTGACTTTGCCAATTTCAGCAGTGTATGTAGTCAACAGAATATATACAATAAATTGATGTCAAGAGTATAAAATGTAGTGCAACTAAAGCCATTACATTTTCAATAAACAGGGACATGACTAAAGATGAGCTGAAAATTTAATGGACTGATTATTCCAAGTTAGGTATCTTAAAACTTAGAATAAAACTTAGAACAGAGAGAGATTGAAAAACAGTTATTTTTTTTTGAATTGAAAAACAATTGATAAAATTGAAAAACTATTTGATTGAAAAACAATTGATAAAATTTACGAGTACCAATAAATTCAGACAAGTCAAGTAAATAAATAAATATGTGGTCATCAAATATGTCAAGTAAATAAATAAATATGTGGTCATCAAATATGTTTAATTACAACAAATCAAATAGCCACTGACCTATTATTGACAAGTTGTTGCAGTAAAGGTTCAATCCATCCTTCATTAACTTCACAATGTGAGTCCAAAAAAACAAGATAGTCACCTAAAAATATTAATTATCAATAGCTACCACTATGAATTTTAAAACCAAACATTAGCTCATTAAATTTGTTAAACAATTGAAACATCTTTTGAAAAAAGCTCTCTTTAAAGATGATTCATACTTGAAGATATTGTGAAGAAAAAGATTTTTCTTCCCAAAGCTTTTCATTGGACACTCTTTAGGGGAAATCGTTAGAATAAAGCAGAAATAAAACCGAACTGGATTACAAAGAGGAAACCAGAGTTCTCATTGGCTGAAAAAGTTAGCCAATGAGAGAAAAGATTAAGAAATTTTCAAAGAGTAGACAGATTATTTTTGTTTACACAGAAGGGGATTAAGAGATTTAATGAAAGTCACTTCAAGAGCAGAAAGGTGAAAGGAAGAGCAACCTCAAGCGAGAATAGAAAATTTGTCGCTGTTGTAGTGAAGAGTGCATTGGGTGTTGTCAAGAAGATGTTGACCAACATATTGACCAACACCCAATGCTGCCCAATGCTGAACTATATAACCTTGCCCTGCTTGTCAGGAGTAACCTATCATGGACACTAATAAACTCATCCTGTGAAGAATCTGAAACAGAGTGGCACTACGTCAAGGTTGAGGGTTATAACATCATTAACATCTACAAGCCCCCTCCTTTACAAATGACTGCAACTTTAATCCCTGTTTTCCAAACCCCCTGCATCTATGTTGGTGACTTCAACTGCCAACATGCAGATTAGGGGTACAACAATACCAATGTTGATGGAGAATGTCCAGCAGTGTGGGCTGCCAACAATGATTTGACCCTTCTTCAAGATCCTAAAGGCAACTCCACTTACAAATTGTAATGCTGGGAGCCCAAGACTAAACCAGGCCCGGCATTTGTGAGAATAAAAACATCTTGCCAAATCCCTGCAAGAGAAGTACTTGGAAAGTTGTTTAGGTCACAACATTGACACTTCTTTATTACATAACAATATCCAAACACCACATAACAACATCGAGCAAAATGGTGAAGCATTGGAACTTCAGAATATTGACTGGAAACACTATGAATAAATTACTAACAAGCTTGCTAATAAGCTACCATCAACCAGATGCTTCAAATGCAGACACTGCCTATCATGCCTTCTGCAGTCTGACCATCAAAACTGCAAAATAATGATGCTATGTGGCAAGAGGAAATTTTGCATTCCATGCTGGTAAAAAGAATGTGAAGCTCTCTTCCATACCACTGAAGTCTTTAGTGGCAGAACTGAACAATCTTCATGTTATTGGCAATCTCTTTTTTTATATTTTTAGCTTCTGCAACTACTTTCTTTGCTATCTTTTTAGGTTTCTACATCAAACAAGCAGTTTCTGATTAGAATATGACAAATACAAATTTATTTTGAAACTTTTCATGCAAAACTTTTTAGGAGATTCATAAAAATAACAAAAAATTGTTCTTTTCCTACATATTAACCCTTTCAAGACAGCATTTGCTGTCCAGCAGGACATATATGTTCCGGGAGTCTTGAAAGGGTTAAAGTATTTCTTTATGAGTGTTGGATGAAAAGCTTTGAGAAGAACTTATTGATTGTCATTTTCTATAGCAATACTTTTCAATTTTTTGCCAATTGATATGAAATTGATTTCTGTTTCATTTATTTGTTTTGAAATTCACTTTTTTTGTTTCTTTTTGTAGAAGAGATTTAAAAAAAAATAATCATCTAATTTCTTGATCCAAAACTTTTTACTTAAAAAAACATTTATAATTTACAAAAAAACAAAAACATTTGTGTGCTATCTAAAAAACTATCATGCAGTTATCTTAGACTAGATCAATATTTAAATACCTGTTGCATGTCTGGCACCAAACATTCGAGCTCGAATAAGTCCCAATTGTTTGTCAGATTTTAAAAAAACCAGTTTTGTTTTAAGATAGTTAGATTCAAAATAATCTTCTAATATGAATTCTACAAAAAAAAAATAATGAAATAAGTTTTTTAATCATTTTATTTCAACAAAAAACAGATCATGGTAGAAAAAAGATAATGAAAAAATATGATAAAAAAATATGAAAAAATTTAAAAGCAATACCTGAGAAAGCAACAGATATTCAAACAGGAACTTTAACTCAGATCTTCCCAAGTTGATTCACATTTTGCATGATTTTTTATTCTACAAAAACTCTAAACAACTTATTTTTGGTGTTTTATAATGCTGAGTAAATTTTCTATCAGTTCAAACTTAATTTTCTTGAAAGAGAATTAATGCATTTAAAATACATATTACAAATTAGAAAAATAAAAACAATATGCTCTAATCCTTTTTTTTCCCATTGTCTACTTTTCTTGCTTCACGAGTTTTTCTAACATCAGTTTAAACCAGTGTTTCCCAAACTTTTTTAACTCGCATACCATTAGAAAGTTTCATACTATGTTTGCATACCACCTACATCCAAATAATTGAAAAAGCTCAAAAACATACAGTAACATAGTTATTAAACTAACGTTAGCCCGGAGATGAGAAATAAACTTTTACTTGCCTCAATGTTTGCTTTAATGTTAAGTTATAAACTTATCTCTTAAAATTGCAGCAGTGAGGGTTTGGCTGACTCAATCTCTTTTATTGGTTTAATGTTTTGTCATAAATGTTCTCTGGGGAGTTTTGTTTTACGCACATTTACAAAGAAACATTGGCTGCTTAGAATTTCGACATATATGACATAATCATTTTAAGTATATTCAATTTTAAATACTTATTGTTGTAAATTATCAACTTTAAAGTAAGTTGTTCACATACCACCTGAGAGACTCTTTTGTATCACAGTTTGGGAACCACTGGTTTAAGCCAACATAGCATTAGATAAGTATGTTTTCCAAAAATCATTATGCTCTTGCATGCATGTAACATAACACCAATCTTTCTCTTTTAATGCAGCTCTACCTATTTTTGACAATTATTTTCATAGCTACATTTTATTGTGGTTAATTGGCTTTTGGTTTAGTGACAACACTCTAAGAAAGGCAAACAAAAGAATTACCATGTAGTGTTTTGCATAAAACAATAGTTTAAAACGGATTATAGTTTAAGATGGATTACACATAAAGTCATAGAAAGCCTTATGAAGCTCAGCTATTAAAAAGTGAACTACGTTTGAAATATAGTTCAACTTTACTAGGATGGGAGTAGACCTTGATCTGAGTTTTGGTCTTGGTGGAATTTTTGTAACAATTTTGCTACCTAGTGCAGAGTAGCATACTGAGATGACCAATTATTTTACAAAGTTTCCACTACTGCATCATCTATAAAAAGTTTATCTTAAAGAAACAACCCAGACAATATGCTGGCTGGTGCTGCATTAACCTGTTAAGTGCACATGACATATATATCTGTCACCACCAGATGCTCTCTCAGTGTCTACAATGGAAATACACTTCTTGATCATTGCAACTTTTTATAGCACAGATTATTTTGCTTCTCACACTTACTATTGTCTTGATGCTATTATGTGAACAAATAAAAAAACATTGTTTGCAACAAAAACAGAGTCTCCTCCCAGATAAATTTCATTATTTTATATTTAGTTTTTCATCTAAATCAGATATGCTTTTTTTAAAGTTTGCACTGAATACTTTTGTGTCTCCTGTTGTGTTTATAGCTTAGCCTTAGAATGCAATCTGACAAAATTTCAGCAAAAATGTTTAATTATAAAAAGCGCTCTCAGAATTTTAGATGTCATAACTACAGAATTTAGTGTTTATTATAGAGATCAATTTTGATATTTTTTTTGTGTTTGCAACGATATCTTTATTTAGGTCAGATATTTTTTTTGTTTTATACAATTTATATTTTTTTGTTTCAACAATAAAAACATTTAGACCACTTCTAAAGTAAAAATTAGTGCAAGATTTTAGATTTTGTAGGTTGCATAATTCCAAAGTAAATTTATCCTTCATTCACTTTCAATTTTCCTTATCATCAGCATCATCATCAATCCAATTTTAATTTGGTTTAATCCCCAGTGACTGGAGGTGGCTGAATGCATCCCACCACTTCTGCAACTCTTACACCTTCTCTCCAGCTCCATTGATCTAACACATCTTCTTTATTTGTAATATTTGTAAAAGTATTTTTATATATTTGTAGAAGTATTTAGCCTATATACTGTATATAGGGTCTTATAATCTATTTTCCAAATACAAAAACCAATTTTCTAAATACAGCAACCAATTTTTCAAACTATTTAAAATCTTAAAATTTTCTTTTTTTTTTAAGAGAGGAATTATTAAGTGTAAAAAAAGCGATAAAATAAAAGTAATAGAAAAGTAAGGAATATGTAAATGAATAAAATATATAATATATAAAACTTATAATAACTATTTTAAAATTTCTACTTTCCTTCTGACATTAATATGTACATTTATATAATATAAAAATTATTCAATCACTGTTAAAAAACCACAACAGGCTGTTGTATCCTTAGAACCACCTGACGATTCTAAGGATGAAACAGACTGTTGTGGTTTTCAAACAGGGATTGAATAAATTTTGTATTAAATTGCTCTGATTTTTTCATTGAGCACTCTGCAGGGAAGATTGATTTACTCCTGCAATGTATACTGTATATATAATAGTAAAAGTGGCAAGACTATCAGTAAAGAGATCAATGAAAACTCAGAGCAGTAAATTTTAATAAATTACAAAAGTCACTAAGAATTTTATTAAAACCTCAACAGTCTGTTTTGCCTTTTTGGCTTATCAGGAGGTGAGTCTTAATTAATTAGAATCATTCTATTTGAATAAGAATCATCTCCTGATAAGCCGAAAAGATGAAACTGACTGTTAAGGTTTTAATAAAATTCTCTACATGATATCTGTTTGCCTTACTTTGCCAGCACAGAGCTTGATAACCAAAATGCTAGAGCAGAATTTATTAATGAAAACTCTAAAACAGAACATATATATATATATATATATATACATATAAAAATATTATGAATTTTATAATATAGGAATATATATACAGGGTGTCCCAAAATAATGTACAGTAAACACTCTTTGACTTTAAATAGCTAATAAACTTTTTTTTCTATTTCAAATTTGATTTTGGAGTAAGAATGGTGGATACTGGGCTTATGTTCGTGCAAAAAAAATTTGTTCTGAAAACATTCTGAAAATGTGAAAATAAAGCTGAAGTGTAAAGATGCTTTATAAGTGAGTTCCACAGAGATGCCCCAACACGCATCATCATTTTACAAATCCTAGATAAATTTGAGAATCAGGGGACCATCCAGTGCATGAGAAAGGACATTCCAATGTTCTTTTTTGTCCTGAATGCCCTTTTCTCATGCACTGGATGGTCCCATGATTTGCAAACAATTGACCAACCTAAGATTTGATTCCTTTGTCTTTATATTTCCATACTGTTTTAGAAAGTTCTGTAGTGTTTGCTTTATCTTGGTGATTAAGGATTGTCTGGTGGTTGTAAAAGCGGGTCTTAAATTCAGTTTAGCAGCAGCCAAAGTAATGCTGGGTGGGTGAGTTAGAAGCACTGATGGATGTTTTGTAGATGGATTTGGATTGGCACTTTTCATTAAGTGGGCAGTTGGAAGGGTTTCTGCAGTTGCATGGTAAATCTTTGTTGTTTGTGTGGGGGTGAAGGAGTTTCTTGTTGTGGTTGTTAATGATGCTCATCATATTTGGCATACAATTGTAGCTTATTTTTAGATTAAGTTTGTTGCATATTTTGTAGAGTTTGTGGTGTGCAAGGAAATGGTGGATGGTTGGGTTGGTTGTTGATATATAAAGGGTGGTCGTTGGGTTTATGGCAAGGGAAGAATTTGTTAGATTTGAGGTTGAAGGTTACATCTAGGAAGTCTGTTTGGAATAGGTTGATTTTGGCTGTAATGTTCAGTTCAATTTCTTGAAAGATTTTGATTATATTTTTTCTGGTTTACTCCATTTCAGGTCTGGATTTATTTCTAAGGACGGTGAGTCTGTTATTGCAATATAAACCAAAGTCTTTTGTGGGGATATTTGATAGCTTGTTTAAAATAAATAGTCCAACTAGTTTGCATATTTTGGCTCCATCAAAGGACCCCACAGTGACATCAAATAGCAAATCTCTGTTTTTTATCCAGGCTTCTTTTTCATTAAACAGAAGTGATTTTCTTGAATGTTGGATAATTTGGATGGCATCATCATCAATTTGGGTGAAGGATTTCACAAATGTAATGGCTGCAGATAGGAATTTTTTTATGATTGAGGGGTAAAAATCAACAATATTGAATTCAAGGAATTTGAAGTCTTTCTTGTCGGGGATATTTCAGAACCAACTTATTACAGTAAACAAGTTTCGCCCTTGGTTTAGGTGGCTTTTGAAGCAGATTGTACAGTTAATATTGTCTAAAAGTTGTATGAAAATGATACCAATTTGGGATTTAGATGGGTTTATCAGTTTTACTGCTTTTTTTTCTGCTTTCAGTTTCACTGCTTTGACTGCACATCTTCCATTTTTACTGCAAAAAAGGAAACACTATATGTTTTCGGTTTACGAACAATTGTTTGAAAACAATTGCTTGAATTACAATTGTTTGAAAAATAACACTATATGCTGTCTGAAAATAGTTGTTTTTAAACGTTTATTTTGCTTTTTTAATAAATACCTAACCCTACCCTATTGTTCATATTAGAAAAATAAAGCTTATGTCAGGGGCATAACTAGAGGGGCTAGTTTGTTGTCTTGCCAGGTTCCTTTCTTCAATGCCTTCAAAAATCTTGGAATCTTTACGTGTTATCAATAGATTAAGAATGGCTTTGAAATTGTCCTTATTTTATATTGAATTAGTATCTGGTGAAAGTGGTCCCCACTGTAAGACATAAGACTGTAAAACTAGTGTTAGTCAAATGTAAGCAGCAATTAAAAATTAAAAGATATTGTAAAAAATATATTCTTGTCATTACTAGAGATAAAAATTTTTTGTATATGGCCATAAAAGAATGACTGCAAATAGAAAATAAATAATTAGTTAAAAGATAAACTACATATGATGTTTGACATGTCATGTTTTTTTTAAAAAAAGCCACAGCATCCATTTTTAGGTTATATTTTTAATAAAATATTCTATCAATATCCAATCTCTAGCTCTAATTTTAAGCAAAATACAATTCACAATATAAAGCAAAATATAAAACATTATTTCAAAACTATTACTACCTTTGCTGCTTCCATCATCAACAACTATTATTTCTTTTAACAGTTGTGGAGATGTTCTTTCAAATACAGTATTAATAGTACGAAGCAATGTTGAAAGTGCTTCATTAAAATAACAAATGACAACAGATACTTGAGCTTGCAGATCATAAACTGTAGTTAAACATCTAAAATCAAAAATCAAAGATAAATTTATAGTGAAATTCTTTTAAATCAAACAAAAACACATTTTTTCTGATCTTAGACTAAAAACAGTATCTGAAACATCTGTCATAAAAAGTTATTTTGTAAATTTAATCATTATGGTAATTATAAGGTGAAATGTAATTTTTTTCCAACTTAAAAAATTTAAAAGAAAATATTTCAGTCATAGTTTAAGTTAGAAACTGTTCAATATGATATAGTCCAAGGTTTAAAATTAAACCTTTGTTTTTACTTTACTTTAAGATTAAACAAATAGCACCTGCACTATTTCATGCTCGTTTACTAATGCTAACTGTCTAATTTTTAGTGCTAATTTTATGAACTTTTAATATACAGTTATTAAACTATTTCTATATGCTTTGAAGTTACCTGCAATGCACTTTATCTTACTTAAGTACCACAAACATTGTTTATTTTCCAGATAATGAATAAAATCTATCTTGAATTTACATTAGTTTTCTAGCTGCTTGCAAGATAGTACTGTTTTGTAATCTTGATTTTATTTGAGGGATAATGGCAAATAATTTAAATAAAGAGCAAAGTGTATGGATATTAAAGAAGTATTGGAAGTATGAAAATGCTGAGACGGTATGTACAGCATGGCAAGAAGCTTTTTACACTCTTCTGTCTTCATGCCTGACAATTTATCACTTAACCGTTTGTGGGATATAAGAATTTGATTGTAAAATAAAATGACAATGGTTCAATAATGATGTAACAAATATCTAAAATTAGAATTATAATGCCTTTATAAAAGTGCTTTTGTTATGTTATGATCACAATCATGGTACACATATGTACCACTGTCCTTTAAAGGGTTAAGAAACAAATTTGATAAAACAGGTTTGGTGAGTAATGCACCAAAATCTGGACGTTCTAAGACTTTTATGACTGAAGAAAATAAGACATTAGTGGCTGTGACATTTATCAAAAGTCAAAAAAATCTACTTGACGTGTTTCTGCTCAACTATCCATCCCAAGAACATCCTTGCAATGCTTATTGCATAACATGAAATTAAAACCCTACTGACCACAATTGGTACATGGTCTTTTGGAGGATGACCCAGATCGCCAACTGCAGTTTTGCAAAATGATACGTAACCAATTTGTTGGAGAACAAGTTGAAACTTTGGATAAGATCATCTGATCGGATGAAGCTTGCTTTAAATTATCTGGTCATGTAAACAGGCATAATTGTGTGTATTGGGCTGATGAAAACCCTAATTTCACCATAGAAACCCAACTTAACAAGCCTGGTGTTACAGTTTGGGGTGCCTTATCTAGCAAAGGTGCTGTAGACCTGTTTTTTTGATGGAAGTGTGAATGGAGAAAACTATTTGGAAATTCTTTGTGAAGTGGTAGTGTCACAACTCCAAACCAAACCTAACTTTGATGAACTCTTCTTTCAGCAAGATGGAGCACCTCCACATTATGCATTAAGAGTAAGAGATTACCTTAATGAAGTCTTTCCACAGCATTGGTTCAGAAGAAGAGGTAGCATTGAATGGCCACCATGCTCACCTGACCAGACACTAATGGATTTCTTTTTTTGGGGTGTTGTAAAGAACAAGGTGTATGAGAAGAATTCCAAAACAGTAAATGAATTAAAAGATTACATTTATGACTCATTCAGAGAAATTGATGAAAATCAAAATTTGTGCAGCACTGTGTGTCAGAGTGTTTTGGACAGGTGTGAAGAATGTTGTAACGTTGGCAGAGGATATTTTGAGCACTTAAGAGATAAAACAGTTTCTGTCTAAGATATAATTAGCATTCTACAGGGTGTCAAGAAAGTTCCCGATCCTAAACAAAATTATATAGGGCTAATGACAGAAGGTTAAATCAACAAAAGGTTTATTGTGGTGATAGAACAAAGCTCCATGAACATAAAAAAATCTGGTTTATTCAAAATGACCCCCATCTGTATCAATAACACGTTGGAGCCTCTGTCGGAAATTCTAACAAGCAGCACGAAGGGCATCTTGAGGAATTTTCTCCCATGCTCATTTCAGGGAAGCTCGAAGATCCTCCAGATTGTTATGGGGTGAAGAACAGGCTTCTTTTTCCAGAATACCCCACACACAGAAATCCATAGGATTGAGATCAGGCAAAGATGGTGGCCACAAATCTTTGGTCCAGAATGAAGGAAAGTGCTCTTCGCACCACTTCTGCGTCTTCTTTGATGTGTGAGAAGGCACGCCGTCTTGTTGGAAGGTGAAGGACTTATTTTTGAACTTTTCCTTCATCGATGCGAGGGCAGGGGTTAAAATATCATTGACATACGAATCTGTATTCACTTTGACCCCCTCTTTAACAAAAATGAGGGGAGATTTCCAAGATTTGGAGATCGCACCCCATACCATCACAGACGAGGGTTTCTGTCGGCATGAAACAAATCAAAGATGATCAGGGAGGTCCTTGGGCGACTTTCCGAGAATCCTGTCATTCTGGGTGTTGAACTTCGCCTCCACCGAGAAGAGTTTTTCGTCTGAAAAAACGATTTCGCCTTTCTCCGTGCCTCCCTTCAGACGGTTCAGCAGAATTTTGGCCCTCTCCTTTCTTTTTCGCTTCTGGAGGTCAGTTAGGAGTTGTCTTGTCCTGATTTTGTACAGGGACATTTTGAGATCCTGTTCAACAATTGTTCTGACAGACTCATGGCTGATATTCATGTCTTTAGCCGTTTTCCTCAAGGATCGTTTGGGGTTCCTCCGAATTCTCTCCCTGAGGGCCTTGATCTTTGCTGGAGTGCGAGCGGATCGAGGTCGTCCACTCCTATCCCGATCCTCCATGGTTCCAAGTTCTTGGAAGCGCAAGATTGTATCGCAAACAGTCGATTTTGGTGCTTTTAGCAACTTCATAATTTTAGAATTTGAATGTCCCGCACGATGAAGTTGAATGATTGCAGCTCTTTTACTCATTTTATTATTATTTTAGCCAAAAAAATTTGAAAAGTGTATCTGAAACATTGAAAAGGAGGATTAAGTGGAAAAATGACGTAGAGAACTTATCATAATTCATTGAAGTTTTTGAATTACATTAAATTTAAAAATCGATCGGGAACTTTCTTGACACCCTGTAGAAGTTTAAAAGTGCCTACATAAGAACTACAAACCTACTTTTAACCCTTTGCAATTGAATTTAATGTTACCGTAGTCGCCGTCGCTGGTCGTATTTAAAAATGGCCGATTTTACACACTATTGCTTATGCGCGTCTATCATCATGAAGCTATCTACTGCTGTCTGCGTATTACTGCTTAGCTATACGTTTTCTTATCTTGTTTGCAAACAATAATTAAACTACAATAGATATGAAAGAAATTTATTAGTCATCATAACATCATTATAGAATAAAGGTGACAAAAACAATTATCGATAGTGTTTTTCAGTGTGATATTTTTTGAAGCATTTGTCGGGGTGAAGTCCTGGTTTCCTTTTGCATGTTTCACAGTGATAAACAGTTTCTTTACGTTTCACTTTTCTGTCGCTACAAACTGCGCAATCTTTTGTCCTTCCATTAGGAATTTTTGCTACAAAATGTCTTCCAGATAGACATTCGATCGACTCTGCATCAGAATTTCTTCCATGCTTTCTCAAATTTTTATTTCGCACATTTCCCACAAGCTGTATCACAAGATTTTTGCAATATTTTTTGTAGGTCACTATCCTCAAGCCCTTTTCTTTTCTTTGGACATTATATAGAATAAAGCTGTTGACTATGGCAACTTCAAATAGCCAAAAGAACATTTTACGCCACCACTTTGCCGTTTTCCTCAAAAAAGCATAGCCTCCACAGTAGTGGTCTGCCTTATCTACTCCACCCATATACTTTGTATATTGAGAAATTACAACAGGTTTTGCCACGGTTGTTGACTGTTGATTTCCCAAAATACGTTCTTCATCTTTGCATTGGGTGTTGTAGACAGAGATAGCATTGTCACCACCCGTTTGTCTCTCCATTGAAGAGCCATTGTGTCATCATTTTTTCTAAATGCAACTACTTCATACTTCTTTTTTTTTCTCTTTTTTTTTGACAACTCATTTGGCATACCCTTCCTACTGGGCATTACTGTTCCAGTTAAGTGGAAAGATAGCTTCCTCAGCTCTTTGCACAAAGTTGGACTCGTATAAAACCTGTCTGTGAAAATGTGGTACCCTGATCCATACCCTTTTGACGAGAGCATGTTGCATAAATGCAACACGATTCTACTCGTAAAAGGCAAATCAGGCTGGACTAAACCGTTTTCAGTCATTTCTGGATCAAAGTCCATGTCTTCATCTGATTGATCTACATCCATTTCATCACCACTTGAATCAAATAAATCAAGAATATCATCGTCAGTCAATCTCATTTGCTTAGCCATATTCTGTTCATACAATTATCGCACTGTTTGCAAGATCACAAATCACCACCCAGTCTAATTGAATAGAAATGTTGTCAAGAACCGATTATACAAGCTAAAAACGTAACAAATTGATCACATACGCTATAATTCTATTTTTGCGAATGTAACGCTAAACAAAAAGTTTGCCTTCAGTTCAGTTGCTACACAAACTCTAATACTTACACCTTTTTATGAATGACAGTTACCAAATGACTTACCACGTGTGTTCTGCATGACTAAAGAATCTGCAGTTACATGACAGCCAGAAGAATTTACCGCCTTTCAAGCAATATAGGCAAATAGCGATCGCCCTATGATCACACTAAACGTGATTTTAACGTTGGGCGAGCTATACTCGCCTTACGACCAGAATGACGTCATTTCGTCTGGCGAGCTATATTCGCCAGTCGACCGCAAAGGGTTAATAACTGTATAGTTATTTTTGGGCCACCCTGCATTTTAGAGCATAAGGTATTTATACTAGGCATGCATCAATATTATTGGCTATATGGGCTAAATTTTGCCCATACAATCAATATTTTTTTGGGGGACAAAAGCAAAAAATCAGAGACAGAATCAAGGTAAAAACCTTTTTTTAGAGATCACCACTTCTTTGGGACAAAAACCAAGAAATTACAGACAAATTGAAAGTGCCAATATATCAGTTATTGGCCACTTTGTATATTGATGCATCCTAATTTATAATATTATGAAACAAAACCATATAAAATGAGTTTTAAAATAAAAATAAAATAAAAAATGAATTGGCCACAAAAAGCATATAATTGTGTTCCAAGAGACAGGCTGTGGGCAGTACTGGTGGGTTATAACATGATAGGTCAGCTATTAGCTGCTATCAAATCATCGTACAAACAGTCAGAAGTCTGTGTTAGGCATGAAAACAAAACCTTTTAGTGTCAGTGTTGGACTATGACAGGGCTGTGTTTTTTTTCCTCATTGTATACATGGACAAATTAGATAAAGACAGTTCTTACAATAGTGGTGTCACATTTGGAGAGTGTAATTTTTAGTGCCTGCTGTTTGCAGATGACCTTGCATTGTTGATCTCCAACATCCACTTGATCAGTTTTCTGATGTATGCTTGGATGCTGGAATGAAAGTTACTACAGCTAAAACTGAGATTATGTATTTGTCAAGGTACCCTGTCCAGTGTTCTTTCCAAACAAATGGAGTAACTTTCAGGCAGATGGAGAAGTTTAACTATCTTGGAGTCACATTTTCGAGTGATGGTAGACAGACAACAAACTGGACACACATTTGCAAAAAGCAAGTCCAGTAATGCGCCAGCTTTACCAATTAGTTGTACTGAAACAAGAGCTGTGTACAAAAGCAAAGCTTTCTATTTTTAGATCAGTTTTTGTTCCTATCCTCACCTATGGTCATAAGTGTTGGGCAATGACCTCCCAAGTACAGGCAACTGAAATGGGTTTCTTGTAAAAAGTCAGAGGTTTATCCCTACTTGACAAGGTTAAACGCACTGATATTGTCAATCTCTCAACATCAAACTGCTACTACTTGGCATAGAATGATTGCAACTGCGTTGGTATGGCCATGTGACACAAATGTCCCATGAGTGAACAGCAAAGCAACTAATGGATGCTCTTCTGAGTGGCAAAAGGCCTAGAGAGTGATCCAGAACTTGCTAGCTGAATTATGTTGAAGACCTGGCATGGTCATGTCATGGAATTCCACTGGCAAAATTGTCACTAGTTGCAGAAGATTGGGATGCTAGGAGATTTTAACTCGAGCTGCTGCCCTTGCAACCCAAAAAAGACTAGCAGGCAAAGGGAAATACACTGCAATAATCCAACGTTTTCCCTGAAAATAATGATGATGATGATGATGAATTGGCCACATTAAAAATGTAGTTAAAAAGGATGGTTTTTGCACATATACAGGGTGTCCATAAATTATCATTACAATTTTCAAAATTTGTCAAAATTTTATTTTTTAAGATATTTTCATTTAATTTGTTTTGTAGTGGAGGAAAATGCTTCAAAGTTTTTTCTTAACAGCTACTTTGGAAATAATTAGGTTTAAAACTACAACTTATTTAGTGATTATGCAAAATACTTTTGAATTTAGTAGTGAAAGTCGAGTTCATGAAAATGAGCACTCCACAGGAAAAAGCCCATTGTGTTTCCTGATTTATAGAGACAAAGTCAGACACCCAAGCACAGCGAAACTTTATATGCAAGTATGGAAGAAAGTCATCTGTGCAATCTACCATTTGAACATGGCAGAAAAAGTTTATGGAGACTGGTAGTGTGCTAAAGAGAAAAGGAGCTGGTTGACCTCAAATATTAGAAGAAATTGAATCTGTGCAAGTGGCATATACCATAAGCCCTAGAAAGTCCATTCACAGTGCTTCTATGCAGTTACAGATCCCATGCTTCACTATTCACAAAGTTTTGCATAGAAACTTGTGACTTCATGCATATAAAGTGCAGTTACTGCAAGCCCTTAAGCCAGAAGATAAGCTGCAACGAAAAGAATTTGCAATGATGGTGCTGGACAAATTAGATTTAGATCCAGGGTGTTTGAAACGTGTTTGCTTCAGTGACAAGTCAACGTTCCACATTTCTGAATTACTAAACAGACACAATTTGAAAATATGGGGCTCGAAAAATTCACATGATATCTGTAAGCTTGAATTGGACTCCCCTAAACTAAACATGTGGTGTGGAATCATGCATGATAAAATTATTGGTCCATTTTTCTTTGCTGAGAAATCAATCACAGCTCAAATTTACCTCAACATTTTGACAGAATACATGTCACCACAGCTTGAACAGTATCAACCACAAGTTATTTTCCAGCAGGATGATGCACCACCTTATTGGGGCTTTGAAGTTCATCAATTTTTAAACGAAACATTTCCAGATAGGTGGATTGGACATGAAGGTCCCTTTCCATGGCCGCCATGTTCTCCTGATATTACACCATTGGATTTTTTCCAATGGTGTAATATCAGGAGACACTTCATAAACCTTCCATAATACACCATTACTATTTTGTTCCATAAGATATAAAAAGTATACCAAAAATTAAACGCATATATTAAAAATAAGCTTTTTTGAGATTATTAAAATTGAAGATATGCATTTGTAAAAGTGCTATGGGTAGTCTCTTTGGTCCTGCTTTGGCAAATATATTTGTTGGCTATTATGAATCACAACTTTTAAAAGAAATTTTAAAATCTACCATTTACTGCTGCTACATTGATGACACCTTTTCTCTTTTTCACACAAAGAAACTGACTTTAAAATTTTTTAACTTATCTTATCTTGCTCCATCCTTCCTTAAAATTCTCTAGTAATGTTGTATATGAATACGTGTGCCACTGTGATAGTCAGCACGTGGTCAAACGTCACAACGTTTGCAGGACAGAATCCATCAGCATGTACCCAAATCTATTTGAAACAGAACTGGTCAAGAACAAAAACAACCAAAATGCCATGATAAATCAGCTAATTCTATACCTCATTGTGACTTGTCGATTAAAAATTATTTGTGATACAATTAAAAATGTGAATCTCACTAAAACAACAACGAGTTTTCAATTCTGTTCAAGCATAATTCGACTTTCATTTATCTGTCTTAGAATCAATTTTTATTACTCTCCATAAACCTAAATTATGTAGACAGAAAAAGTTTGTTTACAAACATACATATATTATTATTATAAGTGCAAAAATTTTTATTTAATTAAAATTTCTAAAATTAAAAGTTTCTAATTTTAACACAAAATTTGCACAATTTTTTTTTTTTTCATCAAAAAAATAGTTTATGCCAACAAAACATGGTTTTACTTTATTACGAAAATCATTATTAACCTTAATTTTCAGCCAGTCTTTAAATTTTCAAATACTAGATTTAGTTCTTCAGTTTATTCTAGCAAAACCTCCTGAAGAGAGGCAGACAAAAACATTCAAATTTTCAAAACAACGTTTTTTAAGGCTACTTATTTAAACAAAGAGTTTTAAACAAAGCCTTTGGTTTTAATAGCTATTTTGAAGTTTTGTACTGTACAAGAAAATTTTATAATTAATTTTTAGTAAGTTTTTCGCATTTTCACTAATTTCAAAAACTAGTCAATTTTGTGCAGGACTAGAAATTTGTGATTTATTCATCAGATGTATTGTTATTATCAAGAGATTCTTCAATTTCAGTGTCAAAAAAATTTAAGCTTGAGAGAAAATAAATTGAATTTGACTTTATGAATTCATGCTAAAACTACTTTCTTATGTAAACTTCTTATAGTATTGGTCACAAAGTACTTATTAAAGTATTGGCAAAAAAATAATTTGAATTGGACTAAATTGTTTCATCAGCTAACAGCTTTATTATGAATTGAAATATTTATTCTATACACTGCAGCTGCTCTGTAATTTATTTTTTAGTGCATTTTCAAGATTATTTTGGAATCCAAGTAATATCTCTAGTTCACAGAAACTAAACAACCTTGAGTAACCTCAAACAAAAGAAAAAAGCTTTTAGATAGACAGTTATAGCTTAAATTAAATGGAGTAAGCAGCCTATTTAGAAAACTACTGATGGTATATGCTAAATTTTCATGACAAATCAATTTAATATTTAATTGTTTTTTATTAGCTTTTAATTTTTTTTATTTTTTGTGTTGTCAAGACCTCAAAATTTGTATTTTTAATTTTAGCCAATTTCTAGTCGTAATAGAAAAAAAGTTGTTTTAGTGGTCTTTATGCATCTTTTGATACTAAAATAGTTTTTATAGCCCCAGTGGTTTCAAAGATACAGTATTTTTTTCAAAATGGCTCCATGTGACATTTCAGTTTTTGGAGCAACTCATCAAAATCACTTTTAACCAAAGTTTTTAAATCCAAAAAATAACTTTTTGGGCCAATTATTTTTTGAATTAAAAAAAATTTTTTTACTCCACCCTACTGGGTCATTCATACATCAAAATTGGCCAGAAAAAATCTTCATTAAAAGCAATGTAAAACCTAAAAAATAAAAAGATTCCTTAAATCAAAAACCACAAAATTTTTACTTCCAATCAAAAAAACAAAATATCTCTGTACAAAACATCAATTTTCAAGCACAAGTTTTACTATTACTTCAAGACCAAGAGTTTGAAGTTGGAAAAAAGAATAGCAAACAATATGTAATTTAAAGGCCACATTAAAAATTTTTTATGTAACTATAAGTGTGCATTTGGTAAATGTTTGATATAAGTAATTCTGCATTTCAAGCTAACCAAATTGTATGTTTCTAATTTACACTGTAATACTAATGTTTCTTTTTTTAATTTTGGAAACTTAAATAAAAAAGCAAGTAAATTTTGCTGTTGATACCTGGTATATTATTACAATACATTTATTTACATTCTTCTAGAATTAAAATTGAAGTAAAAAATCTTGGCAAAATGACTTTTCATGTTACTTATATGAATACATAATATAAAAGAGTTTTTAGATCATTATCTTTCTTTTCAAAAATCAATACAATTACTAAGGTTTTATTCATTTAATCATTGATTACTTTTATTCTTGATCATTATTAAGTAAGTCATACAGGAAAATCATGAACACTAAAAAAGAAGATGAAGCAGCATAATGACAGACATTAAAACATGCAAAAGATAATGGAAAGAGAGCAGAAACAGTACAGTACAAAGCATGGTCACAACACCTTGATCAAATAAAAGAGAATAAATAAAATATCAGGGGGCAAAAAGTAAAACAAATTAAAGATTGTATAACTAGTGCATGACTAGTCTTTATAATGGTGATGGGTGGCACAGCTAGTTGAAGATTGGATTTTAGTTTAATTAAGCAAATTAAGTAAAATAAAAAACACCTACAAAAAAAGAAACCTCACCAGGTCTAGAAATGTTTTCTACAACGCATCTGTTAACTTCACCAAGAGATTGTTACACAAGTGAGGTCATTTTTTTCAAAAAAAGTTACAAAGCAAATTCAGAACACAAACTATTGATTAAGATGTGCACAATACTTTGCATTTTGTTTCATCACACTTATGGTGTGAACTTGAAATTTCAAAGAAGTTTTACCATTACTACTAGTGACATCAATGTTCTTCTGTCAATAAATGCATGTTTTTCTATTGAATTTTGTGCTTTTATTATAACTGTTAAAATTCTAAGTAAAAATTTACTAAATTTGCTGGTTTTAGCCAGATTATAAACAATAAAAAAAATAAAATGTTGATGAAAAATTAGTACAACCTGCATAGACCTTTTAGAATTAATCTTCTCCAGGAATTAGAAAATATTGCCAACATTTGCACTAATTGATTACTTACTTTTTGGGCCTAGTGTCTGGTATAGACCTTGCATTAAATCCAATGCGATTGCTCAAAAAATTATTAAATGCATGCTTCTTATAGCCTTCAATGTATTTGTGAAGATCATCATCATTATTGATAAAACCTGAAAAATAAGCACTAATAATTTTTTTGAAAACTGCTAACAAAGCAACTCTTAAAGAGATATTAAAAAACAGATAGCAATACAATGTTTAATTACTAATGTGTATTTCACTAAACAGCATTTAGCTGTCCAGTTAACTGAAGCAATCAGTAATATAATAAAATTATTTAAGTTAGCTAAGCAATAAGTTGGTCAAACTTTTTTTAATTACCAAGACTGATAAGGTTTACAGCAAACTTAAACTAAAAAAGAAAATTTGTTCATTAACATTGAATCATTTTTTAAGTATTTTATCATTATGTATATGATAGTTTTGCCATTTTTGACAATGATAAAACTGTGCTAAAATTTTAAACTTATTTGAATAACCAACAAACAATTTAAAGCTTAACATTGAAAAAATATCTTAACATCCCCATCAACCTCATCTGTCTTTTTTAGATATACAGTTACAATTGAAAAATAGAAATTCCTTTTATTCTTTAGCTTGGAAAAAACCAGCTGACCCACAATGAAATTTCTCTTTATCTCAAAGCTATTATTTTTTTAAATGGAATTCTGGACTAATCAATCAATCCTTTTTCAATCAATTAAAAACTATTTGTTTCATTTCAATTTTATTTTAACACATTTGCTGCAAGTGCTTTATTGCCAGCATTAACATTGTGTGCCAGACGTTTTCACTGTGAGTTGTGGTTTGCACAATTATTTGATTGTCAAGTAATAATCATTGTGTTTAAAGCTCATAGGTAACACAAAAAGCTAATAAATAAAAGCATATTTATTGTATTTCTTCCAATTAAATGCACCCTCGTTTAGAATGTGCACAAAATTCGCAATAAAAAAAAATAAAATGCGCCCTCAAATACAATGCGCATAAAGAAAGACATCTAGCGAATTGTGTGAAACTAGTGCTGCTTGCCTGATACTTTTTACTGATACTTTTGTTGATAAATGACTTAAGGCAAATAAGGCTTAAATTAGTTATTTGTTTATTTGTTATTAAAAATATCGTGATCTTGATAAATAACTAATTTTTTTCAAATATGGTAATTTTTTTAAGTTGTGGAATAGACAAACATTTGCTTTAATTCATATGTTGAAAAGCTCTTTCGACATTGCCTGAATTGTATCTTTACTAACCTTGTTATATATTGCCTAAATGCCTTGCCTGAATTGTTCAAATTGTATCTCTTTGTGCAGCAATCTTTGTAAAGCATCTCTTTTGTGGAAAAGTTGGAAAAATGGTTGGTGCTTTTAAATTTGTAACATATACATTTTTTGCTCCATAAAATATGCAAGATTTTTTTAAAACAAACTTAAAGTAATTTTTGGACAAGGTTGCACAACCAGCCACATTATAAAGTTAGTTTTAACTTGCGGCTGCCATTAAGTTAAAGAAAATTCTATGAAATTACCTATTATAAAATAAAAAATTTTAAGCCATTTATACCAACCAGAAAAAAGTAATTGAAAGACATTTTGCAATTTTTCAACAAATTTATTCAAGCACAATTCTATTAGTGACTTTTTTGGTCTTTGGATACTTGGAGAAAATTTTGCAAAATTAGTCATCTTGATCACAATAAGTTAATAACAAAATTTAATAATGACATAAACATCAACAATTTGTAGGCTACAAAAAGTGAATCAAAGAAGCATGGCTACAATAAAATGTTACTTGCAGCAAAAAAAAGGAAATGTATTTAAGTAAAATTTTCATAAATTAAGTCCCCAACGTATGCACATGGCTGCATAAATTACTATCTAAGGCTGCAGGTTGTGCATTGTTGTTTTAGGACAAGTACCAAAGTTAAATATCTAACCCTTTCTGAAATAAACCTTCACAAACTTCTGCTTTTTGTACACAGGATGTAAGTATATATGCACAGCAGCATTCTTAAAATTGACAATCATCAAGTCAAAAAACAATCAGCTTGTATCTTTATCTTCCTGCATCACACTGCTGAGACGAATTGGAAGCTCAGGATGGGCTGCTGGTGCCAAAATACTGTGCACAGCTTTCCTATCTCTGGTCTAATTAACTGCTGAGTCTGGTGTCACAGTGCTCACACTTGCCTCATAGATAGTGTCCTAAATGATGCCTTGGCATAGTTACTGAATGTTTATGTCCCACTCCAACAAACCACCTTCCCATACTCTTGGCCATCAAGCCAGCTGAGCTTTCTCAACTAGGAGCAACACTCTCTTGGCTTACCATGGTTTCCTGATCATAGCCTGTTTGATCTTTCAAGTGGGGGATTCAGATACTTGTGAAGAGAGACCAAGATCTATACACCTGTTTGGCCAGCTGCATGGAATCTATTAAATAACCTTGCTAGATTAAGTATCCACGCTTCTCAGTAGACAAATAAGATGGAACATGAAATACTGTGAGAGTACATTCAGGCTCTGTGCTGTTACACCCAGGACCAGTGCCAGGCCTGTTGGAATGAGCTTGCCCTAAACAGCGTGGGTTAAGCTCAATCAGCTGAAAACTGGTGTGGGATGATTCCATTCAACCATGCACAAATGAGGTTCTGCTCTTGACCAAATTGCAAGTGTAGTGCCCCAAACAAACCAAAGACCACATTCTAATGGTGTGCTCCATACGTCAGGCACCACATGGAGCACAAGGTCTGACAGTTTTGGATGACAAAATCTGTTGCTGGCTCAACACCATCACTGCCAGCATCTGATCCAAGCACTACAGCAGCCTGAGGTAGTAAAAGGATAAACCCTCAGCCCCAGGTCTTTTTGTGTCTGACCAAAAGTGGATGCCCTTCCAAACAACAATGATGATGTATCGTCTTTGTTTTATTGTTTTATTGTAATCCATGAATATGTTTTCTATACTAAAAAGTTATCAAGCAAATTTACCTCCTAAGATGTGCTTGATAACTTTATTGATTGAACAGTTTGTTTTTGTAAATCATTAGCTTTTTATGTTTTCTTTATCAACATTTTTGTGGATTGTATGTATTTTAATGGTTTCATCATAGAAAACTGAGAATTGCCAATGGAAGTTGGCTTTAATTCAATTAATATTAAGATTTTTATAATAAAATGGATTTTGGGAAAAGGATGGATTTGGCGATTGTCAATACTTATTTCAAGAAGAAAGATGAACACAGGGTGATGTATAAGAGTGGAGGAAAAAGTACCCAAGTAGATTATGTGATGTGCAGAAGGAGAAACCTGAAGGAAATGTGTGATTGTAAGGTAATATTGAATGAGTGTGTCGCAAAGCAGCACTGTATGGTGGTATGCAAAATGGCTCTTATGGTGAAAAAGAAAAAAGCAGAGAAAGTAAAGCCAAAGATACAATGGTGGAAACTGAAAGAGACAAGCTATCAAGAAGCATTTAGACAAGAGGTGACCAGGATTTTGGGAGGCGAGGATGGGTTACCTGATGAGTGGGACAAAACGGCAGAAATGCTAAGAAAAACAGTTGAAACTGTACTGGGAGTGACATTTGGGAAACGAAAAGTAGACAAGGAGACATGGTGGTGGAATGAGGAAGTTCAAAAGAGCATAAAAGAAAAGAAGCAAAGAAAGCATGGGACAAAACAAGAAATGAAAATACTAAAAAAGTATACAAAGAAAAGAAGAGTAAGGCAAAGAAGGCAGTTGCAATGGCAAAGGGACGTGCGTATGATGATTTGTATGCTAGATTGGAAACAAAAGAAGGTGAAAAAGAGCTGTATAGATTGGCTAGGCAGAGAAACAGAGCAGGGAAAGATATACAGCATGTGAGGGTTATAAAGGATAAAAATGGTAATGTCATGATAAATTCAGAGGCAGTGTTAAAGAGATGGAAAGAGTACTTTGAGAAACTGATGAACAAGGAAAATAACAGAGACCCTACGACAGAGGAAGCAGAAGTGGTTAATGAAGAGGTAAATTGTGTCAGTAGAGAAGAAGTAAAGAACACAGTAAGAAGGATGAAAAAAGGTAAAGCAGTTGGGCCAGATGAGTTGCCAGTAGAAGTTTGGAAGTGCATGGGAGAGATGGGGATAAAGTTTTTGACCAGACTGTTCAACAGACTATTAATGGGTGAACAGATGCCAGAAGAATGGAGAAGGAGTGTGCTTATCAAAATCTATAAAAACAAAGGGAATGCACAATGCTGTGAAACTACAGAGGAATAAAGCTAATGAGCCACACAATGAAAGTATGGGAAAAAATTATTGAAACCAGGTTAAGGGATAGAGTGGAGATCAGCAAACAGCAATATGGATTTATGCCAGGAAAGGGAACCACCGATGCCATGTTTGCTCTAAGAATGTTAATGGAAAAATACAGGAAAGGTCAAAGAGAGCTACAATGTGTATTCGTAAACCTAGAGAAAGCTTATGACAGGGTTCCACGAGAAGAGCTGTGGTACTGCATGAGAAAATCCGGAATAGTGGAAAAGTATGTGCAACTAGTACAGGATATGTATGAGGGAAGCGAAACAGTGGTGAGGTGTGCAGTAGGAACTACAGAAAGTTTCAAGGTTAAGGTTGGACTACACCAGGGATCAGCATTAAGTCCATTACTGTTTGCAGTGATAATGGACAGGCTAACAGATGAAGTAAGGGGAGAACCACCATGGACGATGCTGTTTGCTGATGATATTGTGATTTATGAAGAGACCAGGGAAGAAGTGGAGTGGAGATTAGAATCCTGGAAGTATGACTTGGAAAGAAGAGGGATAAAAGTAAGTAGGTCGAAGACCGAATATCTGTGCATAAATGGAGGAAATGATGACGAAACAGTAAAGATGGAGGATACAAAAGTGCCAAGAGTAAAGGAATTTAAGTATTTGGGATTAACGATGCAAGAAAGTGGTGGTTGTGAGAGGGAGGTAAAGAAGAGAGTACAGGCAGGATGGAACGGATGGAGAAAAGTATCAGGAGAAATCTGTGACAAGAGGTTACCAGCTAGAGTAAAAGGAAAAGTGTACAGTTCAGTGGTAAGACCAGCAATGGTGTATAGACTTGAGACGGTGGCAGTCACAAAGAAACAAGTGGAAGAGATGGAAGTCGCAGAGATGAAAATGTTGAGATTTGCTATGGGAGTGACGAGAAAAGACAAGATTAGAAATGAGCACATCAGGAGTACTGTTAAGGTAGAACGGTTAGGAATGAAGATGGGGAGGGCAGGCTGAGGTGGTATGGACATGTTATGAGGAGAGACCAAGAGTATGTAGGAAGAAAGATGATGGAAATGGAGTTACCAGGAAAGAGGAAAAGAGGGAGACCAAAGAGAAGATTTTTAGATGTAGTGAAAAAAGATATGAAGGAAGTTGGTGCGAAGGAGATGGACATTGAAGACAGAAAGATGTGGAGAATGATGATATGCTGTGGCCACCCCTGACTAACAGAAAAGGTCAAAAGGAGAAGATAATAAAATCGCATAGAAATTTATTTTTAAAAATGCAGTTGCCAAACAAAATAGTTTGAGAAAGCTGATCTAAACTGCCTGTACACAATTCCAGAGCTTTGATTTTCTGATCAAGCTTCACAGATTCACAGAAATGGGTTAAAATAAGAAATCTGAAATCCTTTCTAAATCAATTTTTTCTGGCAAGACTGACCAGAAACCAATTCAAGGATTTTAAAAATAAAAAATATGAGAAAAGAATAAAGTTGTGGAAGAAACCAAACAGAAAAGAACACAAAATAAAAAAATTTGAAAACAACTGATAGCAACACCGAAAAGGACTTTGGAGCAACATTGAAAAGTACTTTGAAAAAGAGCTATAAAAATGACTCTAGAAAAATGAATTTCAGAGTATATGAAACAATATATTGATTTTAAAAAGTTATCCAAGGTAAACAAACTAAGAATTTATTTGAAAACCATTCTTAAAAAAACAGGTGTAGATGAAAAAATATCTTTTTGGGGATGCAAAATCTTCTTTCAGAGAGTTATAGAGATAAATATGCATTTTGGTAATATGGCAAACCTGCATCCATCATTATCGAAAACACATCTTCAACAAAACAAAACTTGAAGTTGGAAAAGATTTTACAAACTATGACAGCATGGTCCAACTATGGGCCCGTGGGCCACATGTGGCCTGCGGATGGAATTTGTGCGGCCCGCAGAACAATTTTGCAGAAGTCTTGTCGATTACAGGCAGTGGCAACCTTTTTTTTCAGAGAACGCTATGATTTTGGAATGAAAATAGGAATTTCGTAGATCAATTTCAATTGAAAACCTTTTTTTTTTTTTTTTTTGGAGAACACCCTGAGTTTGGGACAAAAATAAGTGTTTTTAGCTGGTTGAGGCCCGCAAACTCGAATAATTTTGAAAAGTGGCCCACAAGAGTGCAGAAGTTGGACCACCCTGGACTATGAAACAAAAAAATTGTTTAGATCAACCAATCAAACCTCTTTTGTCTTGAAATCACATTTCATACTATTTGTAATATTACAAAACATTGCATGTAATTTGGCAGTTATAATACTTGTAGAATGATTTTTTGTTTACTTTTTCATTAAAATTTTATGTTTTTTCACATATATTCACTAATGGTAATTCAGAAACAAGTATACACTTTGAAATTTAACTTAAATATATTTCATAAAAATTTAACAGAATTAAAAACTTTCTTAGTTTAAAGTTACTTTAAGCTAATTATAACAAAATGAACTTAAATTTTGAAACAAACTCATTATAACAGATTAAGTTTAGTTATCACTTTAACCGAATAAAAGCTTGCTTCATACCAAGATTAGATAAAACATCATAGTCTTCTTTTTGCGCTTTTTTTGATAATCCTGTAGGATTTTTTATGAGAGAAAAATGAGCATGTTTCAATTTTATCAAACTTCTTTCTTCATGTAAGGAAAATCCAATATAAATGAGGAATAAACATGCCAGTGCAAAAGCAATAATAAACCAAACTCCAAAATTGTTTTTTGACTTTGAATAAAAATTAATTTTCATATCATTTACTTCATTATTTTGCTGATTTTGATAATGCATTAGCATAAATAAACTAAAAACACAGCACAAAAATTTACAGTCATGGCACTTCATCTTTAACTATTAAATATGTTTATAATCAAGTAAGAAAATAAAAGATATAAATAACCAGTTTATTTTTTAAAGTAAATTTGTCATCAAAAGTTAGCAAAGCTAAACATATGTGTGCAATGAAAGACTACAAAATGTCAAACAAAATCAAAACAAAGCTTTCTACCTCAGAGTCATATCTTGATTTCATCACTAAATAAAAATTTCAAGGAAACAGCAATATTTTGGCATCTTCAAAAATGAGTAATCAGTTGATGTTGCCCAAGTTTAATGCCTATAACATTGTTCTGCAAGTCAGAAAGATAAATAGAAATGATAATGATTTTTTTGTTTTTTCATTACTTTTGGATCAATTCTTGACTTTTTCTTCTACTTGCTTGAAGTGTCAAAAAACAAAGCATGTTGAAACCTGTAAATAAAAAGCACCATTTAAACGGTGATTACACTTATTATGGTCTCATTTCAAGTTCTGTTTTGTCAGTTTCCTGTGGTCTTGAAAAAAAAACTTAATGGCTTTTCTTAAAGTTAGTGCGAAAAACCAGCAACTCTTAATTTCAGTCACATGAATACATAAAACAACCAAAACAATTTAATCAGACTAGAATATCTCTTGATTTCATGAAGCAGGTCAAAAGTTCAATTCTTGGTGCTGTTCTGTGAGTCAGGAGGATTAATAGGTTATATAAAAATATATGAAAGAATAAATGTATTAGTATGTTACAAATTTTAACACAAATGACTTTTTAATCCAGCCATCGAAATCTTAAAAGCACATGTTTTAAAATAGTTTATTTAAAAAAAAAGCATCATTATTCATAATGTAGAGAAATAAAAATGCCTTTAATGTTTTCTTTTAAGCCAGGAGGATGAAGATATAGCAATAAAACAATAAAAATTAAATATAAAATGCCAATGGGATTTTTCATGTAGTTGATTTGGTATGTATTGCAATTTATCATGAAGTAATCAAATGAAATTTCTTCCTCTTTCTGCTAACACCTTTGACAAGCCACAAGGAACTGAATATATTTACTTGTTAAGATTAACAAACATAGAAAACTTTACTGGTAGAAACCAAACAAAACTTTGTTTACAAGATGAAAAATCTAAACCCAGTCAGACAAGCTTTATCCATCAACTGTCATAGACAAGTAGCAAAGATGAAGAAAATTTCCAAGTCACAATTCAGTTAAAGTGTTAAACAAATAACTTGACACTCAATGTTATCTTTCACGCAACCTTGGGCATTACACAGTTTATAGAAGTTTGTGTTTAGGTATTTAATAAAGGCACCAATCCTAAAAACATCTTAAACAAGTCACACCCCTACCAAAGTTAAAAAACAACAAATTGGCTTTTTGGTATTGTAACCCTCCAAAAGTGAGATGTCTTTTGAGGAGGAGCCACAATAATTTGCAATAAGCACCCTTGCATCTCCAGTACTTTACATGCTGAAATGCAAGCATCAACAAAAGAGCATTGGTGAGGGTTATGAAAATTTTTAATCACCCTTCCAAAAATTAAAAAATTGCCAATAATTTATAAAATAATTATTTTAGAATAAAATTATTTCCATTTTCATATTCAGCATTTTTAAAAATGGTGGAATTAACATTTCAAACACATTTTTAGCTTGATAACAAATTTAAAATTTGAACAGATATATAGCAAGTGAAATGCATCACCAAGTGACAAACAAAATTTAAAAAACCCATATCTCCACTATTGACAGTTTAATTTCAATAACTTTTTTTTTGGATTTCTCTCTCTCTCTCTCTTTCTCTCACATTTCATGAGTTATGCCATACCAGCATGTCAGAATTATTAAACATTGCAATATAGTGGTTGCATTGACTTGTTATATAATGGAATGACACTTTAGATAATCATCTTAATTTTAAATACCACTTAAAATTGTTGAAACCAAAGTAGCAAAAGTGCTACATGTAATTCCTTTTACAAGATTAATACTGCTGTATCATGCTCTCATGTATTCACACTTGAAATATGGGAGACTCGTTTATCTACACTTGATATATGGAAATTTTGTTACTCTTTTATTAGCTATGTATGATTGTTTAAGCATATACTATAACTTGTTGTATATCTTGTCTTTCCTTGCTTGTTAAAGTGCTTAGGTGTTGATGCAAGCACCATAGCATTGTACAGGGTGTTTCAAAAAATTTGACATCATTTGACATGTAAATATTACAAAAACTAAATAGTCAAATTAAATGAAATTCAACAGGTTTAATGTTGACCAAAACAAGATTTATCCCTGTAAATTTGAATAAGAAATTCAAAGGCACCTAAATCTCATGAAAGGTTTTACAAATGTTCAATATGTTCACCCCGAATGACATAGCACATGTGAAGTCGGTACTCCAGCTCCTCCTAAACATGCTGCAGTATGTCTTGGGTAACAGTCTCCAGTGTGGTGGTGTTTCTTTGTTAACTACCTGTCTTGCACAAAAGTTAAACTGGAGATTGTTACCCAAGACATGTTGCAGCATGTTTAGAAGGAGCCAGAGTACCAACTTCACATGTGCCACATTACAGGCGGTGTACATATTGAACATCTATAAAACCTTTCATGAGATTCAAGTACTATTGAATTTCTTATTCAAATTTACAGGGATAAATCTTGTTTTGGTCAACATTAAACCTGTTAAATTTCATTTGATTTGACTATGTAGTTTCTGTAATATTTACATGTCGAATGATGTCAAATTTTTTGAAACACCCTGTATATTACATAAATAGATAAATAAATAATTGGATTGCTGCCCACTTGACATTTGATATTGATAAAGTTCTAATTAAGTAGTAATTGTGTGAGTAGTTTGCAGGTATCAATATCACAAAATTAAAAAAAGATGGTAAAATTGATATATTATCCATTAAAAAATTCATTTGTTTTTGCTGTTTATTGTTTTAAAATTTTTTAAAATAGCACAATATGTACTTTTCTGAAGTTTTATTTTTGCTAAAACATTCTTCAGTGCATATTTCTACCAGAATATATTGTAGTTTAGCTATGCTGATAAATTTTAAATTATAATAACTTGCAGCACTCCTAAATATTTTGGTTTTAAAACCACTACTGATTTACCAGATTGTCTAATCTAAATAAACAAGAAAATTCAGAAGATATGTCTTTCATACTTTTTCAATGTTTTTTTATGATAAACAAACTCAAAGTACATGTATGTAAACCTGAACCAGGCAATGCTGAATGATGCAACTAAATGGTATAACTGAACAATGCAATGAAAAGCCAACTAAATGGAATCAAGTAACTTTATCAGAGCTAAGATTATATAATAAACCAAATTTAGCCTGAACCTCCCCGCGATAACTCGTCATAAACTAAAAAAAGGCAATAAGATCTCAATTTTTGCAATTTAATTTCTTGCATTAAATAATAATAATAACAATAAAGCTTAAATTAAAATTTATAGTGCAGTAGTGTTTAAAAATATGAGCTTTAATTAATTTAACAAGAAATTGGGTTTATTTTGACCCGTTTTAGTATAAATAATTCGTACGTTAAGTAGTAAGGCCCCCTAATAAAATTTTAAATAACTTTTGGCTTCAGCAAAAGCTATGACAACTTTGAAAATGAAAAGTACTAACATAACACTAGGGGCGCTCAGTAAAAAGCTTGCCTGAAGAGTGCATTACTGTAAATTGGGGTTACTTTGATCGCTGTGGTAACTTTGAACAATTTTCTAGATTTTGACGCCTTGGACTTTATTTGTTGTTGAGCATAATTTTTAAAACAAGTTTTAATAAAATTAATAATGCAAATGAAAGTTTGCAACAATCTGTTTTTGAAAGTTTTTAAGCTTTTTATCCTCAAATATCGTAATTTCACGCTTAAGCGGACATGGCGCGAACCACTTTTTTTGGAAAAACTGTTAATCAGTTTAAGGTGGTCACACTTTTGCGTGTATCTCAAGATCCAAAAGATGTTTATCTAAGTTCTTAAACTCAGTAGTCAAAAAAATCATGGTCAAGTTTATTGGACATACAGTTAGCTTAGTTTCATTCAAAAGCACATTTGTATCCTGATTTATTGATGTGACTATTTTGATGAAGCTCTCTAATTACATGAGGGTGTTCTTATTCTCAAATTCTCACATTGTGTTTTTTTAATTTTCCTGAAACATGAAAAGTCGCCTAGTCACTAAAACAAAATCGTTTGAGGAATGTTTCATCCTCCAAAATTCATTCGTTTGAAGCAAGTCATTTTTGGGGATTTATTAAACACATTCAATAAACACATAAAAATTTTGTCTGAAACACAAAATTTGAATTTGAATATAAACTTTAATAAACACTGATTAAGTTAAAACAAATCTTTTTGAGATATCTCATCAATTGCCTTTGTAATGATTTTTTTAAATTGTAACAGGACTTTATGGACATGCTAATTAGAGAGCTTCAGCAAAATAGTTACATCAATAAACCAGAATACAAAGTAACATTAAAGAGTATCACCTGTAGCATTGTGCATCGCGCACGTCGAAACTAAGCTAACTGTCCGACCATGATTTCGAGTTTCAAACTCACGACAGGGACAGTCTGCTTACCCAGGTTTTACCACTTTTATCAGTGCAACAATTCATCTGGTGGAAACCTGCAAACTTAAATTTTGTCTTTATATGTGATCAGCTTTGCGAATACACCTGGATAAGCAGACTGTCCCTAATGAGAATTTAACACTCAAAACCATGGTTGGGTAGTGAGCTCGAGTTGGGCGTGCGGGATACACCATGCCATACGTGCCCTCTTTGTACTATGTCTGTCCACAACTTGATATATTTCTCGCATGAGGTCATAGAAGTGAGTTCCGCACATTGCACGAGTCCGTTTTATCAGTGCAATAATGCATCAGGTTGAAGCTACAAGTCTTAAAAAGATAATAAAAGTTTCAATCGGACAGCAAAATCATGGCATCTTCGAAAGCAAGTCGGGTGAATTGCTTGCTGTAAATAGGATTCGGAGTTTCACTGTTAGACAAAAAGAATTCAATTTTTAGTTGGCAAAGTTCAACTGACTTGATGCCGAAAAGAATTGGTAAGTGGTTTGTTGGAGTGGGTCGCAGGCATCCAAATGTTTAAGGCGTCATTCAAGGCACTATTCATTAGGCAAGTATGTGCGCTGCAAAATACTCAGCTGTCGAGTAGATCAAATCAGAGATGAGCGGAGTTCCTTTTTTTGAGGTCCGACTCCAATCCGACTCCTTCTTCTTCTCCTTTCAGCCTTTCCCTCCAGTCATAGTGGCCACCGCGTATCATCATTCTCCAAACCTTTCTGTCTTCAATGTCCATCTCCTTTGCACCAACTTCCCCCATATCTTCTTTCACTACATCTAAAAAGCTTTTCTTTGGTCTCCCTTTTCCCCTCTTTTCCAGTAACTCCATTTCCATCATCTTTCTTCCTATATACTCTTGGTCTCTTCTAATGATATGTCCATACCACCTCAGCCTGCCCTCCCTCATCTTCATTCCTAACCGTTCTACCTTAACAGTACTCCTGATGTGCTCGTTTCTAATCTTGTCTTTTCCCGTCACTCCCATAGCAAATCTCAACATTTTCATCTCTGCGACTTCCATCTCTTCCACTTGTTTCTTTGTGACTGCCACCGTCTCAAGTCTATACACCATTGCTGGTCTTACCACTGAACTGTACACTTTTCCTTTTACTCTAGCTGGTAACCTCTTGTTGCAGATTACTCGCGATACTTTTCTCCATCCGTTCCATCCTGCCTGTACTCTCTTCTTTACCTCCCTCTCACAACCACCACTTTCTTGCACCGTTGATCCCCAATACTTAAATTCCAATCCGACTCCATGTTAATAAAATTTCATATATACGAGTACAAACAAAAAAACAAAATCTTGTAAAAATAAGTAAGTTGGTCGTAACTTTACTAATTAATCAGCAAACAATGATCACAAAAAAAACAACGATCCACTAATGTTTCAAAAGGCATTCCAAAATCTGATAAACTTTTAAAAAGTATTTTTTCAAGGTTTTCTGCTGTTTTTGCCTCATTAAATTCTTTCACACATATCACTCTTAATTGAAGAAGATTGCTGCTGATAAAATAAATGGTGATAGAATAAAAGTTACGTGATCTTAGGTCTGTTCATAAATCAGTGGTAATACCAACTAAACTATATTTTTTAATAGCCTTATTTACTTCCTCTATCAGCTTTTCACTTAAAGATGATGCACTTTTTTTTATGCTTCTTTTTATAGTGAATCTGGAAGAAAGTATTGCTTTTGCATCAACAATGCCATGTGTAGCTCCAACTTTTATCATTGCATTTTCGAACTGTATTAATCCATCACCTTCCATTGCACTTAATGGTCTTACATCTGATACAACAAATGCAACCTAACTATTTAACACTATGTCTTTTATAACTTTTGACAAGCTCATGTCAGACTTACTAAAATATGCTGTTACTTTAGAAGATATTTTTGCATTATATTTGCATCGTTTTAAGCGATCATTTAAATGTGTTGTTCCACTAGTCGACTTATTATGTCTTAATGCTTGCTTACAAGTTTTACTAATTACGTATCCAATACAATCTTTACTTTCAATATGATTTAAATATAAAAATTTTTGCCAAACTATGCTCTTTCCAGAATGGTTAGATATTTCCAGCAATTTGTTATCTTCAAGAAGTTTGCAAACTTTATTTGAAGAAAATTTCACGTTTTTATTAGAAGTAATAAGGCTGCTCAAAATAAATACCCTAGGTATATCAAATCTATTTTAACTTAATGTAATAATATTTTATCTTAGATTGAACTTAGCAGCTTAAACTTAACATCGGTAAATATCACACAAGTATACAAGTAAATTTGTACTAGCTTAAAATTAACATTAAAAAAATCATATAGATAGGTGTTCTGTTCCTAAAAATTGCCCAAATTATGTAGATTCACAATCTCGTAAAAAATCTCTTTGATTTCGCTTTGGTCCGGCTCAAATAGCCGAAGAAATAACAGTTTTATAAGTAATTTAAATATTTTATATTTAAGGGTGTTTCACAATTATTGAAACAAAGCAGCAGCTTATAAAACCTTTACCAATGACCTTATTCTTTTTCTGTTTTTAGATTTTCATAGCAAAATTGTTAACATTTTTATACGTTAAACAAAAAATAGCCTAATTATGCCTTGGTCGATGGAGCAGAAGATCTT
Organism: Diplosoma virens; assembly: GCA_963680785.1. NCBI lineage: Eukaryota > Metazoa > Chordata > Ascidiacea > Aplousobranchia > Didemnidae > Diplosoma > Diplosoma virens. The sequence continues at coordinate 133,644 of OY796881.1, read as the reverse complement.
TTGTGTAAAGACATATTACGAAACGAAGTCTTTCCGGATTGTTCAAGCAAGGTTCAGAAGGAAGTTCAGCTTCAACCAATTTCCAAACAGGAGTCAGATTTTCAAGTTGGTCAAGAAGTTTGAAGCTCATGGCACTTGTGGAGATCGTAGGGTAGCGGGCTCATCGCCCTCAGGGCCTCCAATAACAATCTGCACCCCCGACAATGTCAGCAGGGTTCAAGAGTCAGTCGGTCGGAGTCCGAGCAAATCTCTTCGTCGAAGGAGCCAAGAACTTGGCATTTCTGTCTCTTCTGTAAGGCGCATGCTGGTTAAGGATCTACAACTTTATCCATACCGGATCCACATAAAGCATGAACTAACCGAGACTGATAAGGAAAAGAGGGTAGCAATGTGCCAGTGGTTTTCGGAAATGATAGACAATAACGAGGAATTCTTGAATGATGTCTGGTTTTCAGATGAAGCCCACTTCCTTTTGAATGGTCACGTTAACTCTAAAAACTGGGTGTTTTGGGGAAGTGAGAACCCTCACAGAGTCGTTGGACGCCCTTTGCATTTAAAAAAATGCACAGCATGGGTTGCCATTTCCAAGCATGGTATCATCGGACCATTTTTCTTTGAAGATGATCACGGTATTGCAGTAACCGTGACAAAAGAGCGCTACGTTCCAGTGCTTGAGCAGTTTTGGGGAGAGCTCAATAAGCGTGAGGACCTTGATGAGAAAGAACAGTGGTTCCAGCAAGATGGTGCCCCTCCTCACACTGCTAATGTCACCATGGCTTGGCTCCGTGAAAAGTTTGGAAAGCGTCTCATCAGCCGCAAAGCTGAAGTGGAATGGGCACCTCACTCGCCTGACCTGAATCCTCCAGATTTCTTCTTGTGGGGGTTCCTCAAGGACAACATTTACTAAGATAACCCACTAACTATTGCAGCTTTGAAAGCAGCCATTACCGAGAACATTCAGACCATTACACAGGAGGAATGTGATCGTGTTATCAACAACTTTGCACGCCGCATTCAAGAATGCCTTCGACAAAACGGTGGACATCTGGAGCATGTAGTCTAGGAATCTTCTTGACATATTATTTCTGATTTGAAGATAAACAGTTTCAGATTATAAAATGTTATCCTTTCACCTTTCAATAAATGTAATCATCATCGTGTTATCATTTAAAATCCTGAATTTGTGCCCAATCGCTTTGTTTCAATAATTGTGAAACACCCTGTATTTATAAGAAAATGGCAACACTGCTTAATTTCACGAACTTTAAAGTAACTTCCAGAACTATCCAATTGACCTGTTTTGATTATGACGTAATAGTTGTTGTTGGTGATTTGGATAATGTCAGAACATTCGAGTAACCTTACCGAATGGTATAAATAAGGTTCGCTGAAAAGCAATAATTCATTCAATGTTTCTTTGTGGTAACTTAAAATTGGAAAATTGTTAACTGTGTGAAGTCATAGTTTTTGAACGCAAGTCTTTGGTTGTCTACGTGATTGTGAAGAATTAAGTTGCTGATCCTGTATTTACTGTTGATTTATACTATTCGGGCTCCTATGTGGATTGGAGCATATTTTTTAATAAAGAAGATATTGTGGTAGTCTGAGCTGTGATTTAGCTAGACTATATTTTTGCTGTCGCTGGTTCGAAGGTCAGATCCAGCAAGAAGATTAAGAAATTTATCGTTTAGTAGACACCGAGATTGTGTTATTGGCGAAGCCTTCTTTACAGGCGCCGAAAAGGTAGACGATTAAATAACGTAATAAGTTACCGAATAAATTTGCTACAAAATTTCAAAAAAAACCTTCCAAAATTTAGAAAACTAAAATTTGTGGAAGTAACAAAATTTCAAAAACTTTTTAACATCGGAACAATAGGTTATAACCATGCGAAAAAATCTTTGCATTTATACCATCATTTTGGTAACAAGACAATCTTTATGCAGACTACAAATACATATAGCCAGTGTTGTGCCCGTCAACAAAAAATCTTGACGGCGTTAGCGTCAGCGTCACCTCTTCAAATTCTTATCGGCGTCATGTACGCCGATAACGCTGAAAAATGTTAGCGACGTCAGCGTCAGCGTCAAGATTAGCATCAATCCTCCAAATTAAAATACTGTTACGAAAAAATCATAGATTATGTAGTAGGGCAGAAAAATTAGGAATTTCTGAATTATCATTAAAATGCTTTAATTTCAAAACAAATGCGTCACAAAATGATTGTTACACTTGTTTTATTCATTTATTTACTTCAGGTTTAGAACCCGTACGAACAAGGAACACAAAACATTAACAACAACTAAGCACAACAGTAAAAGAAAAAAAAGTTGCATTGAAGTAAATACTATTTCACGGATCTACAGTACAACATGGGCTGAATAATTTAGATACACAGCAGATTTTTATAAAAATCATAAAAATGGGATTTAAAAAGAACATTTAAGTTTACAAGACTATCAATGAAATTATTATTTAACTGAAAACTACTATTTATAAAAGTGAACGTATACTTTTTCTTAAAACAGCATCAAAACGTTTTAGCCTAATAGTATGATAGACCTGAGATTTAATTATTTCTACAGCACGTCGCAAACTCCATATTCACTTGCGAAATGCGCCGGGCAGAACGATTTTACGGGAGGGAGAGGGCAAAAACGCGCTAGTCATGATAAAGATGGAAATCAATTGCCACTAAAAAAGTTCTGGAATTTTGAGAATATAAAATTCTTCTAAAATTTTTCACTTCCTAATCGCCCATTTTTCACCAAATTTCAAGGTGAGGACTGTTTAAAAAGGTCATGGTTTAACGAAAGATCCAAAATGACTTTCTACAGTGTTCTCTCTGAATAAAGGTGTCCTCAATTTAACGGCAATTTGTACCTGCGCTAAAATTATCAATCCACCTGTGCCTGCCACCAGACAAAGCAGCCACCCAAACAATTGGCTATTGATATAATTTAATGCAGAAAACTACGAATTTTCAATTGATTAGTTAAAAAAACTTACATTATAAGTTTAAACAATAACTACAATATGCTATCAATTCGCTATTATTGACCTTTCTTTTAAGGTTCTCCACAAAATTCAGTGCTGTGCATCTGAACAGCTCCCTACATCCGCAAACAATACATCTGAGTTAAATGCACAGAGGTTAGAAGTAACAGCAAAATTACGTTCTTTGTTAATATAATTTAGATCATTCATTCATTCATTTTTATTCTCGATCATTATTAAACAGTTTAACACAAAAATTATAAATATTAAAAAGATCAAGAAAAGGAAGAAGCAGCACAACGTCAGACGTTAAAACATGCATAAGGTAATTGTAGAAAGTGAAAGTACAAGACAGTAGAAAGCATGACCGCAGCATCTTAATCAGATAAAGATATAAGAAGTAAAAAAGAAAAAAAAAATACATTATAATAATATTATCAAACAAACTGAGCGATTAAATAACCAGTGCATGATTAGGCTGCGTAATGATGATGGGTGGCACAGCTAGCCAAGATGGGAGTTTAGCGTGTATAGTGGTAATCGATCAAATCATTGTGGTAATATATTTAATAAAAAAGTCCAGTCCTAATTTAAATCGCCAATTATATGCCAATGAAACATCATTTTTACTAAAAATTAAAAAAAAATCTGCTCAAGTAATTTCATTCACCGCCAACAGTGTTCCCTCTGAGGTGCGCAACTGGGCAATTGCGCAGTATCGTCATACCATTTTCGCAGTGAAATCTCTTCTTAGCGCACTTGAAACATTCCAAACTTAAAAGTTAATATTCATCAACATTTCATTTGGATAGGGTCGATCTAAAAGAGAGCGCGATTTGCGTATTCTTTAAATTACCTTGACCTGAATTAACAACGTGGTTCTCAGTCGTAACCTAGATAGCCGATTAGAAGTGCAGTGGAGTCGTAACCTTCAATTGCTATGTAGTAGCAATATTACATTTACAATTGAGGATTTTGACGCAGCAATGCTCTCGCAGTTGTTGTGACTAGTGAATATTTCTCATAAAACTGCATTTACTTCCTTATGTTCCTAATTATGTTTACAAGTGATGGCGCTGCTGTCATGCTTGGTAAACAAAATGGCGTACAAAAATTATTGAAGAATTTCACATGATCCGGCGACAGTTTTTTGCGTTGCCAAACTGGAATCAATGCAAATTAAAGCTGCATTGTTTGTCCTAAATCATATCCTAACAGAACTTTCAGATTTATCAAGGACATTTAAAAAAAGCGACATCATTCTTATGGAAGCATAAACAGTCGCTCGCAGCAAGATCGCCAAGCTCCAGGCGCAATATTTGGGTGAACAGAAACACTGGAGTGCAACTGCTCAAAATTTGAATAATAAATTAGCATTAACTATGGACGAAATGACTCCGGTAGTCAGGTTTATTGAAAGACTCTGTACTCATTTAAAAGACCGATTTCCAGAAGACAACAGACTCTGTAATTGGTGTATATTTGACTACAGCTGCATAAAACAAGCCAATTTCAATTTTGGCTCAAACGAGTTACAACAACTCTTAAACAGTTCAGCTACTTCTTTCACTGCTATAACTCTGGACATGAAAGCAATACTCTAAATGCTTATAATGATTTCAAGTTTTTGGCAAAGGAAACGTTTAAAGCAGGTGGCAATGTAGGCTTAAGTGATTTGGCTGAAATCTGTTTTAGGCAAGAAAAGTTTTCCACTATCCTTTGCTTTCTTCAAATATGTTCTTCTTTTTAAGCTTCCAGCGCTGACCGTGAAAGAGGCTTCAGCTTAATTAACAGAATTAAAATCGAAAACAGATGCACATTAGAACCAACTGATGATGGTCAAATCTATCTTGACTACAACATCAAAAACAACAGAGGATAACAATGATGATGATGATGAATCAGCTACCTATCACGATTCAGCAATAAACCTAGACAAAGTGTACAAACACTGGAAAAGCACAAAAACAAGGAGAAGCAATTTGAATTGAATGTGTACATTACATTGTTCCTATTTTAATAAGATTTTTAATTATAATCATTCACAAAGTTTGTCGTTCATTTATGATTTTATTAACTCAGCTTTAGAATATTCGTGCTCACTAAAAAAAATATTTGCTTAGTGCAAAATTTTCTTAGAGGAAACACTGACCGCGAATGTGTTTGCAGTCTTTAAAATCCACTTGTTTTTTCTGCTTCGTTTGACTACCGCTAATGTGTTTACGGTTCCGAAAAAATCTGTCTTCGTCGTATATAAAATTAATTTGTCAGCGTTAACAAATAATTTCTCTATTTAAATCGAAATAAAGTCAGGAAGACTATATTCAATATGAAAATCTGAAGAGGGTTGAAGTTAGCAGAAAACGTTCATTTATTTTTTGTTTTTTGTTTTCTCTTTAATATGTAAATAACTAAATCATTTCAAAAAGATGTTAAATGCAATATGGCTGCTTTCAATAGCAATTTTATGGTACAAAAAAAATTACCTCTCTACCGAAACTATATTTTCTTTCTTCGTAAACGCCTGGGTCTCTTAAAGTTTGATTGTACGTGTCACGTCTCAATTGTCATTTTAGAAATATTTTAGAAGTTGGCCGCTTTTTGTCCTTCATGCCGTCGCCTATGTCTGTAATAGCGAGTAAATTTATATTTTCTTTAATTATTTTTATTTATTTTTATCTCTATTTATTCTCCTAGCTCGCTAGACAACGGCGAAAGGCGTTATACTTAGGGCAAGCGATTGCCTCGACCAGCTTTCGGAGATGCCGAGAATTGCTGAATCTACAACTATAAATTATAAACTCCTACAACTCCACAACTCTGGTTTTAATACGAAAAGAACGAATTCGCTGCAGGACTGCCAATATTTTTTTGCGAATCGTAACCAAAAATTCTTTAAATTGTAAAATTCAACACAAAAATGTAACCATTTTGTTATAACCATATCAAGACAAATAAAATTAATGTTTTAGAGTATTTCGCTATGATTACCTTATTTTTTATTAAAAAGTCATTCAATTTTTTGCTTTTTCTGAAACATGGCGTTGTTTATCATTTTTTATATAGTTTTGAAAAACTTATGAAATCAAGTGTTTTTTTCAAATTTTTAGCATATTATTCCAAAGACATACGTTTTGGTTACTGAAAATAATGTTTCAAAACATAGAGTGTATCCGTTTTTGGAAGAAATAATTGCTTGTTTAAACAAACTGAAACATATCATTTACATTTAGTCAAAATAAAAACACTTGTTTGTTAAAAACATTTTACGAGTTTTTGACATCTTCGGGCGTGTTCAGACTTGTCGAGGTTTTTTAAGTGAACAGCTACGAATCGACGATAAAAAGAAACTTAATAGAGTCGCTATTGGATAATAGGTTGAATAAAAAAAAAAATTCCTTATAATTATAATTAGAGTCGAAATAGTCATTTTCCTAACATACAGCGCACCAACGTCTGCGAGTGATAAAGCAAAGGTAAAGAAGTCACTTTCTTCTCCAACGTACAAAGCAACAGACACCACTTCGATTCGAAATGTGTTTTGTGCAGTGAAGGCCAAGCGAAAATACAAAAAGAAACCTCAAGCAGACAGCGAATTGGGAATGATTTCTTTCTTTGTTGAAGTGGAAGAGCAACAGTATTTCGATGATCTTCAGTTACGCGAAGTTTTATTAAAACTGCTACCTTTTCAAACGTGTCTGCCACTTTTCGAAAAACAAAACAGCAAAGGAATTCGAAAAGTTTACATAATTTTTCTTGCTGAAACCGACCCCAACAAGTGTTCTGTTCGTGCTATGTTTGAAAGAGCGCAAAAAGAAGTATTGGCTGATGGAATGAAGTTATATTATAGATATATCAATTTGTTTTCTCCTCTTTTGTATGTGGAAACCATGAAGGAATCTCTTGTCGCTTATGAATGCATTCGCCTTGAAAATGCGAGCGATGTCGAAAAGAAGAAACTTTGTAAAATTAGCCAATTTCTTGCATCTTTTTCGACCAATAGCAAAAACGCTGTAATGCCTGATTTGAATGATCACCCTTTGTTTAGCGAAAAATAAATCAGTTATATTTTTCTAAATTGTGAATAAAACATACAGTATTAAACTTTTTGTGCTTTATTGTATACACCGAGTTTAAGTATTGAGAAAAAAGTTTTCAATCATGCCTTGATTTTCTGTTTTAAAAAGTTTAACATTGTAAAAACTTACACTAAGCATTCGTGAAATTATGTAAAAGTAGAAATGATCTTGAATCTTGAAGATAAGCTTAAGATGTTTTTTACTTTAGATTTACGAAAGAATTGTGTTTTAGAGTGAAAGAAACAGAGTTTTTTAACTATTGCTTGCTCACAAGTAATTTTATAATAATAAAAAAGCGACAACAAAGTTCTTTGAGATCAGACAAAACCTTCGCTCTACTTTCAACTCGAGTACGCTGCATAAACCTATTTTTTGGTGGGTATTTTTATAAGTTGATTGTTTAAACAAAATAGTCGTTTTAATGAAATAAGGTTTACAACCAAAATCAATAAGAAAACTAACGTTTTAATCTATAGTGTTAGTTCGGAAGTAGAAATGAATAGAACTTGGACAGATAATATTATTTTATTCCAGACTTTATAATTATACACCAGATTAGATATAAAACACCAAATTAGATTCACCAAATTAGATTAGATATTAACAAATTTGTTCCTTTCCGAACACTTCAGCCAATAGGCTATTAAATTCCAATGGGATAGATATAAGCGGCCAGCAGGCTCTACTAATAACCTTCTTATAGCAAGGTCAAACCAAAAAGACTAGAACTGTCTCGTGCGATCGTTACCATAACAGAGATCGCCAAAGGGAAGACAACTGCAACGCGCACAATTACCAGGCGCCATGCGCGAACTTTAATTAGCGCGCGAACACGGAGCTGGTTCGCGTCTTGGCGACACTACATATGGAGTGAAGAAAAGATCGCGCGTTCTTAAAAACCATAACTTTTCTTACGATTTTCTTTGTTACGGCTTAGTTTACTAACAAACAAAAACCTAATTTATCATAAGAAAAGACGCATTTCTTGGTTGTTAGATTTTATAGTTACATTAAACTTTAAAACAAAACAAGAAACTTTTCATAGAGCTTAGCAAATGCCGCAAAAAAATGTTTTGTCACGAGAAATCGCTCTTGATTTATTGATGAAATAAATTAAAAAATCATATTATTACGATGTGTCATAATTATTATTACAGTACAACAATGTAATAACTCAATGATCTGGGTCATGGGAAACGGGTTTAATGGCTGACCTGCATACGGGGTAAGAATTTTGGACTTATTTTTTCAAGAAAATCCTTTTATGTTCGTCATGCAGAAGTAACAATCAGTAACGTGATCACTCTGCTCACGCCATACCATGGAAACAGCAAAAAATATTTGCTTCCGTTTACCATCCAGCCAAAACAGAAGACTTGTTCTGCAACGGTTGCAGCAAATATGTGGGGCCCATTTTTTATCTTGGTCGCCTACTTGGCATGCAAAATAGTGCTTATATGCGTATCTTATTCTGCTGTTCAGCTTTACACGGTGAGCAGGAGGAGTGCATTCGCCGCAGACATAACAAAAGTTGTCAGGGTGATTGATACAACCACGTTTGGAGCTTGAAAGCATCATTGTAACAAGTTATTTTAAATCAATATGCTAATTTCAATGGTTACATAGCAAATCTAAGCAAAAAATACAACTAAAATTAAACACTTCTTTAAAATTCCTACTTGCAAGAAATTTAACTGAAACCCATTACGGTAGCTAAAACTATCTTGCTAAATTAAAAGGCTGTGGCTAAAGTTACGAGACCGAAACTTTTTTCGCCATTATTAAATCGTATTTTAAGCCTAAATAACCTTAACCCTAACTTTAATCCTAAACTCAAGCCCTAACACAAAACATAAAAAAGTTGGTCAAGATGAGCACCAAAAATTTACAAACCCTAAAACTTAATCCCTAACTACTCACTTAACCTTAGTCCAGAAACGGGCCTGCTTTTAAGGTTTCGGTCACGTATGCTGTAACCTTAGCTACTTTAAAATTGAAAGAGCATAGACTATTAGCATTAATAATACTACGAGTATTTAAGCATCTTGTTATGAAGCATTAAATCAATTGTTGCATCGCAAAGAGATTAGAGTGACGTCATAAATTTTAATTGTTTATCAATAATTGACCTCTTTATCTATAATCGACTGGATTTTAAAGTAGACACGGATCAGGATGGAAGTAAGTGGAATAAATTGGAGATATCTCAATTTCTGGACGTGATAGAAAAAATCCGACTGCAGATTTGGGCTCAGCACACCTGAAACACGGGGAAATGATTGTTTTTTTGCGGCATAACATTTTGCTGTTGACCAGTGTAATTGTGCTTCCTGAGATGCCAAAATATTACAGTGGGTTGCAATTTTTAATTTACTTTTTTAGTTTTTGTTTGAGACATAAGTAAAATGCTAGTCTACTTAAACTACCCTACTACCTTAAATAAGCTAAGCCTAAACGAAAAGTATTAAAGTGGCTATTGGCTATAACGTGCGTAAAAAGTTCCTGAACCTGATCCTATTTAAAACTAACTATTAACTGGTATCGGAAAGACGAGGAAAATAGGCTACTGGTAAACACTCAACTATAACAAATATAAATCTGTAATGATACTACTGTAAATCAAGAAACTCCTTTGAAACTGCAACCAATTCAAAAAACAAAAACATGTCGCAAAGCTTGCAGAAAAAACTTCCAATGGCACTAGAATTATGCAATGGAATCATCGTCCTCGAAGAAGCTGCAATGCTGCATGATACTGATGCGGGGTTCGCAATTATTGACTTCTGTAACACCATTAAGAAAGCAGCCAAAATGACTATCCCACGCGGGTATCGAAATAACTATATTCCGTGTTGGGATGCAGAGTGTGAATCCCTCTATGAAACCTTTCTGCAGTCTCCTCAGGGAGACGACTCAAGTTTGGCTGCTACAGCTCTGCTTGCCAAGCTTGACAGAAAGCGGAGGGATCGATGGTCCGAGGCAGTTCGGAGCATTGACTTCTCACACTCTAGTCGAAAAGCGTGGAGTATTTTGAACAACCTTACTGGTAGGTCACGACACTCTCCTCGTCACTGTCCCGTTTCAGCCGATGCTATTGCATCTCAGCTGGTTAGAAATGAGAAATACGAGGCTGTTGATCGCAAGTCATCTCGACTTGTCCTTCAAGAAGTGTCTGACCTTTGGAGGGCCACAACACCAGACTCAGTAAATATCTCTGACAATTTCTCACAGAGAGAATTTGCTGCTGCCCTTTAACACTTAAAACCAGGTAAAGCTCCGGGACCTCATTCCATCTGCCCCGAGCTTAAACTCTATGCCGGAGCTGCTTTGAAGTCGTGGTTACGTGACTTCATTTCTTCCTGTTTGCCCCGACTCAAAATTCCCAAGATCTGGAGAAGAGCGCTTGTGGTCGCGATCCCAAAACCAGGAAAGCCCGTGGGAGACCCAAAAAGTTATCGACCGATATCTCTGCTCTGTGTTTCCTACAAGATCCTCAAGAGGCTTATCTACGCCCGCGTTGAACCATTAATCGATCCGCTGCTCCCTAAAGAGCAGGCTGGATTCCGACGCGGGAAGTCAACCGTAGATCAAGTTGTTCTGCTAACCCAGAACATCGAGGATTCTTTCGAGGCTAAAAAGAAGGTCAGTGCCGTATTTATCAATCTGACAGCTGCTTATGACACTGTCTGGCACCGTGGCCTTACCTGCAAGCTGCTGAGACTACTTCCGGATAAGCACATGGTCAAAATGATCATGGAGCTTGTCCGAAATCGAAGTTTCACCCTTACCACCGGTGACAGCAAGCAAAGCAGGTTACGCCGTCTTAAAAACGGCGTTCCTCAGGGATCGGTCTTGGCTCCCCTCCTATTTAACATCTATACGTACGATCTTCCTTCCACAATTTCCAGAAAGTTTGCTTATGCTGATGATTTAGCATTGTTGCACTCTTCTGGAAACTGGAAGGACTTGGAGGGGACCTTAAGCCAAGTCCACACTGTCAGCGTATCTCCAGACTTGGAGGTTGAAGCTCAGTCACACTAAGACGGTGACGGCAGCCTGGAAGGACTTGGAGGGGACCTTAAGCCATGTCCACACTGTCAGCGTATCTCCAGACTTGGAGGTTGAAGCTCAGTCACACTAAGACGGTGACGGCAGCCTTTCATTTAAATAACCGAGAGGCCAAACGTGAGCTAAAGGTCTACAACAACGGTAGACTTTTACCGTTCTGTCCAACCCCTACTTACCTTGGGGTAAAACTGGACAGATCGCTCACGTTTCGCCACCATTTAGTGGCATTGCGCAAAAAACTATCCTCGCGCGTCACACTGCTGAGGCGACTCGTGGGCTCGGGATGGGGTGCTGGTGCTAAAACACTACGCATAGCCACCTTGTCTCTAGTCTACTCAACAGCTGAGTACTGTGCGCCAGTCTGGTGTCGCAGTGCTCACACTCGCCTCATTGACAGTGTCTTGAACGACGCCTTGCGCATAGTTACTGGATGCCTGCGTCCCACTCCAATGGACCACCTACCTGTACTCTCAGGCATCCAGCCAGCTGAGCTTCGCCGACTGGGAGCGACACTCTCCTTGGCTTACCGTGGATCTCTGGACCCCGATCATATTTTGCATGGTGTTTTAAGTGGGTCCTTAGATACTGGCCAAGTGAGACTAAGATCCAGACGCCCGTTTGTGCCAGCTGTGCGGAATCTCTTGGAGAACCTTGCCAGACTTGGCATCCGCGCCTCTGCATGGACAAATTACAAATGGAACGCGGAGTACTGTGAAAATGCTTCCAGGCTCCGTGCTTTTGTGCCCGAGACCAGTGCCAGGCCTGTTGGAATGGGCTTACCCCGAGCAGCTTGGGTTAAGCTCAACCGCCTGCGGACTGGTGTTGGGCGATTCCATTCGTCCATGCACAAATGGGGTCTCGCTCCTTCACCAAATTGCGAGTGTGGCGCCTCTGAGCAAACCGCAGACCATGTACTAACAGCGTGCCCTATACATCGGGCACCACATGGAGCACGAGGTCTGACGGTTTTGGATGACGAAACTCGATGCTGGCTTAAGGACATCACTGCCAGCATCTGATCCAGGCAGTGCAGCAGTCTGGGGTAGTAAAAGGATAAACCCTCGGCCCCAGTCCTGTTTGTGTCTGACCTGGAGTGGATGCCCTTCAAACGACGACGACTCCGCTCTCAAAGCTAAAAAAAGGCGCGAGTACCGCGGTACCGGTATTCGGTACCAAGTAGCGACGTTACCGGTAACCGCAGTACTTCAGTCAGGGATCCCTAACTTTAGTACACGGTACTGCCCATCACTGATTAAGTCCCGGTTGTAATCAGTTAAGTCTCTGTTACATTCAATTAAGTCTTTTTTCATTCAATTAAATCTCTTGCAATTACGGTAAGTCTGTTATTTTTAATAGTTTAGACGACTTTTGCTAAAAGACACTAGGGGAGAGCCTTCAACAGTGCGCCACTATTTGGATTTTTTCAAAATTTAGGAAACTGAAAAGCTATGAATAAAAAATATTTATGACATTTTAATCTCATTTAATTGGTATTTAAAGTGCATAATTAGGCTTTTCGTTGAAAGTCTTTAACTCCGAAAAAAATTGATTTTAAAATGAAGTAAAAAAATGGCGCACTGTTGGAGCATAGGTCCAACAGTGCGCCATTACGGTTCCAACACTGCACCACTTAGTTTTTTTTAAGCAACATAGCTTTATATTACCTGATTAATTGAATTTTTTAATTCTTTTTGTTTATGCGTTTTTTTTATTGTAACAGCAAAATATGTGGAACTCTTACGTCAAAATATATTTTTTTATTTATATATAAAAAGACAAAACAACTTTAAAACCAATTTAAACAAACAAATACAAATTTTACCATTAATAAATCAACATAGAAAACAAATAACTTATAAATAAAAAACAAAAACACAAAAATAAAACTCTTTTAAGTAGAAAATAATAATAAAAAAAACAAATAAACAACTTTTACTTTTTTGAAATTAAAAAAATAATGTACATTTTAACTTGTGGGTATCCTCCAGTGTGACAAGTTAAAAGGAAATCGATATTGGTTTTCACATCGAGAAGAAGTGCCAAGCGAATAAGGTTTTGGTAGAATCATAACCACGTCATCTTTATCAACGCCAGCAACGTCATCTTCCGATGGAAAAGAAAATATATGAGCGTCCACATTTTTTGAATTCTTTTCAAAAACTTTACTTCAAATTCATTATCTTCGTTGTCTTCATCCAGAACTTTTCCAACGTAGTAATGAAAAATTGAATGAGGTTTTTTCATTTCAAATTTGACTAGCACAAAATCACCAATATTCGGTAACTGTTTTTCGTTTAGATCATCATCTTCTAAACTAATGTCACAATCGCTCTCATCACGTAAACTTATATTGTCTTCCGATTTAGTATCATTATGATTTTTATTAAATTTTAACAAGTTATTTGATACTGCTCCCTGCAATTTTTTTGATTTTAATCTAAACGATCGAATATTCTTTTCAGAATTTTCTGCGCCAATTAAAGGTTCTGCTGATTTTCTTTTTTGTAAATTTGAAAAACTTACTTTTACCGCCGGATAAGGTCTGACTAATTCAGGGGAAAAAGAAAATTGGATTGTAGTGGATGAAGAACAAGTTGAGTTAGTGCTTGACGAAGCAATGTTGTTGCTAAAACTTTTATTTAGAGATTTAGAAAGACATTCATTTCGGTTTTCGACTTCATTTAGATTTTGCTTTAATTGAAGTTGTTGGCAGTTTTTATCTTTTTTTGCAATAGGCCTATAAGCTACTGATGGAAGAAAATCAACTTCTTTAAAAATATCATCATTAAAAGGATATATGCCAGTTTTTTGGAAGCCTGCAGTAGCATTTTCCAAAGTAAAGGCTTTAGCATATGATTTACCCAAAATTTCGGAAACTTCATACAATGTTATTTTTCTTCCTGGTTTATTAATCATCCAATTTCCACACTCGGCATTATAGTACGTTTTCAAAGGCCCATATACAGAAACGTCTAGTGGCTGTAATTTATGACTACAGTGAGGGGGAAATGTAAGAAGAACAATTCCATTTTTTTCGCAAAATTCCGAAGATTGAGCAGTTATATGAGTTTTGTGATTGTCCATTAAGAGCAAAACTTGATTTTCCATAGAAGCTCTAGCATGTTTTTCGAAGTGCTGTAACCAATCCAAAAAGATTTCAGAGTTCGACCATCCACTTGTATTGGCACAACCAACTGATCCAACGGGTGCACCATTTAGCATATGGTCTTTATAACATTTTCGAGGAAACACCAAAAGCGGAGGGATGGAATTTCCTATTGCACTGATAGCACCAATCATTGTAATTAGAACTCCGCGCTCTGCCGATGTAATTTGTCCAACTTGTTTTGATCCAGTTTCTGCAATTATTTTTGCAGGAGTTTGAACTGTAGTTAAGGCTGTCTCATCTACATTATAAATATTTGCTGGGTCAATCTTTAATTTGCTATACGTTTTTTTCAAGTTTTCAAAAAATTGCGTCATTGCTTCTTTATTAAAACCAGAACATCTAGCTAAACTAGTAGCTTCGGGTTTTCAGAGAGAAATATTTTTATTTCTTTTCATAAAAGATGTTATCCATTTTCGCCCAGCTTTTTCTTCCTTTTTCTAGTTTTGGGGAATATTTTTGTTGTATTTTAAGGCAAGTTCATAAGCCAATGCTCGAGCATTTTTGTATATGAAACCATAATGATATTTTGCAGACTTAATGAAATACTCAGACAAAGTTTTTTCTTCTTCAATGTAAAAATTTTACGAACAGAATAATTTGGTTCAAAATCATGGGGCTGAATCTTTCCGTCTTTTAACTTTTTTAAATATCTGTCTAAAGTTCTTCTGGAAACTCCATAATCCCGTGATGCTTTTCTCACTGACGCGCCTTCCTCTACAACAGCTTTGCAAGCTTTAATCATTGTACTAGAAGCTGTTCGGCCAATTTTGCGATCCATTTTAATAAATAGACTATCTATGTGACACGAAAGAATTAATTAAAAGCAACCTTAAAAAAGCTGAATAAAATTAAACTTTTTATCTTTGTTTGCTCCTAATAGACTCTCATTGTTTTGTTCATTAAATGTGGTTTTATTTTTATGAAGTAAAAATTTTTTTTTATTAGTTTAATATTAGGCTACTTAATGAAGCAATTTTGTAGAAATAATAAATAGAAAATCCGCAAATGCAGAGCTAGAGTAGGTTAGTATTTAGTTTTTCACTTCGTTTTTTTTTTTTTTTTTTACAAAAATGTAAAATTTTATTTTTAAAAAAATTTTCTTTGAAAGAAAAGTCCTCTTTGCTGTGAATAGCAATGCAAGCACAAAAGAAAAAGCTCATTTATAAAGCCGAATATATGAAGATTCTGCTGTGTATGTTTTTTTTAGTAATATAATAATATGTAAAATGTTTGTTCCAACAGTGCGCCAGGGGGCGCACTGTTAGGTTCTACTGAGTGGCGCACTGTAGGAACACCTGCCATTTTGACTTTAACTCTTGATTTCTGAGAAAAGCTGCAATACTAGATTATAATCTTTTACCAGGCTTTACCTTACGCTATGGAGAAGCTGATGTCATTTTCACTTAATTCCTAATGCTTTTATGCAACGAAAAAAAAAAATTTTTTTTTATTAGCAGAAACTAACTTTACTTCCATAAAAATTGAAAAACCTTTTTAAAAAATTTTCTGTTTTTTTTAGCATTTTTGAAAATACAAACAGAAATTGATATTTTAATACAATTCTTGATAATGTAATTATGATGTCATTTTACGCAACAATAAAAAAATAAAACGCAAAGGCGCACTGTTTGCACCGGCGCACTGTTGGAGGCTCTACCCTATATGGCTCATATTCCGAATAAAAATAACAATAATGTACGTAAACGCTGCTACGTCTGCCTGCATTCAAGTCGACGGCCAAAAAAAAAAAAAAAAGAAAAGAAGCATTTGGTGTGCTAAATGCAAATTTATGCTTAGACGATTTTTTTTCAAGACTACCATACATTGAAAGAGGTTTGAAATGAATGTAAAAAGCGTAGGAGTAGGAGGCAAAAAAAATTTGTAATTAAAATGTGTCATCGAATAATTCAACTTGATATGAGCGCGTTAAGTATACCACACTCAAATACGTGCTTACCGAAGGCTGTCGAAGCTAGCCTGGACCGAATTTTTTACGAAAAATTGCAAAAAACGCTAATTAAAGTTAACTTGCAACACGAAAATATAGAAGAAATTTGGCTGTATCTATGTAAGTATTGAAAGATTAAAACATATGAAATGTTTTTTCGCGTATTTTTTTCTGATAGTATTTTAAATATTTAAATATTAAAAGTTAATATTTCTAATTTTTTTATGCACATATGACGCATCTCCGGTATCTCAAACGGTTGTTTAAGGGTTAAGGAACATGGTTTTTCAGACATCGAAGCTTGCTCTGCTTGTTATCAGAAGCAACGATAAAATATTAGCTTTGGGTTGCGCGATCATTATAACCATGTGCTCATCTAGAAGAAGTCAGCAACTTGCAGGCAAAGCTATATGTCAGGCAGTCATAAGCAGCTGTCATAGCGAGAAGTGAAGTGCTAGACAGGAGCCATGCTTTGAGAAATTTGCGACGATTTTGTCTAACGTATCAAGAAGCACCACGCTTTTTGGATCATCGCAGGTTAGAAGTCTATATCTCTCAGCATCAGTAAGCTGTGAATAATATTCTAGGACAAACTCAAGATCGTTTGTCTTCTCCATTTCGTATGATTGTTGATGCCCGTGAATAGAAGTGTCGGTATTAACAGTAAATATAATTGGTGTTTCCTCAGTAGGCATACGCCTACCTTTAATGATGTTGTTAAGGGTTGCGAATTTTGACATTTTGGAGAAAAAACTTTCCAACCTTGCTTGTTTAGGCTTTGCTATCTAAATAAACTGCAGTATTCAAAACTAATAAATTTGCATACTGAATAAACGTTCGAAACTGGGATCCTAGCAGTTCTAGTCACAAGCTTTAAATCTTAACTGCGTTAAAATTGACTGAGCTGGAACACATACAAACTGGTTTAATAGTGGAAACAAATGACAAATACTGTAGTAAAATTAGTTTTGTTGTGACATAACAATAGAAGGTAGACGAGCAATTGAGCAAAGGTGATAAACTATAAACATGTGGCAAGTCTGTGATCAACTGCTGTAAAAGCATACTGCTCGTAAATACTGCAAAGTTATTAAGAGTTGCCTACAAAACTTAGAAATTTGGGTGGGCCATGGCCCCTTTGACCTCTCTTGGCTACATCCATGCCTGTTCCTGCCCCCATAGCGTCCCAAACCTGGACACTGATCACTTCCCAATTTGCATTAAATTTCTCGCCTTTCCTCATTCAAAACCCGTTGGGACGACTCTCTTGCATCGACACCAACTGTCTACCTTCTTCTTCTTTACTTCACTCTCTCTGTAGAAAATTACCAATGCACGTGTTTGTTTTCGGATTTTGCTTTCCTAATCATTATTTCCGCGTGCACTCGCTGCTAGTGCCTTTTCGCTTTAAATTTGAATTATTAATTACTTACTTCGCCCACATTGTTCGTTTCTGCAGCGCGTTCATTTAGTGCCGGTTCTTTTGCGTTTTCTTCTACTTCTCAATCTGTGAGACGAGCAGCAGCAATCAGGTAAAGTTGGTGCTGTTTATTGTAATCCTGATTGGATTGTCACTTTTCTATTGTGAGGCGACCAGCTGCAGAAATTATAGACTGCTGGCTGAAGTCCGAAAGATTTCGTACTGTTTTGTGAACTGCCCTGTAAGGCAACCTTTTCTTTCTTTGATTTTTAGTTCGTTTTATTTATTTATTTACAGATTACCGTTTTATTATTAATTTTTATTTATATCAAACATCCTCGGTTATTTTGACTTTTTCTTTTGTCGAAGCCAGAAGCAAGTTGTTCGACAATTCACTATGCGGCAATCGGTCAACTTCAGCGCCGTTTACCGTTACGCTCTTTCTTTCTGAAGCCACCCACATCTTTACAAACTCCTCAATGATGCTGCCCCTTCTGTCATTCCGTACAGCAACATCAACCACCCTGCTAACGCCTGATGCTCTCCTTAAGTTGCAAACCCTTGCATTTTTATGAACTTAAGCCCGACCATATTATCCTCACGGCCAGGTCATCAAAAGAGTGGTCCGTTTCAAAAACTTTTAGTTGCTCCTTGAAATTGAAGAACTTTTCTTTTTCTACGAAAAGGTTGTAACAAAATCATGAATTTTATTAAGAAAGAGTAGCTATTTACAAAACACTCGGCAATGAAACAATGATTAAAAAAAAAAATAAATAAACTGGACACGGTGAGGCGATGCGATGACGTAGGCGGGGAGGTTCTACCTGAGCGAGCGCATGTATGGATGGACGAGCTGCGAAGAGAACCCAAAGTTGGAAAGGGGAGGTTGATATAAAGGGGGGTACAGTGGCAGAGACGAATGAGGGGAGTAATATTGCCCGGTTGTTGGTGCCATTTGGTAAGGTAACAAAACACTCGGCGGCAGTAGATGATCCTGTTGATAATATGGATCCATTCTAAAAACAAATCGAAATTAATTTCAACACAGCACGAGGGACAGATGGAGGAGATGCGCTGACAGATGCAGGAGTGCGCTGTAAAGAGGTTTGTCGCTGGAATTCAGAAGGCTTATGCAGAATAGAAACGCGAGAAATGCAAAGAACTATGTTCTAAAATAACAAGAGAAAACGAAGCGAAGGGCTGACGGAGAGGGTTGCGAGCCATGAGCTCGGCAAAAAAGATGCAAATATTTGTTGGCTACAAATCAAAAATTCTTTTAACATCTTTACTTAAAAAAAAACATTCTCGACCGCTATGACGGGTCTTGACGATGACACCCCTAGTTTTTCTGAGGGAGTGTTGCTCTTTCTTCTGGCCACAGCACGATCATCGAATCCGCAAAC
This sequence comes from Diplosoma virens, assembly GCA_963680785.1. Classification (NCBI taxonomy): domain Eukaryota; kingdom Metazoa; phylum Chordata; class Ascidiacea; order Aplousobranchia; family Didemnidae; genus Diplosoma; species Diplosoma virens. The sequence goes on along the minus strand of OY796881.1, from coordinate 114,560 downwards.
TTGAACCAGAAAAGCTTCGACTTCGCAGAAAGACGGCGTCGTGGCGATGAGTCTAGTAGGGTGAGGGTGCAAGCATCTGCATTGTTAATAGGCGGAGGACAAGCGTAAGGAGAGGATTCTGAATAAAGCCTTCTTTCCATTACGCGCGTTGCCGGGAGTATTCTTCGTTTGTTTCAATGATTTTTTTCTTCTCTTACGCGTAAAGCAAAAAAATCAATAAAATAAACAAAAACTCCAGCCAACGCTCGTAGTGAAAATGAACCCTAATAGGGGGGTGGTGCAGAGCGTCGGGGTTTCAGAAAGAAGGAAATGGAGCAGATGTTGATGGGATTTCTGGTTGGGCGCTTCTTAGTGGCCGCAGCAGGAGTGTGGTTGGGGGAGGGGGTAAGAAAAGAAAAGAATATTATAAGACCAACAACGGTTGGATGAAATTGTTTGAAAGGCGAAGGGAATGTGATACAGAGACAATCTGTTTTTTAAGGAATCTATAAGCACATGAAGCAATCCGCAAGATCACGTTAACTCTCGCGATTCGCAGGTTGTTTGATTGCTTGGTTAAAGAGCTCAATGTTTTTCAGTGTTTCGAGAAAAACAAAAAATTTTCAGACTTTGCTTGGAATATTGTTTAATTAGTGAAGATGGCGAAGGATTAACGCCGCTGTATTGCAGCAGCTTGAACGAAAAATTCATTAAAGTTTTGCCATTTTGTATCAGTGATGAAAAGTGATCAGTTTGACGAGGGTCAAAAAATTTGGCGAGGAGGATAAAAGAGGAGGGTGTCACTTAACCCTAACACTAACCTTATTCTTAGCCCTAGCTGTTACCATAGTCACCAGTTCGATTCCCAGGGCAACGCAGTTGAGGCGGACGAAGAGTCTGACTTTCACCCACAGCAATGCGGTCAAGTGTGTGAACAAGTTTGCTACTACATTAACTACTTTTTTTTATTCTTGTTAAATTTAAAAAATTTTTAACGTTGTGTTCCTTTTTCAGTTTCGTTTAATTCTTTTGCCGTCCAAAGAGTTGTTTTTTAATTTCCAAGAAAAACTATGCACAGATTTCCTCTTTGAGTCAAGCACTCCAGGGTGTAGGTTTCCTCTTAAGATTCAAAAAGTCAGAACACGCCTAAAGAGAAGTTTTGACACGCCAGGTTTGTTGTGCAATAGCTTTTCTGCAGCTATAAAAGGTCGAGTCTAATTTGAAAAATCCATTGGTGTGAGAGTAAAAAAGAAACAAAACTAATTGCTCTAAGAGATAAAAAGAGAAAGAACGCCGCGCCAATTGAAATTGTGGGCCCAAAGCGAGCCCAAAATTTTTTAATTTGTTAAGATGCTTGTGAAGAACTTAGTTTCTTTTCAACCAACTAGTTTCTCTCCGAAACTAACTCCCACTCCAATCGGTTTTTCTTCGAATTAGACTTGACCACTATAAAAGCAGGAACAGGGTGACACAACAAAACGGGGACTTTTTAATAATCCAATAAAACCAAAAGTGACGGAAGAAAAATATTTTATTTATAGTAATTGAAACCTTAAAACATGCCATTTAAGAAACAACGATAGAATTTTCATTGTAAAAATTACGTACAACTCAATGTTCTGTGAAGTACGAGCACTTCTTGGTCGTTCTGTTGGTTTCTTCTTTAGGGCAGATCCAATCTCTTACAAGTTATCAATCCAACATTTTATCGCGTGTTTTGATGGAACAGCACCATGACGTCCAAAGTTGTACAAACGTCGAAACTCCTTTAACGCAGCTGTCAACTATCACCGTATTTTTATGGCCAACACACGCTGTTGCCCGTTCCACCGATCCATGATCACTAAAATGGCGGGGTGTTTACTTGTTCAAGGTCACGGTCTCGCACTGTTGCCACACTTGGTCATGCCTGCCAATAAGTTGCGAACAAGAAGACAAGGTTCCAGACTATATTCCACCCTTTATCATCTCTTGCGAAACGTCGCGAGAACAAGAAAAACTTATCATGAAAGAGAAATGGAAAGTGCTGCATCAAGACTTCCGATGCCCTTGTCTTCATTATTAACTCAGTTAAGTCCGCATGACGTTTATATCCATCATAGCAAGACGCTCTCTCAGTGCGTATGACGGGAATACACGGTCCCAGATGGCAGGTGCTTTCTGGTAGTGGTGGTGGGTTTACCCGACCCATTCCTGGGGATGGGGGCGCGGATCAACTCCGCGGAGTCCCAGTAATCGGGCGACTCTCCACGGACGGGACCAGAGGTCCAGAAGTGAGAGGGTATGGCCGAATATGGTCCGAAGCAGATGGTCTAGTACAGGGAAGTCTAGCACGAGATGTGAAAGGTCCTGTGATTCAGAACCACAGTTGCTGCATGAAGGAGTTTTGGCTCGACCAACCCTGTGGAGATAAGGTTTGGTTCACACTGAAAGCAGAACCGGAAAAATCAAGCGGAAAGCGCAAAAAAAACAAAGCGGAAAGTTAGTTCACACTAAAAGCGGAGAGAAGCCCAAAGTGCAAGATTTTTCGTGCTTAGCGGAAAAATTTCAAAGTTGAAATATTTTAACTTTTTACACTTTCTGCTTCACTCGACTAGAGTACAAAGGACTGGCAGGTCAACTGGTATTACCTACAGCCTATTAACTTAGATAAGTGCGGTTTTAATGTTATAAAAATTAGATATGGCCAATAAGTTAATGTTATTTACTTAAATTTGATTTCTACGAGGGTCAGTCAATAAGTAATGAGACTTTCTCAATTACTTTGGTGTTCTTGGAGTTATGCAACTGAAATTTTATGTGATGATTATGAATGGAGTTGTCATCTTATTTACAACAAAACTTGTTTATTTTCAGATTACTGTAGGTGTGACGATAAATTGAAATGACTACTAGGCTAGGAAACAGCTCATGCTTGGAACAAAGAGGAGTCATCAGATTTCTGTTGGCAGAGAGTGTAAAATCATGTGAGATTCTGTCTAGAATGCAAAGACAATATGGTCCTTCCTGTATGTCTAGAGCAAACTTCTACAAATGGGTGCAAGCATTCAAAGATGGACGCGAAAGCATTACTGATGATCTGAGAAGTGGAAGACCTGTGGATGTCTCTACCCCAGAAACAGTACAGGCAGTTGAAGACCTGATCAAATCTGATAGAAGGGTCACTTTAGATGAAATTGCTACAAACTTGGACATCTCCCATGGCACAGTGTACGCAATTGTGCGTGAGAAGCTGCGTTTTTCAAAAGTCAGCTGTCGCTGGGTTCCAAAGATGTTAACGGATGATCACAATATGCAGCGCCTGATGGCTTCCAGAGCATCACTACGCAGATACAGAAAGGAGGGAGATGTATTTCTATCGAGAATAGTGACAACTGATGAGACCTGGGTCTTTCATTATGAACCTGAATCGAAACGACGATCAATGGAGTGGAAGCATGTTTCTTCCCCAGTGAAGAAAAAATTCAAATCTCAGAAAAGTTTAAGGAAAGTCATGCTCACTGTGTTCTGGGACAGAAATGGGCCGATCACTATCAGTTTCTTGGAAAGGGGCAATACTGTGAACTCAGAGAACTACTGTGAGCTGCTAACTCAAGTGAAAAAAGACATTAAGAACAAACGGAGAGGACTTCAATCAAGAGGTGTGATTCTCCTTCAGGATAATGCAAGGCCCCACACAGCAGCAAGAACCCTAGCCAAAATTGAAGATTTAGGCTGGAAACTTCTAACACACCCACCCTACAGCCCAGACCTTGCACCATCTGATTTTCACCTCTTCGGCCCACTCAAAGAGAGTATGAGGGGAATTCACTTCCAGACTGATGAAGAAGTGAAGGCTGCTGTGAGCAACTGGCTAAGGACCCAGTCCACGGAATTCTATGCCAAAGGAATAGACAATCTAATATCAAGATGGAACAAGTGTGTTGCAAAGGAGGGAGACTATGTTGAAAAATAAAAAAGCATTTTTTGATTACCAGTCATTGCAAACTTGAGTTATTAAAAAAGTCTCATTACTTATTGACTGACCCTCGTATAAAATCTTAGGCATTTAGTTGGTTTGAGATTATGTCAAACACAAATAACTAGCATATTTTGGCATAGAAACTTGGACAGAGTTATGTCTCGGCAAACTTTTTGTGGATCAACTAAATTTTAAAAATTTGTAAAATTTTAAAATATAATCTATTTGTGCACTTTATGTCTAACCTTTTTATTGCTTCAATAAAAAAGACTAATTTTTAAAAAGAATTTTAATTCATTAATATTAATTTTCAGCTTCATTTATCAAAGCAATAAATAGGTATCAATTAAAAATAAGTTATTTAAATTGCAATACGTTACGGTAATACAATAGTAAACTGTTTAGCATAATCAGTCATCATATCAGTATACTAAGGGTCCTTTCAAGAATTCATCGTAAGTGACTAGTTCATGAAGCTAAACTGTCTACTCCCTGTGGTTACTATTGCTTTTTAAAGAGGTGCTTTCCTCATGGTTTCTTTATTATTTCATTCTTGTTCTGTAGGGGGGATTTCAGGTTAGTTTCACCAAAGAATTGTTTATGGTGACTTCTTGAAGACACCCAAATTTACTTAAACCGAAGATTTACTTAATAAGAAAATAAAAAAGATAATGAATCACCAATTCACACAAAATATTCATTCACATTTTTGTAGCAACTGATCTCTAATACTAAAGTCCAATAAGTTTAATTATTTCTTAGAGTTATTTATTAAGAGTTGACATTGTTTGACATAATCTTAGTGATCAACTCAAGATCGGTTTTGAATTATGCTCAGTTGTTTTTTAAAGCTTAAAATAAATTTGTAGCAATGTAATAAATGTGTAAGTTTTTAAAGGTAAAGGATGCGTTTTTATTATACGTTGTTTTTCATTTAAATTTTTTAAATTAATTTTAGTAAAGCCAAAGACAATAATATTTTTTTTTAAATACCTATTACCAGTAGCCTACTTTATTTTTAGGTGAGTTTGTATTATTTTGATAAACTATTTAACTTATTCTATCATAATTCCAAATTTTTGTTAATTTTGATTGAGTAAAAATAGTTTTACAAAACATTGTTATTTAAATTGTTTTTCACATCATGATAATGAATTTTATGTTCCAGGTAGATTAAGTAAAAAAGTATTTATTACCAATGGGACATTCCATGTCAACTCACACCCCTATTTTGCCGATCATCTCTGATTTTGCTGAAATTTGGCATGTTTGTAGGTTTGGATCAGAAAATGTCTCACACCAAATTTCAAGTTTCTAAATCAAATAGTTTTTGATATATGAAGGTTGAAAATTAGACACAAAATCATCGCTTGAACGCCTCTGATCGAGCAAAAGTGATCCTCCTGGCTTTATTTTTTTTTCGATTTCAAAGCTATTAATGTCATTGGAAAGCTCTTTTCAGCAGTTTTCTAATGATATTCATATCTTAAATGTAGCTATATAAATAAAAAAGTTATCTATTGTCGTGACCTTGTGACCTTGATCTCGCGTGATCCCAAAACCTCCACTCTAGACAAAAAAATTTTTTCAATATTTTTGTTCCTCACATAAAGGACTATCAGCATGCCAAAAATCAAAGTGGGATCTCTATGGGTTTTCAAAATATTTGCATTTTATTGAACAGGTGTGCCTAATGATGCAATTTTGTTGATATTTTCGCAATAAATATTTTCGCAACTTTGCCGATTTTTTCAAATAAATCATTTTTTGCAAGTTTTTCGTTAATTTTTTTCTTATTAAAAAATATCTTGACAACCCACAGAGATCCCACTTTGATTTTTGGCATGCTGATAGTCCTCTATGTAAGGAACAAAAATATCGAAAAAAATTTTTTTGTCTAGAGTGGGGTTTTTGGGGTCATGCAAGATCAAGGTCACGACAATAGATAACTTTTTTATTTATATAGCTACATTTGAGATGTGAATATCATTGGAACAGGAGATGGTGTCCTTATACTGTCAAAAACGATCTAGCCTACTCCTCCCTCTCCACCCAACACCTTTCCTCCCTTGATCCCAGCTTCAATTATTTAGCTATCACAGTTAAAATAAAAGGGGCCTTACCCATACACCTTTTGAATCTCTATGTTCCTCCTATCTGCTCCTCTTGTTCTGACTCCCCATTAAGTGTACAAAGTGTATCACTGCTAACTCCCTCTCCTTCTTGGCTGGACTCTTGGCTACCAGCGATAGTACTGAGACCTACACCAATCTTTATGCTCTTGAGTGGTGTATCTCTCACTCCATGACATGCGCATTTGAATCTGTTACCTTGTTCTCTGACTCTCTATCTGTCTGTCAACCCTCTCTGCTGCTTCTTTACCTTACTAAACAACCAAGTCCCTCTTTGACACCCAATCTCTCCTTAATACTTTAACCGAATCTTAGGTAGTCCATTTTCAATGGATACCTGGTCATTCTTCCCTTCCAGGCAATGACTTAGCTGACTCTCTCACTAAAGTTGGAGCCTCTCTTGACCCGTCTAGAATATCACTAACTCTCTCACCGCTTATTTCCTCCCAATGACTGTCCCTTTACACCAGTTGGAGATGCAGTATCTAATCTGGTCCCTTTCAGCATCAAATCCCTCGAGTGTCTTCTGAGGAGATTACTCTCCCTCACTCTGCTTGCTGTGCTCTCTCTCTCTCGTTTATGCTGCAACAGACACAGCACTCTCATTGGAACATATCTACACAGAATTGGTCAAGCTGAGACTCCTTTATGCAGCAACTGTGGTTTTGAATAACAGGACCTTTTTCATCTTGTGCTAGACTACCTTGTATTTGACCCTACGCATCTGGCCATCTTGGGCCAATCCCTCTATATTCTGGACCTCTGGTCCCATCCCTAAGGAGTTGCCCAATTATTGTGACTCCACAGAGTTGATCTGCACCCCTATTCCCAGGAATGGGTTGGGTAAACCCACCACCACCAGGTGCAAAATTAAATACACACTGTAACTCAAATAGCGAAAATATAATTCCACACTTAATGGGGTTAAGAAAAGCAATTATCAGTGTTAAAAGAGGAAAAGCCATGTTTTCTATGGACTAATTTACTCAAATAGTTGCTGTGTTGATGGAAAATCTTTCCTACATTCTGTTTCGACCTAAATCAAACTGGAAAAATTTATGTAGACAATGAAGTTTGTAAAGTACAGAGAAAAGCCCAAATGCTGAAACAACAAGTTTTGGTTGATCAGTTCTAAATGCATTTTAAGGTGGAAAATGTACCAAATCCTCAATGTCAAGTCTCCTATCTAATCAATAATTTTCCATGACAAAAAAAAACAACAAAATGATGTCTACCATCTGTCTCCTGACAATCATCAAGAACTAGAATCTATTCTCAATCTGTTGAAAGCAATTGAAACATCCAAGAATTGTTTGAATCATTAAAAAATTGCTTGCACTTTACAGCTTTTAACAGATATTTTACCTAAGGTAAAACAAATTTTTACCTAAAAATCTTGATAAAATAAACTTTTTTTTAACACATTGTACTAAAGTTGTATATCTAAATCAAAAAAGCAACAATGGGTAAAGTCAAAAGAATTTTTTTACATTCAAATTGTAGTTAAGAGCCACTTGGAAACATAAAATTGATACAAGTTACTTGCATGACGTAGATTAGCAAAACCTTAGGTATTTTCAAATCAAAAAAACCTTGGGTTTTAGTTTTGAAAGAAAAAAAATCTTTGTTAAAATGTGTTAAAAACAAAAAGACTGTTATTTTTTTTTCAAAAAGCTTTTGTTGAAAAGTTTGCTGGATAGAATTATAAAAATAGATTACATTTCAAAAAAATTGATTGGAAAATGTATTGTTTCTGATTTTTGAAGCAAAAAGTTGATAATTTTCAATCAAGACGACTTCAACCCCCCAAAAAAATACAAGTAAAACTTCTAATGATGATTGCCTTTTCTTTTAATCAAAAAATTGATTTAAAACGGGGATTCTTAAACTGGGGGGCATAAAACGTTCATATAGGAGGGGCAAGCAACTGGCAGCAAACTGAATAGATAACTGCATTGACATAAAATATATGGGAAAAAAAAAAGGCATGAGAGATTATTTAAAATATGGTTTTATAGATTCCATGGTGAATAGTCAAGTGGTACCACAATAAGTGATATGTTATAAAAATGAGCAATGACACCAAGTTGTTTGCAGCATCATCTTCAGACAAAAGCAAGGAAGACTGACTGAAAAAATTGAAACTTGTAAGTTTTTTCATCAATATTCTTCTGCAGAAATAGAAGAAATGTTAAATTCAAAATTGCTCACACGATTGCTAAAGAGAAAAAACCTTGCAACATTGATTAATTAAACTGTGCATGTTAAAAGCAGCTGGTCCTATGTTGGAAAAAACATATAGCAAGGAGATGGCAAAGATTTCAATCTTGGATTCTACAATCAAAACACCCATTGGTGAGCTTGCAAAAGAAAAGGAGTGCCAAGTTCTCAAAAAATTTACAAGATGCACTTAATGCAATGAAACAACTGATATTGCCTAATTGTCGCAGTTGCTAGTCTATAATCATTTTAATTAAAGGGGATATGCTGTTTTCCAGACCCTTGGAGACTACATGTAGAGCAGAAGATGCATTTAAAGTTGTATTCACGTTTATTGTAACAATATTATATCTTAGGAAAATTTGTGGGTGTCTGCACTGATGGTGGAAGACAATGGTTAGATCTCAAAGTAAATTTATTACAAGATAAAGAATAAAACCCCCAATGCAATTGGATCCTATTGCATGATTCACCAAGAGGCTCTAAGCTCCAGAGCCTATTGTCATGAAAGATAAGCTTTCAACCAGTGGTGTACTGAGAATTTTTGAAAGGCCAGGGGCATGCAACAACAATCAATTATGTTTAATGAAAAAAACTTTTTTGTTGCAAAAATTTGGTGATCTCTAAAGAAACGTTTTCATTTGAAATTCGTCACTAATTTCTCGTATTAGTAATCTCCATCAGTGGGGGGGCATGGCACAATGCTGTCAATAAAAAACTATATACCAAGCTTTGCAATAACATGAATTCCAATCAGGAGACTTTGCTTTTTCATACATCCATTTGGGGGTTAGAAAAAATTAACTTGTTAGCCTGCATATATGAAATGAAAGATGAACTTAAGTTGTTTTCTAAGCTCATTGGAAACAAGATCTTCTTTTGTCAACCAAATTGTAAGTGTTTCATCAGACATTGGCAAACCTCATGGATCTTTTTAAACGTGATCTGACAGTTGATTGAATAATAAAAGAAAAAAATTTAAAACTTTAAATCTGTTCTGGTTTTGTCAATTTTTTGTCTGCAAAACATAGCGATTTCAAAAAAAAGGTCTTTACTTTGAACCTTCCCCAGTTTTGTCAATTTTTTTCTCAAAAACATAGTGAGCTCTAAAAAAAGTCTCCTCTGTGAGCTCTAAATCTGTCTCTGATTTTTCAAAAGGGTTTTTTCCAAGGGTGGGGCCATGGCACAATGCCTAAATAACTGACTACAATGTAAAAAGAATACAAAAAAATGGCAGCAATAGGCATCTAAAAAAATATAAACATGACAAGGGATCTACTTGTTGCCTAAAAGTGATTTGCCCAGGAAACTTGTTAAAAAACCCTGACCTTGATATTGGCAAAAAATTGTAAAAATTAAAAACAAACCTCCTTCTTACTGATGGCCTCTGCTTTTTATGAATCTATTTTACAGTAAGAAAGAGATTGTTTAATCGCAGAAACAGACAAAAGTAAATTTTTTTTTTATCAACTGCCATTTCAATCAATTGTTGTTCAATCAACTGTTGTAGCACCCTTTTCAAAGCATTAAATGATTTAACCTTAATTTTGCAATGTAAAAATGACAACTTTATCAACAACTACAATGGAAAAACTGAGGCATTTGTCAAATTCAAAAAGCAAATGCAGCTTCCTTTCCTAAACTAAATATTGCCATAATGAAAAACCAACTGAACCTAAAGGCGCCCACCCTAAAGTTGAAGTGGAGGATCACCTGTGACTTTTAAAACAATAATTTGAATGCTACTTTCCAGATTTCAGTGACATTGAACTTTCATAATTGAAGATCACAAAGAATTCTTTTCATCTAAACAAGGATATTGAGTGGAGCAAGAATATTCTTTTCAAAAATTTGCAGAAGTAATTTTTGAAAATGGAATGTGACTTGACTGCAAAAAACAATTTCAAAACTATGTCACTGACAGGTTTCTGGGAAAAAAATGTCCACATATATAAAAATGTGGGTACTGTAGCTATATTTATGCTTTCATTTTCATTGACTTACATGTGCAAAAGTGGATTTTCTTTCTAAGCATAAAGACAAAACACAGGAACAAACTTGACAGTAAACCGATCTAAGGTGTGTCATCTGCTACAAAGTCACAAATAAAAAACTTGGTTGTTAAAAAATAGTTGACCTACATCATTCTTTAAAAAAATTTAGTTATTGTTGTTCTGTTCAATGCTATTAAATTTTTTAATATGAAGGGCTTTGTTGGTATTATAAAGGGGAGCCAAAGGTTGGCTTGCATAATAAAAGTGGGGTGTGGCTCAAAAAATTAAAAAAATCATGATTTAAAACATCACATTCAGACTCCATGTTAATAAAAAGTTGTTTAAAACACTTATTGTTTTGCAAATTGAATGATTTTTTTTAACCAACAAATCTGTCACTTTTCAATCACAATGGTTTTAACTCAAAAAAGCACTGATAAAATTTGTGATACAGTCGAATCCGGTTAATTACATACCGGATTATCGCATAATCTGCTTTATCGTAAATCCCAAACCATAGCCAACCATTTGTTAAGTAAAATATTTCGGTTAATCGCATAGCGGTTTATTGCATAATCTGCTTAATCGAATAGAATTAAAAGGTATTTATTCGATTACTGCATTAAATATGTCAAAATTTCTGAGACAGAAACAGACAGTTTCACAGTCTTAACGAAAAAAAACGTAGCAAAACGCAAAGCAAGCTCGCCGATTGTCAACGTCGCAATATGAAAGGCGCCGCCAATTAGAGATAAAAAAGAACGCAATGTGCGAAGTTTCTTCAAAGACAATTACCGATAAAGAACAATAACACGTGGCTGCCATTTTGCAATCACTAATTTTCGCACTTCGCACTGTTTTTGTTTCATTTAACGCTGAGTGAAAGCAGCAGCAGGGTATCTAAATTTTACGTATCAAAAATGAGTGAAGCAGCAGGGAAAAGTAAACAAATTAAGCGCAAAGATTTAACTTCGGCGGACAAAATCCTTGTCCTTGATGAACTTGAAAAGAAAAAATCTCAAAGCGCAGTTGCAAAGCAATTTGGAATATCGCAATCACAGGTGTCACAAATTTTTAGTGCAAAGGAAAAACTTTTGTCCGCTCATCGCAGCAACACAAACCCCGCTCGTAAAAGGGCAAGAAAAAGTACCCAAGAAGAAGTAGAGGACGCCTTGTTACAGTGGTTTAAACAGGCGAAAAGTAGGGGTCTTCTAATCACTGGCCCAATGTTACGTGAAAAAGCAAAAGACTTGGCGAAAATAATGAACCTTGATTTCGATCCATCATCGAGTTGGGTCACTCGCTGGCGAGAGCGGAATTTAATCGTTTTTAAGCGAAAGCATGGTGAGAAACAAGACCATGATTCTGAAGCGGCTGAAAATTGGATTACATCAGTGTGGCCAAAAATACAAAATGATTATTCTGCCTCTGATATTTACAACTGTGATGAAACTGGGCTTTACTTTCGTGCACTCCCAGAGGGTACTTTGTGTTTTAAAAACGAAAAACTCTCTGGCAGCAAGAAGTCAAAAGAGCGCTTTATCGTTTTGCTTACTGCAAACATGGATGGTTCAGACAAGCTACGACCATTTGTCATTGGAAAATCTGCTAATCCACGCTGCTTTAGGGGAATAAAAAAACTCCCGGTAACTTATAAATCTAACAAAAATTCCTGGATGACTGCAACACTATTTCAAGAATGGTTAGAATGGTTTGATGCTCGCTTACAGAAACAAAAGAAAAAAATATGTTTGTTGCTTGACAATTGTTCTGCCCACAAAATTGATGATCCTGGATTACAGTGTATTGAACTTGTATTTTTGCCGCCAAATACTACTTCTGCTATCCAACCACTTGATCAGGGCATCATCAAGAACTTCAAACATTTCTACTGCCGTCGGATGTTACAAAAAATAGTCCTGGCTATTGATGCAGATGAAAACAGTACTGCGACTGAAGTGGCTCGGTCTATTTCTGCTTTAGATGCAGTGAATTTTATGAGCGCCGCTTGGAACGATGTTTTTATAGACACAATTCGAAACTGTTTTTTCCGTAGTCTAACACCAGCAGTACCCAACGAGCCATTTCTTGGGTTTTCTTCAGATGAAATTCCAACCTCATTTACGCAGGAAACGTACATACAATTTGTTAGTCTTGATGATGACCTTGAAGTGACAGGTGTTCAAGACGATGCTGATATATGTGAAGAAGTGTTACAAAACAAGCAAGTTGAAACAGACGACGACAATGAAGAAAGCTCTGCTGATGCAACTGCTGTGACTCCACCAAAAAATAAAGAAGTGCTACACGCACTTGCTGTAATTCAGCGACTACTACAATTTGAAGGGGCAGATATGGGCGCATTTCTTCGCTTAGAAAGACAAATGCAAGATAGCATGCAAAATAAAATTAAACAGACAACTATCTCGCAATATTTTGCTTGAATTAAATAAACAAATGTGTAATCCTTTATTGGCTTGTTTTTGTTTACTTTTTGAGTAAGAATAAGGCGATCGCATCTGCATGCGCTTGTAGGTATGACGTGTGACGTTTTCATGCGTGACGAGCTTTGCACTTTCGCTTAAATGCATAAGTCGCTTAATTGCATAAAAAGGCTTGACAAATTCACTATGCAATTAACCAGATTCGACTGTATTAAATATTTTTTTATTATGAAATTAATTCCAAACATTACATTAGTCAAAGACTAAACTAGTTGTTCAAGTCACAAGATGTTATTTTTTAATGAAGACAGTTTTAACTGGAAAAAAGTTTTTCAATAAATGCAAAGCGACATCACTCAAAAAAATAAAATTCACCACTAGAGATAATGATTCCTTTTTACAACAAATAGGTTCTGAAAAAATCAAAACTTTTGTAATTTGTCTTAACAAACAGCCCCTTAATGTTTCTTTGCATTTATTGAAATTCTGTAAATAAAGAGTTTACAAAACTTGTAAAGAATAATCTAATATTTATGCCTGACTTGTAAACTTTTTGGAATATTTTTTGACAAAAAAAATTTGATTTTCAAATTATTTATGCAGAAAGACATTAAAACTTAAAAAATCAACTTTGATAAAACAACAGCAAAAAACCCAGTTATTTGTCAATTTTGGTCTTTTTTTTTCAAAAATTTGGTATACCCAGTGCAATAGCTTTTTATAAGATAAATCTAATCAAAGGAGTAGTCATTTTTTGTTAGTTGAAGGTACTTTTTAAAAATAGTTGTACTTTACACAATTCTCTACCCCATGTTTAAATGTTTGACAAAATTACAGCATTTGTAAAATTGAGATTTTTAGGTTTTTTAGGAAATTGAGATATTTTTGGTGAATTGTGACAAAATTTTTTTAAATTAAATTCATGTTGTTGCTATGCGTCGAAAAAAAAAACACTGAAGTAAAGCAAAAGCCAAGAATAAAAGTTTTTAGGGTTCTAACAGTTTTTGTTTCAAAACTGTGACACTTGGTAGAAATGTAGACTTTTCAGAAAAAAAGTTGAAATTTTTGGATTTTTCTATAAGCAATCTAGTGTTTCCATACCAAAAACTTTAATATGTAAGATTGTTCAGAAAATTGTTAAATAATGACAATTGGATTGAAAGTTTTTATGCAATAATTACAAGAACTTCGATACAAAATCTCTGTGTAAAAAAATTGTATAAATTTATATTCAAGGACCAATTTTAAATATCCATAAATGAAACTTTTATTTAAAACATTTGTTTGAAGAAAAACTGAATTATAAAACTATTCTAAAGACAAAAAACTGTTTCATTGGTTTACTACTTTTATTTGTGTTTATCACTCAGAGTAAAGGCATGCTCTGAAAGAGAATTGTTTTAAAAATTGGTTTACCTGTGTAAAAATAAACCTGTATTTTAAGAAACCATGTTTTTTTGAAGGTTTATTAAGCTAATAACCAAGACAGGAAGTTTATAACCCAATTTGTCTTAATGTTCACTGATGAGTTTAGAAAATGATTGACTGAGATCTTAAGCTAGTGATTGTTAATTAATGGTTACCTGTATAATTATTAATATATAAAAAATCTCGTTTTTTTTTTAAAACATTATAATAAAAATTAGAATTAACCAATAAGCACCTATATAAAATTTCTTGTTCAGGAACTTTTTTAACATAAATCATATAATGTTAAGACATCAATTAAATTCATATTAAAATAAATAAGTTTAATTTTAGAAGAAAAATTAGACGAATATAGTTTGAAAAGTATCTTTATCTTGAATTTTGTTAAGTGAAAATATTGAAGTTAATATTGCTGTTACAGTTGAGTGAAAATCGAACTTGCAATTAAAATTAAGTCAGCTTGTAGAAAGTTTTACGCTTTTTTGGATGTTTTACAGCTGCTGTTTCCTGACTAAAAACTTTCAAGTCCAGGAATCTTGGGAGAATTGTCAGATAAAAACAATTAAACTTTTTAGTCTGCTTTGGTCAATACTTTTAACAACACAGATAACTGTACATAATGCACGGCTTAAAATAGAACTCTAATTCTGCTGAAAACAATTGTCATGCAATTTATTCATTCTATTTTCAATTAAAACACAAGTGAATTTTTACATGACAGGCAATGAGTCACAAATAAAGTCCATTCTGCACTTCTTAAACAGTTTGATTTCTTTCAAAAGATTATGAATAGATTCTAGTTCTTGATGATCATCAGGAGACAGATGGTAGACATCATTTTTTTTTTTTATGGAAAATTATTGATTAGATAAGAGACTTGACATTAAGGATTTGGTACATTTTCCACCTTAAAATGCATTGGAAACTGATCAACCAAAACTTGTTGTTTCAGCATTTGGGCTTTTCTCTGTACTTTACAAACTTCATTGTCTACATAAATTTTTCCAGTTTGATTTAGGTCAAAACAGAATGTAGGAAAGATTTTCCATCAACACAGCAACTATTTGAGTGAGTTAGTCCATAGAAAACATGGCTTTTCCTCTTTTAACACTGATAATTGCTTTTCTTAATAATGAAGACAAGGGAATCAGCAATCTGAATGCCACAATTTCTTGAAATTGTTTTTGAATATCTGTTGTGGTAATTTTCATTTCTCTTGCTTTTATGATGAGTGTTTCTTGTTAATGTTTTGCAAGAGATGATACAGGATGGGGTATAGTCTGGAACCTTGAATTCTTTTGTTTGATTGGTCAAGCTCCTCTGCTCAACCAGTGACTAAGGTATTGAACTTGTGACTGTGGTAACAGCTAAGGTTAGAGTAATAACAATCCTATTTTCTTACCTTCCTCCCTCATGCACTCCAACTGGCAGTCACCAAATGAGCCTTTCTCTCTATTTGCACCCTTACAATCATTATCTCTATTTACCCTCCTAACCACCAAGTGATTCACCCGATCTGCTTGCAAAGATGCCAAGATATTGCTGTTGGATTTTCAAGGTTTTATTTGATGATAGAAATAAAAATTAAAGCTTTTTGCTAAGACTGCCATGCAGAAAAAAAATGTCGTTTTTATTGAACCAAGACTGATTTGAGCAAGTTGCAGTATTAACTAATAAAGTGCTATAAGATACTTGGGCAAGCTCTTGACAAATTCAAGTTTAAAATGATATTTAATGGTGGTAAGCTATTTGGGAGTCATTATTGTTCAAATAATAAAGAAAAAAGTTACCTCAAATAACTTATTTCAGTTATTAAAAAAAGATGCAAGATAAACATACCCTACCACTGCTGGTATGCACAAGTAAGGTCTGTAGTATTTAGCTATACAAGTCATAATATAAATTATAAATTTAGGAAGAGAGGTAAGTTGTAAAATCTATTTGTAAATAATAGCAAGCAAAATTCAACATTTCATTAGTTTGCAAAGTTTATTAAAAAAGCTGAATGTTTTTGACTATCATCAGTCCTTATCAAAGCATCTAAAATTTTAGCACAATTTAAGAATTAACCATAAACGATGAATACATTCAATTAAAATATAAACAACAATTTTTTCAAGTTTATGCTGCTACTGTTATTACTAATTCAATTACAAAAAAAACAACGTCAGAATTTACAGAGGAAAAAGAGATAAAATAATACAAATCACATGACTAAATTAGAATAGTTGTAGCAAGAAAGATGAGCCGTTTTTATACAGTTGTTTATTTAATTTGGGTTGATTTCCTCTAAAAGGCTGATGATGATAGTCTGATGATAGAATAAGGACTGATGATAGTTGAAAACGTTCAGCTTTTTGAATAAACTTTGCAAACTAATGAACTGTTGGATTTTGTTTGCTTGTCGTCGTCGTTTGAAGAGTACCCACTCCAGGTCAGACACAAACAGGACTGGGGCCGAGGGTTTATCCTTTTACTACCCCAGACTGCTGCACTGCCTGGATCAGATGCTGGCAGTGATGTCATTAAGCCAGCATCGAGTTTCGTCATCCAAAACCGTCAGACCTCGTGCTCCATGTGGTGCCTGATGTATAGGGCACACTGTTAGTACATGGTCTGCAGTTTGCTCTGAGGCGCCACACTCGCAATTTTGTGAAGGAGCAAGACCCCATTTGTGCATGGACAAATGGAATCGCCCAACACCAGTCCGAAGGCGGTTGAGCCTAACCCAAGCTGCTCGGGGTAAGCCCATCCCAACAGGCCTGGCACCGGTCCGGGGCACAAAAGCACGGAGCCTGGAAGCACCTTCACAGTACTCCGTTTTCCATTTAAGATTTGTCCATTCAGAGGCGCGGATGCCAAGTCTGGCAAGGTTGTCCAAGAGATTCCGCACAGCTGGCACAAATGGGCGTCTGGATCTTAGTCTCACTTGGCGAGTATCTGAAGACCCACTTAACAGACCATGCAAAATATGATCGGGGTCCAGAGATCCACGGTAAGCCAAGGAGAGTGTCGCTCCCATTCGGCGAAGCTCAGCTGGCTGGATGCCTGAGAGTATAGGTAGGTGGTCCGTTGGAGTGGGATGCAGGCATCCAGTAACTATGCGCAAGGCGTCGTTCAAGACACTGTCAATGAGGCGAGTGTGAGCACTGCGACACCAGACTGGCACACAGTACTCAGCTGTTGAGTAAACTAGAGACAAGGTGGCTATGCATAGTGTTTTAGCACCAGCACCCCATCCCGAGCCCATGAGTCGCCTCAGCAGTGTGACGTGCAAGGATAGTTTTTTGCGCAATGCCACTAAATGGTGACAAAACGTGAGCGATCTGTCCAGTTTTACCCCAAGGTAAGTAGGGGTTGGACAGAACGGTAAAAGTCCACCGTTGTTGTAGACCTTTAGCTCACGTTTGGCCTCTCGGTTATTTAAATGAAAGGCTGCCGTCACCGTCTTAGTGTGACTGAGCTTCAACCTCCAAGTCTGGAGATACGCTGACAGTGTGGACATGTCTTGGCTTAAGGTCCCCTCCAAGTCCTTCCAGTTTCCAGAAGAGTGCAACAATGCTAAGTCATCAGCATAAGCAAACTTTCTGGAAATCATGGAAGGAAGATCGTACGTATAGATGTTAAATAGGAGGGGAGCCAAGACCAATCCCTGAGGAACGCCGTTTTTAAGACGGCGTAGCCTGCTTTGCTTGCTGTCACCGGTGGTAAGGGTGAAACTTCGATTTCGGACAAACTCCATGATCATTTTGATCATGTGCTTATCCGGTAGTTTCAGCAGCTTGCAGGTAAGGCCACGGTGCCAGACAGTGTCATAAGCAGCTGTCAGATCGATAAATACGGCACTGACCTTCTTTTTAGCCTCAAAAGAATCCTCAATGTTCTGGGTTAGCAGAACAACTTGATCTACGGTTGACTTCCCGCATCGGAACCCAGCCTGCTCTTTAGGGAGCAGCGGATCGATTAATGGTTCAACGCGGGCATAGATAAGCCTTTTGAGGATCTTGTAGGGGACACAGAGCAGAGATATCGGTCGATAGCTCTTTGCATCCCCCACGGTTTTCCTGATTTGGGGATCGCGACCACAAGTGCTCTTCTCCAGATCTTGGGAATTTTGAGTTGGCGCAAACAGGAAGAAAGGAAGTCACGTAACCACGACTTCAAAGCAGCTCCGGCATAGAGTTTAAGCTCTGGGCAGATGGAATGAGGTCCTGGAGCTTTACCTGGTTTTAAATGTTGAAGGGCAGCAGCAAATTCTCTCTGTGAGAAATTGTCAGAGATATTTACTGCATCTGGTGTTGTGGCCCTCCAAAGGTCAGACACTTCTTGAAGGACAAGTCGAGATGACTTGCGATCAACAGCCTCGTATTTCTCATTTCTAACCAGCTGAGATGCAATAGCATCGGCTGAAACGGGACAGTGACGAGGAGAGTGTCGTGACCTACCAGTAAGGTTGTTCAAAATACTCCACGCTTTTCGACTAGAGTGTGAAAAGTCAATGCTCCAAACTGCCTCGGACCATCGATCCCTCTGCTTTCTGTCAAGCTTGGCAAGCAGAGCTGTAGCAGCCAAGCTTAAGTCGTCTCCCTGAGGAGACTGCAGAAAGGTTTTATAGAGGGATTCACACTCTGCATCCCAACACGGAATATAGTTATTTTGATACCCGCATGGGATAGTCTTTTTGGCTGCTTTCTTAATGGTGTTACAGAAGTCCTGGTAAGCTGCATCCACATCAAGTGAATCAGGCGGCAACAAAGTCTTTGCGAATTTATTTGTCAAAGTAATGTAGTGACTCCATTTGGCCTTGCAGAAGTTTCATCGCTTAACAGGCATGCTTGGCACTGCCATAGCAAACCTTGGTGGTGTAATAAGCGAAGGTCGATGTTGTGACCTGGGGAACTTGTCAAGAACACGTCTATCCAGTAAGCGACTGTTTGGACCTATGCTAGCGAAAGCTAGATCTGGATTGGTACCAGTGTTCCAGTGGCCGGAATAAAAACTGGCAGCGTCCTTGGCATTATATAGGAGGGCAAGACAATTAACACTTGCCCATCCAGCCAAGCACTCACCGTCCGGACTGTTGTCATTGTAACCCCAGTCAACATGACGACAGTTAAAATCGCAGCGTACAGACAGGGGTGAGGAAACACTGGAAAATCCAGGGTTAGCAATCGCGTTGGCGGTGGTTTGTAGACGTTGACTATTTTATAACCATCAACGTCCACACACAACCACTCGATCTCCGATGTCGGTGGAGATACACGCTTTTTGTTTGCTATTATTTACAAATAAATTATAAATGTTTGTCATGGCAGACATGGTGGTGTTTTGGTAAATTGAAATGCTTCAATGAAAAAATGAGCATAAGGTGGCTGAGGATTGCAGTAAAGGGGAATTGGAGAAACAAAATTGGACAGGAAAACATGAAAAAAATTCAAAGAAGCAATGGAAAGAAAAAGTGGGGCGGAGCAGCAGGTAGCTGCAACCCCAATTACAAAAAAGTCACTTTTTCTTGGCCAAGGTGAAATAACTTCACATGACCAAAGATGCATCAAATCATATTCTAAAGTTTATGAAAAAAAAACTATCTTTATCTTTGTCATATCTCTTAGCCAAGGATTTTAATGAAAATCTTAGTTTTGAATGATGCAGGGATAAACTTAACACTTTCACAGACATTGGTATAATTGCCCTTTAAAGCAAGCTTGCCCCAATAGAAAAAAACAACACAGTGCATAAGTCCACACAAACCTGGATGTTGACAGCAAGTGGGGGGGAGGCCTGGTCAACTCTGTCATCAAAGGGGAGGGGGCATGCTGGCGGTGGGTTAATAACGAGTTGTAATTCTTTGTCAACTGGCTTGCACCTCTGCAAGCAAATAATTTAAAAACAGAGAATAGCAGTTGGTGGGGGGTTGACTTACGCATGGTCGCAAGGTCGATTAAACGGAGAGGTTTCATTCCAGGTATCTAAATAATTCAAATATAAACATCACCGATTAAGACAAGATGAAGTTTAGTTAAGGAAAAACGTATTTCATTTTAGATTTAAAAAAGTCATAAAATGTCAAAAAATTATTTAATTTAGTATTAATTATCAACAAAATTAACATAAAATATTCATTGAGTGCAAAAAGGACTGCTTACTTATTCGTTTCAACATTTATAAGTAATCTTAGAAGTTAGGAAAAGAAACAATTTAATTGTAAACTGTTTACTTGACACAAATAGGCTTTATTAAATAGTTGGGTGAGATTTGCATTTTTTTACTCAGTGGCAACAAACCATTTTGAAGAATTGTCAAGAGTTTGTTGCAACAATAGAATAAAACATTGCTACCAGACACTGACCTCGCCTTGCATGAACAAGGCTGTTGAAGGAGTTGAGGTTGGAAGAAAATGAGGAAGGGTCATGTGACTGGCGAAGGATTTGGAATGATGAAGACTTATCTGGCTTTAAAAAGGCTCCACTGTGATCTTTTTTCTAAAAAAAATTGTTAAAATGCACACTAAAAAGTTGTAAAATAACTTAACAGCATGTGAAACTGATTCAAATTAGGTTTGCCCTTTAATTGCCAGTTCATGCTACACAGACCATACTGCAGGAAGTTACAGCAAGTGTGTGAAATGTAAATCCATCTGGGGCAATTGGGCACCAAAACTGACTGTGTACACCAGTGTTTTCAACCTGTGTGCTGTAAATGATTTCCAAGTATGCTGCAAAACTTTGTAAAAAACATTAGTCTATTGTTCTGCAACTTTTTTAGAGAAGACTACTTTTTAGGACTTATTGAGTCTCTTTTGCTTTTTTTTCTTTAAATGAACATTACTTTTTGTGGCAGTGCTCATACTTGCCTTATTGACAAGCCCATTAATGATTCCTTGCACATAGTGACTGGATGCCTGGGTCTAACACCAATAAATAGACAACCTTTTTTTATCTTATCAGGCATCCAACCAACTGAATGTCACTGCCAAAAGCCATACTGTTTTTAGCTCATTGAGCTCAGGAGCCAGAACATCTCCTACATGAAAGGCTCCTGTCTTCACTTAGTGGACAGCTGCAGCAGTTTAAATCAAGACACCCATTTGCTGCACTGGAACTGCTGAACAATCCCACCCAGTCAGGCATCAGTGTAACACAATGGGGAAATTATAGATCAAGCATGGAGTGGCAGGAGAATACCTCTCAACTCCATACATCTATTAAAGATGTTAGCCCAATGCCACTTGGACTTTCCAAGACCTGCATGGGTCAAGTTTAACTGCCTCTGAACTGGCATTGTTACATTCTACTCAGAAATGCACCAATGGGGTATGGCTTCTACAGCGCTATTCTACATGAGTGAGGTGCCAAAAAGCAGACAGCTAAGCATGTAATAACATCTTGCACCATCTACAGTGATGGTCAAAAGTTTAAGACTTTTTAAATATTTTTATTTAATTGGCTATAACTTTTTGGAGGTTTAATTCTATCAATTCTACTATACATCATTGTAAAGAGGAGACTTTTTGATCATATTTCATCAAACAAATAATATTTTTTATCAGGGTTGCAGAGTCGGAAGATTAAGATCCAACTCTGACTCCTAGAATTTCTAAAATGCCAACTCTGACTCCTGACTTTAACTTTGACTACGACTCCAACTCCCTAGTATGGGCAAAGTATTTATCTTAAATTAGATTTAACTAAGCAAAAATCATACTTTCAAGTTGACAGTTGCACAAAATAAATCAGGTTTTTTTAAATTCATAAAAAGATATTTGAAAAAATATGTATATGAGTGTATACAAGCTGCACATTACTGGTGCTCATTAGAAGAGTGCTCAATGGCTTCAATTGTCAGAACGATTATTCCTGATTATCAAAACATAAATATTAAAAAAAGCATTTTATTAAAATAATCCCAACAGACTGTTTCAAGCATTTATTAAAATAATCCCAACAGGCTGTAAGGCTTATCAGACGACACAGTTAAAATAAATTTTTACGCTTCAGATGAAAACTCGCATCTATGCTACCAAAAGTTTAGGTTTAAACAATTATTTTACTAAAGTAAGTGATTGATTAGGAAATAATTACTTTTGTTTTGAGATATTAAAAAAAAACATGCTGTAATGTTGTGCATAGATGTATTCTTAAACTTGGCCAAGTTGCCGAAAAGATTACAGGTAAAGCGTAAAAAAGATTATGGATCATTAGTTAAAAGAAAGTGTTATAAATGTTTTTACGAATGAATTTAACGAATGATCATACTAATGTTTTATACAGTATAAAAATTTTTTTTATATAACACTTGCTCTTAACTAATCATCATAAACTTTTCTACACTTTAATCTTTTCAGCAGCTTGGCCAAGTTTAATACATGTACGAGTATGCACAACGTTACAGCATATTTTCTTTTAATATCTCGTGATAAAAGTAATTATTTAATAATCAATCACTAACTGGAGTAAAATAATTGTTTAAATTCAAACTTTTGGTGGCATATTTTTCTAAGATGGGAGTTTTCATTTGAAGCATAAAAATTTATTTTAACTTTTAATTTTTTCTTATTTTATTTCTTTCAACGTAAATAATAGAACTACCATATATCCCAGCGTATAAGACGACCATCAGATAAGACGAGGTACAAAATTATATCAGTTTTCGGGGTATTTTGGCATATAAGGCGACCGTCAGATAAGATGAGGTACAAAATTATATCGGTTTTATATACCATAAAGACTTTTATATCGGTTGTATAAGACAACTTGTTCGGTTGTATAAGACGTTTTTTGACTTTAAGGGTCGTCTTACTGTATATGCCGGGATATATGGTATTGCTTTTTTAATTGTTGAGCCTCACAGGCAAAATGGTCTGTTGGGACTATTTTAATACAACATGTTTTTTTTTTTTTTTTTTTATGTTTTGATAAATACGTATATTCATATAATTATATTATATACACAACTCATTAACTATAATTCATACTGTGTTTGAATGAAACATTAATACAAATTATTTTTAGAAAACTAACTCGAAATGGCATACACAACTCAAAACTAAATATGTATTCTATACTTAATGCTTATTACATTTTATAAACATCAAAGTATTTTATGGATAATTATGATGTTAGCTCTAGTTATTTTACAGTTATTATTTTTTCCATGGTAAATCAAACCCACGAAAAACCTTAATGTTAATACAATTAATGACTTGTGTAGGG
Organism: Diplosoma virens; assembly: GCA_963680785.1. NCBI lineage: Eukaryota > Metazoa > Chordata > Ascidiacea > Aplousobranchia > Didemnidae > Diplosoma > Diplosoma virens. The sequence continues at coordinate 91,190 of OY796881.1, read as the reverse complement.
CCTGGGTGTAAAACTAAACCCTAAGTGTTGTCTCCTGCGTGTAAGACTACATCTAGTCGGTTTGAAACTCAATGAGGTATGCATCACTGACAAACTTTAAAAGCAAAACTTGAGTCTGGTGCTTCTTGTTTTAGGTGGCTTAGTTTCGTTTTTATCAGTAGGTAATGAGGTTAAACGTAAATATGAAAATTTTATAATTGTAAAAATTTTTACAAATGTTAGTAATAACTATGAAATTTATTGACAATGAAAATTTGAAAACAAAAGTTTATAAAAGCAAAAGAAACAAAAAACCATATGTAAAAGAATTAAAAATTTAAACCCACAATTATAGACTACAAGAAAAAACAATAAAGTGCAACTAATTTTAGAATTTTCCTGAATCACCCATTGCATATAAAGAAACTCCAGAGAAAAATGTTGACATTTCCATACCAATAAAAAGTTCATCCTCATTTTTCTCAAATAAACTTCAGCCATTAGTTTGATGGCATGGAGTTCATCTTCTTCACAGTAATTCATGGTTATATATTGATAGTAAAAATATATTGAATTTTGTCAGATTTTGTAAACAAAATAAAGGGGGTCTGTAGTTTCTATCATGAATATTTCAATTATTGTACTTTTGTACCAGACTTAACATGCAGGCTCCCTGCAATTTATTGACATTCATGTTAGGAAATTAATAAAAAAATTCACCTTGGTTCTAAACTTTTAGTTGATATTTTTTTGAAAGAATAGAGCAAGAAGAGTAAGTTTTCATTTTCAAACCTTTTAATTTAATAATTTGCTCATAAAAACAAAATTGCTTCTGTGAGTTTCTTCTTTATTGCAGCCCTTTGATCTGTTCTGATGAGCCTTAGTGATAAAAACAGAGGTTTAAAAACTTGCTTGTGTTGGAGGAAGTACTCATTTAAAGACATGTCAAAAATAAAAAATGGGAGGGCATTTTGGAAGCTGAAATGGATTAGTGGCATTTACATTAATTTCAATGGAAAAATTTGCTTTGCATTGCAAGCAAATTGAGGGATGAGTTCGGTCACAGAACTAACTAAACTCATATGTCAAGGTACCACTGTACTATAGAAAGAGGCTTCTTAGGGTAGTAATTGATTATGCACCTGGGATTTCCTTCCTGTCATTGGATTGAAGAAAGAAAAGCAACTAAATCAGCTGCCCAAGCATGGCATTACCCAAAATACTATTTCCTTACAAATTAAAATGTAAACTTTTTATGAGTCGCACACTATGTTGCGTGATATGCAGTTCTCTTAAAAAAATTACTGCACTGCACTCCACCCCACATGTGGCCATGTAAGTTGCGCGGTTAACATCACTAATATGTATAGAAATTGGACATGAGGAGTCAGAGTTGGATAAAATATTCCAACTCTGAGTCCTCTTAACAGTCCGACTCCTTCCTAAAACCTCCGACTCCGATCGACTCCGCAACCCTGTTTTTTATCCTACTTTTTTGTATAAAATGTGCTTCCACAAAAGTTTAAGACTTTTTATTAAAATCACAAAAAATCATTTTTTTATAAACAAAATTAATAATTAATGACTTTTTCAAGTCTCTTTGGCATAGATCAAATCAGTTTCAAACAGAGATAGATCTTTGAAAATCTTGTTCCAAGTATCAATTTTTTTTTTCTGAAATCATCTAATTTTTGAGGTTTATTCTTTTTAATTTGAGATTTTATTATATCTCACAAATTTTCTAGGGTTTGAGATTGGGGGACTGAGCTGGCCAATCCATTACAGTCACAGAATTTTGTTGAAAAAAGTTTTTGTTTTTTTTGTTTTATGAAAAGGTCTGTTGTCCTGCTGAAATGTCCATTCTGGGGGCAAGTTTTCTTTTGCATATGGTAGCAAATGTTCATTTAATAATTCTATGTATTTGTTTTGATTTATGGTTCCTTTGATTTCAACCAATGAACCAGTACCATAAGAGCTGAGCCCTTTGCGAAACATTAAACTGCCACCACCAAATTTCACAGTAATGCATTTTATGGTGTAAAATTGTCAGGAGAGACTGTACGACATCAGCTGAGAGAAAGTGTGCTTAATGGCAATGTGGCCAGAAGAGTACCACTTGTGTCAGTCAAACAGAAAATGTAGAAAACATTTTGCAAAAGTGCACAAGAATTTGAGGCCAGAAGACTGGGAAAATAAATGTTTTACTGACGAATCTAAGTTCAAATTAATTGATTCTGATGTATATCAGAAGAAAAAATGAATCTTACGACAGAAGATGTGTAACCACAACTGTGAAATTTGGTAACAACAGTTTAATGTTTTGCGGAGGGCTCAGCTCTTATGGAATTGGTCCATTGGTTGAAATCAAAGGAACCATAAATCAAAACAAATACATAGAATTATTAAATGAACATTTGCTACCATATGCAAAAGAAAACTTGCCCCCAGAATGGACATTTCAGCAGGACAACAGGCCTTTTCACAAAACAAAAAAAAATCAAAAACTTTTTTCAACAAAATTCTGTGACTGTAATGGATTGGCCAGCTCAGTCCCCCATCTCAAACCCTAGAAAATTTGTGAGATATAATAAAATCTCAAATTAAAAAGGATAAACCTCAAAAATTAGATGATTTTAGAAAAAAAAAAAAAAAATCGATACTTGAAATAAGATTCTCAAAGATCTATCTCTGTTGAAACTGATTTGATCTATGCCAAAGAGACTTGAAAAAGTCATTAAACAAAAAGGATATGCCACTAATTACTAATTTTGTTTATTAAAAAACGATTTTTTGTGATTTTAATAAAAAATCTTAAACTTTTGTGGAAGCACATTTTATACAAAAAAATTTAAAGTTTAAAAAAACAAAAAAGTAGGATAAAAATATTGTCTGATGAAATATGATCAAAAAAGTCTCCTCTTTACAATGGTGTATAATAGAATTAATAAAATTGAACCTCAAAACAGTTATAGCCAATTAAATGAAAATAATTAAAAGTCTTAAACTTTTGACCACCACTGTATCAACATCTAAGTGGAGCTCATGCTATCTCAGATGTCCACAAGAGTCTGGTGACCTGGCTGAAGGAAACATGTCCAGCCATGTAGTGTACCTTCCAGCTCCTATCCATCTCCCCCAAACAAAAAGACTACTTTTTAAAGACAAAAATTAAAAAATTCAAGACAGATTCAAAGTGAAGACCTTTTATATTTTTTAGAAAACACTACTTTTTCGAAACAAAAATCAAGAAATCTTGTCCAAGTGTGCAATGAATTTCAAAAAAGTCCCAAAATGTGCTGCAAGCAGAAAAAGATTGAGGACCACTGGTGTATACAAAATTAATTTGCAATTTGAAAAATGCTAACAACATCCAATGCTGTTCTTCAAACAAATTTCATATTATCTTTAATCACTTTGAGTAATCAACCCCAGAGAACAATTAAAGACACACCTTAGAACGATGGCTGTGGATAAAGTGGGCAATCTTTACATGGAGAGCACACCATTTCCCGGCATTCTAAAACAAAATCAATAAAAAAAAAAAGATATTTAACAATGCTTATCAAACATTTACAAATCTGCATCTGAAATTCCTCAGTTGCAAAGGCTCTTTTCGAATTGGCTGGGATGGGAATGTTGGCCCATTCTTGGGTTGGAAAGCCCCCAAATTGCAAAGCAAACCATATGAAGGCCCCTACAAAATATTTGATAACTACATGGTTTCAACTGGGAAACAATATCCCCTCACATTCTCATATGGATGAGTGATGGTGTGCTGGTGGGTGTGTTGGTGGGTATGTTGATGGAACTCAGTGCGAGGAGGCTGTCGGGCCAGGAACCTGCTATTCAGTTCAGCTGAGAGATAACTACGATGATCTAAATCAAAACAGTTATTTAACAAAACCAGTGAGAAAAGCAATAAATCACACTAACCAAGCAAAGATTTGTGGGAATTAGCAGGTGGAGGGGCAGAAGGTGACAACAAAGGATAGCGATGAGCAGGATTGTGTTGTTGGTGGTGGGGGGATAAACTGGAGCAAGGTAAAGAGCTACCAATTGAAGGTTTTACGACAGTTGCTGTTGGAATAACAACATCAGTTGCAGAAGGAGCGGAGAGTTTGCCAGATTGATTTGCTTCTTGAAGAATGGAACCTATGACACATTTTACAATTATTAAATTTGAATTTTAAACAGCAGGAGTCATCAATAAAAACTTGAAAAAAATCAATGAGCACTTTTATTTGGCAAATAAAATAATTACTAAATTTATTTTAGGTCTTCAACCTGAAAATTCTATTGTCTGAGAATGACACAAAAGTTTCATAATGCAAATGTATAACAAATTAACAGAAAAGATTTAACAAAAGTCAATAATAAAATGAAATTCAATGTTCTCTCTTATGACCAAGCTTTATCTTTCCATTTTTTACATCCCCTTAGGCCTTAGGCCCTGTAGCATTCTCAAATTTAAAAACCAGTTGCCAAATGAAACCTCTTGAAATAACACTAATAAATACATTTTCAGCCTTCAAACACTCTACAATCATTATCAAGAAGGCATAGATAAGTGCTGGCAACAAATCAGCTACTCCTTATATCTTAGCATCTTTTTTTCTTCATGCTGTAGCTGCCAGTCCAAAATTTTTTCATACTTTACCCAACTTTTTCTAAAATAATTTCAATAAAAATGCATTGACACCAATGAAGCCAACTTTGCATTATGTACAGTAGAGCTCTTTCAAAAGATTGAACATATTTAATATTCTATAATAGCTCTTTTTAACTTCACTCAACAGAATGTGAGTTGATCATTACACTTTTTGATGTGAAACACTTTTGGTACAGTAAATTTGGATCAAACTTTTTTTTGGTGCAAAAATTCTTTATTTCCAAATACTCATTTAAATAAAAATTGAATTTTGATACCAAAAAAAATTGTGAAGAGATTTTATAAAGATCATATATTTCTTATGATTTACATATTTTTTTGAATTCATGTATATATTATGCATACCAAGCATTGAGATAAATTGGCCTATCTGATAGACAATAGCAGAAGATAGTCCCTTAATAAATGTAGTGAATAATATACCCAATAATTATAGTGCAAAAAGGTATCAAGTGGCCTAATACTGAGTCCAGCATTCACTGTCTGAACTTAGAATTATAAAAGAAAGTGCTTAAAGCAAATAAGATGTCAATCTTTTCCATAGTTTTAATTTGAGGTCTTAATGCAAATTAAACGAAAAAAAATATTTAGGAGAGTTTATATGTAAAGGGTTTTTGCAATAGAGAATTTTAACATCTCTTAAAAAAATTTGATTTCATAGGAGCCAAGAGCTTTTTGTGACACTCTCAGCAGTAGCTACTGCATCAAAATGAGATGAGCTAGAGAAAACCAAAGTATTTATGGTCTCAACAGTTAGGAGAAAAGTGCTGTACAGTGTAATCTGAGAAAGGCACAATTATGCAATCTCTAAGGAAAAACACTGTTGTTTACAACATTAATTACTTGAAAAGTTTTAATATGTAAACAAATTCTTTTTGTCTACATAAAACAAAATGTCTGGGTCTTATAAACATTGCCTTAAGTAAACAAGATGGAACAAGATGCAAGCTACAGCAAGAATTTTAAATCACCTATCATCATAGTACACAAAACAATGCTTATTCGCCAGCTTGTGTTGTCCAATGGCAGGGTCACTATCTGGGTAGTTATGTTTTTGTTTGCAGATCTTCTTAGTTGAGATTGTGTCGGGTGCTTTGCTTGCTGTTGTAGCCATTTAGGAAAATGCTGCTTGATTTTGTTATAAAGTCTCTGAGATGTGACCTATGCCTACTGTCACAGAGAAATGAATATTCATAGATTACAGAGCTTTTCAGCTTGGTCTTTGCAAGCTACAAGTAACATATGTTTAGATGTAAAGACCACTTGGGTGGTTCTGTCACTATCAAAAGTGGTAATAAACACAATGTTTTGTATTGCTTATGATAATTTTTGAATTTTATAAAAGTCCAATTTTCAAATCTTTTTATTTTTCCAATTGTATGGTTGTTTTTGTATGGCAGTAAGTACAGCATGTTTGCTTAACTGTGTTTGCTATTATTACCCACCAACGAATACTATCATATCATATGTCATGTAAACTTTTTTGTGGCCTGCCTCTTGCCTACCTGAGGCAGGTTTTCATATAAATCATTCACTTTTTTCATAATAAACCAGAAAAGTGAAGTAGATCTAACAAACTTGCACTATTGCAAATTTTGTACAGCTGCCATGTATTGTTTACGACAACATCAAGAAACTATGTTACAAGCAAAAAATAACACTTTCTTCTTAACATTACATTTTGGTACTATAAAATATTTTGATTTGTTGTGTCCACCCTTTCCATATGGTTGTTGTACACTTTCACCAGGTGTGGTTGAGGTAATTTGAATTAATTTTTTTTCTAAAGATGAGTAGCATGAAACTGAGCTCATAGGTTCAATTCCTACAGCATTTGCATACAGTTTGGTTGTCATGCCACCTCTGCAAATAGTGTGCTGCTTGCAAATCCCCTCTGCACATGAAAAGATGTTGGAATTGTGTCACCCCCCTTTTTTTGATGCTGGTCATGCCCCTGACTCCTTGTTCCATGCATGGTCCAACCAGTGTGCCACACTGATGTTTAAATCATTGCTAATTTTTAGCAGATCTTGAGCAGCAGGCATGAATGGGTACTAAGATTTATGTCACCATTGGGTACCAGTAGAAAAGATGGAGCAGATGTCAAGGCTGCAAGACATGATGGGCAAGTGCAAGAGTTGCTCCTTTGCAGTAAAGTCCAGCAGGTTGAATGCCAGTCAAGACATGTAAGTTGTCTGTTGGAGTTGGATGTAGGCATCCAGTGACAATGTGCCAAGTGTTGTTGATGGTGGAATCAATCAGGCAGGTATGAGCAATATGACACCAGACAGATGTGCAGTACTCAGCAGTAGCATGGATCAGGGCCACAGTAGTCACATGAAGTGTGTTAGCATCGGCTCCCCAGCCAGAACCTGCCAGTTGCCTGAAGAGTGCAATAAGCGATGTCAGCCAATCACAAAGATATATACAGATAAAGAGATGACTTTACAAAAATAATTTTCAGTGAATTTTGCAAAATCATTAAACAGTTGCAGAACAAAAAAAAATCTGTTTAATCATTAAAGACATACAGCTTGGCAGGCAGTTGATGCTGGGAAAATTGCAGAGGTGACAAGCAATAAGAGTATTGTAGATAATGATTTTACTTGTATAAACTATCTAATTTTAATAAACAAGATCTGTGATTAACTAATTTTGCTGTAAAATAGTAAAAGTAATTTTGTCATTAAGTAAATTTCAAAAAAAGATAATAAAAGCATTTTCTAATGAATTAAAATAACCTTTTTCCACATGTTGGAAAACTGTTTTGTTTAATTAAAAAAAAAAACTTTTATGCAAATTTGAACACCAATTACAACTATGATTTGTAAAATTGTTTAAAACATCAATCTGTTCTATAATTAGAAACAAATAAATGCTGAAGTTTAGAAGTTAAAGAATTTTTTCCAAAACATTTTTGAATAACTAAGAATTGGAAAAGTATCTGATTTAATTATATCTAAATTAAAAATTTGTGGTGTTTACTGTTGCAGTTTTAAAAATAAACGATCCCCTACAGTTGATGTAATTTTTTTTGAGTTACTGCTCTCTCACTTCACCAGATGCAAGGTAAGAAAAAATAAGCAGTAGCTCACAAAGCTAGTAAATTTAAGAACTAAATAAACTTTAGTGCATATTTATTGTTTATTTTTTATTCATTTTAATAATTGACAAGGCTTTTTCTTTTTTATATATTAAAGAAAAATTAACAAACTTGTTTTGACAACTTGAATTGCTTTCCTGGTATGAGTATCATTGGAGGGATGTGAAGTTGCTCGAAAAAAACTTTCGTCATTCACTTTCTGTAAAAATAAACCGGATGTAAAATAAGCTGTAAAATGGAGCATGTTAAATTTGACAGTCTCAAACTTATTACATTGCTTCTAAATGAAAGGTGAAAATACAGAGTAAAATAAAGTAAAACTTGTCTGATTGGTCATGACTTATTTGGTCAATTTGTTCATTCTGTCACATTTTTATTATTTTTTCCAGAATTCCTATTTTTTGCATGCATTTCAGTTTGCTTATTTCAACTTAATACTATAGGTCAATTTTTTATTTGGTCCAGCTCTTTTAGTCCCACAATCGTCAATCAATTAAACATTTCCAACTTCGATTTACTTATCCCAACAGTATAAACTGCTTAGTTTGTTCATTAAGCAGAGCTGGAAGCAAGCGAAGTGATTGATTACTTTGACATACAAAATGGTCATTTGTTAGATCTTGGTCTATACTAGTGATGGGACGATGCCAATTTTTTTTCGATTCTGATGCTGATTCCAACAAAAATTTTTAATTCCAATTCTTGTCATTTAAAATTCACCTTACTTGTTATAATAGACTAACAAAATGTTTTTTTTTAAAGACATCTTGTTAAATGAATTGGATAATTAGTGTACAATGCTCCTCACCTTTTCTGTCTTAAATTGTTCACAATTGGCCACTGCACTTTTATGATTCACTAAAATATGCATAGGAGATTGATTCTTTCATCATTAATGCATAAACATAGGTTTCAATCTTTTTAATTTATGCTACTACTAACAAAAAGGAACGAATGTCAAAATAGAAAATACATTGTTATATTGAAGATCAAAAAAAATCTTGAAACTAAAATTAAAATTTGAATATTGATTTTAATCACAAAAATTGTTCTACAAAAAAAAGCACTATCTTTTAAAAACTAAAATATGTTTCAAATAATTAAAAACTAAAATTTTTTATTTAATATAAGTAAATTGTCATATAACAAAACTATGAAATCCAAACTGACAAATGAGAAATTAATCATAATTAAAATCAAACTTTGTTAGATTTTAATGAAGAAACATTAACGATTCTCCAGTATGAGCATCATTTTGTTTCTTTTTGGAGAGTAAAGTGTTCCTCCAACACTACAAATTCTTTCACTTTCCACAGATGAAAGAAGTGCACTTAAGTATTTTTTAGCAAAGCGAAATTTCTGGAAAGAATCTTTATTTGCTAGCCACCATTTACTTGGGTCATGATTATTTTCAATGTTGCTTAAACTTTGATATCGAATCATTTTCTATTTTAATTACCTAAATCATTAGATTCTTTTGATAAAAAGGTTTGCTTTGCTTCTTTCTTTTTATCTTTGAGTTCAGAAAAACATTTTGGAAAATTGAAGTTAAATGTGCTGATGCAGAGCTTTGGGAAGCTATGATATCTTGAATCATGCTTGTTGTAAAAAATTCTTTAAATTTTTGGTCATGATGTTTATCTTCAAGAAAGGTTGTTTTAAATCAGGGATCAAAATATGTTGCAAATAATAGGTTTTCGTCATTAAAATATATTCTGCTTAATTGAAGACTTCCATGCTGCTACTGTACACCCAAGTCCTAAAAACAATCCTTTTTTTCTCCCTTTTCAAAAAAGTGATATATTACCTTTATGTTTGGAATAATAGCTGCAGCAATTGCATTATGGCTGCTTAAGAACTTTGTACAATCTTCAAAATGTTGAAGTATTTTTAATAATCTTTTCAAGACTTTCCATTGGCTTGGAATATTCACTGCAAAATGAAATAAGAGCAGTTTTTTGTTCATGAACTCTTGAAAGCATGTAATACTGACTATTCCATCTAATTTTGATAACTTGAATAAATCTATGCTGTGGGATATTTAATTTCATCTGAAATTCTGTGTATTTTGCAAATGCTGACAGGGAGTGATCAAAGTGTCCTACAATTTGTCTACATATTGCTACTATATCTTTCACATATCTTTGTTCAAAAATAGCATCATTTAGAACTAGTTGCAAGGTATAAAGCAAGGAATGGACTGAAAACCTGCTTGAGCAATGCTTGCTGCCATGTTTGCTGTATTATCTCTCAAAAAGATGTGGATTTTTCTCTGGAATTTTAAAATTTTGTCATGGTGCTTTGTAAGTTCTCACAGATGTTTGATGCAGTATGTGATTCATTGAATGGTACAACCCCCCTAAGAATGGCACTTTTTGTTCAAAATTTGAATTGATCCAATAAGCTGTAACACTGATAAAGGAAATATTTGAAGTATATGCTGTCCATCCATCAGATGTAAAAGAGATATATTCAGCAAGGTCAATTGAATTTTGTAATTTTTCTTTGACATTATTATATATATGTTGTACAACTTAGTCTTTGAAATATTTTCTGGATGGAATTTGATAGTTAGGACATACGAGGTGTGTTTGAAAAGTATTGGGATTGTATGCTTTGCACAAACAACACTTGCAACAGTGATAAAAGCTTTGTTTTTTAAGATGGCGCAATGTCTTGTGGTTGTAAAAATGTAGTTTCAGCATTCTGTGACAACCATATGCTTTTTTACAGGCTTTTCTTGAAAGGCGCTTTACTGTAGTTCGTTTTGGAATAATTTATTTAGTAAATATTTTTTTCTTTTTTTTTCTTTTGTTAACAAATAATGAGCATTGAACAAAGAATCAACTTGAAGTTTCTCGTTCGACTTGGAAAAACTCCAACTGAAACATTCAATTTGCTCCAAGAAGTTTACGGAGATGCTACGATGTCAAGAACTCGGATTTTTGAGTAGCACAAGAGGTTTAGAGAGGGAAGAGACAATGTGGAAGATGATCCTAAGAGTGGAAGGCCAACAACAAGCAGAACAAATGAAAATGTTGAGCGTGTGAGAGAAAAAGTGCGCAGTGACTGCCGCCTTACTGTTAGAATGATAGCAGATGAGTTGAGCATGAATAGTGAGAGGGTGTGGAGGATCATTACAGAAGATCTGGGGATGAGGAAGGTTTGTGCAAAAATGGTACCAAGGTTGCTGAATGATGGGCAAAAGGAAAATCGTGTGCAAGTGTGTCAAGACATCCTGAAACAACTTGAAATTACACCAGATCTGCTGAGTAGAGTTGTTACCGGTGATGAGTCATGGATCTTCGAGTACGATCCACTCACCAAACGGCAGAGCCTTGAATGGAAGAGTGCATCCTCACCAAGACCCAAGAAAGCAAGGCTGTTCAAGTCCAAAATTAAGGTAATGCTGATTGTTTTCTTTGATGTTCATGGAATTGTTCATCTAGAATTCTTGCCACAGGACCAAACCATTAACCAGAATGTTTACAAAGACATCTTGCGACGTTTGATGCGTTCGATAAGGGAGAAAAGAAGAGAATTGTGGGAGACAAAGTCATGGCTGCTTCATCATGACAATGCTCCTGCTCATAATGCCTTAAGCATACGACAATTTCTTGCAGAAAATAACATTGCCGTGCTGGAGCAACCACCCTACTCGCCAGATCTGGCTCCCTGTGATTTTTTCTTGTTTCCTAAGCTCAAGGGAGTCATTAAAGGAACCCGTTTTCAAGACTCAAAAGCCATAACAACAGCCATAACAAAGGAACTACGAGCGATCCCAATGGAATCTTTCCAGAAGTGCATAGAAGCATGGCAGCAGAGATTAGAAAAGTGCATTCGAGCTCAAGGAGATTACTTTGAAGGGGACAAGTTGTAATTTTTATGTGGCATTTCAAATAAAATAATTATTTACACAGTCCTGTTACTTTTCAAACAGCCTTCGTATATATATCTTAAAAACATAATAAAACCAATATCTTTTACAACTGAGAAAGGTTGAAGATCAACGGCTATCATCTCACCTATATATTTATGAATTTTTTGTGTGCTGAATGTGTGCTGCCCATATGAATTTGATTATTAATGTCCCAAAGTTTATTTTTTTCAAGAGCTTCTTGTAAAGTTAGCTGCTTGAACATTCAAAGTTGATTTTTGTTCAATGATGTACTTTTTTCATTGGTCCATCTCTTCTCATGCTAATTTTTTTTCTTTTTTTCAGCCTATAGTTCTGTATTGTGCTTTGTATTTAAGTGTTTCAGCATATTAGTTGTTGTAAAACCAGGTTTGGAGCCCCTAGATATTGAACAGTTACATATTTGACAAGTTGCTCTAAATTTATTATTTTCATCAATTTTGAATAACCTCCACACTAAACTCTTTTATTTATTAATTGAAAAATATGGATCTTTTCTTGTTTTGCTTGTTGATTCACTGCTATCCATAATTTAAGAGTATTTGGAATAAGAGTAAAATAAATAAATAAATATTGTAATTAAGTTGTGCCTAAGAAAAGGAGTATTAGCAGAAATAATGGTTTATACTTCTTACAACCAAGCATAAGTTAACTGCTTACTTACTTTAAAATGATCAGTTCTGTTGTAAAATTACAATTTTAAGGACAAAAATCTCCAACAGAAGATTTATTTAAGAATTTTTAATAGAAATACGTACTAGGCTATTTACTATTATATATTGTTCTGAAACAAAAAATGTCACTTTTAGTATATATTGGAGGTGTACGAAAAATAACAGTTTAGTAAGAATGGTCAAGTCAATCAACAAGCAAGTGTCGACAGACCTGTTTCGTCCTTATTAGGACTTGTCAGGACACTACAGCTTGTTGTTGACCTATACGTACGATCTTCCTTCCATGATTTCCAGAAAGTTTGCTTATGCTGATGATCTAGCATTGTTGCATTCTTCTGGAAACTGGAAGGACTTGGAGGGAACCTTAAGCCAAGACATGTCCACACTGTCAGCGTATCTCCAGACTTGGAGGTTGAAGCTCAGTCACACTAAGACGGTGATGACAGCCTTTCATTTAAACAACCGAGAGGCCAAACGTGAGCTAAAGGTCTACAACAACGGTGGACTTTTACCGTTCTGTCCAACCCCTACTTACCTTGGGGTAAAACTGGACAGATCGCTCACGTTTCGTCACCATTTAGTGGCATTGCGCAAAAAACTATATTCGCGCGTCACACTGCTGAGGCGACTCGTGGGCTCGGGATGGGGTGCTGGTGCTAAAACACTATGCATAGCCACCTTGTCTCTAGTCTACTCAACAGCTGAGTACTGTGCGCCAGTCTGGTGTCGCAGTGCTCACACTTGTCTCATTGACAGTGTCTTGAATGATGCCTTGCGCATAGTTACTGGATGCCTGCGTCCCACTCCAACGGACCACCGATGTACCTATACTCTCAGGCATCCAGCCAGCTGAGCTTTGCCGAATGGGAGCGACACTCTCCTTGGCTTACTGTGGATCTCTGGACCCCGATCATATCTTGCATGGTCTGTTAAGTGGGTCCTCAGATACTCGCCAAGTGAGACTAAGATTCAGATGCCCGTTTGTGCCAGCTGCACGGAATCTTTTGGACAACCTTGCCAGACTTGGCATCCGCGCCTCTGAATGGACAAATCTTAAATGGAAAACAGAGTACTGTGAAGGTGCTTCCAGGCTCCGTGCTTTTGTGCCCGAGACCGGTGTCAGGCCTGTTGGAATGGGCCTACCCCGAGCAGCTTGGGTTAAGCTTAACTGCCTGCGGACTGGTGTTGGGCGATTCCATTCGTCCATGCACAAATGGGGTCTTGCTCCTTCACCGAATTGCGAGTGTGGCGCCTCTGAGCAAACCGCAGACCATGTACTAACAGTGTGCCCTATACATCGGGCACCACATGGAGCACAAGGTCTGACGGTTTTGGATGACGAAACTCGATGCTGGCTTAATGACATCACTGCCAGCGTCTGATCCAGGCAGTGTAGCAGTTTGAGGTAGTAAAAGGATAAACCCTCGGCCCCAGTCCTGTTTGTGTCTGACCTGGAGTGGATACCTCTTCAAACGACGACGACGATTGACAACATTTTGAAGCCTATGCTAGAATCAGCAAAGAATCACTTTGAAGATGGCACCTTGTGAATGTTTCAGCAAGATGGAGCCACTTCTCACACAGCCAATGTGACTCAAAACTGGTGCAGGGACATCTTCCGAGGTTTTGGCCAAAAAGATGTGGCCTCTGTGTTCACCCGATTTGAATCCAATGGACTTCTCCATATGGTCAACACTTGAAGCAAAGGCTTGCTCAAAAGTTCATCATACAGTGGGTGATCTAAAATCATCATTGGAACATGCTTGGCAGGAGCTATTAAAGGAGCAGATGTGTGCTTCAGTAAAGGATTTTCAAAGACTTTAGGCTGTTATTGATTCAAAAAGAGACCATTTTAAATAAAACTCTGTATTTTAAATCTATATTTATTTATGTACCTGTACATAATTGCTTTGTATTAAGATAAATAATTTGCTTAGTTTTATGAGTTTATTAATTCGTTTCCATATTTACGCCTTACCCTGTAGTAACAACTTCATAATTGCTATTGGTCAGTTTTTAGTTGGCTCAGTAAATATGAAGTAACAATTAAAAGTAACAGATAAAATTTTCAAAAGAGCAATTAATAACAGTTATTTAGAAGTAGCAGCTAAGCACATCAGTAGTATATATGTGCCTGCACAGTCATAGCAAGGTATATAATAAAAGATAAATACACAAATAAATTAGGAATCATTTTCAAGAATTGAAATTTTTCTGAAAAATTTTTCAATTCCAATGCTGATTTTGATTCCTTAAAAATCATTGATTCTTTCGATTTTCAATTCCGATTAATCGTCCCATCACTAGTCTATGCATTTAATTTGTTTGGATTCTAACAGACTAATTCACAATGCAAGAAAACTTACTGCAACTGCACAGAGATTTGAATTTATTTGTTGCAATAGCTTTTTATGACAACTTTTCATTGGTAAAAGAGTTTAAAAATTTGGGGACTGAATGTTTGCAAAGAAATGGGGACTGAAATTTAGACAGAGATAAAAATGATTCAGAACAATTCATAAATAAGCCATCACTAATAATCTTCACATAAATACAGAAAAAAAATCAAAGAAAAAAGGTAAGAGGACTAAAATTTGGGATTATTTTAACAATATTATCAACTGAAAAAAATTCAAAAAATTTACAACAGGAGAGTTCTCAAAAGAGTTACATACGTGACACTATTCATCACTTTATCTGTAGCCAAGTACCAACACAATGCCACTAGCCACTAGCCTTTGAAAGCAGCAAGGTCATCAAAGAGTGCCAGTCAAAATTGTATTTTTTTAAAGTTTAGGAGATGGCTCCCTCAGATGCCTTGGAAAAGGAGAAGCAACAACAACAGTGATCATAAAATCCCTTCTACATAAAAAAGGCAAGGATCCAAAACTCATTTCTTCCAATCACCCATGGCCAGTCTCTTCTTAGTCCCTAGCATACAGGCTGCAGAAAGGATTGTGCATGACTGATCAATGCTTTTGGCTGTTGTGGTCTGGCTTGTTTGTCTTCTATGGAGAAAAATCGACACACAATTGGCATGCGCCTTCAGCAGCGCCTCAACTCTTAAAACTGCTTTGTCAGCAGCAAAATGAAGATTAGTCCACCACTGTCATTCTCACAGATTGCAGATCACTAGTGAAAGCCATTGTGACACAGCTCCTTTGAACCCAACCTTGTCTCAGCACTGTCATCTTTTCTATCTACTAAAAAGTACAAAATATTGAAGTCCCAGAACATTGAACCTGACTAGGCCTGGCTGATGAACAAATCAAATCTATCCCCTCACTTCTCCTACTCAATGGTTAATTGAATTGATCTCTCAGACATGCCATCATCCACAAAAACTGCACTCCACCTCCAATCATGCACCTACGACTATCTTCTTTATTCACCCATCATCCAAACCTGCTGAGAAAGCTAAACTATCAAAGACCTAGTTGACTGAATATATTTCTGAATATAAGACTGAAGATATTACTGAATATATTACATGTTCCGGGTAGCCATAATGGCTACCTGGAACATGTAATCAATTCGGCTTTCAAGTGAAAACTTCAACAACTAAATTCTAACCCGGTCCACACAGTAAAAAAGTGCCCTGTCTACCTACACATCCCATGGATTGGAAACATCTTGATGAAGTTCGAAAAGCAGATTACATCTGCTGTGAAACGCTGCTTTTTCTCCATCGAACCACGTGTTATTTTCAACACCCAACAGCTCCTTCCAGCGATTAAGAAAGACATGTTACCTTCCCATCATCACAGAAATGTTATTTACCAGTTTTTGTGCCACTGCAATAGTCGGTACGTTGGTCGCATGTCTCAACGGCTAGAAGAGTGAATTAAACCACACGTTCCTAGATCCATCACCAATCCTCGTGCCTTGGCCAACTGCCAAAGTCTTTCCCTCTCTTGCAAGAACAACACATGCCCACAACAATTTCACAAATCCGCCATTGGTCAACATCTTCTTGACAATGCCCAATGCGCCCTTCATTACAGCAACGAAAAATTTTCTATTCTTGCTCAAGGTCGCTTTTCCTTTCACCTTTCTGCTCTTGAAGCGACTTTCATTAAATCTCTCAATCCCCTTCTGTGTAAGCAAAAAGAATTCGTCTACTCTTTGAAAATTTCTTAATCTTTTCTCTCATTGGTTGACTTCTTTCAGCCAATGAGAACTCTACTTTCTTCCTTTTTAACTTAGTTCGGTTTCAATTCTGCTTCATTCTGACGATTTCCCCTGAAGAGTGTCAGATGAAAAGCTTTGGGAAGAAAAATCTTTTACTTCACGCAATCTTCAAATTCAAAGCTCTTTTATCATATGAAGTAGTTTTTTTATGACTTTTTAAGCTATTTTTTGGACTCCTTGGGTCTTAAAATACCTGCCTAGCAATTTTCAGCAACCTCCTATGATCACAGGCTAAGAAAATAGAAATTAATTAAGCATGTGCATTGAAGCATAACAAGCAAAAATGGCCTTTTTTTAAATAACTGTAACTTCAAAAATGATGGAAATTTTTAAAAACTTTTTTTTGCATTCTTATTATTTCAGTGAGGTCTACAAGTGTGCCAAATTTCATAAAAATATGAAACATTTGGTGTAATTTTAAAAAAAAATTGCTCATTTGGCATGGAATGACCCAGTTGATAATTCCATAGGATGAAACAGATTGTTGTGGTTTTTTAAACATTGCTAATAGTTCCAATCATTTTATTGATTAATTCTGCAAGGAAGATCGATTCACTCTTTAAATATATATATAAATATATACAGATGGGAATGTTCACTGCTACCAAATGTGCTGCTGTGAGTTAGCCACTGCCAATTTGGGTTAGGGTTAGTAATGATATTGTTGTTAAAGCTTGTTTCTACAACAAAAATGGAATAGAGTATTCTTTGTTTATTTCATTGATTTTTTTGCTTGCCTCATGAATAAGCACTGAAAGAAATACATTTGTAGTGGAAATGAGATTTTCAAGTTAGTGATGATTGGTGACAATTTGCCATGGACAATTCACCACCAACCCATGATTATAATTTTCATAATTGTTCTTAAAAAAAAATGTCTTTTTTCATATATATGAATGCTCAATGATATTGAGGTTTATAAAAAAAGAAAAATATATGAATAAACTAGGAATTGCTTTCAAGAATTAAAATTTTCTTAAAAAATCTTTCAATTCCAATTCCTAAAAATTCTTCAATTGTTTTTATTCTTGATTCCAATTAATCCATCCCATCACTAATTTTAAATTTATAAAAAATTATTATGTGGATCGTTGCTATCTATTTTTGTTTTTTTTGGTGCTCAACCATCGTTATGTTACACAACATTGCCACCTTAAAAACACAATTTCGCAATGTTAAACAAATTTCTAAATTGCACTGAGATGATGCCAGTAGAAAGACTTTTAAAAGAATAACCAAATTGAAATCAACTAATTTTTGCTACCGTACTGTACATCATACTACCATAATAGACATTATACTATACATATAAAACTTTGATGACCAATAATACTGACAGCAACATTTTAAACCTTTAGATGTTTGCTATCTCTAAATAAACTGCATTTTTCTTCCATTTTAAATCACCAATAAATTCTTCCAAGAAGAATTAACTGAAAGAATTCTAGATAACAGTATTTTTAAAGACAACCAAAAAATCAAAAAAGTTAAAATGTTTTCATCAGTACCATTAATCATTCCATTGTTTTGTTATTAAAACTAAAAAAAAATTTACTTTAATTAGAAGACAAATTTATTTTTACTACAAATGAATCATTAAAATGGATTATTGATATTTTTTATTGCAGATTGAATAAAATAGGTAAAAGTTTTTGTTGATATTTTATGCTATAAGATCCAATACTTTTGCAAACAACAAATAGGTATGTAACAACATTGTGGTTTTCTAGTTGCATAAAGTATAATCATTATGACATTAATAAACTTAATCTGAAGGCTAATTCTTACTTCTATTTCCTCTCCATCACTTTTTTCTGATTCACCCTAAACAAACATTATCTGAATGTAAATGAATATTTAAATATAAAATATACTAACAATAAAACTTACCAAATAACCGCCATAAACACTGCTAATGGAACTAGCCTAAAAACATGCAACAATATTAGAAGCAATTTTAAACTTAAATAAAAAATAGTTACAGACATATGATTCTTCATGAGCATTTAATGAACTTGTTTCAGTGCTTTCTTCTTTTTTAGTTAATGTAATATCATCTGGCAATAAGGAAATCTCATGATAATTAAACTGCTGCAAATGTGAATAAGTTTTGAAACATCGAATTGAAAAACCATCAATAATATCTTCTTCTGTTTCATCCTCTTTTTTCTTTCGCTTTTTTCTTAATCGTTTTGGTTTGGTAATGTGCTCATCATCAGAGGTTACAACTGAAAAAGTAATAAATATTAATATCACAAAAGAGTTATTTACAATGTACCAAAAAATTTGCTCACTTAAAAATGCTAAATCAGATAATTAAAAACTTGCAAATTATCCTAATTGCTACAATCAGTTACTCTAAATTACCAGTATTGACAGTGCATGTAAGCAGTGTATAGGCAGTGTATGGGCAGTGTCGGCAGTGTATAGGCAGTTTTTGATTATAGGTTAGTTAAGATGATATGTCTTTCTTATATTATGTAGTCTGTGTTTAGCATATCACAATTAGAGGAAATTTAATATATAATCAAAATGCATTAGCTTATCTCACTCATTCTTGCAGAACCCATATAAGGGCCTTTTGCAGAGTTTTAGGAAAACCTGGTTCAGAAACATTGCTCTAAAATATTAATTATATTTTACAGCAAATTAAATACCTGCATTGTAAGCAAGTTGACCAGTCGACTAAAAAAAGTTATTTAACTTTTGTGTAAAAGATAAAAATAATTATTGTGAAGAGACAATCAAACCGATTAACAATTTCCTGATTAGGAAACCATTTTTAAATTTATTATTATCACATGATTTGTATTTCCCAATGGGGAAATAGTTTTTTAATATAAAAATATGACACCAGTCTGACTTGTGGTCCCTACTGTTTAATACTTAGTGTTATACATTAATTGAATGTAATTATTAAAATTCTTTTTTTATTCATGAAATTCATGAACCAAAGTTTATACAATCACTAATAACGCATCTTACCCCACTCATTGTCAATCAATTTTGAAATTTAAAATTTTAACAAACTGGTATAATTCAATGATTTTCGTGATTAAAAACCATAAAATAAACTCTAGTTATAAATAATTGCAGGTAAAAAGCTAATTTCTTAAGATTACTATTATTCTGATAATGTGATAAAAATCAGACACAAACCAGTGCTAATGGCTTTTGCTTCTCTTGCAGCTCGTCGTCTTTTTAATATAAGCTTTTTATTATTCTTCATAATTTTATTTTGCATCTTTAAGTCACAATTACCATCTGTAAATTTAAAATAAAAAAAAGTTTGTATTTTAGTTAGTTTAAAGTAAGCACAAAAATAAACAGTATTATTAGTTGAAATTTTGTTTTGCAATGTTTTAATCCAAATAATACAAAAAATTATTAGAAATGCACCAATAAAATATATTTAAAAAAATTGCTACCTAGACTAAGTAGTCATTAGAAACTTGGGGTAGCCTTTATATATATAAGTTGCTTTTGAAGGAGGCATTGAATTTTTTTAGTGACTAAAAGTACATATTTCTATCTATGCCAGTTCTTTGCCCAAACTATCATTTATACTTGAAAACTGATGTTTTCTATGTTAACTTTTTATCTTTCAATTTGAAGACTTTAAATGAAACCTTATCTTTTTGTACAATTCTTTTGAATAATGTTAAAAAATACACAAAAAAAATTCTTGATTTGATCAGAAAAAAATTCTTAATTTGAAATGAAGATTTTTTAGATCTTTTCAGGAAGTGATTTTTTTAATGAAGCTAACCCAAAATCCCCCCTACAGCACCAGGATGGAATAAAAAGGAAACCAACAGGAAAAAAATTTTTCAAAAAATGATAGTAACCAGAGGGGAAGGATTTCTTGAAAAAGCAATAGTAATCACTGGGTGGGGGGTTAAGATTAGTTTAACAAATAAAAATCACTTATGGTGACTTTTGGGGGGTTCACTTTCAACAAAATTTGTATCTCAACCTGGACTTTGTATAACAAAGTTTATTTCATATTCATACATGCAATCAGCAAATATAAATCAAATCTAAAACACTTAAACTAAAGTTTGTTTTACTATGATGTACTGTTTATATTTCAACAATGTTAAAATCTAAACAACCAAAAAGTGCTAATCATTTTATTCAATTAAAATTTGACCAAATAATAACTGCATGATGCCATTTATCAGCAGCCACCATCTTTTCAACCAACCTTTTTCAGCCAGATGATGATGTTGATGTGGTTTATAAATAGCCTGCAATTAGGGCTGGCTTCAAGTATGTAATTAGTTAATTAATTTTTAAGTAAGTAACTACTTGATTACTTACTTGAAAACCTTACTTGTTATTTAAGTAATTTTTCTTTTGATTCATCTTTTTATTTAAATCGTTTTTTAAAAACTAAATTGCTTAAAAACTGTTATCAAATAAAAAAGCCAAAAATTAAAGCCTTGATTCAATTCCATTTTCTTCAGTGGAATTTGAAAGATGCTTTAATGCTGCTGGGGAGATCTTTATTGTGATGAGATAATTGATAGTTTGTGTTTTGTGCAATTGAATTACTCAAGTTACGTAAGTAATCTGTTAAAAATTACTCATAACTTGAACAAAAAAATTCTATTATTTAAACCCAGCCCTATTTGTAATATGATCTAAACTGAAATAGGGCAATGGCATTGAATTAAATTTTACAATCTATTTACTAATCAATAAAAACTACTTAAATGCAATTATTAGACTAGGTTTTGTTGAAAATTAGTAACACAGTAAGTGACTTTTATTTTTGGCCTATTATGACAAAATCTGATAAATTTCAATTTAATCCAGCAAATGGAGAAGTTTAATTACCTTGAAGTCACATTCTTGAATGATAGTAGACAGGACAATGAACTGGATAGACATATTAGAAAAGCAAGTGCAGTAATGTGCCAGCTTTACCAATCAGTTGTACTGAAATAAGAGCTATGTACAAAAGCAAAGCTTTCTGTTTTCAGATCAGTGTTTGTTCCTATTCTTACCTATAGTCATGAGGTTGGGTAATGATTGAAAAAGTGAGATCCCAAGAACAGGCAGCTGAAATGGGTTTCTTGCAAAAAGTCAAAGCTTTATCTGTACTTATCAAGGTTAAAAGCATTGACATTTGTTAATCTCTCAACATGAACCATTGCTACTCTGTATAGAACAATTGCAACTGTGCTGGGATGACCACGTGGCATGCATCTCCCACAAACAAACAGCAAGGCAACTAATGGATAAAGCATTCCATGTCAAATCAACCAGGCTATTTAACTCAAGGTCTCAGATTTTCTTGAAATTGAATTAAGATTAAAAAGAATTTAATCCATGTAATAATAAGTGAAAAAAAAATTGATTTTTCATAATCAGATAATTGGTTTGAAATCACAGCATTTTCAAAATAACCACTTTTTGTGCTCATTCAACTATAACATATAGTGATTTTGATATAATCCTTTTTGAAACAGCCATAAATTTTGTTATGCAAGGAGATAAGACTTGAAATTAAATTCTTCAGAAAGCTTACTAATAATTCTTTATATTATCACAAAATTTTCATGTATTTACTCATTGGTCAAGGTCAAATATGACACCAAAGATCAAGTAGGTTTTCAAATCAGTCAAGCATGACAGAAGTTTAAAGTTTAATAACTCAATTCTAGATATTTCAATTTTTTCAAGTGAAGTATCATATGAAGTCTTTTTATCAACATTTTATGCAGAATTTATTTTAATTAATTAAGCGTTATAATGTATTAAAAAAGGTGTAAACCAATTTATTAAAATGAACATAACTTTGTATAAACTACCTTTGTGAATGTTAAGCAAAATCTTAAGCAATTCAATTGCTTGTACATTATTGTAAACATTTAGATGTTTTCAAATTACTTATTTTTTTTATCTCAGAGCTTGAAAATATATAAGAATTTTTATCTAGTTAAGTTGTTAACTATTTGCCATTGTGAGTACAGATTATATATAAAAAAAGTTCAGTTTTACTGCATAGGAACTTTTAAAAGTAAAAAAAGAGAATGCAATAAACTAACAATTGTTACTTCTAAAGCAATGATATTATTTACATCACTTAAGAAAGGTAAAGAAAAATTTTTATTTAGAACTGACTTAGTTGAACAAAAAGATGAAGTTGCAACTGTGTGTGCACATAATAAAGCCCTTATTCTTAATAGACATCTTCAAAAATATTGTTGTAACCCTTTTAAAACTCACAAAAAAATATTCACCAAAATTTGCAGGTAATCAGCTCAGAGTTTGCTAAAGAACTGAAAGAAAAAGAATTTTAAGATATCCCAGGACATAAAGTTGGAAACTGTAAATCATGATTGAACAAACTGTGTGAGGAAGCTTCAGGTATGGTTTATCGTGCTGCATTAACAGGAGACAGTATACAGTGAAGAAAATACTTGTATGGCCAGTTTGTCTAATAGTCAGCTAAACACAAGTTGATCTGGAATTAGTCAGTCCCCAATAAAATTACACAGCATGCGTTTTTGTAGTTGATCTTGCTATTGTGGTTTTTGACCTTTAAATTCAGATGCACATATCCCAGCTGAAACAAAAATTTTTAATCAAAATAAGCACTGTCATATTCGACACACTTTTTCCAATACAAAACAAGTGCATTTATGCCATTAATGTAAAAATTCTGTGTTCTTGTGGCAATAAAATCAACATTACTAAAGGTAAAGGCATAAAATCACCAAAGGCATTTTTCATGTTACTGATGTTTTTGAAGCATTTCTCATGCAGGAAGAGGTCGACATGCTTAAAAAAGTGGTAGTCGATAGGTGATAAGTTTGGTGAGTATATCAGGTGAGGTAGAGTTTCATAGCTGATTTTGTTCAACTTCAGGGTCAACTTGGAGATGTGTGGTTAGGCAGTGGTGTCATGGAAAAGAATTGGGCCTTTTCTGTTGATTAATGCTGACTGTTTTTTTCCAAGTTTTTCATCCTTTTTGGCTATTTGTTGGCAATACTTCTCTGCTGTGATGGTTTCGCCTGCATTCAAAAAGCTGTAATGGATTAAGCTGGCAGCAGACCACCAAACAGTCAGCATGACTTTCTTTTGGTACAACTATGGCTTCAGGAAGTGTCGTGGAGCTTTGTTAGTGTCTAACCACTGAACTGAGCGTTGCTGGTTGTCGCATAGCACCCACTTTTCGTTGCAAGTCACAATCCAGTCGAGAAACAGGTCATTCTTGTTACGTTAACAGAAGTGAAGATGACACTTTGTAATGGCGTTTCTTTTGGTTGTCGCTCAATTCATGAGGCACCTATTTATGGAGTTTTTTCGTGTTTCTAATCTCTCTCAGGTGGTTGGAAATTGTCTATATGTTACATCTAATTCAGAGGCAAACTCTTGAACAGTTGTGCATGTATTGGCTTTGACTAAGGCTCTTAATTGATCATTGTCAACATCTGATGGCCGACCACTATGTTCATCATCTTCAAGATTTTCATTACCAGCATGAAATTTCTTAAACCACCCCTGTGCTGTGCATTCAATAGTGGTTCCTATCAAACGCTTGGTTTATGTTGCGAGCTGTTTCTGCAGCTTTATGGCCTAATTTAAACTAAAAAAGAAAAATGGCACAAATTTGTGTTTTTTCCATTTTTGGTTCAGTGTTCTGAAAAAAAACATAATTTCTTTAAAACGATTAAAATTATAACCATTAGATAGTGCAAAAAACGTACAAAATGATATATACAGTACAAAAATACAACAAAAACTTGTTTAAAAATACATAGTTTGAAATCAAAATTTGAAATACTGCAAGAAACTTTCTTGACAACCTAATAGAAACTGCAAACTTTTTGATTAATAATGAATTAACAGAAAGAGTAGCAATTGCCTGTATGAAGTAACAAGCAAAAATACATTAATTAAATATGAAAGCAAGAAAAAAGCTGAAGATTTTGATATCTTAATGGAAAAGATAAAAGAAAAAATAAACAAATCAGGAACAGTACGCTCAGAAAAAATATAGTTATTGACACTTATTTTAGATTCATGGTCATGAATTACCATTGTAAATTACTTTCTAGTTACTGATTACATGGTTAGAGCACCTCATATATTGGCAATTTCCCAGGAAATTTGCAGCAAATCACCAGCAAGAACAAGAAAAAAATTTACTGAAATCAAAAATATTATTACTAATTTTTATTGTGGCAATGAAAATACAACAATCATGCCAGGTGCTTGTGACAAAGTCAGCATTGCAACTAATGTTTATGAACAGAAAAGGCTTGTTTTATGTACCTTAAAAAAACTGTACCAATCATTTAAAGTAAGACACCCAAGAATTAAAGTTAGATTTTTTACATTTGCAACATGTGTTCTAACTGGATGTGTCTAGCCAAAGTGATGTGTCCTAGCTGGACCTGCGGGTACCTATGTTGTGTGCATATGCACAATTCACCAAAATGTCATTTTAATGTTTAAAGTCAGCTCAAATTAAAGAAAGTTATCAAGATTTAAATTCAATGATAGTATGTGATATAAATAACAAAGATTGCATGTTACAGCAATGTGAAAATTGTCCGAGAGATGACCTTGTAACAAACTTCTTAGAAGGTAAACTTGAAGATATTAGTGAAGAAATTACCTTTGCACCATGGGTAACAACAAACAGAACAGAAATGATTACCGGTAATCAAACACTTCCAGTCAATGAATACCTTAAATTGCCCATGACCAAACTGATGAAACTTCTTTCAAATTCTTTTATTGCCAAACAACAATCAAATTTTTTTTAGAAATCATGAGCAATTTTTAGAAAATAGAACAGTAATATGCCTCATGGATTTCAGTGAAAATTACATTTTTTATGTTCAAGATGAAGTTTAAGGTTATCATGGGCCCACAATAACTGTACTGCACATCAATGGTATGCTACTACAGTATAAATGGTGATTTACAACACTACAATTTGTGCTTTCTTTCAAATGATTTAAATCATGATGCAGGGATGGTGTATGAAATACAAAAAGAAACAATCTGCTTTCAAAAAAATAAATTAGGATCAATAACAAAAGTTGAATACTACACAGATGGTTGTGCATCTCAGTACAAAAATTACAAAAATTTTTTAAATTAATGCAAACATGAAAAAGATTTTGGTGTTTGTGCAAAGTGGTCTTTTTTTGCTACAAGGCATGGTAAATCTGCTTGTAATGGAATTGGAGGTATGGTAAAAAGATCAACAGCTTTCAAAAGCTTCAGAAGCCTGTCACAAACCAGATACCAAATTTCAAACAAATGTTAGAGTACTGTCAAAATACAATTCCAAAAATTTGCTTCCAAGTAATTGATCAACAAGTACAGGAAAAAAACTAGAAACTTGCTCCAACAAAGATTTGTGTATCTACAATAAAAGGCACCAGAAGTTACTGTCACCATCAAAAATAGCTACCAAGCAAATAATTTTTGATAAAGATTATAGTTGGTGTTTGATTTTTTTTTTGGCATGAAGAGCTTCCCAGTGTCACTATTAAACAAGGAGGTTATGTTGCTGCTACTTATGATAAGTGCTGGTACATTGGCTTTGTGGTTGAGATTGATATAGATAAAGAAGATGTTAAAGTAAATTTTTTGCACCCAAAGAGTCCAGCTTCTTCGTTTCACTTTCCAAAATGAACATACATTTAAATTTAATAGATTTGTATCCCAGTGGTATAACTATGCACTATGCTTCTTGGTACGTGATAAAATTTCACGTGATTGCATCATTCTTCAATTATTGCCGTTTAGTTTTAAGTCATTTTTCAGTCTTTTGAACTGGAGAGTTGTATGTAGTTGTGGATTTGCAGTAAATTTTTTCTTGTAAACTATTCAAGGAAAGTGTATCTCAATTGTAATCGACATCTGATACTTATAGTTTTATGGTTTTCACATATTAGTTGCATTAGATGTAATTGAGACATATTGTCCCATTGGTATTCTATAATGGGACTAATTGTACCTTTGATATTTTTTGTAAATGAGTAAATGCTTCTTGTGCTTTTTTAGATGGCCAAAAAAATTGGTCTGATTGAACCTAGTAATTTTGTGTTTAAGAGTAGCGGTGATGATGCATTTTAGGAATTATTGTTTTTACCTGATAGTAAGGATGACAGCAAAACAAGTGATAGTAAGATTAATAATATTTTTATGACAAGGAATGGATAACTTTGCATAGTACTATATTTTTGGCACAGAATTACCATGTTTGACCTAATGTTTAAAAAGACCTTTATAGCTTACCATTTGATATTCAATAAAATTTAATTACTTTATAGAACATCATTTTTGAGCAAGTCACTATTTTATACTGCTTTAATATAAATAAAAAATCATCATCCTAATAGCAATGCTGCCTAAGTTTACAACTCTTCTCAGGGCTATTCATGGCAGTAAGTTTTCAAGAATTTTTTCAATATAATTTGTTTTTTTAGCTTTGAGATACGTCCACCATACTGTCAATCACTGCCAACACTTCATAAGTTTCCTAAGAGTTTAAAATTTATGTCTTTCTTAAGAGTGATTACTTGTAAAAAGTGTTTTAAAGCTAATGGTTGTTTTTTTAAAGTTAAATTTATTAATCAATTTACAAACAATAGCTTGTTCACAATTGGCCCCCATAAAATTATTAAATTTTCTTGAATATAAACTATGTTTTAAGAGTGTTTTGACATTTTAAATAATAATTAGGAAATGCTTTTACAGCAAATGGCTGTTTTTTAGAGTTAAATTAATTATATAAACTTACAAATAATAGCTTGTGAGGAATTGGCCCCCATAAAACCACTACATTTTCTTAAAAATATTCAATAAAATAGTTTCTTACAACTTTAAACTATGTTTTAAGAGTTTTAGAAATGTGAAAATAATAATTAATAAGTGTTTTCAAAGCAAATGGGTGTTTTTTAGATTAAATTCATTATTGAAACCTGCAAATGAGAGCTTGTGCACAATTGGCTGCCATAAAACAAGCATGTTTTCTTGAATATATTTCAATAAAATCCATTCTTACAACTTTAAAGTATGTTTTAAGAGTGTTTAAACATGTAGAAATAATAAAGAAATGTTTTGGAAGTAAATTGCTGTTTTTTTTTAAGTTTAATTAATTATACAAACCTGCAAATGATAGCTAGTGCATAATCAGCCATCAGAAAATCAATTACTTTTGCTAAATGTAGTTCAACAAAATCAATTCTTTAGTAAGTTTAAACTATATTTTAAAAGTGTTTAAGGCATGTGGAAACAATATTTAGAAGTGTTTTCAAAGCAAATGGCTGCTCTTTAAGGACTAAATTCATTATTGAAACCTGCAAATGATAGCTTGTGCACAATCAGCTCCCATAAAACCGTCTGGTTAACAACAAAATCAATTCTTACAACTTTTAAACCATGTTTTAAAAGTATTCAGATATATGAAAACAAAAATTAAGAAGTGTTCTAAAACCAAATTGCTGTTTTTTTAAAGTTAAATTTTTTATTGAAACTACAAATGATAGTTTGTGCAGAATTGGCCCTAGTAAAACCCACTATGTTTTCTTGAATTTCAACATAGTGATCTCTAACAACTTAAACGATTTTTTAAGATCAAAGGATTGGAAGAAATAAAATTGGGAAATAAATCAAATGAGAAAAACAAAAAATTGTGCACTAAAGTTGACTGGTTTTTACTAAGGCAAAAGCTTTTGTGGGCTACTGCTCACTTCGTTGGGTGCAATGTCATTCCATTGTACCTGATGAAGTGAGCAATAGCCCACAAAAGCTTGTGCAAACTTAAAAGTATTGATATATGTGAAAAAGATAATAAAGAGTGTATTCAAAGCAAACGCTTGTTCTTTAAACTTTAATTCATTATTGAAACTTACGAATACTAGTTTGTTCAGAGTCAGCCCCCATAAAACCACCAAGTTTTCTTGAATATATTTTAATAAAATCATATGTTCCAATATTAAACCATGTTGTAAGAGTGTTTAGACATGGGAAAATAGTCATAAGGAGTGTTTTGAAAACAAATGGCTGATCTCTAAAGTGAAATTTATTGTTGAAACTTACAAATGATAGCTTGTGCACAATTGGCTGTCAAAAAATCTTTAGGTTTTATTAAATATATTTAAACAAAATCACTTTTTTTGGCTTTAGACCATGTTTTAAAAGTGTTTAAACAGCAAATCGTAATTTTTTAAAGTTAACTTTATGACAGAAACTTGCAAATGATGTCTTGTGCGCAATTGGCCCTTACAAAAACATTAGGTTTTTTTAAATATTTATAAAAATCAATTCTTACAACTTTAAACAATATTTTAAGAGTTTAGGATATGTAAAAATATTGAAAAAGAAATTTCTTTTGCTGTTTTATTAGGTGATAACTTAATGGATGCCTTTGTTTGTTGCTGTGCTGGTAAAAAGCGAGTTATAATAAAAAAACAAAAAAAGTAGAAAACAAGAGAAATGCAAGTTGAGCTAAAAAGGCAATGACAGCCAATTCTGCATTAGACCCAAAAAGTCATTGTATTTCTGTATGAATATGTTTTCTAAAGCAGGGCTTCTAAAACTGTGGGTTGCGACCCCAAATGGGGTTGTGTAAAAATTTTTTGGGGTCACAAAACAAATTAGCTGTTTGTGCTTTTGAAATTGGCTTTTTTTTACAAGGGTAATATTTATTGACAAACTAGAAAAGGTAAAGTGTGATCAGTGGTGGATATAGGGTCAGGCAAATGAAGCAGTTGCCTCAGGCCTCCCCTTGAAAATAGCACATATAGTTTCAATTCGCTGCAGATGTTTTTTAGAGATCATTATGAGGTTGGGATAAAAAGTGGGAAATACAAGATTGATTTGAGGTGAAGAACTTTTTGATTCGAGGTGATGACCTTGTCAGAAGACTCTTTAGAACAGGGCTTCTCAAACTTTTTTGTTTTGCAACCCCCAAAAGCCTTGTTCTAAAGAGTCTTCTGACAATACTTAAGCATAAAAATTTATTTTCTGCCGCTTGTCTTTGATAGGTTAATAATTACTTTACTAATATTGTATAGAATTTAACCACTATTTTGGTTATTTAAGGAACTTGCTAATAGCCTATAATAAACAAAATATTACATAATATAACTAATAAAAATGTTCAGAAAAAATTCTGCATTAAAACATATAGCAACCACACAAAATTGGAATCTCTTCAAGAAGTTACCATAAGCAATTTTTATTTGTAAAACTAACACAGATGCCCCTTGTGATTACTATCACTGGTACTTTCCTGTTATCGCCCCACCATCTATTGCTTCCTGTTATTTTCAATACATTTCTCTTAGTTTCTTCTTCATTTCACCCTAGTGCTGAATAGGGTATTTTGGGTTAGTTTCACCAAAAAAAAAATCACTTACAGTGATTTATTGAAGAGAGCCCAAAAGTCTTGGGTTTTTGTTCACTATTTGCTGATGGTGGGGTGATAGCAGGAAAGTACCCTATCACTTTTTAAGATTTTTTTCTCTTGATTTCTTCTTTGTTCCACCCTAGTGCCAAAAGGGGGATTCCAGGTTAGTTTCACTTAAAAAAATTGCTTATGGTGTCTTCTTGAAGAGGCTCCAAAATTGACATGTGCAAGTAATAATGCATATTGTTTGGCTGCTGTTTCCTATTTTGCAATTATTTTGTCAAAAGCCACTTAGAAAACATAATAACTTAATTGCAAATAAAAATTGAATTAAGTAGAAGTTTTTTATAAAAAAAAAAAAATTGGTGCTGGTTTAATATGTGGCTTACCTTTACAAAAGTAGGCCACATACGATTCACATACTAAACCAGCACTGAAAAATTATTCTATTTGAAAAAGGTTTAAATTTTTTTCAATAAGGGAGACAAGAATCAGTTCAAATTTATTACAAACTTATTTATTTTAATTTAAAATCGATTTCGATCAAAAGATCATCATCAGTTAATAATTCTATTAAGTCTGTGAAATTTTAAGAATAAAAATTATTAATAGAAAATTATTTAGAAAACTATTGAAAATTATTGATTAATGATTAAAATTAGTAAATTTCATAGAATAAAATATACTCACTTAACAAAACAATTCTTATCAAATAGTAAAGTAAAAACTTACTGTCAAAATTGTAAACTGCTAGTGCCAATTAAATTAAATAAACATATTTTTTTTGAACCATCCAATAGGGTTGAACAGATCCACTGGGTTTTTTAACAAATTAAGCTTGAAAAAGGTTTAAGCAGAAATCATTGGTATGCTGTTTTCCATTTGATTTAAGTATAAAATTTGAATTAGATTGATAATTCTATTTGAATAAGTAATTATTTATGCTTGATTCCAAATGAGGTATGTGTTTAAAACTTTGCAAGCAAACTGACAATGCTATTAAATATGATAAATGCTCCAAGTGGTATCATGCAAAATGTATCAACATGTCAACAGATTAATATAACACTCTGAATTACTGTCTCAAGATGAATGTACAAGGTTTAAAATGGCCATGTTGTTCCTGTCATGCACCTAGTACTGCTAAAAGTATTGCTGAAGGGATGAATGAAGAATTAAAGAAGACATTACCTACCTTAGTAAAAAAAACATTAACTGAATTTGAAGGTTAGCAGATGAAGCAATCTTTTGCTGAAATTATTAAGCAACAAGGAAATGTACATGAGATGACAACATCCAAGATTGTAAGTTTAATGTCGAATTTAAACCAAAAATTAGACCAAACTTTCTCATTGATTGACAGCTCTGTTAATATAGAAGCAGCAGATTGCAAGAAAAGATTAAATAACTTAATTCTTTTCAATCTCCCAGAAAGTACTGCTGACCTCCCTGAAGACCAAATGAAAGAAGATTGCTTATATTTTAAGAAATTAATATCTAACAAAATTAGCCTTGAATCTGATGCTGTTTTAAATATTTACTGTATTGGAAGAAAAAAAGATGATACATTGAGGCCCCTATTAGTTAACTTTGCTCAGAAAAATTAAAATGGAATACAATCAAACCTTCCAAAACTTGGAAGTATTTAAAAAATGTAATGAGTCACCCAATTTATGATAGCTTTAAAAAGTTCATTCCTGGTTGTCTCTCTTGACCAATCAGATGCACTCTTGTTTTCTTTTGTTTTATATTCCTGATTGGCTGCCTTTTTTCTAACCAATTAGACTCATTCTCCTTCCCTATATAAGCACAATCAGATTGCTCTCAGTTCATTCTGATGATTCCTCCCAATGAGTGTCAAATAAAAAGTCTTCAAGGAATGAACACTACCACCAATGAACTAGACACGCAATTTATGTAACATGGGACAAAACAGTAGAAGGACAAGAACCGAAAAAGTTAATTGCAGAACTTAAGTCCAGGAAAAATAATGAACAAAATTTACTTATTCGTGGTAACAAAATTATTGCTAAGACTTTACAGTCTATCAAAGTTATCATCCCTTTCTATTCATAGCCCAGGGCTTTTGGGCTTCCTTGTTCTAATAAATCAAATTGCTTGAAGATAACATTTTATTAAACAAAAGAATATTTTGCTTCTCTATCTACTTCATGTAAATCCTTCTATTGATATTCTCTTAATTAGTGAAACTTGGTTAAATTCAACTATTTTAGATTCTTTGATTTGTCCCCCAGATTATTATACTTTATGTTGTGATTGCATTATTGCAAGAGGTGGAGAAGTTATGATCCTGTATAAAAAGAACTTAATTATTAGTCAATACAGCCCAGCACTAACCATTGATTGTGCTGAATTAATTGCAGTTGATGTCTTACTGAAGAAATTCAATCTGCAATTTAGATTCACCCAGAGCTGCTGGTTCTGCTGAAAATGTTGAGAAGTTTTGTAAAGTTATTGATAAGTGCATAGCAGGTCTTTTCCCTACTTATATTGTCAGCAATTTTAACTTACCTAATATTAATTGGTCAATACCTACTACAAACAGTGGGCCATCTCACCAGACTTTCTTAGACTTTGTTACATACAACTCCCTAGATCAATTAATTACTGAGCCCACTCATCATGATGGACACATTCTTGATTTGCTACTTGGTAACTAATTTGGCAAAAAATATTTTATATATTATTATGTAGGCATGCTTCTCTTGTGACCACTCATCAATTCATTTTTCACTGCAGTGGGAATCAAGTTTTTCAACATCCAAAACTTTTCACCACTGTTTTAAAAAGGCTGAATATAATGTCATTTGCCATGAACTTACCTTAACCAATTGGACAAAAATTATTCATTCAAGTAAATGTGATGTTCAAGTTCTTTATAACAATATTATTGATCATCTAAAGTCAATAACAGATACCTATGTTCCATATGAAACTAACACCTACAAACCCAAAAAAAATTCACAGCTGTCTCATATCTTAACCCTTTGAGGGATATAAGAATTTGATTGTAAAATAAAACGACAATGGTTCAATAATGATGTCGCAAATACCTAAAATGTAGAATTATAATGCCTTCACAAAACTGCCTTTGTTACGTTACAATCCCAATCATGGTACACATATGTACCACTGTCCTTCAAAGGGTTAAAAGAAAAACTTAAGCTTTATCATAAATGTAAAAATGATGTCTCATTGAAATCTAAACATAAGCTAAATGTAAGCAATATAATTGCATGAAATAACGGTATGATCAAATTGAACTATCTTAGTGTAACAATAATAACCCAGCAAGATTTTATGGATATGTTAATAGAAAAATGAAAACTAGATGTAGTATACCTACCCTCAAAACTGCAGACTCAAACATAGCATCTTCCAAAAAAGATAAAGCTGATATGCTCAATGATGTTTTTCATAAAGTTTTTACTGTTGACAACAATATTAAAGTGAACTTAGCAAGCTTTTCCACATGCCAGTTACCTCCTATGGCAGATATTCAAGTTGCCCCAGAAGATATTGTCAAATCTGTTAACAATCTGAAAGGATAATTTCTAGAACTCCAAATAACATACCTGCATTCTTTCTTGAAAAATTGCTTCCTCCATACTGAATGTATTGACTCACCTCTTTAATCTCACTTCATCTACAGGTATTATACCCTGCTAATGAAAAAAGACTTATCATAAAACCCATTCATAAAAGGTCCCTGTGACTCTCCATCTAACTACAGACCTATTTCTCTTATTTCTGTAATGTGTGGGATTTTAGAAAACATTATTGCCAATAAGATAATGGATCATTTGCTAACTTTCAATATTCCATCAGAATATCAATTTGGCTTCATACCAAATTGATCTACTTGTTCACAGCTACTAACAACCCTTAATCGCTGGTTTACTAATCTTGATCAAGGTATTAATGTAGATATTGTCTATACAGACATATCTAAAGCCTTTGACACTGTTTCACACAAAAAATTACTAAATATGTAAAATCTTATGAAATACTGAATAATGTTTTAAAGTAGATGTGTCTGTGTTAATAATGTTTTATCTTCATATTTACCCAGCAGTAGTGGTGTCCCACAAGGCAGTGTGTTCAACCTATTTTGTTCATTGTTCATATTAACCATTTGATAAAATTTTGTCATCTCTAACATTTCAATAGTGGCATCTATCTTTATGCTGATGACACTAAAATTTTTAGAATTGATTCCACTGACTTACAAACCAGTTTAAACAGCATTTAGTCATGCATGAACAATCTCCAACTTCAACTTGCTCTGGAAAAATGTAAACATCTACCTATTCATCAAACTCATGATACCAAAAACACATATGTATTATGTAACACAAATATTTCTACTTGTTTAACTGTTTGTGATCTGTGCATTTATATTTCTAATGATCTCAAATGGCGTAGTCACATTTCTAGTATCACTGCTAAAGCCTCAGCCATAGCTATCAAATCCTACACTCTTTCAACAGTAATAATGTTTGGGTATTGCTTAAAGTATATACTACTTAAGTTAGACCTATTTTGGAATATAATAGTGCAATCTGGTCTCCTTACCTAAAAGTTGTTATTAAAATTGCATCTGTACAAAAACAGTTTACTAGAACGATTTGTAAACGCTGTAATTTACATTTCCCATCTTACTCTAATTGATTGTATATGCTCAATCTTAAGTCATTGGAATATTGACAACTTGAATTTGATGCAGTGTTTTTGTATAAAATGTATTATAATATGATTAATATTGATTTTAATGACTATTTTATAATGACAACTGTTATGATTTGCATAGATATACTCATCATATCAGACCAAAAACTAGACCCCACACTGATCGATATAGTAACTTTTTCATTCATTGGGCTTACAAAATTTGGAACAATCTGCCTAAAAGTATTGTAAATGCTACCAGTATCACCCAGTTTAAATCCAAATTAAAAAAGTTTAAGCTACACAAGATTTCTTCCCTAGTGTTTGCAAATGATAGCTACTTATTATTTTTCTTTTGTATTTGTTATTATTATTATTATTTTTTGTTAATGTATACAGGTTTTTTATTTATTCTTGTCATTATTTGGTTTGTTTTGTTTTCCAAAATTTTGCTAATTATTTACTAGTATGTATAATTGTTGGGTCATTTCACAACAAAATTTTTTTTTAACCACTACATTTCTGATTTTGATGAAAATTGGTGTATGTGGCTATCTTATAACCAAAACCCACTGGTGCAAATATTAGGTTTCTAGGACTAATACTTTTTAAGTTATAGGGGGTACAGTTTTGGGGGAAACAAAAAACCCTTTTTAAAAAGCGCATATATCTTTCTCAAGATATGTTTGAATTATAACATGTTATATATGGTTGAAATCAGAAAAGAACAAGAAATTCAAATATAATATCAAAAATCCTATAAATATTAATATAAAAAAGCTATTTACTTTTTAAAAAAAAATCCAAGAATTTGGAAACCCCACAAAATATTTTTTTGAAAAAAAATTTGATTCATAAGCCTTAAAAATATGCAATAAAAACAATGGGTATAGATCATTCTTTATGTTTAACACTCAATACAAATGATTCACTGAAGCAATTTTTAGGAAAAATATTTCCAAAAATTTCATTAAATTTTGAAGGATTTTTTTTATATACCTAAATTTCAACATGAGGATCTTGGCAATGTTTTCTTGGCATTTTAGATTCTAAATAGTTTAAATAATTTATAACATCTGAAAGAAAACAAACATTTAATGGGGATCAAGGTAGATATCAGATATTGTGGAATGTGCAAACTAAATATCTTTGATAAATATGACTGTGTAGGTATTACAGTAATAAATGTAAATCTTTGTATAGCCATCAACAACACTAGCTGTAACTCCATTGTTAATGTAATAAAATTATACATCACTAATACATATACAAGTTATATATTTTTTATATTGTTTTCCTCATTCACAACAAAAATAAAAATAAAAAGACACATACAAAAGAATGAAATACATTTGCAGTTTGCTGCTGCCAGAAGAAGATGCTAGGAAAAGACCTTTCAGGTCACCATATGTCAGCTAGCACCTTTAACTATTTGAATCAGATGCTATACATACATATAAAAAATAAAATTGCAATATAACAAAGACAAACCAAATAAAAAAAATTATATTTATCAAGGTTAATGATAAAAAAAATATGATGTTATGACAGTTGATTGAATGACACTTGATCGAAATGACACTTGATCAAAATGATACTTTATCGAAACAACACTTGATCAAAATGACACTTGATCAAAACAACACTTGATTGAAATGACACCTGATCAAAATTGAGTTGATAAAAAAAAGATTTACTTTTGCATGTTTTTGCGATTAAACAATGTCTTTGTTACTGTAAATTAGATTCATAAAAAGCAGAGGTCATTAGTAAGAGAACAGTTTGTGTTAATTTTTAAATTTTTGTCAATGTCAAGGTCAGGGTTTTTTAAAGAGGTTCCTGGGCAAAGCATTTTTAGGGAGGCAACAAGTAGATTTTATGTTATAGTTATGTTTTGTTAGATGCTTATTGCTGCCATTTCTTTGCATTAAATTTACATTGTAGCCAGTTATTTAGGGGGGCATTGTGTGGACCCTAAGGCAAGACTGTTTTAAAAGACAGATTCAAAGTTGTAAATTTTTTCTTTCATTATTCGATCAAATGTCGTTTTGATCAAGTGTCATTTCAATTAAGTGTAGTTTGATCAAGCGTCATTCGATCAACTGTCAGGTCACGAAAAAATATACTGATAGAAATGAAGACAAATCAAAAACATTGCAATTTACAAATTGTTGCACATCACAACATACCGACACAAATGAAAACAATTCAAATACGTTACATATTACAGTTTACCAGTGGCATGCGGTGACCTCTGAGACTGGTCATGCACTTGGTATGCCAAAGCTGGTTATGCAATTGGGTATTTTATGGGTAGTTAATGGGTAGGACATGCAATATTTTATAGGTAGGGTAGGACAAAAAATTGTGTGGGATTCTAAGACACTGACCAATTTTTGTTCAAAAATCATGATGTTCCCTAAAAAAAACAAAAAAACATCTTCACTTGAAATCAAACTTAGATTCCTTACTTTTTGTCCTAAAATCACAGTATTCTCTCTAAAAAAAAAGTTCACTTGAAATCAGTCCCAGATTTTACACCTTTCTTCTTAAAATTGTAGAGTTCTTTAAAAAAAAAGGTCTTCACTTCCGATCAGCATCACATTTCTCTAATTACGTTCCAAAACAGTGGTGTTCTTTATTTAGTTAAAAAATAAAGGTCATTGCGCAAAAGTTCATTGGTCATGCAACACATGACTTGCATGCCCTGACCATGACTGCCACTGCAGTTTACAAATAGAATTCTCTAAATTGTTAAGAATCACTGATATAGTTGTTTATAAGAAATGATGTATAATCAATTTTAAAATTATGAAATGAGTTTTTGTTAATGTTTTTAGAAATTTTAGACCATATCTTTACACCACTGAAATTTAACATCTTTTTACTAAAATCAAAAGATACATACAGTTGGTAAAAACCAGGGGTGTGGAGCCAGAGTCTGGAGCAAGAAGAAATTTTAGGGTCTGGAGCTGGAGCTGGAGCCACATATTTTAGAAAGGTCAAGCTAGAGCTGGAGTCACATATTTTAAAATGGTGGAGCTGGAGTTACATATTTTTAAAAGGTTAAAGCTGGAAGCAATTTTTTAATAAAGTTGGAGATGGAGCCTGATATTTTGAAAAGCTTAGAACCAGCAAAATTGCACCAGCTTAAGTTCCAGCTTTGTATTGTATTAAAAGAACACAGGCAAATTTTTTTATGCAAATCAAATATTATATTTTAGAGCTGTCTCTAGTACATTTGGTTAATCAGAAATATATACTGGTATTATCCTTTGCTTGAGTTGGTTAATGTTTCCTCCCAGGGAGGCATGGAATGATTTTACTTAATCTGGTTAAGTTTGGATATTTAATGCCACTTGGAAATGGATATTAAACTTACCTTGAACAGTTTATTTAAGCATGCTCCAACTGAATTTAATAATTGTTTACTGAGCAAATGCTTCATTTAAGAGTCATGGTCACTTTTAGAATAAAACATTTCAAAAAAAGCTAAGTATTGAAGTTGATCATAGCACACATAAATGAACAGTTTAAGGCAGGGGTGTAGGGCCAGAGCTGGACCCAGAGCCAGTCATTTTAAAATGCCAGAGCTGGAGCTGAAACCAGTCATTTTAAAATACTGGAGCTGGAGCAGGAGCAGGAGCCAGAGCCACAGATTTTATTGCAAGCTCTGCACCTCTGGTAAAAACAAATCAATTTTTTATGTGGTGAGTATTCTGATTGTGTATTTGATTTGTTTACTGAAAGTAATCCAAAAAAAGTTTTTGGTAGCATATTATGCATATACTTAAACATGAACTTTGCATAAGTAAATTTAATAATATTGTTTTATTTTTAAGACATTAAATTTATGAAAGAGATAAGTTATATTTGTTGATTTTGGTAAAAATAAACAAGAGTGAATGAACTTATTTTGAAGGACCTGAATAAGAGCCAGCATTGATTTATTAGCTCTTCTCCAATTCAATATAGAGTTTTAGACTTTGGATTGAAACAATGCAAGATAGCTAGTTTTTAATGTCGCTGGGGTAGCACAGTGTCTGAATTTACATACTATGCCACAAACTTTAGAAAGTTGTTAAGCACTCATCTCAAGTCACCCCAAGGTACTTCAAACTACATTTTCTTTCAACAAAATGACCACTGATGGTAATATTAAAGGAATTAGAAAAAATTTTTTTCTTTTGTTACTGAATGGTACAAAATAGGTTTTAGAGTAGTTTATTGATAGTTTATTTAACTTTAATCATACATCTATTTAGACAATTCTTTATTAACATTATTTTGTAAAGATATCAAATAGAGTAGTCTTCATATTAGATACATTTGAAAGATCATTTATTTAGAGTATGAATAACAGGGATTGGGTATGAATACCCATAAAAGGAATAAATACCAAACATACAGAAATAAACTAACACATGTTAAAGAATATGCCAAAAAAATGTAGTATAATAAAGAAATAGAACAATCACAACATAATAGTGGCTTGTTATGGAAAACTATTAACAGCATAATAAAACTCAAAAAAAGCAGAACATCAAATGAAATCTTACAACTAAAAGATAATGAAAATGGAATTATTGAAAACTTGCATGACATTAGCAATGAATTTAACAATTATTTTTCATCTTTGGGAAAAAATATGGCAAATAAAATAAATCAACCAAACAATAACAATACATACAAATCAAATATACATATAAAATCATCTAAGAATTCTTTTTTTTTACATTTGATATCTATAAAAGAGGTATTGATCGAATTACAAAACTCGGATCCATCCAAAAGTGCACCATCTTACAATCCTCCAGTAAAATATCTTTATTTAATATTTCAATTACTACTTCCACTTTTCCCAACTGCCTAAAAACTTCTGAAATCATTCCTTTACATAAAAAAGAAGATAAATGTAGCTGCAGTAACTACAGACCAATATTTTTAATTTCTACAGTATCTAAGATTCAAAAATACCAACTTCTCTGCATCAGTGCAGTGGATCTCCTGCAGTAGGATAATGAGTGCCTCACACTGCATAGCAAGGTGATGAAGAACATTCATCTTACTTGCAGTGAGGCCTTCGATGTTCAGCTGAAGAATAGTGGGTCTTTGGAACTTGTTGGCAATGTGCCCTGAAAAGGGCAGTTTTATTCTGGCATTGCCCCATCCTGAAAAAGACGTTTGCCGATTAGCAGACCCACACTGAACATTGGAATGGGTGGATACCCTTTTGTTTTGGTAGGTTTGGTTTCAGTCTGTCATTTTTAACTCCAATGAACAGACTTACTCACGGCCCAGGCTGCAAGAAAGCACCTACCATCTGGACCTGATTCAGGCAGTGCAGCAGTCTGGGGTAATAAAAGGATAAACCCTTGGCCCCAGTCCTGTTTGTGTCTGACCTGCAGTGGATGCCCTTCAAATGACAACGATGAGTATCTAAGATTTTTGAAAAATGTATTTACAAACAATTATATTCTTACTTTGACAAAAATAATACGTTTTATAAATTTCAATTTGGCTTTAGAGAAAACTATAACACAGAGCTCGCAGTGGTCAGGTGTGTAATAAAGTTATAGAAAATTTGAAAAACAATAAAATAACTTGTTCAATATTTCTAATTTAGCAAAAGCTTTTGACACTGTTGACCATAAAATTCTACTGCAAAAATTATACTCATATGGCATTTGAGGCAAACCTTACAATCTATAAGCTATCTAACCAACAGAAAACAATGCAAAATTGTAAATAAAGTAAAATCGAACTGGTGTGATAGCACTTATGGTGTACCACAAGGGTCTACCTTGGGTCCACTTTTATTCCTAATGTACATTAACAACCTACCACAGGTTTCAGATCTAAAAATAACACTATTTGCAGATGATGCTGTTTTAACATATACAGATAAAAATCCAGTTACATTACAAAACAGAATAAATGATGAGTTGCAAAAAATTAAAAATTGGATGCAAGCAAATAAATTAACAATCACCTACAATAAAACTAACTATAGGATAATTACTAAAAAGAAAATTGACAAATCTTTTTTAACATAAAAATTGGACAAAACAAAATTTAGCAACAAGACAATATTAAATATTTAGGAGTTATGATTGATAATGGGATGAATTGGTCAAAATACATTATGTACTTAAATGCAAAACTTAGTAAAAAGGCTTGGGCATTATCCAAATTTAAAAAAATATGTGAATATTAACACATTAAAAACTATCTATTATAGTTTGATATATTCACATCTCAAATATTGTATAACTAGTTAGGAAAGAGCTTCTAAAACCATCATTCAACCAGTCATCAATACCAAAAACATGTAGTTAGAATTATATCTGGAAAAAATTATGAAACACCATTAAATCCACTTTTCAACAACTTACAACTCTTAAAACTTGCTGACATATATAAACTACAAATTGCTATAGCTGTAAAAAAAACCAACATTAAAACTCCAATTAAAAACTTGAAACAAATTTATACATATAAAACAAGACTATCATCAAAATTTAACTACCACATTCCCTCAGTCCAAACAAACTTGGGAAAGTCTACAACAATGTTTGCAGGCTCCCAAATTTGGCAAGATGTACCAAACAAAATAAAATCATACTCGAAACAACATTTTAAAGCAGCTTATAAAAAATATCTATTAAATTACTACTAGTTTTAAGCTTTACCATAACTTGACTTCAGAAATTGTTTATTAATTTTTTCCTTTTTTTTTTATTTATTTATTTTTACTTCAGCACAAAAACAAAAATCCTCAATTAAAAAAGTTAATTTATTTATTTATTTTTTAATTTATTTTTATTTATTTATTTTTTTCACTTTAAAACCACTGATTGTTCTTTCATTTATTTATTGTTTTTCTATTTTTCATGTACTTTGGTGATTGTTTTGATCAATTGAATTTTATTTCAATTAAATTTTTTTTTATTTGTTATTGTTTTCATTTATTTGTTATTGTTTTTCTGTTTTTCAAGTATTTTGGTGTTTGTTTTGATCAATTGAACTTTATTTCAATTAAAGTTTCATTTATTTGTTATTGTTTTTCTGTTTTTCATTGTATTTTGGTGTTAGTTTGATTAATAGATTTCATGTTAATTTGTACATCTTGTAAAAACAATTTTCTTTTGACCTTTTTCATAAATGAATCTTAGAAAAAACTTTTTATTTATTATGATTTGTTTTTTCTTTATACCTTCTAATTAACTAAAAAAATTGTTTTGTTTTTTTTCACCAAGCTTTTCAATTTATCAAAACCAAAGCAATACAAAAGGATGGCAGTAGACTTAGATGACCAATTGAAGGCCCTATTTCTAAAAGTACCTAAGTCACATTTTCGAAAAAATGAGATAAGCTGAAAAAATTGTTTGTTTACTCACCAGAAATATTCTGACAAAAAATCTTTTCAGAAAATCACTTTTTGAATAGCACAGAGGTTTGAAATCTTAGCGAATTTCTATTGTAGAAGTAGGCTTTTGAAAACTTCAAAGCTCGTTTTCTCAAAATGACAATATGTGACTTAGGTACATTTAGAAGTAAGCCCTTCAATTGGTCTTTCACTATCTATCCGTCAAGCGATTTTGACTTGTAAAATAATGTTTTGCATTATGCGTTTACTGTTTTTTTAATTTATGTATATTTTGTTTTATTATATGTATGTAAATTGCTTGACAAAAT
The DNA here is from genome assembly GCA_963680785.1 of Diplosoma virens. Classification (NCBI taxonomy): domain Eukaryota; kingdom Metazoa; phylum Chordata; class Ascidiacea; order Aplousobranchia; family Didemnidae; genus Diplosoma; species Diplosoma virens. The sequence goes on along the minus strand of OY796881.1, from coordinate 48,881 downwards.
AAATTAATTGAACTAAAAAAAAAACTGAACTGATCCAAGAATTAAACCCTATGCTACTCCACATTTAAGTGTAATCAAATCACATGAAACATTTTTTTATTTCTGTACATTGAATTCTATTACTTAGGTATGATTTTACAATAAATATGATCTTGTCTCTTAATCCAAAATATGTATTAAATTTTTGTATTGAGGTATCATGATTAATAGTGTCAAAAGCCTTGCTTAGATCTAAAAACACAGAGCATGTAAATTCATTGTTGTTAAAATTATCATAAATGGTTGCTAAATACAAAATGTTTAAAAATCATAATAAATGCCTATTAAACATTAAAGTTACTTTTGTAACTCCCTGCTTTAAAATGAAAGCGATGCCGATCAACAACATTGTATTTTTAGCAAAATAAGAGGGATATTGGTTCTATATTTAGGTAGGCCTACCATCATTTAATCTTAAGTTTAGCAACTAGGTATCTATTAATGCAATAAAAAGTGAATGCTGAAATTGTTGCCATATTTATGTGTTTAGGACTGAGATAATGACTTAATGGATAAATTTTTTAAAAAATCCATTAAAGTAAATAAAATTTTTTTTTTAAATTGCATTAAATTATTTGTATTGAGTGTTAAGCATAATAAATGGTCTATACGCATTGTTTTTATTGCATATTTTTAAGGCTTATGAATCAAAAAGCTTTTCTCAAAAAAATTTTTGTGGGGGTTTCCAAATTCTTGGGAGTGGTGGCAGAATATTTTTTAAAAAGTAAACTTTTTTATATTAATATTTAAAGGATTTTTGATATTATATTTGAATTCTTTATTCTTTTCTGATTTCAACCATATACCGGTATAAAATGTTATACTGGTAATTTAAACATATCTTGAGGAAGATATATGCATTTTTTGGAAAGGGTTTTTTGTCTCCCAAAACTGTACCTCCCTATAACTCAAAAAGTATTAGTCCTAGAAACCTAATATTTGCACCAGTGGGTTTTGGGTATAAGATAGCCACATATAACAATTTTTATCAAAATCAGAAATGTAGCTGATAAAACTTCTGTGGTGATTTGTCATTTAATGACCTTGTTATCAGCACATTTTGTTACATTTTCTTGCTATATATCTTGTCTTTCCTTGCTTGTTAGAGTGCTTGGGTGTTGACACAGGCACCATAGTAATCTAAATAAATTAAATAAATAAAAGATGGTCTTTTGATTAAGAATAAACAAAATGTTGAGGCTAAACTTGTAAGTTTGATAGGCATATGCAAACTGGCAAAAAAATTGCTTTGTATAAAACCTGTCATTTTTCAAATAGGCTTATTGACTCTTGTCACATATGGCATGAGAGGCAAAGCCTTGCTATCTACAAATTATCCTTGCTATCTTGCAACATTTTCTATGTCTTGCCAGTGTCATTTTTCTCTCAAGGTTACTTTGGTTAATATTCACACCAATTAGATTACATTAGTCATTCTTCCCTTTGATCTTTTAAAACCAAAATTTGCTTTTCCAGAATCCATTTTTTACAAGCTGGTTTACCATGCATAATTTTAAATTTATCAGAAATAAAACATTTACATCAACACATATTAAACAGACTCCTTAATTACTCTTTGACAATTTCACTACCTCTTCATCTCAACACCCATTAACAAAATGGCTTTGATACTGTAAATCACTCAATACTACTTAACCAATTATTATCAGTGTATAGCATTCTCACAATTACAATATGGTACATTAATTTAGGGAAATGCAAAACTAATTATCATTACTCAAAAAATTACATCATAATATCACTGAAATGAGTCAGGAAAAACTTGGTATAGAGAATTTTGAACTAATCCAGTTAACATTGAAGAAATATAAAAATAAATAATCAAAAAATACTTTTTGATTAAGGGTTGGTTCCATAGATATCCTATATAACTCCTAGGCTTTCAGTGTGAATGAACCATAGATATCCTATATAACTCCTAGGATATCTATGGTTCATTCACACTGAAAGCGGAAGCGGAAAAATCAAGCGGAAAGCGGAAAAATCAAGCGGAAAGCGGAAAAATCAAGCGGAAAGCGGAAAATTTGAAAACGTAGCGAAAAATTGCGCTTTGCACTTGTTTTTTTCTCGTCCGCTTTCAGTGAGAACCAGCTTAAATCAATGTGAACCAAACTATAAAGCTGAAAAAGCGAAGTTGACGTTTATTATTTGAAATTATGAATGAAAAGAAAAACAATCAACTTTTGTTGCTGTTGCAGCATCACAATCTAATTTTGGGCTCTTACATAATTGATGCTTCTTTGGATAGAAGGTAGTGTAGCGTTCTTTTAACTACAGTATAACTGCTTAAAACCACAAGCTCAAACAACTGCCTTTTATTAACATAACGAGCAACGACTGAACTGTAGCAATACACGAGGCAAGATTATAACGTACGAGTATTGTGATGTCATAATACTCTACACTACCCCCTCCCTCTTAAATAAAAAAAAATTGATAATAATAAAAAAATAAATAGGCTAAATCATGAATAACCCACAAGCACAAATTATCGTCACATACGTAAAAGAAACAACAGAAAAAAACACTGCAGACAAGTAACAATAATACAGAATCAGTCAGCAATAATCATTCAAGTACTTAGGAGGCATAGGCGTACCAGCCCAAAAAAATTTGGGGGGGCAATGAAGTTTTGCCCAAATCTTGTGACGGTTGCCCAAATCATGTTTTTTCGGACGAAGAAAAAATTTCGTCCTAAAATCATGGTGATCTCTAAAAAAAAAGGTCTTCACTTGGATTCAGTCACATATTTTTCATTTTCGTCCCAAAATCAAGATGTTCTCTAAAAAAAAAAAAGAAAAAAAAAGTCCTTCACCTAAATTTGGTAACTAATTTTTTGCAGTTGATCAACTTCAATGCCCTAAAACTTCTGATTTTGCCCAAAATTTTCATATCGCTGCCCAAAAAATTATGATCTTGCCCAAATATTTTCTTGTCACTGCCCGAAAAATTTGAATTTTGCCCAAATCTTGGAAAATCGGGGGCAATTGCCCCCCTGCTTCCCCGGCAGGTAATAATACAACGTAAGGACAAAACATATACAAAAAACGTAGGTTGTTACCAAGTTTGGTTTACAACAGGTCTACTCAAAACAGTTTTGTTGTTTACAAATTATATTAAGCTATTTTTACTATTGTACTATGATTTGATCCACTTTATTGAAATTTAATTGTCGACTGTTTTTCCAACTTTTGAGTAGAAATTTACTCAGTTGTTAGTACCTAATATTGTGCGTCAAGAAGGTTTTCCTGCACAAAATTATTTAGATCACAATTCGAAGCACTTTTTTAATCGTCGAGTTTATCAAAGTTCTCTTTTGAAACTTAAATATTTTATACTAAGTAATCACAGTAGTTTTTTCTTAACATAAGACAGGGATACTTAAACTACCGGGATGCGAAACTCGAAAAAATGCGTGCACACTGTAGGGCTATTTGATTTATTACTAGCGGACAACAATAGTAAATTACTAGCGGACAGCAATATCTTGGCATCTCCGGAAGCAGGTCGGGGTAATTTCTTACCCTATGTATAGCGCCTCCGTCGCTTTCCTGCGAGTCAGGAGGATAAATATAGAGATAAAAAATAAAAAAAAAAAAAAATAAAATTTTTTGCTTACGAAGCTGCAGTTTTGAGTTCTACAAACATTAGAAGTGTTCAAATTTAGGTCATGTTGAAAAAGTGCATGTTTTCGGAGCTTATATGGTGCATTGGACCTTAAAAACACCTCCCATGCAAAAAAATTCAAAAAAAATATCTCTTTGCTTTCTCTCATGAGGGTTAGATAATACACCTGATTTGCTCAAAGGGAATCCCCTGATGACATCATTTTTTTCATTTATTTATTATCACTTGAGTTCCAGAGCAGATAGAAAAACAAAACCAATTGTATTTGATTTCAACAAGCATGTGCTTTATTTTGAGAGTAAACTTGATGACGTCAATTGGGTATTATGACGTCATAAATGCCACTTGTTATTTTAAACCAATTCGTATAGGAAATGTTGAAATAATTAATTCAGTTTAAACAAAAATATATACGAATGTTGGAAATTGGATTTTCTTAAAGCAAAATAACTTGACAATGCAATATGACTATTAAACAAATGTATTACAGTGTATATGACTATAGAAAGCGCTAAAGTAAAGCAATTAAACTTGGAGTTGTCACATAAAAAAGCAAGAGAGCAACACGTAAAGTCAAAATTCAGACTAATTTCAAAGATTTTGTATTTTGGCTGTTGTTGATACCAGAGTTACTTAACTGCTATAACATGTTATTTTGATATTGCATTTAGATATTTACCACAAATCATTATTGTAGATACAGTAGGTGTAATAATTTACTACCATGACAGCAACCGATAAACTTGTAGCGATTAGAGGGTTATATCCCAGTGTGCATGTCCACATGGGGCCCATGTGGGTTTTTTAGTGGGCAAGTGGGATGTGGGTTGTGCATGGACAAATATGTGTGTAAACAAGTGGGGCCCAACTGGGGATAAATCAAAATAATTTTAAGTGTTGTTTTTGTAATTTTTTGTTTGTATAAGGTCGTAATAACTTTGTTTTGGTAATTTTTAAAAGTTTTGTTATGATATAACTTTTATTAAAAAAATATTTACTGGTTAACCCACAATATTCCCAGTGTTTTCCCAGTTTTGTTTGAAGTGGTTTAAAAATAAGGTCTTAATTAAAATTGGAGTAATTGTTGAACTTAATAGGGATTGTAAAAAAGAAAAGAAAAAATTTATTAAAGCCAAATTTATGGGTTAAAAATGGGCTCAAAGTGGGATTGAGATGAGAATGATTTGCTGGGTATAAATTGGGAATTTGATGGGGAAAAAACTAGGTTACAGACGGGCTTAAATTGGTTTTAGAATGGGAATTAAAAACTGGGTCCAAGTTGCGCTTTAAGTGGGAATGGTAACGAGCTTAAACATGGGTAAGAAATGGTATAAAAATGGGAACGACTAAATGGGTTTAAAATGGGCTAAAAATGGGATAGAGCTGGAAATGATTTGCTGGGTATAAAAAAAGTGGGAAATAGATCGGAAGAAAAAAATTGGTTTGAAGTTGGGCTTAAAGTGGTTTTAGGGCGGGAATCATAAACTGAGTTAAAGTTGGCCTTTAAGTAAGAACGGTAACTGGTTTGAACATGGATAAGAAATGGTATGATGATGAGAACAACTAAATGGATTTAAAATGGGCTTAAAATAGGTTTCGATTAAATTACGCTTAGTTATCAATCAGAGATATAGATTTTTCAAAATTGTGGTTGAAAGAGAACAATAATTCTAAATTCAAATAAAGTTGTTTAAACTGCAAGCAGAGAAAAGGCTTAATAATTTTTAACCTTATGTTGTTGTAAGAGTTAACTTAGCTGTTTGAAAAGTATGGCAGTAAAAATTAGTGAACTGGGATAAGAAAACCATGTAAAACTTAAATAAAATCTTACTGATTAACTTGAAATGTTAAACGTAATCTAAAAACGAACATGAAATTCTAATCAGTAAATAATGCAAAGTTTGTCAATTATTGTAAGATTTTAAGCTCAATGCTTTTTGTTTTCGTTTTTTCGTTTTACCTTTTCGTTCATTTCCACGAGGCGACCTAAATTCAAACGTATGTCTCTTGATTAATCACAATTCTCATTGTCTTAACTTTTTTTTTCTTTATTCGCCACGAGGCAATTTATATGTAAACTTACAAGTGATTTGTTCACTGACAAAGTAAACTATGTCGTAATTAACTATACAACCAAAAAGTGCTTAAGCAGCTAGCTTCGTTTTAATAGTAAAGATTTCAATTTTCTGTTATACCTTCAATTTTTTAATATGTTTTATGTTTTGTAATATTCTATTTGAATAAGTTGAATAAGAGAAATATTTGAATTGAAATTTGGATTTATTCTGGAACTTTACCGTTATCTACGTTATACTAACTACAGCGGTATTGTGGCCCAACAAGCCTGGTAAATTTATTTGTTGTATTATTTTGTGAAACTACCAATAGTTAAATAATTGCTCGTTAATAATCGTGGGTGGGTGCGTACTTCAACAATAAGGTCAGCCGCAGTTCGTGTTGATTAAATTATTATCATTTATTCAAATAGACTCCCTACGATAGCGTAGTTGGGACTTAGGTCATCGCCATTAAAATAGTTCATTTAAAAAACTACAATTACAGTGATTATGAAAAGAAAGATGTAGAAGTATTAAACGAATTCGCAAAAGTGAAAGTTATTTGAAATAATATAGAAACTACACAGCAAATTTAATGTTCTGCCCTTGTAATTTAATTGTCTGTTTACAAGAGTCACAGACTTTGTTCGGGAATCCTAAAGGACCAGTTGAGCTAGGTAACCCGAATACCTGCGCTGAAACAAAGCTGTGTCTAAATTTTATTTTATTCCAAATCAAGAAATAGTCTGATATAAGCCTTAAGCTTTTATACAGTTGATGTAAACAAAAGCTCGGATTGGTTTTGTTGAAGACTCTTCTTCACAGACAAACAAAGACCACTGTCTCTTATAAGAACGAATGTATTACAAAATTCACGACCGACAAAACTTCTATTTCACGCTTTGCCAAACTGCAAAGCGAAATCAACGCTATAACTTAATTCAATCAACACAAAATGACTCTACCTCCGTAGAACACAACTTCAAAACACTGGCACAAAATAAATTCAACACTCGCTAACCGATACAAAATCTAACGGGCCACGTCCTGCGCCCAAACCAAATTACTTTTGCTCGAGTCGTCTCTCTAGTTGTCTCAAATTATCTCTCTCCCGTCTACTTCGTCTCTTTTTCGTGGTCGTTTCCGCTTTTTCTTTTTCGTCTGTCATTGCGATTTAGCGAGCGTATATATAGACAAACACCACGTGACTGCGAACTCACTTGAATAAACCAGGTCATTCTCCAACTCTCTAGAGAATACGCTTATGCTAGAACCACATAGTATATACGCGAATATTCTACTACAGTGACGCTGATCAAAAACATATTACGTCATTACTATCCGGCGAAAAAAGAAAAGGGATATATGCATCGCGCAATAGAAAGCAAATCGGACGTTATATCACATAATACGAGAGCAGCGTTCTAGGGCGACGCGATTATTATCTTATAATAAAACTAGGAATTACTTTTAACAGGAATAAACTACACCGTTATGATTAAAATTATTATGAATGAAGTGTGACAATAAGTTAAGCTTATAATTATTCAAATTTTAACAATAAACTGGAATATCAACTGATGGTACAGTTCTCGACAGCATACTTTAACAACTAAGTTAATCTGTGCATGAACAATAACAAACAACTACTTCTCTTAAAGGCATACATTTCTAAAGGCCCGTTTCTACTACAAGCGTGAAAAAGAGCATTTTTTCTTTTATTGATTTTTTTGCGTTTAAAATTGAAGCGAGCGCGAAGCAAAGCAAAAAAATCAATAAAATAAACAAAGAATAATCTTTTCCACGCTTGTAGTGGAAACGGGCCTTAACGTGGAAGACGCCTTTTGTGTTCTCTGTGTGCAAACCTAGGACAATAAAGTTTGTTATAATAAAGGTCCATACATTATCTGAAACTGTCTTTAATTATCCTTTCAATTAAATGTAGAAAAAGTGGCAGTATATGCAGTGGTGGCCTTACAAAAGGAAGGGCCCGGTGCAAAAAAAGAGGGGGCACTTTTTTTTAGTTTTTTGCTCCTAAATATAGTGGTTTCTACAAAAAAAAGTCATCACTTTCAATCAATGTCCAAAATCTCCATTTTCGTCCCCAAAATATAGTGATCTCTAAAAAAAAGGCCCCACTTTCAATCAAGTACATTGTTTCTACTTTGGTCCTTAACTTAAGGTGCAGACAGGGGGGCCACCATCATGGTGCTACTATGAAGAAATAGAGCAATACTTTGCTTAGGGAGTTCGGTGCGGCCGCTCCGTGCGCACCGTACTAAAGCCATCACCGAGTACGTAAAAGAATTTCGTTTGACTGTAATTATTTTTCTTGAGTTAGTCATATTAATCTGCTCGTGATAGATTCAATTGGGTTAAATACAACTTTTCTGTAAAACATATTTGTGTGGCCTTAGACCCGCTGAGTGGATGAAAGTTAGCTTGGTATAGCTAATCTTGAAATTAAAAACAGTGCGGCCAACTAAAAACTTCACAATTAGATAAAGTTTGGTGATTGGTTGCTTTCCCGCTAAAGACTGAAGCAGTCAGAGGCGCGGTAATATTGGCTTGTAAAAAGCAGTCACGCTGAAAATGCATTATATTTTAAAAATAGGTTTTTATTAAAAATTTTATTGTAATTAATAGTTAATACAAAGAAAGTCTAAATCCAAGGCTCAGGAAATTGTCATATTAGAATTAAAATAGAAAAAATTCTGGATCTCACGAAAGTCACCACAGCAAAAATTTTTTTCTATTTGAATAAGACTAAGTACAATTTCCTGTACGTCAGGGAGTCAGGAGGATAAAAATAAAGATAGATAATAATATACCGCGACCTACTTCCAGAGATACCAAGATATTGCTGTCCGCTTGGTATGTTAGTTTGCATTTGATTATTATTCAGTTTGTTGCCTCAATTGGTTAGGTAGGTTATACCTTTAGTCTAATAACAAAAACAAAATTAAGCAATTAGATTTTATTTTGAAATTGGACATTTTTTTATAGGGAAGACGAAAGGCATATCAAAATTTTTGAAGGAGGAACAAAAAACATTTGTTCAATCCGATGTTTGTGACAAAAATATTTTGATCTTGTCAAATCAAATATGTTTTTTCTCGCGTTTACGTTTTAAGAAGTGCCTTGATTCTTCAATACAGCTTTAAAAAAGCATTGCGGAAAAAGTATTTATTGCTCATAAAGAAGATACTGAATCGTCTTAAAGAAAACTGATCGATAGTGAATCCAAGGCACTGGAGATCGTCATATTAGAATTAAAATAGAAAAAATCTTGGATCTCATGAAAGTCACTACAGCAAGAATTTTTTTCTTTTTGAATAAGACTAATAATGGTTTTTACAACGAAATCAAATCTATTATTTCATTGTGTTAAAACTAATCTTAGTGAACTTTATTTAAAAAAGAATTCTTGCGATGACTGTCGTGTGATTCCGGACTTTTTCTAAAATTTTGCTAAAAAAACTAGATTTTTGGGATTCCAATTTATGTTCTATTTGTTTTAACTTTAAACTAGGGTGACCAGATGTCCCGTTTTGAACGGGACAGTCCCGTATTTTCACCTGATTTTGAGTGTCCCGACTTTTTGTCAAATGTCCCGTTTTTTAATCATTTTGTAAGATTATCGCGTGGTTTCGTGAAAACCGCTTTAACATAGGAGCGCTCAATTGTCGTAAAAAAGAAGCATTTAACGTCTGTTGTAGATATCAATAGTATCTTGCTGCAATTTTAACTAGGCTAGCCTAGTTACCATAATATTATGATATGAAATCTCTAATTAGTGCAACAAAATAGTCTTTCGTTCATTGTTTCTATTCTTATTGGTTAAATGAATACTTTTGTTATCTATCGCCTACCATTCAGTGCTTATTTAGTTGAAATTTAAATTTAGTTTTAGAGTACAGTTGAAGTGTAAAAATGTCAAAAAAGCGCAAGTGTACATTTAATGACGATCTCCAGAAAGAATTCAAGTTTATCAAATTTGATAGGCTGCGTAAAGATGGAACTAAAGTTGTATGTCAGCAATGTAACGCCCATTTTTCTGTTTCACATGGGGGTAGGAGCGACATCAATCAACATTTGCAAAGTCAAAAACACAAGGAAGCTGAAAAAGCTATGGCTTCTGCGGAAAACATCAGCTTGTACTTCGTTACACACAGTGATGACACTGAAAGCCGTAAAATTGCAGCAATTGAAGCTGTCATAGCCTATCACGGTGTGCGTCATGGTCAAAGCTTTCGTGCCAATGACTGCTTGTCGAAACTAATAAAGACCACTGTTGAATCTAAATTTTCTTCAGCACGTACTAAATCGCAAGCAATAATTTGCAATGTATTGGCACCACACGTAATGACAGAAGTGATAGAAGACTTACATGAAGCGAAGAGCGTTACCCTCAGTTTAGACGCTTCTAACAAAAAAGACATCAAACTTTTTCCAATTGTTGTAAGATATTTTTTACCAAATAGGGGAATTGTAGATAAAATTATAGATTTTGTTTCCTTACCTGGTGAAACATCTGATTTGCAGTGTGATATGCTGAAAAAAGTAATTCAAAAATTCAACTTGCGCAACAAAATTGTTGCTTTGTGCGCAGATAACACGAACACTAATTTTGGTGGCTGTAGAAGACTTGGTAAAAACAATGTATGGAGGAAACTTGAAGCTGAACTGAAGAGAAAAATTATTGGTATCGGTTGCGGAGCACACATAATACACAATTGCTTGCAGTGTGCTGTTGATTGTTTGCCAATCGATATTGAATGTTTTGCTGTGAAAGTGTACAAATACTTTTATATATACAGTGTCAGAGTAGAAGAACTAAAAAGCTTTTGCGAATTTGCAGGAAACAATTACAATAAAGTGTTGCAACATGGAAATACAAGATTTTTGTCCTTGGGTCCGTCAATAGAAAGAATCTTAAGCATGTTTGATGGGCTTCGTGCATACTTTCTTTCTCAAGGAAAATGCCCAGTCATGCTGAGAAACATTTTTCAAAATCCCTGTTTGAAATTGTGGTTATCTTTTGCCAGAGATCAAGTGTCTACTTTTCAAGCATGCATTGGGCAGATTGAAAAAGGTAATATTTCAGCTACAGAAGTAGGGATATTAGAACACCAGGATCAACAACTCATTTTGGCTATTTACATTAGAAGGGCTACTGCGAAAATAGCGTCAAAAGTCATACGAAGCTTCGAAATCTTTTGTTTGAAGGTTAAATGTATTTTAGTTATGGTTTAAAGATTTCTTGACGGTTATTTGTTCAAAGAAATTGAAATCTTTATTTCGATAAAGGCATTAAGCAATATCACATTAAGAATACTTAGGACCTTTAACAAAATTTCCATTTTATTATATGCTATAAAACCTTACATCACATTAATCTCACAACTCTGCTTTTATGATTGTGATTCATTAATACATTAACAAAGGGTCAGTGTGGAAATTAACAAAGGGTCAGTGTGGAAATAGAATAACACAATAATATTATTTTTGCTTCACAATAATATTAGGAGGTTGATTTATTTAGAGAATATTAGATATTAAAGTTTTTAGAATGCCTGGAAAGTATACTAGCAGTGAGGAAAAGGCTAGAATTCTTGCCTGGAGACAAGAGAAAGTTTCCATTAAAGAAATATGTGCTCGTAGTAGAAGAGTTAAGTCAACAGTAATGAAGCTTCTAGCCTCAGCCAAAGGGTTTCCTCCCAATAAAGTCCCCAAGCACAGATTTGGAGCTGGACGAAAAAAGAAGACATCAAACGCGACGAATACTTTAATAAAAAGGGAGGTACAAAAAAATCCACGACTGACAGCCCTGGAGCTAAAAAATTTGCATCCAGAACTGCTGGAAAATGTTGCCGTGCGCACCATACAGCATCGCCTGCAAAAAGGCTTGGGCTTGCCTAGTCGCAAAGCTGCTAAGAAGCCTCTCTTAACAGAACGAATGAAAAAGCAGCGCATTGCATTTGCAAAAAAATACATTCACTGGACGCCTGCGCAGTGGAAAAGAGTTATGTTTTCGGATGAGAGTAATTTTCAAGTGTTCCAAGTGGGACCCCCTATGGTTTGACGCCCTCATGACTCTAATAGATTTGACCCTAGGTTCACAGTCCCAACTGTAAAGCACCCGGATTCAATCATGGTATGGGGAGCTTTTTCTGGGGAAATGGGCAGGGCTGGCCTGTATTTCTTGCCTAAAAACAAAAAAATGAATAGCGATCAGTATGTAAAAGTGCTGGAGGAGCACATGCTCAGCATGTTTCACATTCACAGCTGTGAAGTCTTCATGCAAGACAATGCTCCATGCCATAAGTCCAAAAAAGTTACGAATTTTCTCCAACAGCAAAAAATAAGAGTGCTTGATTGGCCTGGTAATAGCCCGGACTTAAATCCAATAGAGAATTGCTGGCAAAAAATGAAGAACATCATGAAACAAAAGAAAACACCAAACTTGGAGACCCTAAAACTTGAGCTCATGAGAGTCTGGTGCCAGAAGATGTCACTGGATTATTTTCAAAATTTGAGCAATTCCATGCCCAAACGCCTGCAGATGGTCATCAAAAAGAAAGGAAATATGACAAAATATTAAACACCGTGTTTTTGTTTAATAAAAATTGATAAATATAATGAAAATTGTGTTTTAACTTGAAAAACGGTTATGTCCTAAGTCATTTTGCGCCAGCTGTAAATATATATTGGCTAAAGTTATTTAAGGAAAACAAAAATAAACTAGTACATGCGAAAGGAGTAAAACTAACTAACAATATAGCATGCAATAAAACTAAAAATAGCTTGCCAAGAAAGAAAAATAAACAAGTATTAAGCTTAAAATGCAACAAGAAGCAACAAAACTATCAAAATAACAAAAAACAAACTATTATACAATTAAAACTGGGAGCTTTTTGAAGTTAATTTTCGCAGTTTTTTGACTGATATTTCTGGCATTTCAACTTTAAATGCATTTATCCGTTTAAGTTCATTCTTTGCAAAGCAATTAAAAGTAGATTTAACCACTTCTTTGAAATTCAAATGACCGGCAGAACATTGCTGGGACAATAGGTTACTGAGAGTTTCAGTTGCTGCGGCAATGTTAATTAATGCTTTTAGAAAAACAGATCGTGGGTTGCTCATGGATAAAAACTTGGTTTTTGTCGGTTCTCCAGTGGATAGAATGGCCATATAATGTTGCACTGCCAGCGCTGTCACAGTGTAAATAAATTCGGATGGTTGCGACAAGCCCCCGCGATTTACATTTTCAAACAACTGTTTGTACTCATCTGGAAGATAGTGGTGAATTGAAAAGGAATCATCACCTGCAATGAGCAACTCTTTGCAGGATGAGCACTTGCGCCGGCGAGATATGCTTCTGCCAACATAGCCACTTACATAGTATGTTATATTGGCATCAGCACATGTTATATCATCCAAAGAAACACGAGCAAAAACATCATTAAGCCAAAGCACATCATTTTCTTCAGCTCCAATATCAAAACTTGTTTCTAATAAAGGAAGAGCATCAAATTCCTTTAGACAAGAGCCAGATAAAAGAGCATGCTGCTGCATTAAGGATAATACACGGATTTTTTTTTCTGATTGCATCAGCTGTTTTAACGACATGAAATAATTGCCACCATTCATTTGGCGATACCAGCCAAAACGACCTTCAACTGGATCCGAAGTAAATTTTCCAGGAAGTATGTAAACAAAACCATGTTTTTTTTTCAAGTGTTCAGCAAGTTCTGGAATAGCACTCATTGATTGTATACACGCACAAAAGGTTTGGTGAGTCAAACCAGCATTTCCTGATTGTTTCCACCGAATAAATATATTTGAAGCTGCTTCAAGATATTTTAAATTTACTTCATCAACTTGTATAGGTGCACACAATTCATCATTTTTTCTAATCTCTGAAAAAATACATTGAACGTAAGATAGTGATTACAAGCTTGGCATTTAACTCTATAAAAATATAATATATCAATGTCTATTATATCATGCTATGGGTAAAACAATAAAATCAACTAATTTTGGAGATTAATCTAAACGCAGGTAGTGTGATACACGTTTTGTCTATGTACAAAAAATTACCTTCAAACGGTGTTTTAACCCGTAAAATTTTCCAAATTGTGTTGATGAATTTTAAAAACCGAGAAGTTTCTAGAAATCCTGGATGCTCTTTACTATAAAACTCTAATGCTTGCACCGTTGATTCATGAAAAACACCTGAATACAGTACAAGCAATCAATTTAAAATATCTCGTACTTGATTGTGGTTGAGTACTACACCAGTGTTTTTTTTAAGGAACCGAAACGGTCTCCCAAAATTGTCCAGCGGTTTCTCAAAATCTGCTTCTACAATAATGTAAACAAAGCTAAGTACGCTCAGGAACAATTGGAAAAAAAATTAGCGGTCTTTGAAAATTGCTTAGAGGTTCCTCAAGCCAAACCCTAAAAAAAACACTGTACTACACACTACTGTATATTCAATACAATTTAAAAGCCAATTTTTTTTCAAAAGTTATCGAAAATATTAGGTTTGATATAATAATTTAAAATGCTATCTAAAAGTAAGTAAAACTTACCAAATGCATGTTGTGGTGAAGTCCGTGCAATGCCACTGGGATTTAAAGATACTTTTTAAAGCATGTGCGATTTTTAAAGGTTTGTGCTCCTCAATCGCGTACACGTGTTTTAGATGTGAGAAGCAGGGTGAATATGTTTTTCCAAGAATGTCTTCATTCGCATGTGTAGGAATATTAAATCTACCCTTGTTGATGAAATTGTTAAAAATGTTTTTAAAATTATGGGTCGTGTCAAACAACAGAAACAGCTTTTCATCAGATCGAGTAGGATGCACAATGCAGTGTTTCAACTGACCACCCCCAAGTTCTATGTACATCTTTCTGCAAAATAAGTTAAAAAAAGGATTAAAAACAACAGAGAATTTACGTTTAAATGTAGAATTATATTTATGAAATTAAGAAAATTACCAAAGAAATAACTGACAAAAACACACCTGTTGCATATATGATTGTCGACAGAAACGGCAATAACCAAAAAAAATTTGTCCAAAGCAAACATGACTCTTTTAAACCATGAACACAAAATTTTGGTATTCAATTTATTGACGGGAATTATGCAAACCACATCCTTATAATTACTGCATGTAGAATTTACCATAAAAGTTAATGCAGTTTTTGCTGGGGCACCATCTGCAGTCAATCCGACAAAGGAACCATTACTGTATTCTACTCTTTGCGCAGTGTAAACTTCATCAACAAGTAAAGTAACAATTTTTTGTTCAGATGTTAAATTTACAGTTCTTTGATGAAGATAGTTCAATGTAATTTCACCAGTTTCTACAGTAGTTCCAACAGACAGCTGTCGAAGCCTGTTTATTGATGGCAGAATAAAAAATTCTTGCAGCTTTTTGTACAATGCAGTGCTTGTCAACTGCCACATATATGAAGAAATAATGGTTGCTGTAGAATAACGTCTGCCATGTTTGGAAACTTGAAGCAAATTCAATTGTTCTATTATAAAACAAACTAAAGGCATGCTAGATTGTGATAAATCTGCTACAACTGCTTCATCAGAAAGGTAACTTTTTAGCAAAGATATAGCTAATTTTAATGCTGATTTTTGATTGTTAGAAACAAAATTAGACATGTCTGCTAAAGCTTTACACCAGGCAAGAATATTAGATACTTCAGTTACTGTCTGCAGAGAACCACATGAAAGCAAATGCATATATTGATCTTTTGGTATCAAATTAGAAAAAACAAAAGCTTTGATTTGTAGCTCACTTGAAATTATCACAGACACTACAAGTTCTGGAGCAACTTTATAACTATCATCATTTTTAACAAAATAGAATTGAGCAGATGAAGCTGAATAAACACTAGTATATCCAAAGGGAAGAACTGCATTTTTCATTTTGCTTCTAAAGGATGAAAAATCCGAAAAAGAGTCTTGAATGAGAAAATCAGCATTTTGCTTTTGTAAAATGATGTTATCTTTTTCACGTCTAAAAGAGGAACTGGTAGAGGAGGTTGCACGCATTGTTGGTAAAGGTGATGAAAGGTATTTTGGCAAAGAAGGAAAAATTTTAGGAACAGCATCAGGTTTTAGATGCACTCTTTGCAGTTTTAGAGTACTTCTAGATTTACGTCTGGTACTACAAGTATCAGTTGAGATGGTTTTAAAATCACTTTCATGAAAGTGCTGTGCACAAACTTTATGAGACTTTGATACTTTCCAGTTTTGCCTTGGGATAGCCCTATACCATTTATCACGAAGCTCAGAATTTATAGGAAATTGAAATAATGCAACTTTTTTTCCATTCTTATTGGACCTATAGCCAGAATTGCAAGCTGGCACACAGCAAGTGTTCACCATTGTTAAAAACTTTCTGTAGGTTACTCAAAATTCAATTACCTAAACTAAAAAATGCAGCAAATTTAATAACATTTAATTTTACATAAAAATTTAGTATTTTTAAAACCATAGAATTTATTTAAGAAAAACACTGACAGTGAAAGTAAAAATTTTTTATACTTATATGAAATATAAAAATAAATATTTGAATTGTTCAATACCATATTACACTCAATAGCATACCATGGAAAATATGAGTAATTACACAAAAAATTAAATTGTACAATAATTATAAATATTTCACAACACTAATCTTTTATTAATCAAAAAAATCACTTTTGAATAACCAAATTGTTAACTACACACTTTAAATTTTAAAACATATTATAACTAACTTGAAAATTTTGTAGAATTGGCAATTTTCTCACCATGCCATTTTAAATAAAAAAAAACTTTTTCACTTTGATCTATTAATTAAACACAAAAATTTTTTTTAATTATTTTTTTAACTACCATACTTTATTTAAAAAATAAATGTCTTTTTGAGTAATCAACCTAGTCACTTAAAATTTGATAAAAATAATAATGAAAAGTTTTTTTTTAATTAAAATGCTGGAAATTTAGGTTTTTAATTTATTATTTTGTTAATTATTTTAATGACTGCCTAAACAACTCATATTACTAAATTTTTTATATTTCAAAACTTTTGTTATTAGATCAACTAAATAAAAACTTAACTTTTGCTAAAATTAATTTTTGACTATAATACTTAAATTTTTTTAAAATAACTGTTTTATTAGAAATATCAGAGTAGGTAACCAAGTCACTTAAAATTACTTAATTTCATTAGTTTTTATAGCTAGATAAATTTCCATTATTATTATTTTTTTTTTGTTCTAATCAATTTACTTAAAATTTATGATTTTAATTTGGTAATTTGAGTAACTGCCAAGTAACCTGTTTTTCAATAATTTTTTGAATAAATCTTGACGACAACTATTAAGTATAAAAAAAGGACATAATTCTTTAAAACTGTTTTATCTTTATCCATTAATGAATATTACATAAAAATTTTTTTATTCACTCTAATAATGACTAACATGAAGCTTTGCTTTAATTTTGATTTGAAAGCTTGACCCCACTAGCGTAAACCAAAAACTGGATCCAAAACGGAGTTGTACATCCCGATATCTAAAATCCCTATACAGAAGTAGCTACATGACCATTGAAAACTTGTTGAACAATTTAAAGTTAAAAAAACAAGAAAGATTTATAACTTCGGATGTCAAAAAGCAACTTGAAATTTTAATGGAACCGGGAGAAATCGCTGAAGAGAAGTTTTTTGAAATAGTTGAATCTTTTTATGATACCAGCTTACAGAATGCTGATAAATGGATATGCAACTTGGGAAACACAGATAAGTTCAAGTGGATTCTTTTAAATAAGACGTGGAAGGAGATTGGTGACAGTATTGGTGACAGTATTGGTGACAGTATTGGTGACAGTATTAACCACGAAATCCTTTCTTGTGTACAAGCTGAAGAAACTCGTTTATTTGATCAGTGGGTCTTAATAAAGCTTATAGCTGAGAGGCATGTTGATGAATGGAATGAAGAAAACCTTCCTGTGTCGGATAGATGGCTACACATATTTCGAGAAATGCGCGAAAAACATTTAGATTTTCAAGACTTTTGTAATGTTGTAGGATTTATCCTTTGCCTTCCAGGAAGTACAGCTCCTGTTGAGAGAATATTTTCTGTTATGAATAGTATGTGGACAAAGGAGAAATCGAGATTAAGTGTGGAAACAATGAAAGCAATGCTAATCGTGAGACAAAACAATGACATGGAATGCGACAAGTTTTACCACAAAGTCTTAAAAGATGTGAATATGCTGCGAAAGATCGCTTCATCAGAAAAATATAAGTGATGGATGACCTGCAACATTTTTGGTTTATTTTTCCTGTTTAATATTTTGCTGCAAATTGTTTACAATGTACTTACAATGCTGCTCTATGATTTTTCTCTTTATATTTTTGACATGTTATAAAGATTAGCTGATTTTAGAGTTAACACTACAATACAAGCCTTATTCATGTTTCAGACGAATTTTGAAATAATTCATTTTTTTTAATCGATTAACATTCATGTTTCAGGACAAGGTTGTAACTTGTAATTGTACACTCTTTTCGCGTTCGGCTGTTTTGTACGGCAAGGGACTGAGCTAATGGATCTCGCACTTCTCCGTTTTTTTTTTTTTTTCTGTCATAATGTTCCGTTTTCTTTGCCAAAATGTCCCGTTTTTGTCAGAATTTAATCTGGTCAGCCTACTTTAAACATTTTAGCTTTAAGAAAGTGATTGTTAAAATCATAAGAATAGAACTCGCACTGAAATTGAAAAAGTTAATTAACTGCATAGAAGTCTCTTTTTTGAAACCTGTTAATTAATTCTATTGTTTGCGTTCACTGCTTTATAGGTAGATCACGTGCAGCGATCTTAATGAAATCTGATTGGCTCACTTACACGTGGCGAGCACACTATTAATTGAGATGTTGGTAAATTTAATTCCTCTTTCAGTCATTGGTGATCAAGTGGTTCGGTGGTTTAATTTTGTAGAGTGAGTTTGTAGATCGCAAGCGAAACTTGGGTAACTTTCGTTTTGCGATTGCATCGTTGGCTGCATCGTTGGCTGCATCGTTGGGAGCACGTTGGCGGCACGTTGGTTGTATAGTTAACTGCATTGTTTAAGCAGTATTATCGAGAAAATAATTGTGGTCGTTGGCTTGTGGAAGCCTGTTATACCTTCATATCGAAATCTCAACTTTAATAAATATTATAAAGCCATAAGACGTGTGGGAAAGCCAGCGGTGTGATTGCGGAAGGCTCGGATAGCTTCCCTATAGTTTGAAGAATTTGGAGCTAAAGAAGAGAAGGATTCGCTGTGCGGTCTACAGTAAACTTTTGAAATTAACAGTGATAAAACTGAAAACCTTGTAATTGTTCTTCTTTACAGTATTTTTCTAATGATATACAAAAAATAAACTTATATTTCTCAAACAAAGGTACCAATGCATGCGTTAGACAAAGGACACACAGGTCTTTTATAGCATCAACAATACAATTGTGAAATTTACACTTTTTGTTTTTTTAGGTAAATATGTTTCGCGATATTGAAGGAAGGACAATAAAAGAATTTGTCAGTCGAGTTATGTGCCGGGTCATGACGAATGAACTAGCTCTCTTGTATAATTTAAACGGGAGAAATGGAAAAGAAAAATTTAAAGAAACGAAATTGTACTCTTTGTTATACCGTGAGTTTTTTAGTTAAATATACCATTTTTATTAAAAATTTTTGCATAATATTAAATAGGTGTTAAATTGTCAAAATCCAATTGAATTGCTTAGTCTCTTATGCTTGGTGAAAACATTTTGCAAGGAAGAACATGTATCATAAGCTAACTATTCCAGTTATGTTAGGTTTGCATTGGTCTCACACAGTTTGGCTATCATATTTCCATCAACTTTTGCCGTACGAACCATTACGTAAAGCAAGACAATAAATTTTGCAGCAGAGAAAATCATGAAAATATCAAATTATCTCATTAGGTCACAAAAAAGTTATTTTTTTAAGATTTAAAAGTAGTGCTAAAAGAGAAGCTGTTTTTTGATTAATTTAAGAGCGTTTTATTAGTCTTTTATTCAAAACGGGAACAATTTTAATGAGCACGATTAACCAACTAACTTATCATTTAGATATATCACATAAATATATTTATGTGCTTCACTATTATTTCTATACTTGTGTGAGAGAAATTTTGTGATTTGTATTGCGAGTTTTGGACATTTTTTAACAACTTTTTATCGACAACTTTGAATTCCGAAAGCAAATAGAATATTTGGTAACATTGAATCGGTTTTTTGTAATGCTAAAGGTGGGTCGTGTCTAATTGAACTAAAACCGATTGGAATGAGAGTTAGTTTTAGGGAGATGCACGGTTAGTTTTTGAGAAAAAGAAGTTAGTTTAAATAAAATAAGTTCTTGAGCATCTTGATAAATTAAAAAAATTCCAAAAAATTTGGATCCACTTTGGGCCCGCAGGAACAATTGGGCGACGTTTTTATCTCTTAGAGCAAGTAGTTTTGTTTCTTTTTACTCTCACCACTCCAATCGGTTTTTATTCGAATTAGACACGACCTTAAAAATGCTTGACTTATTCAGCTGACTTTCTAAACTTTAACGCAGGGGTCTTCAACCTTTTTTATGAAATCGCCCCTTTTCAAAAAAATGTTGGTCCGAATCGCCCCACATAAAAATGATTACTGTACTTTCATTTGAAAGTTTTCCCGAAATATATCTAAGAAGCTTTTAAAAGGAAAACACAAATAAAAGCAATGGCAATTTATTAAAATGCAACAGTTCATGAAACTAATGCGACCCTTGCGGCTGATGTTGCTCGGCAAGATTAAAAAAAGCTGGCATCAAGCTAGTCAGCTTCAGTCGAATTGAATCTCCCCCAGTCGCATTCATGTCGAGTCTATTGCGATATTTATTTCGCATGTAGAGCACTTCACTAAATCCTTGTTCAGCAATATATGTGGTTGGAAAGGCCAAAATAAAGAGCTCTACTTTCTCCCACAGTTGCGGAAATCGGTTTTTCCACTTAATCCAGAAGGCTGCCCATCCATGTGCCCTGAAGATTGCGCGCGCTTCTTCGTCACTTTGCAGGTCTATCAGCATTTCTTGCATGGTAGAATCGCAGTCATTGATGTTAGTGGCGAATGGTTCCACTAGCCACGGAAAAACTTCAAGGTCAAGCAGATCTTTAAAGCGAACCTTCATGTCTTCTATCACAGCTTTCAGGTGTTCAACGTAAACAAGCAAATGTTCGTCAGTGACACTATCAGACATTTTTGACAGACGAGAGAAGTGATCGAACTTTCTTCTGCTCAAACTTTGCTGGTAGAGCTCAAGTTTGTTGATTAGGCCACGTATTATAGTTTTGCTTTGAACCAAAGTAATCTTTTTACCTTGGAGTTTGTCCGTTGCTGTATTAATTTTTTCATAAAAATCAGCTAGATAACTGTTATCTTGATGGCAGGCAATTACATCTTTGGCAAGGTCAGAATCTTCACCAAGGAACTCCACCACGCTGTTTTTAAGTTTGCAATACCTTGCCAGAAATATGCCTTTCGACAGCCAACGAACTTCCGTATGGAGAAGGAGATGCTCGAACTCTTCATCGTTTACCTCGCATAGCTGTCGAAACAATCGGTCATTTTTAGCGTTGGCTTTTATCTTGTTAACTGCTTTGATAGCAACTCCCAAACATTCTTGCAGACGTGGAGAAAGACGCTTTGCTACCAAATGCTGACGGTGAAGCACACAGTGCACAGTAAATAGATTGGGTATTTTTTCTTTGAGTAATGAAGCAAACCCGCGATACCTGCCTACCATGGCTGGAGCTCCATCAGTAGCACATGCTATTATGTTGGTAAGGGGGATGGATTTGTTTCGCAAGTAGTCTGACAAAGTCTGAAATATTGTTAGACCTTTAGTGTCTGTTTCCAAACACTTGCAAAATAGAAGCTCCTCCATAATATTTTCATCAGTTATGTAACGGACGTAAACCATTAATAAAGCGTTATTGTCTGATGTGGTAGTTTCGTCTAATTGTAAGCTGAAAGAAGTGTTTCGTAAGATTTCACAGAGTTGATCTTCAATATTCGTACCCATTTCGTTAATTCGTCGGGTTACTGTGGTATCACTCAGTGGAACAGCTCGTAGTACAGGTGTGGGATCTTTCTCCATTACAGTAGAAATAATTTCTTTCACAGCAGGTGCTACCAAACTTTCCCCAACGTTGAATGGTAAACCCTTTTTCGCAATCAAAAAAGCAATCTTGTACGAGGCTATAAGTCCTTTGACATTTGGGCAAGCATTTTTAGCATAGGCCTTGTTTATAGAACTTTGAGCTTCACGCTCTTTCAATGCTTGAAAAAATTTAATAGATTTGTCTGCTTTATCAGGATGAAGCCTGGTTAGGTGATCTTTCAGCCTTGACGGTTTCATTGCCTCATTTGTAAGAATTTTCTTGCACAAGAGACACATTGGAAGTTGAATATTGGATGGGCATGGCACAAAGCCAAACCTGATATAATCCACAAGATATGTACGACACTTTTTTTTGGCATTAGAAGCCATTACTCTTTCAATACGATTAGTCGATTACCATATAAAATTTACTCTTAAAAAGAAACTGAAAGTAGCCTGCGGCACATAAAATAATATAATGACAATCCTAAATTTTTAGAAATTACAATCATTTTCTTGAAAGCCTACTGTTAAAAATTCTGTCCTTCCCTGGACTACTGAAAAAGATTGTATGAAAGCAAGTGCTATAGATCGCTATCTCTCTCTGAAGACAGAAACGTCACATGCGATGAGCAGAAAAAACTGCTCATCGCATGTGACACGTTAATTTATTAATTAATAATTATTTTACTTATTTTACATATTCTGGATTACTTATCACGCGTTACCTCGTCGCTCCTAGCCACGACCAAAGTAAGACACCGGTTTCAATTCTGGCCTTTATAGCGATGAGTCACATGAGGTCCCATGATTTTTGGTCATGTGTGCCTCGTGCGGTCTTGTGACCATCGCGCGATCCCATGACAGTGACGTAGCCAAATTTATAGGACGAATTAAGATTTGTCGTAGCGATTTCCGAAAGGCCAATCAAATTGCCAGTTCACGTAACAGTTGGTGTTTAGCGATGTGTAAAGTCTATGACTTATGATCACTTATGAAAAAAGTCTTGCTTGACTGCGCAGTCAAATAAAAATTTTGGCATATCTGGAAACTCGTGTCAACTACCATTTCATTCGTTGTTCGGTCATAACGTTTTTTTCACTTGCATAGGTGTACGTCATTGCATGTGTGTGCATGTGCAATTGTGCATACATGAGCATGAGGAGAACCCAAAACTGTTTGAAGAAGTGAAGAACAATAACAAAAGAAATAATGAAATCAGCGAGAACGTTTTCAACGTATCCATTTTTAGTTATCGTTTTATAACAATATTTGTAATTGTAAAATCGCCCCCCAATTGTTTAAAATCGCCCCCCAATTTTTCAAATTGTTTAAATCGCCCCTAATCGCCCCCGTTGAAGAACCCTGCTTTAACGTGAGCGACATGATAGAGCTCTTCTGCATTTAACTCGTTATCGCTAGCTAACGGAATTAATCTGTATTGAAAGAATTTGTTGCTGTGGTTTTAAACAAAGTGTAATGTAAAAAGTTTAGTTCTAATAGTTCTACTAATGTACTCCGCAGGAAAAAGCCTTCACAAAGTTTGTAGAAGAAGCGGATATTTAGAGAAAGCATATATTTTTAATTATTCTAACGTTTGGAAAAGCTGTCTTTGACAAAATTTCAACAATAAAAACTTCCATATTTACCGGACGCAAAAGTTTTATCAAAAACTAATATGCAGCCTCACGCTTGCCCAAGTTTATTTTTGTAATTTGCTATAATCTGTTCCTTCTTGAAGAATATAAGCAAATTGTAGAATCGCTTGCTGGCCATGGGACGATTAAATCTATGATTTTTAAATAGTTCGGAAAAAATTAAAAGCGTTTAAAATTGTTTGCCTAGCTGCAAACAATACATATCTTAAGCCACATATGGCCGGTGACAGTGATTTAAATAATGCTGTTTTATTCTATAAAAATTTGCAACTTTGCAGCAAATGATAACACACATAAACTATATATGATGTTTTTAGGTGCTGTAAAAAAAATGCATGCACGTCCGACGTGACGAAATTGGAAATGAAACGAGAACTGATGAAGTGGTTCGTAAATGCTCGAGATCGTGGCGGCAATCGCTCAAAAAGAAGTCAGGCAAAAAGAAGCAAAGTAGCATTTTTTTAAAAGTTTACAGAATTCAATCTTTACCAAGCTTGACTCTTTGTGTGTTTTAATTTCTTTTTATGGACGTATTTTATGTGATTTTTGTAGTTTAAATAAATTTTGTCATTTTTAAAGGATTTAAAATTAACAGTTTAAAGACGAAAAGAAGCAAAAATGTGTGTTAAGTATAGTAGCAAACAAGCGATGTGTAGGTTTCTCAGCACTTTAACAAAAATGCTTGTTGTTTATCAATTGTTAAGAAACTAATTACTGCAGACAAAAATGCTCAAGTTTTAGCTGTGTAGCTCTAAAACTACTTTGTAAAAAGTTTACAGAAATAAAAAAATATACTTTTAACAAAAAGGATGTACAAACGTTTGTGGGCTATCCTTAATGCTAATGAAATACTGAAAACAACAAGTTAGATCTCATGTGGGCACCAACTGGAGCCCAATAATTAATTCAGAGTGCATATACCTTGCACTACTCATGGCAATGTATACTTTGTGGACTGTCCCAGTTTCTAATTGTATATTGCAAAAAAATTAGGAAACTTCGGTGAATAGCACACGTGGGTACCAATCTGGACCCAATAAAATTTTGAGATCAGCCCACTGGGTTTTCAACTAGTTACCACAAAAAAACCAGGAATTTCCCAGTGAAAAACACAAATGGGCCCAATTGGGACCCATTAATATTTTTAAATTAGCCCAGTTGGTTTCCAACTAAATACCGCTAAAAAACCAAACAAATCCCAATTAAAGCCAAATTGGGTACCAATTGGTACCCAATCGGGGCCCAGTTGCTTATGTGGGCTATAACACTTGGTGCCCAGTTGGATACCGCGGACAAATACGTGGGTTTCCCAGCTTGGAACCACTATGACACTGACAGCCCAGTTGGTTACCAACTGCGACCCAACTTGTTCTGCTCACTGGGATATATATCTAGCTATATGTAAATTTCACAAACTTTTACAGATCTTCTTTATTTTTTAAAGCCAACAGTACAAGAACTTTTCTACATGAGCTTTTTATAACGCAAGACTCTCTCGTTTTCTATACAAAAAGAAAAAAGTGAATAAACGAACAAAATATACACAAGCGTAAAAATGCGGCGATCGCTACACATCTCCCCCCCAAGTGGTATGGCTGCAATAAGGCAAATACCAGTGAAAGAAAGAAAAAAAAATAAAAATAAGCGATTGCAATAGAAAATACTACAAAATTCTACATGCACCGACAGAGGCAAAAAAAAAATCACACTATACAAGCAAATACGCAAAATGCAACACGTGATTAAAACGTCGAACCAAACAAGACATCGAAAAAAAATAAAAATAAAAAACTAGTCCCGATAGCGCATAGGTTTTGTAATCAGTCTGTCTCTGCGGGAGTAAACGCGATTAGCGGGGAGTTCGTCTAGGTCTCCCACAAAAATGTTATCAATCTCACTCGAAGATGTGGGCGAAAAAGATAGAGTCTCGGAAGTTTCCTCCTCGACTGAGGAGCCAGTTGGAGATATAGGCTCAACAAGGGCCGGTTTTAAACGATCAATTGTTACTGTGTCAGTGTGTCCGTCTTTTTCGATGACAAAATATTTATCGTGTCGTTCAAGTACAAAATGAGGTCTCGAATAAGGTCGTTGCAACGGAGATTTTACACTGTCAATGCGAATAAATACTGGGGAACACCGGAAAAGAAGTGGGTCGACATAAGTTTGTTGTTTTTTAGGATGACGTTGTACAGTATAACGTAATGAGTTCATGAAAGAACAAAATGTCTTAGCATACTGAGAAGTTGTTTGGACTGTGTTTTCCTCGGACAACTCTACAGGAGTCGAATTTTCAAAATATTCCCCGGGAAATCGTAAGAAGTCCCTAAAGCCATTTCAACTGCAGCACACCCCATATCCTCTTTTATGGCCGATCGCAAGCCTAAGAGTACAAGACTCAAATTTCGATACCAAAGATCGGGAGAAGATTGACATTTCAATGCAACTTTGAGACTGCGATTGAATCGCTCGTTTAATCCGTTTGCAGCCGGATGGAAAGTTGTTGTGTGACATAATTTCGAACCCAAAAATTGGCACATTTCTGTCCAAAGGAGAGACGTGAATTGGGCCCCTATATCTGTAGTGATTATTGTAGGAGATCCAAAACGGGCCACCCAATGTAAAAGAAAAGAATCTGCACAAGATTGCGCAGTGATATCCTTCATGGGTATGATCTCCGGCCAACGCGTAAATCTGTCTACAACTGTCAGTAAATATTTGTAACCAGAAGAATCGGGAAGAGGACCGACGATATCGACGTGTACATGTGAAAATCTGGCATCTGGGGTTCGGAAATGCTGTAAGGATGTAACTTGATGTCGGGTAATTTTCGTTTGTTGGCAAGAAATGCAGGTACGGCACTTTTCAGCAATATCCCGTCTCATATTCGGTTACACAAATCGCTCTCCGATGAGTTTTTGAGTAGCCTTAATGCCTGGGTGGGAAAGGTTGTGCATGCGCTCAAAAATTGTGGTTCGTAATAAATTTGGAATGATGAGGCGAAATTTTCCCGTACTAGTGTCTCCAAGTAACAAAAGGCCTGAATTAGGAATTGCACGTTCACATAGTTTTAATGAAGTCATCGATTGAGAGAGCTCGCGAATCGATGGATCGTCCCTCTGTGCTAAAACCAGCTCGGTATAATCTGTGAAATAAGGCGAAAGAGCAGCAGTGATTTCAGGACGGCTCAAGCAATCGGCAACCATTGTTTTTTCCTTCAATATGTCTAACATTAGTTGTGAATTCTGAGATAAACGATAGGTGTCGAGCTTGCCTGTTACTTAAAGGAGTTTTTTTCTAAATATAGCACCAACTAATGGTTTGTGGTCCGTGTAAAGAGTAAACGGACGTCCCTCTAAGAAATATGTGAAATGATGTATTGCCAAATAAGCTGCCAGCAATTCTTTATCAAAAGTACTATACTGTTTTTGGGCATCAGAAAAGGCGGCTGAAAAGTACTCCAATGGTCTGTGCGAACCACAACTGTCAATCTGACTGAGTATAGCACCACAGAATTTATCGCTTGCGTCTATAAACAATGCTGTCGGACTGTCGTGCTGAGGATAATTTAGTAGTGTTGCATTACTCAGAGCTACTTTTATGTCCTCAAACGCAGTCGATGCCTCCTCGTTCCAAGAAAGATTTGCATTGCGACCGGCAGGAATCCCCTGGAGGAGGGAATTTAAAGGGGCCAAAATTTTTGCGCATTGAGGAATGAACTTTCTATAAAAATTGACCATGCCCAGAAATCGCCGTAAAGACTGGGCGTTCTGTGGGGTCGAAAAAGAATTTATGGCATCAACCTTACTTGCAACAGGGGCGATACCTTTGTCCGAAACGATATGCCCTAAAAAGCGTAGCCGATTTTGGCCGAATAAGCACTCAGCTGCATTGATAATTAATCCGTTGCGTTGTAGACGCTCAAATACAGGGTGGTCCAAAATGATCTGACACATTTAAAAGCTTAATAAAAGCCAAAGATAATAAATCATTTGAAAAAAAACTTTTATTTTCTGAATGTACATATAATGCCATTTTATTTTATTTATACCAAAATGTATTTATATATTTGATAAGCTTTTTTTATTTATTTTCAGAATATCATTATGAACTGGAACGGCGAGCATCGCGCATTCATTGTTGAAACATTTAAAAAAAAAACAAATCGATAACAGAAACACATAGAGCATTCCGTTTGCACTTTAAGCTCAAAAGACATGATCCTCCACCCACTCGTAACACAATTTTATTATGGGTTGCAAACTTTAGAATAAGTGGATTAACATTAGAAATAGCAGCCATTCCACAAGAAATGATTCATAGAGTTATTGATAATTTTCATGAACGTCTCCAACAGTGTGTTGACAATGATGGAGAGCATTTAATTGATTTGATTTTTAAAACTTAATGAAATAAAATGGCATTATATGTACATTCAGAAAATAAAAGTTTTTTTCAAATGATTTATTATGTTTGGCTTTTATTAAGCTTACAAATGTGTCAGATCATTTTGGACCACCCTGTACTTGCCAAAGATGGGCTCGGTGTTCTTCAATGGAGGACGAAAATATTAATATGTCATCTATATAGATAAAGACAAATGACAAGTCTTGAAATAGAGAGTTCATAAATCGTTGAAATGTTTGGCCAGCGTTAGTTAGGCCCATAGACATCTTTAAAAATTCTCAATTTCCGGCCGGGGTGCAAATTGCGGTTTTGGCAATATGTTCTGGGTGAATATGAATTTGGTGATATGATTTAAACAAATCGATGCTGGAAAATATTGTGGAACCGGATATATTTTCGGTAAAGTCATGAAGAAAAGGAATGGAATAAGAGTCCTTGACGGTTACTTGATTCAGACGATGATAGTCTCCTACTACTCGCCAAGATCCGTTAGATTTTTTTACCATATGAACTGGAGATCCTCACGGGGAGGAATTGGGTATAATTATCCTCAATTGCTCAAGCCGACTTAATTCCTTTCTTAAAACAGCAAGTTTTTTCGGTAGAAAGACGGCGTGGCCGCTGTTTGATGGGTGGACCGGTTGTTTCAATATAGTGAACGATATTATGTTTTGGAGAAAGCCTTAAGTTCGAAACAGAGAACACCTCGGGAAATTCAGCTTCCAAAAACTGATAATCTCCTAAGTTGTAAACCGGAGGTTCGACCTTACACAAACTAGGCTTAAGTTCAGTATTAGATAAAAAAGAACAAGGATCACGACACTTCTGTGCATGAGGACCAAAACGTCGATGAAACCAGCAGAACGATTTAATATTTTCAGATTGTGGTATGTTTTCAGGAAATATCAATCTTCCTCTTCTAGGATCAATCTTGATATCAAAGTGCGATAAAAAATCTATTCCAATGATGGGTTTTAACGTCTCAGCAACGCAAAATTCCCAGTTTAAAGGCACCGGATTTCCCAGGTCAATAGTAATATTTTTGCAAACAAACGTAGGGACAGAGCTTCCATTAACAGCAGACAAATAACCCTGCGGATGATCTCGAGAATTAGGGTCTACAGGAATTACAGAACAAGAACTGCCCGTGTCAATCAAAAACTTCAAATTAGTAATAGAACATTTTATGTACAGTAGTTGCGATGTAAGAGTTGAGCACTCATTATTTCCTCCGGTAAAGTCGCCTTTCTTTACCGGAGCTATCAGTTTAAATGATTCTTTTAAGTATGAGACATTGCGACATTTGCATGCCAAGAGCAAGGGGATATGCATTTATGAGCTCGATTGCCATAACGGTTTTGGTGAAAACATAATTCATTCTTAGAAATTGTTGATGTGGTTGCAGAACCTTTATTACGCTAGTCGGAGGTAAACTTTTCAAGCTTTCGATTTAATTCGTCTACGGCGTCCGACATATTTCCCAACTGCTTATTAAAATACTCATTGACCTTGTATTGCGGTTTATCATCTGTGGGAGGATTGGCGGGGCTTACAGATAAAATATCAGTGGCTTTTTGTGCTAGTAAATCAACGTCTGTTTCGCCATAAGCCGACAGTAATTGACGAACCATTACGGGCATACCCTCAAAGAAAACCTTTTTTATAAGCCTTTTGCAAGTAGGTTTATTGTGATCAAAACTTACCAAAGAACTCCGAAGGTTTGCTAAAAATTCGATTGGGGACATTTCACCTAATTGGATTTTATGTAGTTTGTCTAATTGAGCGTTTTCCGACAAGGTATACTGCGATATTAAAGCACGCTTCAAAATGTAGTAAGGATTAATAGATTGCGAACACTCTGTAATAACATCACTTAATGGCGCCAAATATTTAGGCGGTAAACGTTTAAGCACATGGTCGAACATTTCGCTTTGCTTACAAATACGCTGAGAAGTAAAAAAAACATCCACACATTTAAACCAAGCGATGGGTTTTTTTTCCCAGAACGCTGGTAGACTTAAAGACACATTTCTATTAAGTTGAGACAAGCTCTCTAACATAACTTGATAACTAACATTCATTGTGACGTCACTATGGTTGCTATTAGTTCGTTGAAAACAAGATGGCGAAACTGTACTAGTGTTATGCAAGTCTTCACTAGTTTTATTTTGATTATTAGAAAACCGAAAATATTTTGCGTACAAATAATAAAATGCAAGAAATATAATTGCTATATGCATAAGTATTAGATAAAGTGATATTAAGTTGAGCATTAATACAACATACGTAAGTCTTTTTCTTTTACAGTAGATTGTTGAGGACTTGAGTTCTTTAAAGTTTAAATTATTGAAATCCAAGATCCACACTCGGGGTCACCAATATGTAGCGGTTAGAGGGTTATATATATTTTCTAGCTACATGTAAATTTCACAAACTTTTGCAGATCTTCTTTATTTTTATTCAAAGGATTACTTTTTGATTGGACAAAGTGCTGATCACATTAGTGGTAACAAACTACCCTTGTTCGGGCAAATACTTCAGTATGTTCTGCATTTAAAAGAATCATCACCAGTTACTACTTCCTTGAAAAACCATCTGTTCCGTTCCTAAAAATTGCCCACAGTATGTACTGTATATTCACAATCTCATAAAAAATCTCTTTCATTTCGCTTTGGTCCGGCTTAAATAGCCTAAGAA
Organism: Diplosoma virens; assembly: GCA_963680785.1. NCBI lineage: Eukaryota > Metazoa > Chordata > Ascidiacea > Aplousobranchia > Didemnidae > Diplosoma > Diplosoma virens. Next base: position 18,174 of record OY796881.1, on the reverse strand, counting down.
ATAACGGTTTTATAAGCAATTTAAATATTTTACATTTAGTTATAAAAAAATGGCAACACTGCTTAGTTTGTTGAGTCTTGGAGAAAGATCCAGAATTATCCGCTTGACCTGTTTTCACTATGACGTAATAGTGATTGTTTATGATTTGAGTAAATTTCAGAACGTTCGAGATACTCACGACCGAGTGATATAAATAAGGCTCGCTCGGAAGCATTATTATGATTCGTTGTGGTAAATTAAAATTGGAAAATTGTTAGCTGTGTAAATTCATAGTTTTTTGGCCGCAAGTCTTTGGTTGTCTACGTTATTGTGAAGAGCTGAAGAGTTAAGCTACTGAATCTGTATTTGCTGTTGAATTTATACTATTTTGGGCTCTTAAGTCGATTGGAGCATATTTTATTACTAAAGAAGATATTGTTGTAGTCTGAGCTGTGGTTTAGCTAGACTATATTTTTGCTGTCGCTGGTTCGAAGGTCAGATCCAGCGAGAAGATTTAAGAATTTTGTCTTGTGGTAGGCAGCCAAGATTGTGTTATTCGGTGAGCCTTCTTGCAGGCATCGAAAGGTTATTAAAAAAAACGTACTGAGTTACCGAATTAAGTTCTACAAAAATTTAAATCAACTTCTACAAAATTTCAAAAAACTAAATTTGTGGAAGTAACACCATCTATCTGATATTGTTGATTAAGTACTATTAATTTGGTCTCGCGCTGGAATTAAAATAGTAACCAAACAAAATGCAATAATGCAATTAAAAAAGGAGTATGACAACTGGCAACAACTCTGCAAAAACAAAACACGTTCATCTGATCCTGGAAGAAAACGTGAAATATTTGCTGAAGCTTTATCAAAGCTATGGGATATAGGGGCTTCAGATGCGATTTAGACGACTCAAAAAAATAAAATGTTGTCAAAGGCGAGGAAAGCTAAAGATATATTTTTTTGTGAAGACCAGCAAAGCGCAAGAAAAGGTGTCATTAAAGGGAAAGATGCACTGTATAAGAAAAGCGTTCAAAAACGCCAAGAAAGATTTGCCCGACCAATTGTTGTCACCCAGTCGAGCAGTGATGATCAAACAGATGTAGAGTCGTTCAGCCAGTCAAGCTCTGCTGCCTCAAATCCATGCTCAAGTTCGGAAAAGGAGCAAGTTGAACAAGCTGGTCCAAGCTCTCAAAGTTCTTTTGTAACTTGAAACGTACCTAAAAATTTGATTAACTTCATTGAAATTACTCAGGTTTTAGACAGTTTCAAAATTTCAGATAACGCTGACACTATGTTGGTAGCATCATTCATAAAAGCTTGCCAAGGTGACGTTAACAACTTCTGTCTTTCACACTCAAGTACCTATAGAGCTCGTATAGCAAACAGACTGCGAATTTCTGATGAAATGTTAAAAGAAATACGTGAAATTCCATCTCAGGATCTGGCTCTCCACTGGGACGGTAAACTAACAACGGATTGTTTTGGCAATAAACATGAGGCATTTTCTGTGCTGGTTTCGGAAACATCAACTTATAAAGAGGGTAAGTTTTTGGAGTACAGAGGTTAGAAAAAGCAAGTGGAACAGCTCAAGCAGATGCAAGTTATGATTTATTGAGGTGTGGAATCTGAACCAACATGTGAAAGCTTTGGTTTTTGATACAACTGCCAGCAACACTGGTTGGAATAACGGTGCTGCAAAATGCTTGGAAAAGTTTTTAGATCGAGCTTATTATTGGTGCTGTATATACATGCTTATTTAGTGACTCATCAGCTCCAGATGATGCCAATTTCAAATGTTTTCGAGAAGAGTGGCCAAAAATAAACTTCTCTAAAGACTATCATATTTTGAAAATGTCTTCAGAATGGCTTAAAGAAAAGTCGAAACTGGTCATACGAGTATGTGAGCTGCAACAGATCATTGAAAAGGAAAAAACAATAAAAAAAGATTTTGTGAGAGGAGGTTATAGGCAATGTACAGAAAGCACACTTGCATTGCTAGGTTTTGCTCCTTCTAATTTTTTTTATCACAAACCTGGCGCTACTTCTAGTGCCCGATGGATGGGCAAAGTGTTATATTGCCAAAAAATGTTCATGTGGTCCGATCAAATGTCTTATGATTGTCAGTTTGTAAAAAAGCTTCATAGAACAAATTTGTTTATTGCTCTTTTTTATGTTCCAGCATGGCTGAAATGTAATATTGGTATGGATGCTCCAATTAATGACTTAACTTTTCTGTATGACATGCTAAGGTACAAGAACAAAGATTCGACTGTAGCTGATACAGCCTTCAATAAACTTTCATCACATCAATGGTATCTGACGCAAGAAACGGTGGCATTCTCCTTTTTTAGCCAGCATCCTTTGCTGACAAATGAAATAAAAGAGTCCATGGCATTCCAGCTCCTTTAAATATCACCACCAGATGAATTTCGCAGAGGAATTCCTGTTTTTAAAAGAAACATTGATAGGTGTTCTAAACTTTGCGACTTTATTAGACTTGAAACTTGGTTTATTTTGAATGTTTGAGAATGGACAAGGACTGGCTCTACGACAAACCAGAGCAGTGGACTGCGAACGAATCATTCAAAAAGGGTCAAAAATTTGTTGCCAACATTAAAGTTGTTAACGATGCAGCTGAAAGAACTGTGAAACTATATTTAGACTATGCTGCCATTTTTACAGAAAATGAAGAGTAACGAGCTAGTTTGTTGCAAGTCGTTGAAAAACATCGAAAACAAGTTGGCGACTTTAAAAAATCGGCTTTGGCTCTTAATTTATAATTCGCAACCACAGCCCTTACAAACATTTCCGATTAAAAGCAATACTTCACTAGTAAAAGTACCGGTAGTCTAATTTTAAAAGTAGCCTATATTTTGAACTAGTGAATTACAGAAGACTAGTAATTTTGTAAAATTTATTGCATGTATCATTTAAAAAGCGGTGTCTATTAAGTTTTATATGCATTTACTGTAGAAATAAAGTTGTCATTACGACGTCATCAATTTTACTCTCAAAATGAAGCACATGCTTGTTGAAATCAAATACAATTGGTTTTGTTTTTCTATCTGCTCTAGAACTCAAGATATAATAAATAAATGAAAAAAATGATGTCATCAGAAGATTCCCCTTTGAGCAAATCAAATGTATTATCTAACCCTCATGAGGGAAAATAAAGAGATATTTTTTTCGAATTTTTTTTGCGTGGGAGGTGTTTTTAAGATCCAATGCACCATATAAGCTTCGAAAATATGCACTTTTTCAACATGACCTCTAACAAACATACAATATTTTTTACAACTAAAGTATATAAATTAATCGTATTGTAACTTATGATATCACACATAAACGTACTGTATACTTAGTAGGGAACAATTTATTCTTGGCGTATTTTTTGAATAAGCAATATAAACCGTATTACAAGCAAATAAACTGCAAATTTACACAATACGAAAATATAAAAATTGAACAAACTACAAGTTCTACATTTATACTACAATATAAACGCCAGCAAGAAAAGAATAACTATAAAACAATTGACAAGCAATTACAAAAATTTACATACTTAAAAGTAAAATTTTTGATGAATTTCAGGTTTTTGCAGTTTTACCAGCAAGTTTTTGAATTTTTCGAACCATTGGTCGGGGACCCTCACGTTTAGAAGCATTTAAGCGTTTCAGCTGGTTTTAGCAAAGCATTTAAATATTGATTGAATAATAAGTAAAAAATTGGAATGCCCTTCCACACAAATTTGGTTGACAGCACACTTAAAATTGGGTGAGTCCTTTACAACAGTTTCCACCGCACACAAAAACGCAGAGCGCTGATTGAAACAAGTAAACAGCTTAGCTTTTGCTTTATCATTTGACAGCAAACTATAATAGTATTGCACAGCCAATGTTGTCACAGCAAAACAGAACTCAGTTAATCGAGCCAGACCATTTCGATTAGCCATTTCAAACAAATTGCTATATTCTTCAGAATCAAAGACAGGAAGCGGAGGAGAGTTGTCGGATTTTACCAATAAACTTTTGCAGGAAGAACATCGACGGCGACGGCAAATGCTTCTGGCGATGTAACCACTTACACAATAGGTTATGTTGGCGTTATTTTCTGACAAATCGTCAAAAGTCACTTCCGAAAAAAACTCAACCAGCCGTTCAATTTCAGGGATGCTTGTGCTTTTACTAGTGGAGGTAGCTAATGGCATAACATCATTATCACGTAGCTTCGATGCTGCAAGTAAGCCATATTGCTGCAATAGACTAGGTCTTCGAATTTTTTTCCGCTTCAAGCACTTGCTTTAAAGACATGAAAAAGTTTCCACCGTTTACCTGACGGTACCAACCAAATCTTGCTTCAATAGGATCAAAAGTAAATTTTCGGGTAAAAATATAACAAAAATCAAACTTTTCATGTAAATACCGAGCAAGTTCAGGTATCGCTGACATCGTTTGAATGCAGGCAAGAAACGTTTGATCAATAAGACCAGCTAAGCCCGAATGTTTCCACTGCCTGAAAATATCAGTAGCTTCGAGAAGATAGCGCAAGTTTGCCAGTCGTTCTGCTTCTGACCGAAACATTAATGGCATGCACATATCATTTTTCTTTCCAAAGCCTAAATACGTAATAACCCAGCCAACAATGCTATGCAGGACCCATGCGGGCCCTGCAAGGGCTGCCCGTACGGTAACCGTACCGATTTGGCCGCGGGCGCTGCAGTGGCCCCGCATGGGTTTACCGCACGAGTTTCATGTGGTTCAAACTATTTATGCAAAAAATTCCTTTTTAAAAATAATTAAAAATGTTAGCTTATTAGCATGGCCCAGATGGTAGGTACTTTCTCGCAGCCTGGGCCGTGATTAAGTCTGTTCATTGATTTTAAAAATGACAGACCGAAACCGAACCTACCAAAACGAAAGGGTATCCACTCATTCCGATATTTAGTGTGGATCTGCTAATCGACAAACGTCCTTTTCAGGACTGGGCAATGCTAGGATAAAACTGCCCTTTTCAGGGTACATTGCCAACAAGTTCCGAAGACCCACTATTCTTCAGCTGAACATCGAAGACCTCACTGCAAGCAAGATGAACATTCTTCATCACCTCGCTATGCAGTCTGAGGCACTCGTCATCCTACTGCAGGAGATCCACTGCACTGATCCAGAGAAGTTGGTACTTCCAAACTACCAACTAGCTGGGTCTTCTTTAAGCAGGAAGCATGGCCTTGCCACGTTTGTCCACGAGCGACTGAGATACACGCTTTTGGACCAATCTCCACCGATATCGGAGATCGAGTGGTTGTGTGTGGACGTTGATGGCTATAAAATATTCAACATCTACAAACCACCGCCAACGCGATTGCGAACCCTAGATCTCCCAGTGTTTCCTCACCCCTGTCTTTACGCTGGCAATTTGAACTGTCGTCATGCTGACTGGGGTTACGACGACAACAGTCCGGACGGTGAGTGCTTGGCTGGCTGGGCAAGTATTAATTGTCTTGCCCTGCTATATAATGCCAAGGACGCTGCTAGTTTTTATTCCGGCCGCTGGAACGCTGGCACCAATCCAGATCTAGCTTTCGCTAGCGTAGGTCCAAACAGTCGCTTACCGGATAGACGTGTCCTTGACAAGTTCCCCAGGTCACAACATCGACCTTCGCTTATTACACCACCAAGGTTTGCTATGGCAGTGCCAAGCATGCCTGTTAAGCGATGGAACTTCCGCAAGGCCAAATGGAGTCACTACATTGCTTTGACGAATAAATTCGCAAAGACTTTGTTGCCGCCTGATTCACTTGATGTGGATGCGGCTTACCAGGACTTCTGTAACACCATTAAGAAAGCAGCCAAAAAGACTATCCCATGCGGGTATCGAAATAACTATATTCCGTGTTGGGATGCAGAGTGTGAATCCCTCTATAAAACCTTTCTGCAGTCTCCTCAGGGAGACGACTCAAGTTTGGCTGCTACAGCTCTGCTTGCCAAGCTTGACAGAAAGCGGAGGGATTGATGGTCCGAAGCAGTTCGGAGCATTGACTTCTCACACTCTAGTCGAAAAGCGTGGAGTATTTTGAACAACCTTACTAGTAGATCACGACACTCTCCTCGTCACTGTCCCGTTTCAGCCGATGCTATTGCATCTCAGCTGGTTAGAAATGAGAAATACGAGGCTGTTGACCGCAAGTCATCTTGACTTGTCTTTCAAGAAGTGTCTGACCTTTGGAGGGCCACAACACCAGACGCAGTAAATATCTCTGACACTTTTTCACAGAGAGAATTTGCTGCTGCCCTTCAACATTTAAAACCAGGTAAAGCTCCGGGACCTCATTCCATCTGCCCGGAGCTTATACTCCATGCCGGAGCTGCTTTGAAGTCGTGGTTACGTGACTTCCTGTCTTCCTGTTTGCGCCGACTCAAAATTCCCAAGATCTGGAAAAGAGCGCTTGTGGTCGCGATCCCAAAACCAGGAAAGCCCGTAAGGGACCCGAAGAGGTATCAACCGATATCTCTGCTCTGTGTCCCCTACAAGATCCTCGAGAGGCTTATCTACGCCCACGTTGAACCATTAATCGATCCACTGTTCCCTAAAGAGCAGGCTGGGTTCCGATGCGGGAAGTCAACCGTAGATCAAGTTGTTCTGCTAACCCAGAACATCGAGGATTCTTTCGAGGCTAAAAAGAAGGCCGGTGCCGTATTTATCGATTTGACAGCTGCTTATGACACTGTCTGGCTCCGTGGCCTTACCTGCAAGCTGCTGAGACTACTTCCGGATAAGCACATGATCAAAATGATCATGGAGCTTGTCCGAAATCGAAGTTTCACCCTTACCACCGGTGACAGCAAGCAAAGCAGGCTATGCCGTCTTAAAAACGGCGTTCCTCAGGGATCGGTCTTGGCTCCCTTCCTATTTAACATCTATACATACGATCTTCCTTCCATAATTTCCAGAAAGTTTGCTTATGCTGATGATCTAGCATTGTTGCACTCTTCTGGAAACTGGAAGGACTTGGAGGGGACCTTAAGCCAAGACATGTCCACACTGTCAGCGTATCTCCAGACTTGGAGGTTGAAGCTCGGTCACACTAAGACGGTGACGACAGCCTTTCACTTAAATAACCGAGAGGCCAAACGTGAGCTAAAAGTCTACAACAACGGTAGACTTTTACCGTTCTGTGCAACCCCTACTTACCTTGGGGTAAAACTGGACAGATCGCTCACATTTCGTCACCATTTAGTGGCATTGCGCAAAAAACTATCTTCACGCGTCACACTGTTGAGGCAACTCGTGGGCTCGGGATGGGTTGCTGGTGCTAAAACACTACGCATAGCCACCTTGTCTCTAGTCTACTCAACAGCTGAGTACTGTGCGCCAGTCTGGTGTCGCAGTGCTCACACTCGCCTCATTGACAGTGTCTTGAACGACGCCTTGCGCATAGTTACTGGATGCCTGCGTCCCACTCCAACGGACCACCTACCTGTACTCTCAGGCATCCAGCCAGCTGAGCTTCGCCGAATGGGAGCGACACTCTCCTTGGCTTACCGTGGATCTCTGGACCCCGATCATATCTTGTATGGTCTGTTAAGTGGATCCTCAGATACTCGCCAAGTGAGACTAAGATCCAGACGCCCGTTTGTGCCAGCTGCGCGGAATCTCTTGGACAACCTTGCCAGACTTGGCATCCGCGCCTCAGAATGGACAAATTACAAATGGAACGCGGAGTACTGTGAAAATGCTTCCAGGCTGCGTGCTTTTGTGCCCGAGACCGGTGTCAGGCCTGTTGGGATGGGCTTACCCCGAGCAGCTTGGGTTAGGCTCAACCGCCTGCGGACTGGTGTTGGGCGATTCCATTCGTCCATGCACAAATGGAGTCTCGCTCCTTCACCGAATTGCGAGCGCTGGCTTAATGACATCACTGCCAGCATCTGATCCAGACAGTGTAGCAGTCTGGGGTAGTAAAAGGATAAACCCTCGGCCCCAGTCCTGTTTGTGTCTGACCTGGAATGGATACCCTTCAAACAACGACAATGACGAGTATGTTTTAATTTTTGATTACGGCTTAAAATTGAAAGCCAGATTAAACCCGTGCGGTTAGCCCATGTGGGGCCACTACAGCGCCCGCGGCCAAATCGGTACGGTTTCCGTATGGGAAGCCCTCGCAGGGCCCGGATGGGTCCTGCATAGCATTGTTGGCTGGGTAAAATTGCATTTACATTTATTAAAAAACTCCAAAAAATTGAAAAAGTCGAGTAGAAAATTATTCAAAAACTTAAGCAAAAAATATATTTTGACTATTTCCAGCAATAAAATAGATATCATTATATTTTTAACACATTTTGTTGTGTAAAGCTCTGCCAGAAGCAGTTGATGCTAGCTGCTTGATAGTAAAAGAGTAAGGTGTTTAAAAAGTGGAAAGCTACTGTTGTTACTTCCACAAATTTAGTTTTTTGAAATTTTGTAGAAGTTGATTTAAATTTTTGTAGAACTTAATTCGGTAACTCAGTACGTTTTTCAATCGTCTAACTTTTCGATGCCTGCAAGAAGGCTCACCGATAACACAATCTTGGCTGCCTACCAAAAGATAAAATTCGTAAATCTTCTTACTGGACCAGTAACAGCAAAAATATAGTCTAGCTAAACCACAGCTCAGACTACCACAATAACTTCATTATTAAAAAATATGCTCCAATCGACTTAGCAGCCCACAATAGTATAAATCAACAGCAAATACAGATTCAGTAGCTTAATTCTTCACAATAACGTAGGCAACCAGGGACTTGCGTACAAAAACTATGAATTTACACAGCTAGCAATTTTCCAATTTTAATTTACCACAACGAATCATAATAATGCTTCCGAGCGAGCCTTATTTATATTACTCGGTCGTAAGTATCTCGAATCTTCTGAAGTTATCCAAATCAAATCAAGCCAATCACAATAACTATTATTACGTCACATGTGTCACAATAGCGAACCAGTTAAGCGAATAGTTCTGGATCTTTCTCCAAGACTCAAGAAACTAAGCAGTGTTGCCATTTTTTTTATAACTAAATATAAAATATTTAAATTGCTTATAAAACCGTTATTTCTTAGGCTATTTGAGCCGGACCACAGCGAAATGAAAGAGATTTTTTATGAGATTGTGAATATACATAGTGTGGGCAATTTTTAGGAACGGAACAACTGTAAAGATTGTTTTATATTTATAATATACGAATAATAGCCGAAACATGTTACGCGTTTCTTTGACTTAATTCTGATTTTCATTCTTGTTGCGTCACAGACGGTTATAAGTTAAACAACTGAAGTTTTACAGTTGTAGGTGAGGCTTACTTTCAAGGGTGGTTTCAAATAATTTTCTATTGCCATTTCGTGCGGTGTACTTTTAAGGGCGGTTTACAATCGGATAAATACGGTATATTGTTGGATAATTTAAATGATTCTATAACACAAACAATACCTTTTTCTGGAGTTCCAACGGACATAATCTTCCAGATGTTGGATATAAACTAAACAAATTTTGCTGTTTCTGTAAACCCAGGATTTTCGCCGTCATACATTTCAAAAGCACGAGCAGTTGGTTTACTAAATACACTTAAAAGTAATAGATTTTTAATCTACAGATTCAAGAACAAGAGAGAACAAAATTTAGGCATGACTACACAAGAAAAACATACATACATGCAAGCTTGCAAAAAATGTGAAATTAAAATATACAAAATTTTAGAAATATAAAAATATTAATTACTCAAAGCATGTTGAGATGAAGTTCGCGCCATGTTGCTAGGATTGAGAGATGCTTTCTTTAATGTACATGCTATTCTCAAAGGTTTGTGCTCTTCCAATGCATACAAGCGCTTGATGTGTTCAAACTGGGCTATACATTGTTCTCCAAAAATAAGCTGACCGTCAGTATTGTCAATTTTAGGTAAATAATAACACTTTCTTGTAACAAAATAGTTAAAAATATTCTTCAGATTGTGGATAAAATCAAAAAGTAAAAATAATATTTTCCCACTTCTCCATGGGTGTTCGATGCTTGTTGATAGTTTGCTACCTCCGCGTAAATCCATAAACAATTTCCTAAAGATAAAATTGCAAAATAAAAATCCACAAAGTTTTACCTTTATCAACAAAAGCATTGTAAATGTGCGATTAGTATACAACCAAACAGTATGTTAAACGATTAATCAGCACCCATAACGTAGATACACTACAAATGTTTTATTATTTAAAAGGCTTTAAAAGTGGGTCTAAACTCTACACTGTATTTTTGTTATGGCTTACATAAAAACAAAACAAAGTATAGTGTAGAGCCACCTAATACAAACAAAAATAAAATTTGCATCGACTAGGGTTTTTATCAAAGAAACAGAACATTATTTGTAAAACGTGCTATTATATTTATGTTGCCAAAAAAAATCAAGAAGCATAAGATTAATACAAACATTTTTCACCTGTTGCAAATGTGGTTGTCGACAGAAACAGCAACTACAAGAAAAATTTTATTGAGGTATTTCATCACTTTATTAAACCAGTAATGTAACAAGCCAGTATCTAGTTTTTTTACTGGTACCAAACATACAACAGTCGGTAGCGTGGTCGAGTGGTCAAAGCACCGGACTTATGATCAACATGGTCTGGGTTCAAAACCCACTTGCGCCATTCTGTTGGGTCCTTGGGAAAGACACTTTACGGCACTTTTCCCTGCTTGGTGGTCTTGGTAAGCAGTTCTAAATTGCAGTAATATCTCTACTAAATTACAAGCGGACAGCAATATCTTGGAATCTCCGGAAGCAGGTCGGGGTAATTGCTTACCCTATGTATAGCGCCTCCGTCGCTTTCCTATGAGTCAGGAGGATAAATATAGAGATAAAAATAAAAAATAAAAATAAATAAAATACAACATCCTTGCAATTTTTGCAAACTGACTGCACCATAAACGTCAAAACTATTCTTGCACATGCTTCTGTCAAACCAAAAAAAGTTTTATTTTGGTATTCTGCACGATTGGCTGTATACACTTCATCTATGAGTAAGGTCACAGCTTTTTCAGCTTCAGAAAAGTTAAGTGTTCTTTGTTTGAGATATTGCATTTGTATGGAGCAACTTTCAACATTATCAGCACATGAAACTTGTTGCAATCTTCTAATTAAAGAAAGCACAAAAAAGTTGCTAAGTTTTTTTTACAAAAATAACTAATTTTGCATTTGGGAATACAACAAGTATATCCCATATTAGAAATTAATCAAATAATAATTTAAAAAATTTACAAATACTAATCATTAATTATAGCTGAGTAATTTATGTGAATTTTCATCGAACTATGTGATATATAAATTATGTGCATTTTCATCGAACTGGACGGGCCGTAATGATCTGGATGTTGCCTTTGAAGTCGCATCGGGCTTTTATCACCTTCAGTTTCTTTGTCCAATTAGGTGGAGTTACCTGTAATAATAAAAACCAGCAGCAGATGTTTTAAAATTTGTAAAGTCTATTACCATTAAAAATTACGTTGCTATAAGGTGCTTTTGAAATTCTGTTCGAAATTTACTATATGATTTTATCTGTTTAATGCTTGATGGGACTTTATTCCAAGCAAGAGCACTTCTGTATTTTAAAGATTGTTTAGTTATATTTAATCTATAAAATGAGGGATAGAATTTGGACTGGCTTCTTGTACATTTAGTGAAATTGTCGCTTACCAGGTTATTTTGAAAAAAATGATTAAAACATGGTGGTAACATGCCTTTTATATATTTATACATAAAACAAGTTATTTCTAATTCGGTTATTTGATCAATTGTCATTATGCTGTTGTTTCGCAAGATGTCAGTAACGTTAGCTCTGTGATGTAATCCAAATGTCAATCGTATAAATTTATTAGCGATTCGTTGAATTTTTGAGGCTGTAATTTTATTACCAATATGCCAAGTTGTAATGCGATATCTTATATGACTGATTATCAAGGAGTTGTACAATACAAGCAACGTTTTTTGTCAAAGTGTTTTGAAATTTTTTTGATAGTACCATAACTTACGCAGATTTTTCGTAGAACAAAGTCCATATGCAATTTCCAACTTAAATGTTCATGAAATATTATTCCCAAAAATTTCGTTTTTGGTTGCTGAGAAATAAATTTATTTCTGATTGAAATTGTCAGTTTTCTTGATGGAGGCTTTGTTTTGGGTGTGCGAAAGATCACATAATGTGTTTTGTCAGTGTTTAGAAATAGCCGATTTGCTAGAAACCACTTATCTATGTTCACTAACTCCTTGTTTGCAGCTTCATATAAGGTTTCATAGCAATTACTTTTTAAAAATATATTAGTGTCGTCTGCGTACATGATGCATTTTTCTAAGGTCAAGCAATTATTTAAATTATTTACATAAATTGAGAATAATAAAGGACCTAAAAGTGAACCCTGAGGGACACCATATTTTATTGACTTAGTATTGGAGCAGATATTATTTATTTCAACTAATTGTTTTCTGTTACTAAGATAGCTACAAAACCAATCATGCGCTACACCACGAATTCCATAATGCCATAATTTAGATAATAAAATTTATCATCAATGGTATCGAATGCTTTAGATAGATCAAGAAATACGCCTAGTACATGTTCTTTATTTTCAAAAGCTTCAGCAATATTTTCAATTAATAATGAAGTTGCGTGACTAGTTGAGTGATTTTTTCTGAAGCCAAATTGATATTTATAAAAAAAGTTTTGTTTTTTTAAGAATAATACTACACAATTGTATATTAACTTTTTCAATATTTTTGACATGGAGCAAAGTAAGCTGATTGGGCGATAATTGCATACATTAGTTACACTACCCTTTTTATGAATTGGTGCTACTTTTGCAGTTTTAAAGTCAGAGATAAATTTACCGCAAGCTAACGAAAGATTAAACACATCTGTTAGAGCTATTAATATATTGTCTGGTGTGCTTTTTAAAATAGTTGGGGGAATTTCATCAATGCCAGTACTTTTTTTAGGCTGAAGGTTACTGATTACTTTTTTTATTTCAGTTAAACTAGTTGGATAGAGATAAAGTGTGCTTAATGTGGGAGATTGCATAAATGTTTGGAAACTATGAGATGTTTAGCTCACGTTCAGCAGCAACAAAATTTCCGCCGTTGTCCCTGTAAACATCTGATGGTCTAACGTTTCGGCGATTGCAAAATCTTCTAAATGCTTGAATAAATGCATCAGCATCAAGAGCTTGAACAATTTCAAAATGAACTGCTCTTGTAGCAAGACAATTAAAAATGCACACGTATCTTTTCACGCTATTTCTGCCTATTCTGACAGTTGACAGACCCATCAAATCAGTTCCCACAGCCTTAACTGGAATTGATTTTGTCACTCGATCTGCCGGCAAGTTTCCCATTTGCTGCTGATTTGGAGACGTTTTCCAAAAACGACACTTTACACAGGACTTTAAAATGTTATTAACCGCAGATCTGCCGTTGAGAATTCAGTACTGTTTATACATGGCGGTCAATACTTGAGAACAACCCAAGTGCTCTTCGCGCTCATGATACATTAACACTAAAAGCTCTGTGACGGGATGTTGATTAGGCAATATGATAGGGTGCTTTTCTTCCAAGGAGAGAGTTGAGCGTTGCAATCGTCTGCCAACTCGTATAATTCCGTCGACAAGATAAGGATTAAGAGTTTGCAACTTTCTCACACTAGAATTATCGCGCTGTTGTTGTTTAGTAATTAATTTCACCGGATCGTGAAATCCTTTGTGATTACGCAACACAGGTATGATATCGCCAAAAACTTGGGATTGAGCGACTCTGACAATGGCTCTTTCTGCTCGAATCATTTCTGCCACCGTGATTGATTGTTGATTTGGTGTCGCATAATGTGGATTAGACTTCATTTTCAAAAATTCGATGAAGCGCAACAACCATATTACTGTTCGCTGCAAATCCTTAAAGTTTGAATATTGTCGGAACAGCCGATGTAAGCAGTCTGAACTTTGAGTGAATTTTAGCAGAGTCATGCAAACTTCAGTCTTCTTGACTTCAGGGTCGTCTACGGAGAGTTCCTGAAAGAAATCTGGCTGTCTTGGCCAGTCAACAGCAATACTACGTAAAAACACTGGATCGTGAAACCAAATATTGGCAGATTGATATTTATCAGGCCAAACACCTCTGGATGCAAGATCCGCAGGATTAGACGCAGTAGGAACAAAATGCCGATCATTTACATTAGTCAAAGAATGAATTATCTCTAGACGATAATATATCTTAACACAACAGTTGAATCAGTCCACAGAAAAACAGGCGAAAATTTAAAATCACACTCTCGAATAACAAATTGCGAAATTTTAGCGGCGAGAACAGCAGCAGTTAATTCCAAACGGGGTACACTGACCGGTTTTAGAGGCGCAACTCGCGACTTGCCAAAGACGAAACAACACTGCGTAGAATTATCACGATAAACAGTTTTCACGTAACCTAACATGCTGGCGTCAGCAAAAACATGCAATTCAAACTTAATAACGGTTCTACCCATAATAGTAAAACTTCTAGCAATAGAAATCCCTTTTAGTTGAGGCAACGTCTTTCACCACGCGTCCCACTCAGAACCTATGCCATGTTTGTTTTTAAGATCATCGTCCCATTCAAGCTCAGCTTGACAAGCTTTCTGCAGCACCTGCCTCGCTGGTAGCAAGAATAGTTGTATCAAGCCCAAAGGATTATACGTTTGAGAAATAAGAGACAAAATACCCCTCCTCGTACAGGGCTTTTCCTTGAGATTTACGTTCACCCTCATTCGATCTGTAGCTGCATCCCAGAAAACACCTAGGGCCTTCTGCGAAAGAAGTCGGTACTTATCAAGATCGATATCAGATGCAAGGTCTTTCTGCGGAACAGAGCTCAAAACATGTTTGTTACTAGACAAAAACTTGGTAACGTGAAAGTCACCACCCTTTAGTAGCTCACACAACTGTGACACAAGATTAATAGTTTTTTCAACAGACTCACATGATCGGAAAATGTCATCAACATCGACATTTCTCAATACCGTCTGAATTGTTTCATCGACTGTTCCCGAGAGATTGTCAGTGGCAGTCATAGGTAGCGCGAACGCAGCAGAGCATGGGGACGACTTGGCACCAAAAACATGGTTGCGCATTAGATAGTCTACCGGTGGTTGATCGAGGTCGTGATCTGGAAACCAGAGAAATCAAAATGCGTCTTGATCTCGCTCATCAACGAAAACCTGTAAAAACATGGCTTTAATGTCACATACTACTGCTATAGGATGCTGTGTAAACCTCAACAGCACGCCTAATAAGTTGTTGTTCAAGTCAGGTCCATGAAGCAACATATCATTCAACGACACATTGTTAAACCTTGCACTGCAATCAAATACCACAGTAAATTTTGTTACAATAGAGGCGTAATGATGAGGAATGTAAGAGATCTTTCCTGGGGAAGATGAAACTTGATCTAAAATTCTGACAGCATAATTACAATCAATGTATTCCATTATTTTTTCACAATATTTTTTTAATAAGACTGAGTCATTTAGAAATCTTCGTTTTAAGCTAAGCAAACGGTTTAGCGCCATCTCACGGTTATTGGGCAACTTTGGTTCATCATCTTTCCATGATAAACCGTCAACCTTTTTTACAGTCTTGTGCATTATTTCTAAAGCGCGCTTATCTTCTACTGACAAGACTGGTACTTGAGGTAATTTTAAGTCTTTAAAATCTTGATTTAATACGCTCGTAAGTCCAGTATCTGTTTGCAGGATTTCTCTTTATCTAAAAAGTTTACCATAAGTTTAGGTGTATTTATTTCTTGATCACCATCGTCCTTGCCATACACTGTCCATCCTAAGTGAGTTCGAAGACCAGTTGGGTTACCAGGTGCACTAACTTTTATGTCTTTGGGAAGATATGCTTGATGCAGGTCACTGTCCAGCAATAACTCTATCTTTTGATTTTCAATTTCTGGAAACTTCAGGTCACATAAATGTCAATAACCCTTAGCCATCTCATGCGTAGGAATACTGGAGCTGACGTCAACAATGCTATATTGCACTAAAGCATCCTTGACCATAAAGGCACTTTCTTCTTCAATTTCTTGTATAGCCAGAAAATCGACCTTTTTCTTTTCGTGAGTGATTGCGTTTGCAGTTATTAGCTCGACGTTACCCCATTTCATAGGCACTCCAAGTCGCTCAGCCAACTCTGCAGAACACATATTTACACTTGATCCCTCGTCAATTAACGCATAGGTGCAAACATATTTTGATGGGTCGCGTACCACACCTTAACTGGAACGACCTTAAAGATTGTTCGGCCAGAAAATGAAGATGCACTATTGTTGCAAGAAGTACAAGCGGCCAGGTTTTCTTTCTTGTCTTGCGATGCGGGAAGATTTGTTTGGTCTTCGATGTCCGCGTGCGATAACAGATTGTGCCGCTTTCCACATTTTTTACACTGAACCTTCCATCGTCATTGAGACACTCTATGCCCAGTTCGAAGGCAATTAAAACACAACTTAAAAGTTTGTGCTAAACTTAGTCACTCCTTAACTCTTTGAAGACGGGTGAGCCCAATTTGGGATCATGTCACGTGACTTAAAGTGAGCAAAAAAAGAAACACGGCAAATATTTTTGGCTAAACTTTCTGAAAAACCCTCTGTTACGTCACAATACCCAAGCAAATGCGCACGTCCCTTTATATACGGCTGCGCTTTGATCCGAAGTCAGAATTTCTAATCAGCAAAAAAAACATCTGAAAGCTCTGTTACAAACCGTTTAGAGATAAGTTGTTCAATTTAATAAATTATAATTTACTAATCAGGTCATAATTGAATAAACATTTGGTGGTACAGAATTTGAAGATTGCTTGAAGTAAAAGATTTTTCTTCCCAAAGCTTTTCATCTGACACTCTTCAGGGGAAATCGTCAGAATGAAGTAGAATTGAAACCGAACTAATTTATAAAGAAAGAAAGTAGAGTTCTCATTGGCTGAAAGAGTCAACCAATGAGAGAAAAGATTAAGAAATTTTCAAAGAGTATACGAATTCTTTTTGCTTACACAGAAAGGGATTGAGAGATTTAATGAAAGTCGCTTCAAGAGCAGAAAGGTGAAAGGAAGAGCGACCTCGAGCGAGAATAGAAAATTTTTCGTTGCTGTAATGGAGGGCACATTGGGCGTTGTCAAGAAGATGTTGACCAATAGCGGATTCGTGAAATTGTTGTGGGCGTATGTTGTTTTTGCAAGAGCGGGAAAGACTTTGGCGGTTGGCCGAGGTACGAGGATTGGTGATGGATTTAGGAACGTGTTGTTTAATTCGCTCTTCTAGCCGTTGAGACGTGCGACCAACGTACCGACTATCGCAGTGGCACAAAAACTGGTAAATAACATTGCTGTGATGATGGGAAGGTAGCACGTCTTTCTTAATCGCTGGAAGGAGCTGTCGGGTGTTGAAAATAACACGTGGTTCGACGGAGAAAAAGCAGCGTTTCACAGCAGACGTGATCTGCTTTTCGAACTTCATCGAAACGCTTCCAATCCATGGGATGTGTAGTAGACAGGGCACTTTTTTACTGTGTGGACCGGGTTAGAATTTATTTGTTGAAGTTTTCGCTTGAAAGCCGAATTTATTACACGTTCAGGGTAGCCATTTTCCAAAAGAATTGAACGAATTTTGCCAAGCTCTTGGTCAGTTTGCTTTTAGAACAAATCATAAAAGCTCTGTGAACGAGAGTACCAATTAGATTGATTTTCCATTTCTGTGGACTAAAAGAGTTCCAACGTAGATATTGGCCAGTGAAGGTAGGTTTCCTGTATACTGAAGTGAGAAATTCTGAATCATGCCTTTCTACTAACACGTCAAGGAAAGGGAGAGAGTGATTAGATTCCTTTTCATAGGTGAAGCGAAGTGAGGGATGGAGAGAGTTGAGCTGGATGAAGACTGCAACAATTTCTTCATCCAGCTCAACTCTCTCCATCCCTCACTTCGCTTCACCTATGAAAAGGAATCTAATCACTCTCTCCCTTTCCTTGACGTGTTAGTAGAAAGGCATGATTCAGAATTTCTCACTTCAGTATACAGGAAACCTACCTTCACTGGCCAATATCTACGTTGAACTCTTTTAGTCCACAGAAACGGAAAATCAATCTAATTGGTACTCTCGTTCACAAAGCTTT